>CM053587.1:74217798-74243420 GCA_028646515.1 Pseudochirops corinnae
TGCTATTTCCCACTAAGAAACTGGGGTTGAGGAACAATTTCAAATTTATTCCCTTTCAACCACCTTCTCCCTCTTCCCATCTTAGACACAATTCCCACAGCCACCATCATTTGGAAGAATCTTTCTAATTAGAGAATGATGATTGTACAATGGAAGGTCAATGAATAAGTTGACTCATTCTTTCATAGACATTTACTTGCTGTGCATGCATTAGTATATACCTTCCTTACTAGGCCATATAACTTCCAAATCATAAAACTGGAAACCTTTTTGTTCATACTTCTCAAATAATACTCTTTGAGGATATGACCAAGTTCATCTTAGTTAATAATGCACCCTTTTAGAACCAAAAGTATTTCAGAACCACACATCATGAATCATGAGCTTCACTATTAATGATGATTAGGAGGCACTCCTCTCCCCTATTTCTAGTATTCTTAAGTTCATTCAGACTTGAGTTTCCTGATTCTCCCCTTGCCACCCCCACCAATCTATCCCATGCCATCTTTCCCCAGCTTGTAGCCATTTTCCAGAATGGATAGCAAGGAGCCTTCTTTTATATAACCAAATGGCAGAGCAAAACCCCAAACTCTTCATTGAGTCTAAGGGAATGACCATTCCTTAAGAAAGTGAGTCATCACTGATCCACAACTAGTTGCCAGTCCCATCAGACAGAATCTTGTACCCTTTCATTCCATAACTCCCTCACATAAGCAGGCAACTGCCTGGATGCGAGTGCTGTGATGAAGGCAGGCAGAGAACACTACTTCTGCAAGGGAATGGGTGCAATCCTTCCCAGATGAACGTGCAATACAAAGATACTATGAGGACCTATGGATCGGTGGATCTCAAGAGTCCACTTTTTTTCTCAACCCAAAGAAGAAAGAAGTGGCCATATTGAATATTATGCTACAGGCATTGGGAGGCATATTAACTCTTTACAATATCCTGTACAACCCTTAACTTGGTGATGCTATAGTGTCTTGATTCCTGATTCTCAGGTGATTGAGTCTGGAACAATCCAATTTTGCCTAAAGATTCCCAAGGAATAATTTATGCTAGGTTGACTTTCTGCAGTACTTTCTCAACACCTAACCCATAGAGTAGATAGCAGGTACGGGTATATATTACAAAATCCACTTTATTTATATTAAAACCAAGGTACACAGAAGTTAAATTATTACCCCATGATTCTGAGGTATGTCAGGAATAAAGGGGGAATGGCGCACAGATCTCTTCACTTTTCATATTGCAGAGTAACGTTAGTTAGAAACATATTGTGAACAGAATTGCCTACTAGACAGATGGTACCTAGCAGCTCTTCTTAAGTCACATAGGAGTGGAGATTTGACCATATCATGTTTAAGGCCTGAATCGAAGATGCTTCTGAGTTACCATAAATGGGAAAGGGAGATAGATGAAGAGAAAATGGTTGTGTGGTAATCTTAGAACAAACATTTGGATAGTTCTGTGAGTGTTGCAGTTTGGCAAAGACACAGAATATTAGAGGTTGAAGAGATTGTATAGATTGTAGAGTCCTATCTTTTCATTTTACAGCAAAGGAAGTTGAGATGCTAAGTGGAGAAATGACTAGGCATAAAGGTAATGGCAGGGTGAGGAATAGACCTTCTGTCTCCTGTAGTTTGGCAGAGTAGAACCAATGCTGGATTTGGAGTCAGAGGACCTGAGTTCAGATCCTGGCTCTGCCTCTCACTGCCTGTGTGAATTGGGACAAGGCATTTAAAGTCTTTGAGCCTCTGTTTCTTCATTTGTGGAATAAGCATGAAATGATTTTCAAGGTCTCTCCTAGTCTTGGACCCCATAATCTCAGTTCTGTGTTCCAACAAATGAACAAAGTCTTGCTTGTTGTTGCTTTTTCTTTACCCTACCCTCCATTTATTTTTCTGTCATAAGACTTCTTGTTAATTTAATTTTAAAAGCTTCACTTTTCCCTTTCAAAACCATATTTTTACCCTTTTTAATAAGCTGTGTTGGCGTGGCTAGGTAGTGCAGTGATTAGAGCACCAGCCCTGGAATCAGGAGGACTTGAGTTAAAATCCGGCCTCAGACACTTAATACTTACTAGCCGTGTGACCTTGGGCAAGTCACTTAACTCCAATTGCCCTGAATTTCCCCTCCAAAAAGCAAAATAATTTTTTTTAGATTAAATTGTGTTATTAATTAACATAAAGGAGATTTTAGAATAGCATATTGATAAACTATAACTTTTGACCTAGCAATATCACTATTAGGTCTGTTTCCTAAGGTGATCGGGAAAAAAAAGAGAAGAGCCTATATGTTCTAAAATATTTATAGCAATTCTCTTTGTGGTGGCAATTTGTGGTGGAAATTGCAGAGTTGTCCATCAGTGGGGGAATGGCTAAACAGCTTGTGGTATGTGATTGTGATGGAATACTACCGTGGTATAAGAAAAGAGCTGGTTGATTTTTGAAAAACGTGGAAAGACTTATATGAAATAATGAGGAGCGAAATGAGCAGAACCAAAGGAATCTGGATACAGTAACAGCAATATTATTTGAAGAATAATGGTGAAACACCAAGTTATTTTGAATATTATAAATATTCCAATCAACTGCAAAGGATCTATGAAGGAAGATGGTATTCACCTTCAGAGAAAGAGCTGATAAATAGAAGTATACATAGTATGGTATACATAGTATACATAGCCAATATATCTATATATATTGACATATATGCACATATGCATACATATATTTACAAATAGATACACATGTATGCATGTATTTATGTCAAATGGTGGTTCATCTAGTGTGGGTTGGGGAGGGAAGGAGGAAAACAGTTTGGAACTTAAAATAAAACAAAAATAAATAAAATTATAAAAAAGAATTATCATGTTGAGTTTTAAGAGGAAGGGTTGCATCTATTACTACATCCTAAGGCTGAGAATGGAGAATGGAGGGATCAATGGTGCAAATCTCTGTGTTGTCAGACAAACAAGCTGTGATCCCACTTAAGATCCCTCATTATTGTAATGTTTTGTGTCCATTTGATCTATATAGATTCCCTGAATATTTTTCCTTATGTCCCTTACTTCCCTCTTATCTCTTTACCTAAATAAGGCTCATCATCTAGTGCAGTGGTTCTCAACCTTCCTAATGCTGCTATCCTTTAATACTCGTATGTGGGTGTATCTGCACGTAGGCGGGCCCCCCCTGGAGATGGATAGAGCATCAGTGTCTCCATTCCTAAGACCATCGGAAATATGTGTTGATCTAGTGACATTTTCTTCTTTCTCTCAAGTATCTGTCACTGTCCTGGATACTGAATCAAGAAAATCCAAAACACATAATAGGAACAATTAGAACAATGAGAAGCATGTAAGGACGGGTGGGAACTGAAGCAGGCGCTGATGTGGGAGTCAGGTGGGAAGTATTGGGAAAAGCCCCAAGAGAAGAATGTGAGAGGATGAGATGGTCATGCTTCACTTTAACTCGATGAAGAATGATGGAGTTGGGTGTCTTAGGGCAGAGGTTATGGCTAAAGTTTTAAGATAAAATGAGATCACCACAGATCTCAGTGGGAGTTTAGAATGAACTCTAAGGGAAAGTACCTTGTCCCCCGAAATGTTGTTAAGTTGTCATTGTGAGAAAGTGATTGGGAAAGAAAAGATGAATAAGTGACCAGAAGAGTAAGACAAGGGGGCAGCTAAGTGGTGCAGTGAATAGAGCACTGGCCCTAGAGTCAGGAAGACCCGAGTTCAAATCCGATCTCAGACACTTGACACACCCTACTAGCTGTGTGACCTTGGGCAAGTCACTTAACCCCAATTGCCTTGCCTTCCTCTAAAAAAAAAAGAAGCAATCCATGGTATTTCTACCTTCCATGTTACTTTTGGTGATGGCATGATGTTTCTATGGCATCTAGAGTAACAACAAAACTTCCCTATCCATGTTTAATAAAAATGAATTTTCAGTTAAAAGAAGTTTAATGACTTTCTTGGATTGCACAGCAAATTAGCCACAAAGCACTTTCATGTTGGTTATATTGTGCCTCCAGCTGTAGAGAAGAGTATTGTAGGCTTGGCCAAAGTGCAAGTTGGGAAAGAAGATTCATCATCCACTGAATTTGTAGAAAAAAGGAGAGCAGCCCTTGAGGGGTATCTTCAGCATACAGTGAAACATCCAACATTTCTTCAGGATCCTGAATTAAAGTCGTTCCTAGAGTTCCGAGCTGCCAAAAGCAGTTAACACAGGCTCCAAATGGAGCATGAATATTGAAGATGGTGAAGAAGGCCACTGATGCTGTCAATAAAATGACAATCAAGATGAACTAATTAGGTGCCTGACTTGAGGAAAAGCATCAGCAAAGAAAATTTGGATTAGCAGCTTAGGAAATGTCTTCAGGCCACTGTTGAAGACCTGGTTCTGTCACAGAAAAGAACTTTCAGCCAACACAGCTGACTTGGAAAAGTGCTGCCATGTTAGGTCATTCTGAGGCTCATCTACAACTTTGTCTCAGATTGTCGAGGTTGAAGAGAAGATTGACCAATTACATCAGGAACAACCTTTTGCTGACTTTTATGAGTTTTTGGAACTACTTAGTGACTACATTCATCTTATTGCAGCAGTGAAAAGTATGTTTGATCATCTAATGAAAATTTGGCAAAAAATGGGATGATACTCAGATTTCTTTGCAGAAGAAAACCTGCGAAGCTGAAGCAAAAATGATGCTTACCAACAAACCAGATAAAACACTGAAGGCTAAAAATGAAATCAGAGAGTGGGAAGCCAAAGGTCAGCAAGGAGAGAGAGATTTGAATAAATCTCCAAAACTATTAGAAAGGAAGTTGGAAGATTTGAGAAGAACAGGAGAAAGACTTTAAAACTGCTATCAAGCACTTGAAATCTTTAGTTCAAACACAACAACAGATGAGAAAGCGCTGGGAGACATTTCTACTTGCAGCCAAAGCCATTGCCTAGCAAGGCGACTTCAAATCAGAAGATTCTCTGGATGTTTTTCCTCAGTTATGCTAAATTCCACAATGAAATCACTTTAAAATCATCGAAATAAACCATGATATAGTTTATGAATCAATGTGTGGCTTTTTTATATACTCTGACATTTTATTAATAAGCAGCATGTCCTGACTCTCTTTGAATCAAGCAGACTATGGCAAGACATTCTGCAGTACTTTGATGAATTGAACACTATTGTTTCTTAATGCTTGCACTAAAAAGTGCATTGTAAGAACAGAAAGTTTTATATCATTTTTTCTTTACAATGTGTTGTTATTACTAATACTGTTATCTGACCTCTTTATATCAGATTATAATAGCATTAATGTTCACTTTTACATTCCTGTACAGAATCATAATTTTGTGATTACAGTAGAAAAGATTGTATCTTGTAAAAAATGTGGCCTGCTAGGTGGCGCAGTGGATATGGAGCTGGGCCTGGAATCAAAAAGACTCATCTTCATGAGTTCAAATCCAGACTCAGATGCTTTTTAGCTGTGTGCCACTGGGCAAGTCGCTTAATCCTGTTTGCCCTTAGTTACCTCATCTGTAAAGTGAGACGAAGAAGGAACTAGCAAACCATTCTAGTATTTTTTCTATTTTCTAGGAAAACTCCAAATGGGGTCATGGACAGTCAGACATGACTGAACAACAGCAAAAAATTGTGGTTACATTGAACCAGCAAATGAAGTCTAAACCTGTCAATAAGCTTGGTCTCCATCAGGCAAGATCAACCATAAAAATTACAGAATGTTGACTATGACTGAACACTTTTTGGGGCAGCTAGGTGGCACAGTAGATAGAATGCCACCCTGGAGTTAGGAAGCCCTGAGTTCAAATCTGACCCCAGGCCTAGCTGTACAACCCTGGGCAAGTCATTTAACCCTGATTGTGTGTATGAGAGAGAATAAATATAAAAACATTTAAATATCAAGTACATAATTAAATATTAAGTAAATAAGTATAAAATAGAGGATGAGATTAATGCATGAGACAGAGTTCTGATGTGTGGACAAAGAGAAAGGACTGATTTGGAAGATATTGGGCAGTGTGGCACAGTGTAAAAAGCCCTGGATTTGGAACCAGAAGGACCTGTGTTCAAGCTCTTTCTCTGTCACTTACCACCTGTATGTAGTGGTCAAGCCACTCTCTAGGCCTCGGTGCCTTACATGTAAAGGGAGTGGGTTGGACTAGATGGAGGAAGAGTATGGAGGTGGACAGAGGGTTGTCTTTGCCATCAGGAAGACTTAGGGTCAAATTCTGCCTCAGATTCTTCCTAGCTGTGTGACGCTGGACCTTTTTTCGCACTTTTTCGCCTCTCTGGGCCTCAGTTCCTCCTTTGTAAAATGATGGGGTTGGACTGGATGATGGCTAAGGTCCTTGCCAGCTCTAAATCAACCGTCCTGGGATGCCTCTGGCTCACTATATCTGTGATCTTGTGAATGATCAAGGGAATAGACTGAGCATCTAACCTTTATTCAGTAATACCTTTTGCCAGCAGAAACGTGTAGAAAAGCTGCATTAGGAGGAATTCCATCCACGTGGTGGCAGCATTTATGTGGTTCAGTCTTTTCAGTCATGCTCAACTCTTCTTCACCCCATCTGGGGTTTTCTTGGTAGAGATACTGGAGTGCTTTGCCATTTCCTTCTCTGGCTCATTTTACAGATGAAGAAACTGAGGCAAACAAGGTTAAATGACTTGCTCAGGGTCACACAGCTAGGAAGCATTTGAGGTCAGATCTGATCTTAGGAAGATGAGTTTTCCTGACTCCAGGCCTGGCCCTCCACCCACTGTAACACCTAGCTGCCAACTACAGCATTTACTGGGTCATTTAAAGAGAACAAGGAGCCATCTCTGCCAGAGGATTATGAAGCTAACTTCAATTCTGGTTCATTTGGGTGGATTTGGTCATTTGAGGAGTTCGAAGCATCCCCTTATTAAGTCCCTGGGTCTCAGGAAGAGCATGGTTGCATTGTCTGGGTCTTTGAGACATTTCTCCTTGGTGAGTGTCTCTATATTATTACTGCAAGAGTTGACTTATGTCAAGGCAGTTGAAGAAGCAGTATGTCATGTTTGTTTTCTTCCCTCAGGTGGTTTTCTGTGGCTTCACTTCATGCCTTCTACAATGGTAGGAATCAGGCAGAGACGTCAGTTTTCTAATATGGTTAAATCTGGGATGAGAAAGAATTCACATTCAGCCAAAACCTACCTTTCTGCTACTGTGATTATTCTGGGTCTCAGCTCTATCACCCTGGGAGAGTATTTGAGGGCTCCACATATAACACATTCACGGAGGAGGGAGAGATTCCTCTCTCATTTTCACTTTATTTTTTAAAAATAAATTTTTATTGACATCTCCAGAAACAACTGAAATATAATTTTAGTATCCAATGTGGTCAGGGGGAATGAGCCCAGAAAAGACACCAATACCTCAGAAGAGCCTTCATCCTTGTGGTTTTCAGGGTGTAAGCCAGGAGGGTTTTCCCAGGATATCAAATCCCAGGTTTATTTTTTAGAAGTCTAAGGAGAAAGGAATGGAAAGCAGTCCTCTAGCTAGCATAGGCACAAGACATATTTGTTTTGAAAAGACATAGAATCCACAGCCGTTATCACCCCACCAGCCTTCTATCTTATCCCTTCATATCTTGCATTTGAATTTTCTATCCTAATATTTAGAGGCCAAGGCTATTATGCCAATATCTCTTTTCTTTCTTTCCTTCCTTCCTTCCTCTCTCTCTCCCTACCTCTCTCTCTCTTTCTTTCTTTTTCTTTCTTCCTTTCTTTTTTTCCTTCCTTCCTTCTCATTACTCTTTTGGTCCTCTCTGGTCATGTTGACTTACCATCCTCTTCTTTCTTCTCTGGTTCCAGCTTCTGGGGTTTCTTCCATAGTCACCTTTCTAAGAGTTGGCTCTTTTTTCTCTGGAAAATCCTTCCCTAAAATGTTTCCTTTTGGGGTGAAGGGCTCTCCTTCTAAAGGAGATTTGGTACTCTAGTCTCCTTCCTTGAGGGGGGGTGGGAAACAAAACCACTATACAAAAGTAGTATTTCATATTAGTTGGTGGCCTAGTGGGTGGCAAATATAAAAGGGGAGATAATTCCTCATCTCAAGGAGTTTACCAAATTCTAATGAGAGGAGGTGACAGTACACCTTTGGAATCATGTCTAGGAATAATTTGGAAAGTTACTGATACAGTACATGGTATCATAGCGAGAGTGGAACTGATTTCATCATGTTTCTTGAAATGGAGAAACAGGAGGGAATGGCATGCAGGTTACATGTATAGTGGAAGGGCAGCTGGTGAGAAGAGAGGTAGGGTATAACGTGAAACATTGTTGGGGCTGCCCATGTAGTGGCAGGCTAGGTGAAGTTTTTACCTGTCTGGAAGGCAAGACAAGTCTACTTACCAAGTCTGGAGCTGCAAGGGTGTGGTCTCTAGTCTGAGGCTTTCTGTAGGGCAAGCTGGGGCAGGAGGGCTGGCAAGAAGAGAGTGAGGATTCATAGATACATGTGATGTTCATCTCCAGTTTCCCTACTGCTCTGTCCCAAATTTATTCTGCCAATTGTCAGGTTAGCTTAGTAGCAACGAAAAAGCACAGGCCTCAAAGTCAAGAGACCCAGACTTCATTCTGATTCTGATGCTATATTATTGTGTGCCCTTTCACACATTATTTCTTCCCTCTTTATCTGTGATAATTAATTAATTAATAATCAATTAGAGGAAGAGGAAAGGGTTTGAAAACCCCATCAAGTACAAGGGACTGAGGCATTTTAGTTTGGAATCAATCAGTAAGTGTTTGCCATTTATTAGGCATCTAATATGAGACAGACTGGGGTAGCTACGGGGCTCAGAGGATAGAATGCTAGATCTGGAATTAAGAAGCTCCAGCCTTTGACATTTATTAGCTATATGACTTTGGTCAAGTATCTTAACTTCTATTTGTCTCATTTCCTCCTATGTAAGACAGAGACACCCTAGAGCAGGTCAAGTTGCTCCTGCATCTTTGCCAAGAAAACCCTATGGCCTTGTTCATGGGGTCATGAAGAGTCAGATGTGACTGAACGGCAACCATGTGCCAGGCACTGTGCTCAGTGGAGGCCACAGAGGCTGGGCCCGCTACTCCCCCATGAGGAGACTCTCTCTGCCAATGCCACTCAACACCTTTTCTGCAATTTGATGCCTTAGAGAGTTGCCCAGAACATTGAGAAATTAAGTGACTTGCCCTGGGTCACATAGCTAGTAAGTGCCTGAGGCAGAACTTGAACCCAGCTCTTTTTGGCTTCATGGTCAGCCCTCTGTAGACTCTGCCACACTGCCTCTGTGGGTGTTAGAGACACAAAGACAGAAATGCGACAATATTTCTCAATATGCTTTACATTCTCTTAGGGTAGACATGCGTCATTAATGTTTCCCAAGTCTAAAACAGAGGTGTCAGATACAGACCCAGGCTGACAGGCCACATGTGAGCCACAGCATATCCCAGCCACAGCACTCTCAGTGTAGCCTGAACCCAATTAAAATGTAATTAGGAAATATTTAACAAAATAAACAAAAATACAATAGAACACGTCAATTTGTGGTTTTCTAAGTAAAAAAAAAATTCAGCCCATAGGAATCTGTTACTGTTTGAATTTGATAGCACTGGCCCTGACAATCAAAAACAACAACAAAAAATTAAAAAATTTTTTAAAAATCCCTTTTCACATGACCTTAGTGTATTCAGCAAGTAGGGCTATCAGAAATCTACCAGGCCAATAGTTTCATGTGGTCTCTACAGCCAGATCTTATCTGGATCAAAGGAGACCAGAGTTCTTGGCAAATATTCAGAATCTAACCCAACATCAAGTTAATGCTTCTGAGTGTCACTATGTGTGTGTGGGAGAATTAAAGACAGAGACAGAGACACAGAGACAGAGAGAGACAAAGATAAAGGTGAAGAGAAAGAGAAAGAAAAAGACATAGAGGCAGGGTGGGGATGGGGGTGAAGCTGAACAGGGACTCCTGTGGTGGAATCTGCATTCTGGACTTTCTACTTTCCGTGCATTTACATTTGGCTTCCTGCTGCATTATGCCTCTCGACCTGATAGAATCCACAGATTCCTCAGATCCCCGAGGGCTTGCCTGGTCTAACAGCACCCATTTCAATAGCCCAGCAACCTCCATGGTAGTTATACAAATAAACATATTTGACAAGAGGGGAATCTGAAAAGGGGGATTTTCTTAGCATCATTTTTATTATTGCAAAACTCTCTTTTTAAGTCTGTAAACAAGTTCATTATCCCTTCTTGTTCTTCCCTGTCCTCTTCCTCTCCTCTCCCTCCCTTTTTGTTTTTCTTTCATATGGTCTCAATTTCTTCAACTATTTTTTACAGATGAAGGAACTGAGACCCAGTAAGGTTAAGTGACCAGCCACCTAGGCAGCTAGGTATGATTTGAATCCAACGACTTTGACTCCAAACGCAGAGCTACCATACATGATCTTTATGTAGCTCTGTGTGTGTGTGTGTCCAAGTGAGCAATATTTCCACTTATAGATTAGAGAATATTATATGTTTTCACAGAAATCTAAGATTCCTTGGTAGTACTCCGGATGCTGGAAAAACAATAATGAGCATGATGGTGGTGGTGGGGATGGTAATGTGAGCTGGCATTTGAATGTTGCTTTAAGGCACATAAAGGCTTTCTCCATTAAGCTTTCTCTCTGCCCAACTGAAAGCTATTTCTCTCTCCTCAAATGTTCTATTTAGCACTTTAATGGAATCTCTCCTTTTGCTCTGATAACATTTTTTTTGCTTTTTTTTTTTTGGAGGGGGGAAGGTAGGGCATTTGGGGTTAAGTGACTTGCCTAAGATCACATGGCTAGTTTTTTGTGTTAAGTGTCTAAGGCCAGATTTGAACTCAGGTCCTAACTCCAGGGCCAGTGCTGTATTCACTGTGCCACCTAGCTGTCCCCCGATAACATTTTTTACCTTACATCATATTTGATTATGGATATACCTCATATCTTCCTATTAGATCACAAGCTTCTTGAGGGAAGGTATGATGTCATTTTTCAGATTTGTCTCCTAGCATCTAGCACAGGTACCTTGAATATAACAGATGTTTAATAATATCTGTTAAGTTTGAATTGAATAATGATAATACTATTTCACATTTTGCATAGCTCTTTATAGTTAATCAAAGAATTTCCCCTATTTTATCTCATTTGATTTTCACACCAAATCCTATTTAATGAAAAGGAAATCGAGGTTCATGGAGGCTAAGTGGCAGGGCCAAGACTAGAACCCAAGTTTCTTGACTTCTAGGTCAATGGGTCCTGATGATTGTTCTCCCTGCATAATTTATATCAAGAAGGAAGCATTTGGGTTCTGAGTAAGTTTATTTCCCACAAAGTTCCAATAAGCTTAAAGCCAATACCCTCCAGTAAAATTGCATGGCAGAAGGAGGGTAGTAGAGAGGCTTTAGGTTATGGGAAATAATCAGGCATGTGGTAAATACAGATAGAAAGGAGAGGATTGAAAAAACACTTCCCCTTCAACATTCAATGTCCTAGCAAAGGCTAATCTAATGTAAGATGATGACCAGAAAAAAAAAAAAAAGACAGAGGGGGAATACATTATTAAACACCTTCAACTGTACCAGACTACAGCCCTTTCTCCTCTTCATTACAGTTGGTGTTCTGCCAGACTGAACAAGCAGATTAACATTGCCATATGTGCACACTAGCAGACACACCATGTTTATAACTGTGGTCATCTATCCAAGCTGGAGTTAGGTTTCTCTGGTGGTGAGCGGGATGAAGAGGGAAGGGGGAGGAAAGCCTAGCAAGAGGATTAGGGGAGAAGAGGAATAGTAAAAGCATTTTAAGAGACCCTCAACCCAAGTCACTCACCCTCTCTGAATAAATCATCAGCATCCCTGTGCCTTTGCTGACAGCTAAAAGGGAACAGATGGAGCCTGGGAAATTTTCCTTTTATCTCTTTTTAAAAAGAGAAGGGAAATTCTCCCTGTCCAACATGTGGTGCATTGAACAGAATGCTTCCTTCTGAAGCGAGCAATGCCTTTAGCAGCGCAGAGATGAGCAGAGCAGCAGCTGGGATACTTGACGGGCTGGGGGCAGTTCCTGCCAAAGAGGGATGTGGCCGGCTGCTTCTTTCCCATTGGAACAAAGGTCCTTATCACACACCTGTGGGCTTTTCTTCATGGACAAAATATCAAGATTACTTTTTGTACATGCAAAAGAAGCACCGGGTAGCAGACTAGGCTTCCCCTCCACTCCTTTTAGGATTTAGGAGAAAGACTGATCAGTTAGTTGGGTGCACTGGGACAGCCATTTCTCACTTTCTCCTCTCCCTCTCTGTTTTATACATGCAAGACTGGCTCAGGTGATTCGCAGAAATTCTGCATGCCAAGGCCAGGCACAAGGCATATGGGAGGACACTTTTGCCAAGATAAACCGAATCTGTTCATTGGGTTTAAAGGGCAAATTGTCTCTATGATAAGAGAAAGCCATTTCTTTGGTTTGCCCAAAGAGACTGATGGACCCAATTTTAAGCCATATTGCCAAGCTAAATTTAGAAGTCACATTTCTGTCCAAGAGCTACAATCACCAATAGGATCATAAGTTTAGGTCAGTTTGTGTCACGAACCCCTTTGGTCTTCTGGTGATGCCTATGGATGCCTTCTTTTCAGAATAATGTTTTTAAATAATTGAAGAAAATGAAAAGTTAGAGGCTAGATTTCAGTTTGAGGCTAGGGACAAGACACATATAATTTTTTCCATCCATGTTCATGGATGGAAAATCTTGGGAGTCCGAGACACCAGATTAAGAAGCCCCAGCCAGTAATGATATAAAGAAATGATGAAGAGCAAAATAAACAGAACCAAGAGAACATTGTATAAAGTCACAGCAATATTGTGTTAGGAACAACTTTGAGTGAATAAATTATTTTGTATATTATAAATATACAAATTAACTACAAAGGACATATGAAGAAAGACACCATCTGCATTCAGAGGAAGAACTGATAAGTAGAAGTATATATAGAATAATTTTACATATATAATATACACATATACATGTACATCTACTTACATCTAAAGGTAGCCGTCTCTAAGATGGAGGGGAATAAAAAGGGAAATTTACATGATAACTTTATTATATATTTGAAGAGAATAGCAAGTTGTACATAATGGATTTGCAATTTCATGTGCAATCATCTTTTTTTATTATACTGTATTAAGGAAATGCTCGTTTAATCCACAAATTAAAAAAAAAGAACCCCCAGTCCGGCAGCCCTTAAAATGTGGTCCTCAAACCTCTGGGGCTCCCTGAAACCCTTTCAGGGAGTCATCAGGGTCAAACCTAGTTTCATAATAATACTAAGATATTATTTGAATATTAAAATATTCCTCCTTTTTTTTCTCAACATATCTAGGTGAGGTCAGATTTTTTTCATATACTTTACCAAAATAATATATTTGAAGAGATTGAATGCAGAAGCAGATATGAGAATTAAGCTATCTTCTTTTAAGCTAGACATCAAAGAAATGTGTAAAAATTTGTAAAACACCACATTTTTCATTTTTTTGTTTGGGAATATATATATATGTGTATATATATTTTTTTTTCATAAAAAATATGCTGCTTATGTCCGCATGTAATGAATTAGTTTATTGTTTCAAAATAAATTAATGAAGAAATATTTCAAATTTTTAAAATCAATTTTAATTTTGAATGTGGTAAATAAATATTTATAAATATAACCCATATGCTGTTGCAGTTGTGTCCACTCCATTTTGGTTTTCTTGGCAAAGATACTGGAGTGGTTTGTCATATCTTTCTCTAGCTCATTTTACAGATGAGGAAACAGAGGTGAACAGGGTTAAATAACTTGCCCAGGGTCATACAGCTAGTGTCCAAGGTTCGATTTGAACTCGGGTCTTCCTTACTCTTGTCCTAGCATTCTATCCACTGTGCCACCTAGCTGCTCACAACCCACATAAATGAATGCTTTTGGGGGTCTTCAATAATTTTTAAGAGTCTGGAGCCCAAAGTCTGAAAATACATACATAAATACCTGATCTAGACCAGGTTTTGACCAAGAAAGGTGTGAAGACATTCTCCTCTTCCAGGTTTGATCCCCCCTGAGAACAACAAGCATTTACTGAGTGCCTCCTCTTTCTCAGGCACTGCTGGGTTCTGGGATGTAAACAGAGAAAAGAAATAATCCCTTCCCTCAGGGAACTTATATTCTATTTTAGGGGGTGGGGAATGATACAACACATACATGTACATGAATCGTTGATAATAACTTTCTGATGGAGTGTGGACCAGGTAAAGCCTATGCATCCCAAGGGTTCCCTGTGAAGCTCCACAGGTTGCACTCAGCAGGGACTCATTGGTTCTCTCTAAGCCTAGTCCCTCAGCTCTGATCTCTGCCTGGCTTGTGGACTGGCTCAGCTTCACAATAAAATCTAAGAGAAGGGGAAAGACTACTCCTGCTCTACAGGTGACAAAACAGAGGTCCAGATGAGACTGAATTGTCGAAGGTCAAATGTTCCTAAGGGCTGAAGGTGGAATTTGAACTCATTTCCATACTGAGCTGGTCTAGTGCTCTTTCTACTTTATAGCACTTCCCTATTACTTAACTCAATTGGCACATCCATACCTTGTATAATGAGACATTTTCAGGTTGTTCTTGATTACACCCTGGACATGGGATTGAAGTTTGGAAAGAACCTTAGGGATCATTTAGTCCAGTCTCATTCTCCAGCACTCACAATTTAGATATAAGGAAGCTGAGGCTTGAAGACATCAAACCATTTGCCTAAGGTCATGTGGATAATTAATGCCAGAGATAGGATCCTCTGATTTCATGTCCTTCCCACTATACCACACCTCCTTAGAAGGGTTCATTTATCCTACCACTGACCCCCAATGTACTTTTGTATCTCTACCATCAATGGCAATTTACTAAACACCTCCCTAGCTACACGAGGCTGTGCTAGCTGCTTTTATATTAAGATTAATTCTAGGGAAAGATTTTGGAGAGTTGTTCAATAGGGAGGTTAAGACCTTATTGTCTGTGTTACAAATAGAGGAAGTGAAGCACAAAAACATTAAACTATAAATGGTAAAATCATTTGAAGGAAGATGGTGAAGAAGAGACTAGAACCCTAGTCTCTGTTGATAGTCTAATTGATAGTCTGTTCTCTTGACTCTTAAGAGTAGGCATGCTTCCCAAATTTCTCTTGAATGACTTCCAAAGCCTTTATATGTCTCCAAGGCACCAAAGGAAAACCCTTGAAGTAAATTTATACCAGATGTAACAAGGGCTGGGGGCTGTTGTGTGTGGCTCCCCAGGAGTTAGGAATAGACATCTCTAGCATCATTTCCTCCAAGACTTCTCCGAGGGACACTTGAATTCATTGCCAGGACGATAAGGCTAGAGGTTGGCTTCTCTGTTCTCCTCAGAGAGAAGGGTCCCCAGGTTTGAATTATATCTATTTCCTTAAATATTATTACTCATGGGGAAGTGATTTTTAGGTTCAAGGTAAACTTCTAATTACTGTTCCAAAATACAGGAAAGGGAAACCCTAAGCTTTATAAGCAAAGTTTGACTTCCTTCCCACCAAAAAGTAGAGTTAGTTCCACAATGAACACACATAGAAAATAGCAAAAAAAAAAAAAATTACCTGAGAGTTGATAGCAAAATAGAAATTGGAGAAAATATACATATTGGACAACACAGCTTGAAGAAGTTTTCTTGTTGGGGGTGAGATTGCTCCATTCTACCAAGAAAGAGTCTCACCCAAAGTGGAAATCCCTGAAGTATTTAGTGTAGCCAACTAAGCATAAAGACATGATCAAAATTCCTCATGTAGTCTTCTTCCTGATCTTTCTCCATTCATGGCCCTGACGAAAGATTATCTTTGCTCATGATGTTGTAAATTATAAGTATCCTAAGAGCTTGAAGAAACCAGATCTCTTACCCTACACTCCATGTTTTTGCCAGTTCTACCCTGCCCCTTGCATAAATGCAGGTCATTGATCTTCACAAAAGAGGAGAGAGTCCCATACTATTGGACTTTCAGTCTTGGGTTACCTAGATATAATCCCTGCTGGTAACTGTTAATTAGTCAAGCTTCTTGATATTAGAACTTTCCTCATCAGAATAGTGTGACTCAACCAGGATGGATAATGAAAAAAATTAAGTTTTTCTTTTTTAAACAACTTATCTTTGTTTCAATGAACTGTGGTGGTCAATTTGGAAAGGCAGCAGAGAGGAACCATGTTGAAGGTCTGGATGGGGATTTTAAAAAGAAGAATTTTATAGGAACTCAAATTTTATAGGGACTCACATGCAATATAGGCTCGTTTAGCTATTTTTGTTTGGTTGGGGAGAAGTTGGGAAAGGAACAAGGTAAGCAGGAAATCACAGTCAGTTTTGGGAGTAGGATTAGGAATTAGAGAATGGAATGAGACAATATGGAGCCATTTGTAGAATAATCACAAGATTTCAAGTCTGAAGACTTGGATTTGAATCTCAGCCTCACTTGTAACTAGTTATGTGATTCTGGGTAAGTAAGACTAACCCATCTTTATAGCCTTTCCTCCTAAGTATGTCCCTGCAGAATGTATAGTGCAGTATATAACTGTAAGTAAAATAAGCTGAGAAGTTCAAATGGGATAATCTATAGAAAGCATTTTGTAACAATCAAGCCGTATGTAAAGGTGAATTAATAAATTTTTTTTCTTTTAGCTTCAGTGAGTTGAAAATGTTTTTATAGATACCATAGATAGTTAAAATGTTCCTTTTTATCTAGAGAGAAAAAATCGTATAGTTTTATAATTTTTTGTGTGAATTATGGCTACAATTCAAAATTGAGACAGTGTCAACATTATCTGGTCAATTGTAAATATAAGTGGGAGTGATCTGGCTAATGGTAAATGACTCCTAGAACAAGCAGAGCTCATTAACTGGACTTAGGCAGGTGTTATCCACACACTTCAAGGCCTTTTAAAATGCTCAACTTTCTTTTTTGCTTTTAATCTGATGACCTCAAAAAAGTCGATTCCAATTAACTTCTTCTAAGAGTCAACATTGGCTTGCTCTCTCAATCTTTGGATATTCTCTACTCTAGGAAACAGAACTTTTTGAATGCAAACAACCAAAACGACACTCCAAATTCTGAACAAACCAAAACTCTTGGAAGATTTGTATTGTTAATAGGCAGCTTGAGCCATGCTGGGGAAGGATGGTATAGTGCAAAAAGAATTGACCTTGTAAGTCAAGAGACCCACATTTAGGAAGGCTGGACCAGTCAAGAGAAAGGGACCCATACACTGCTTTAGTACTTAAAATATTAAAAAACCTAGAGGAAGCCTCTAGCAGAAAGTTAGGTCAGGTAGACATTCACTGCTGATCTTATAGAAAGACATGATGCAGAATCATTTGGGATAGTAAAGTCTGATTTTCTTTTGTAAAGGTTTGCAGTCTGTACCAGTAGAGAACATGTCCACATCACTGAGAACTACGATTATCCTCCTCTACCCCCAAGTCCCATAGACAAATAGCCAGAAAGGTTATTGAGTAGACTTCTGAAAAGAAATAGCGAATCAAGATCTCAAATCTCACTGGAATGTCTCCCATTCGGTCCATTCTTCCCTATAGATAGAGCAGGAAATTGCATGAACAGTGATTTCTTGGGCCCTGGAAAAAGTGCTCATTGTATTAACTTCTCACCTGATCTGAGGTGCTGGGCAGTTCTTTAGTAGAAGACAAAGCTTTCAGATAAGATTATAGGATTTCACAGGATTGTAGGATTATCACAGGATTGAGGAAGCTAGGTGGAACAATGGATAGAGTGCTAGCCTGGAGTCAGGAAGACTCATCTTCCTGAATTGAAATCTGGCATCAGACACACACTACTGTGTGACCCTTGGCAAGTCACTTAACCTTGTTTGCCACAGTTTCCTCATCTGTAAAATGATCTGGAGAAGGAAATGGCAAACCACTCCAGTGTCTCTGCCAAGAAAACCCTGAATGGGATCATGAAGAGTCTGACATGACTGAAACAACCGAATGACAAAATTACAAGATTACGGATTTGGAGCTAAAAGAAACCTCAGAGTTCATCTAGGCCAAACCCCTCATTTTACAGATGAGGGAACTAAAGCAGATATTAACACTTAATGGCTAGATTAAGCAATTTATCCATAGTAGCTAATAAGTATATGAGACAGGATTTGAACTCAGATCTTGACTTAACTCTGGCTCTCTCTCTACCATTCAGAGTGGGGGCAGACCTCAGGATCCATCTTGTCCCACTTGTACTTCTGTAAACATCCCCTCCACATCACTATTTATATAAATGGTCATTCAGTTATTGCTTGAACACCTTTAGGGAGGGGGGGACTCACTACCTTTTGAGGCCACCTTAGTCAGCTCTAAGTGCTAGAAAATTTTTCCTCCTTTTAAGCTTAAATCTGCCTCTGTAACTTCCACCCATTGGTCCTAATTTTATTTCCAGTCCTTCAGAACCAAAAATTAGGTTTAAATGAGTTACCTGGCTGCTGAGGGCTGCAATGGATAGAGTGCTGGTCCTGGAGTCAGGAAGACCTGAATTCTAGATCCAGCCTCAGCCTCTTATTAGCTGAGTGACCCAGGGCAAGTCACTTACCCCTGTTTGCTTTAGTTTCTTCCTCTGTAAAATGACCTGGAGAAGGAAACGGCAAACCGCTCCAATATCTTTGCCAAGAAAATCCCAAATGGAGTCACAAAGAGTCAAACATGACTGAACAACACAACAACAGAGGTCTAGAAGTCTTTTAAAACAAAACTCATCCAAATATGGGCACCACAAGACTATTTCCTTAGCCAAATTTCTTGGAAAAGTTAAGCACACAGATAAATATCTTGAGGATGATTTATTCAGAGGCAGCTCCTTAAGGCAGCTGGTGAATCAAACAAATAGAGTTCAGGAAGATCTGAATTCAAATGTGGCCTCAGATATTTGCTGCTTGCGTGACCTTGGGCAACTCACTTAATCTCTATTAACTTTTATTTCCTCAGCCTGTAAAATGGGAATAATAATAGCATCTACCTCACAGGATTGTTGTGAGGATCAAAAGAGATAATATTTGTGAAAAAGAACTAAGCACAGCGTCTGGCACACTGTAGGTGCTGTGTAAATGCTTGCTCCTTCCTTCCTATGGCAATAGCTTAGGGATTTCGTGCTGAACTTAAGCATTTTTTTATTGGAAGGTGTTGCAAAAATTGCAACAGTTGAAGAGGGCAGCCAGGCACCTGGGGGTGGAGAGGCAGTGCCGTGTGGGATTGTGGGGAAAGAGCTAGAATTGGAAGCAGAAGACCCGGCTTAGGGAGCTTGCTCCAACAACCTAGTTCCCTTCACTCTCTTCAGTGGTCTCATCAGTAAGATGAGATCCAAAAGGATAAAACCCCCAGGGAAAGGGGTTTGCATTGCCTTTGACCACATCGTGGAGAGCATTGGGTTCCCAAAGTTGAAGAAGGTTGGGCAGTGAAGGCAGAGAAGAGAAGCTAACAACCTTCCTTTCTTCCTTCCAACTCTGCCTGAGTCTGGCCCTGAGTGGTACAGCGTGCTTTCTAAATGGAGGGTTAGTTGTGAACTAGACAGTTTGAGGACAGCTTAAATTAATTTAGCCTAGTGGTGAGAAGGCAGAGGAAAGACTTAATAAGGCTTTTTTCTCCTTATTTATATTGTATTTCTTAGGGGACATTTAACTTTACTATCCCATCCGAATGCCATGACAATGACTGCCTTCCACTTCTTCATAGTTTCTCAGCATTTGCAAACAAACAAAAACCAAAAAAGTCTTTCTAGGACAAGACGTTGCCTTGTGTGATCTTTGGAAACTTTTCTTAGAGAGGGAAACAACAATGAATGTAGAAATTTTCCACTTAACAGTTCAATGAAATTATCTGAAGAAAGGAGCTACCACAATGAAAAGACACAGGGTTTCAGACGGAAGAGTGACAGTAAAGGAGGATGGGGTTTTCCATGAGCTAAGACCTTGTTGAGAGACCTACCAATAAACTTCTTAATTTTTCTAATCAATTGTGTATTTTGGCTAATCCTTGGATACGTTTCAGGTAAATAAAATTCAACCTGATGCTTCATGGATAATAATTAATCATTACTCAGAATTGTACAGTCTACACAGGATTACCTTTCTCACTTCTCTCCATATCCCCAAACAAAAGAGCTCAGGTCATTGCTGAGACAAAAAATAGAGATCTCAATTTGAAACAGTGCAAAGAGCAATAACTTTGGAGTCAGAGGACTTCAAGTTCTGTCTCTGATGTGGTACAAGTCACTTATCCTCCCCTAGCCTTGGTGTCCTCAACTGTAAAAGGAGGAAGTCAGATCACATGGCCTTGGAGGTGCCTTCCAGCTCTAGCTCTATAACTTTCTTTTAAACCGTATGAAGTCAGTGGGAACAAACTGAAACCTAAAGGACATCACCAAGTCATCTTTTTAAACACACAGTATTCCATTGTGGGGGAAGGGAAGAGGATGGTAGAAGGCTGAAGCACAATGGGGTGTGGTACTTGAATTTAAGTAAGTTAGTTTCGTACTTGGTTTTTTTTTTTCCTTTTTTTCCTTAGGATTTGCTCCAAAGTTGATGGTGGGGAGAGGGAGAGGGAAGGAGGGAGAGAAAAAAGGAACAGAGTCAGAGACAAAGAGACAGAAACTGAGAGACAGAGACAGATATGAATGAAATCTTTAAAGTCACAGCTCCATTTCTGTCTACGTTATGGGCCTGCATTCCAGGTCCTTTCTCCGCGATCTTTAAGTTGCTGTCGCCTTCTTCCAACTTGGTTGCATGTCCAGGTTCTGTGGTTTGCTAAATGCTTTGGAAGGAAATGTTACCTCAAAACCAGAAATGCCATTACATTTAATCTCTGACTTTTGTTTCGGATAATTAGGCATAATCTGTCCTAAATGTTAATATCAATAAAGAGTAAATTGAGAAACATTGTCATCCTAATTTGAGGGCTAAGCTTATTCAGGGCTGAAACCATGTCCTATTTGTCTTTGCATTTCCCCTCAGTGCCTAGCACAGTGCCTTGTATATATGGTAGAGCCTCAGTAATGTTTGTTAAAGGGACCACAGGGACTCATTCTGAATAAATACTAAAAATCTGTAAATTATAATTAAATCTCAATCATTTCATTTGACTCTACCATTCCCTATATATATATAGAGAGAAAAGGCTCCTATGCTGGGCTCTTGAAGTCTCCCTCTCAAAGAACATGAAGCTGAGCTCCAACAATTCTTCATTTCATTTTTCGTAGAGCACTGGGTTCTGTGGTAGGCTCCTACTGTGATGAATAACCCCATCTTAGAGCTTAACTACTCCACGCAGAATGTAAGTAGTACACTGGTTTGGCTAACTAGTAGAAAGCTCTTTGGGAAATGAAGCCCAATAGAAATGGTGCCAATCAGTAGGGTTCACTTTCAATGTGTGCTGAGGATGACTGGAAGGCAGAATAAAGTCACAGAACCTTTCCCTAATCTTCCTTTTTTTTCTTCCAATGAGCCATACCAATATTAATAGCTTAATGGAAGTAAGGAGTTGAGTGACAAGAAATTGCCTATTCATTAGTCAAGGAAACATATTCCAACTCTTTGCCACTCTCTGTGTTGTCTGCCTCAGATGCGACTTGATTGGGGAGACTGGCCATGTTTACCAAAAAGCAGTGGGAAAGTCCTTTGTGCTGATGGGCACAAGGTGATTGCCAAGCTTTTTGACAATCACATCATTTGGCAAAAGCAGCTGCGTTACCATGTGATTTCTTCTCTAACCAAAGTTGCTAGCACTTATTTCATTGTAAGACACCCTCTTTATTGTCATGTGTGTACTTCTGTGCTTGTAGGTTTTACCCTTCCCCACCCCCGTAACATGGACGCTCCCTGAGGACAGGGATCACCGTTTCTTGTTTGCTTGTTCTTCTGTGTGTTTTTTGTTCCTGTCGTTCTAGACAAATCTTAGTACAGACCCTTGAGCACGGCAAGTACTCGACAAATACTTGTTAGACCAGATAGGAACTGGACTTTGGAACTATACAGATGGAAATTAGTTGGAACAAACAGTAAAGATTTCATTTCAGTAGAATGTAAGCTCCAATAGGACAGGGATTGTTTATAGAGTTCTGTTTTGTTTTGTCTTTGGATAACCAGAACTTAGCCCAGTGACTTACGGGAGTAGCTTAAATATTTGTCAAATTGCATGTCACTAACAGATAGGCTAGGTCAACCCGTGACATTCCCTAAAACAAAAAGTATCAATTAGAAATGACACACAAAGCCAGCCTATAGGCTAGAATAGACTCTTGAGATGACCAAGTAAGACAGTGAAATTTGGAGAGATTTCTCAGTCTCTTGAGCTGCATCTAGAATCAGCAAAGAGGAAAAAAAATCTGTAGAATTGAACAGAAATAGAAAGAGGTTGTGCCATCTCTTCTCCACCCTCCCATCTTTGGGGATCAAAGGAAGGTTTTCTTTTCAATGCCTCACTGAAAAAAAACGGAGACTCTTGGAGGCCCCATAGACTGACTGAAGAACAGAGGTGAATAAAGCAGCCTTATGAAAGGGAGGAACTCTGACCTAAAAATCTGTTTGGGGTCATCCTGATCAACTGTCTTCATCATGTCATTCTGAGTTAGTAGGGATATAAGTATCCAACCTCTTTATTCCTTTGAAGGTAATCAATGAACCTCTTCTAAGTCACAAATCCTCATACCCCCCCAGAAAGACTGGGTCACAGGATCATAGATTGGAACTTGAAGGGGTTATCCAGTCCAGTCTCCTCATGCTGCAGATGAAGGAAACTGAGGCACAGAGAAGTTAAGTAACTGGGTTGAGATCTCACCAGTTGTAAGGAGCAAAGCCAAGAGCTGAGCTCAGGTCCCCAGACTCCGAATCCAGTGCTCTAAAATGATTTTCCATAGCAGAAGCCATTACGCTATATTCCATTTGATTCCACTCCACTCTATCCTATTCTATTAGTTCAGTCAAAAACAGTGTCCAGCTCTTCGGCATTTGGGGTTTTCTTGGCAAAGGTACTGGAGTGGCTTGCTGTTTCCTTCTCCAGCTCATTTTACAGATGAGGAAACTGAGGTAAATGTGGTTAAGTGACTGGTCCAGGGTCACACAGCTAGTAAGTACCTGAAGCTGGACTTGAATTAATGGAGAAGAGTCTTCCTGATTCTAAGCCCAGGGCTTTCTACCTGTTGTACCACCTAGCTGCATATCATATCATACCATACCATACCCTACCATACCCTACCATACCATACCATACAGTACCGTACCGTACCATATCATATATCATATCATGGTACATCATATCATGTCATGATGTGTCATACAATGTCATGTCATATCATGCCATATAATATTTCATATCATATCTCATCATATCGTATATCACATCACATTTATATTATATTATATATTATATTATATTATATTGTATTATGTTATATTATATTATATTATTATATTACATCGCATCATGTTTTGTCATGTCATGTTGCATTGTGCTATGTTACACTACATTGTTATATGCTGTTATATTAGTTATATGGTATACTACATCATATTATTTATTGTATCACATTTATTATCAGATTATATCTCCTTTATGGCGGTTAGGTAATTTGTTCAAAGTTTTCAGGGTGTCCCAAAAGTCTTAGTACAGTTTTAAGCTCTTTAAGCCCGACTAGCTAAAAACAATACAAAGGCTGTTTGGGATACTGGGTATAAAAAGCCAAATCCTGGCAAAATGTAGATGTTTGATCTGGTTACCGAACATCTTCTGCCAAAGACTTCTTTATTTTCTTCCTACCATTGGCTAATTTCTGTGATCTTCCCTGCATGTTTATGCCCGCATTTCCTCTGCTTTTATGTTCCTTGGTCCTGTCTCCCAGGCAGCTCGGTGGAGAGGGTGCTGGGCTTGGAGCTGGGAGGACGACTTCAGATCTCTCCTGGGACACTACCTAGCTGTGTGACTCTGGGCAAGCTCATTAACCTATGCCTTAGTTACTGTAAAGCTACATTTACTGTAAAAATGGGAATAATAATATCACCTACCTACCAGGTTATTGTGGAGATCAAATGGGATATCTATAAAGCTCTTAGCACAATGCCTGGCTCATAGGAGCTTAATGAGTGTTTGTTTTCTTACCCCTCCCCCTTTTTCCTAATTATAGATTTAAAAATTGAATATGGGGGAAAAAAGCACTTGTTAAGCACCTATTATGTGTCAGGCACTATGCTAAGCACTTAACAAATATTATTTCACTTGTTCCTCACAACTTTTTGATGTACAAGCTATTATTCCCACTTTGCATTTGAAAAAACTGAGGCATTAGGTGGCTGGGTGGTACAATGAATAGAGAACTGGCCCTGGAGTCAGGAGGACCTGAGTTCAAATCCGTATTCAAACACTTAACATACACTCACAAAAAACTAGCTGTGTGGCCTTGGGCAAGTCACTTAACCCTAACTGCCCTACCTTCCCCTCTCAAAAAAAAAAAAAAGAAAAGAGAAAATTGAGGCAGGCAGAGGTTAAGTAATCATCCAGGGTAGCTGAGTCAAATATGAATTCAGACCTTCCTGACTCCAGGCCCAGTGCTTATTCACTGAGCTATCTCCCTTCCTCCAAGAATCAATCTTTAAGATCATCTAGTTCAATGATCTCATTGTGACGTGGAAGAAGTGGAGGCCCAGTTAGAGAACTTTTCCAAGGTTGCATGGGTAGTTCATGAGAAAGACACCATTCCAACCCAGGTTCTCTGACTCCAAGCTCCTTACGGTACCACGCTCCTTCTCTGATTCTCCAGAAAGAGTCTTGCCATGAGTCTGGCTAATTAGATGCCCATTGTAGGTACGTGATCCATGCCTGATATTTCTCTCCTCCTGGTATCTTTCTTTCCCTCTCCCCCAATTTTACTTCACACACATTGAACACACAAAGGGATTATACATAAGATAGATCACAGATTTAGAGCTAGAAGCAATCTTAGTGGTTTTCTAGTCTAACCCCTTCCTCTTACAGATGAGAAACTAGGTCTACAGAAGTTCAATGACTCCCCAATTTTCCAGAGAGTAGGGACCTGAACCTCAGACCTCTGATTCTGTCCAGCATATGACATTGCCTCATAGCATGAATCCTGTCCTCAAAAAACTTCCTACCTGTCAAAGGGTAAATTCAGATTAATAAGTATTTACAGCACAAGGGGAGAGTAAGATTAAAACAACAAAAAAAGAGCAGCTAGGTGGCGCCATAGTGCATAGAATGCCAGGCCTGGGGTCAGGAAGATTGACCTTCCCGAGTTCAAATCTGGCCTCAACCACTTAGTAGCTTTGTGACCCTGGGTAACTTAACCCTATTTGTCTCAGTTTTCTCATCTGTAAAATGAGGTAGAAAAGGAAATGGCCAACCTCTCCAGTATCTTTGCCAAGAAAACCCCAAATGGGGTCACAAAGAATAGGACATGCTTTTTTTTTTTTAATTTTATTATAGTTTGCATCATTCATTTCCACAAGATATTGAGTTACATATTTTCTC
>CM053587.1:74243920-74269642 GCA_028646515.1 Pseudochirops corinnae
GGGGATGTTTTTCCTGCAGAGGGAAAGACTTTAGGGGAGGGTCATGATAGCAGTTATTAGGTATCTAGGGGCTATCACATTGGTTCAGAGACTCCTTCAGGGTTTATGATGTACCACCTCTTATCCTAAGAATCCTCTGATCCCCCTACTTGCTAGTAGTATTCTCTCCTCAAATTATTATAAATCTACCTATCTGCTAATTATATTAATTATATTGTTATTCTATTTTATTCTATTTCTACTCATCTATTGTTACCCAATAGAATGTGAGCTCTTGGAGGGCAGATATTTTTCATCCCTTTCTCTTTGTATTCCCCAGTGCCTAGTCCAGGTATTTGATAATGGTATTAATGGCTAGAATTTAGATAGCACTTTGAGGTTTGCAAAGCTCTTTATTAAAATTATCTTGTTTGATCTTCACAGCAACCCTATAAGCTAGGTGCTATCATCATCCTCATTTTTATAAATGTAGAAATCTAGCCTGAGAAAGGTTAAATGACTTCCCCAGAGTCACAGAGTTAATAAATATCTAAGGTAGATTTTGAACTCAGGTCTTCCTGATTCCAAGTTCATCACACAGTGCCACCTAGTGTCCTCAAATAAAATTTTTGTTCAATTGGATGTTTTCTTTTTTCTGCTTGGTCCTGGAACAGATCTAGGAATAACGCAGAGACAAACTTAGAGCTGATGCAAAGAAAAACTCATTGAAAAAAGATATCCAATTCAGAATGAGTTGTCTCTGGATCCTATTTTATTTTTTTGATACTATCAAACAAAAATTAGATACTACTTGCTTGTATCTCATTCATCACTGCTCTTGTGAGAGGTAGTATGTTATAATGAAATGAGTACCCCACCTGAAGTCAGAATAAACCGGGGTTCCAATCCTCCCTCTGAAAATTTATAGTAGCGTGACCATGGGTAAGTCACTTAACTCATCTGAAGTTCAATTTCTTCATCTCTTAAAGGTTGCTAATAATTCCTATAGAACATATAGAATCAATAGAGCTAATATATGGAAAACACTTTATTAACCCTCATGTATAAATTACAGTTATTATTATAGAGGAAACGGAACAACTTAATCTTTTGGTGTCTCTGTCCCTGTCTACCCCATACTAGCAATGTTGTGAAAGAAGACACATATTAGAACACACACAGTGAAAACTAGTATACTTTGACTTACATTCAGACTCCATTAGCTCTTTCTCTGGAGGTGGAACATTTTTCATCATGAGTACTTTTGAATTATCTTGGATCAATATATTGATGAGAAGATCGGTCATTCCCAGTTGATCATCATACAAAATTACTATATACAATGTTACTATATACAACATTCTCCTGGTTCTGTTAACTTCACTCTGCATTGGTTCATATAAGTCTTTCCAGGTTTTTCTGAAATTATTCTGCTTGTCATTTCTTATAACAGTAGTATTCCATTACAATCATATACCATAGCTTGTTCAGTCATTCACCAATTAATTGACATCCCTTCAATTTCTAATTATTTGCCACCAAAAAAAGAGCTGCTGTGAATATTTTTGTACAAATAACTCCTTTCCTCTTTTTTGATCTCTTTGGGAAACAGATCTAGCAATAGTATTGCTGGATCAAAGAGCATGCACAGTTTTATAGTCTTTTGGGTATAGTTCCAAATTGCTCTCCAGAATGGTTGAATTAGTTCACAACTCCACCAATGGTGCATTAGTGTCCCAATTTTACCACATCTCCAACACTTTTTGTTTGTCATATCCATTCTGATAGCTGTGAGGTGGTACTTCAGACTTGTTTTAATTTGCATTTCTCTAATTAATAGTAATTTAGAACATTTTTAACATGACTATAGATAGCTTTGATTTCTTTATCTGAAAACTGTTTATCTCCTTTGACCATTTATCAATTGGGAGATGACTTGCATCCTTATAAATTTGACCCAATTTTCTAGATATTTGAGAATAAAGACTTTTATCAAAGACACCTGAATGTAAAATCTTCCCCCTCCTCCCCCCAAGCTTTCTGCTTTTCTTCCTATCTTGGCTGCATTGGTTTTGTTTGTGCAAAAACTTTCAAATTTAATATAACCAAAATTATCCACTTTACATATTGTAATGCTCTCTTTCTCTTGTTTAATCATAAATTCTTCCCTTCTCCATAGATCTGAATTAGTAATATCTTAAATAAAGCTTAATATAATATTTTATTCTTTTAAAAGTGCTTTATGTACATGGTTTCATTTGAGCCTTGCAAGCACTTGACTGGGTAGGACACTGAATTCCTACTTTGTGCAGCAATCACATTTGAGTCTCTCAACCCCAAGTTCCTGATTGTCCTTTACTTTTTTCCATTTTATTTGTATGGATCAAAATTCAGGTACTTCAGAATGAATTCTCCTCTCATAAGAGATGAGAGCAAGAGGAACAACACTGGTGTATTGAGAGTTCTTAGAGAGACATCCATCAGAAGCTAACATGTGCTAAGTCACAAAACCTGAAAGGAGGTTTCTAAACAATTCATGCCTGAACTCTAGCCTCCTAGTTAGAGTGTAATAATTCCTAGGAATTGAGATCCAAGGGTCCAGGATTCTAGCCAGAGAAGGAGAAGATCCTGGGCAGTTCTGATCTTATAGGTTATATTCTTTAGTTAATTAATCAATTAATCAAAAAGCATTTAGGAGGCAAAACCAAGATGGTGGCATAGAGAAGCACTTTACAATTCCCACCTAAACAACTAAAATCATATTTTAGAGCAAACCAAATTCTGGAGCAGCAGAACCAGCAAAAGATCAGTCAATTTTCCAGACTAAAACAACTTAGGAGGTTGGCAGGAAAGATCTGTCTTACTGGGGCGGTGACTGGGCAGACCTGGAACACAAGGTAGATTCCACAGCACAGGCAAAGCAGTGGGTTTGAGGAAGGCTGCACTGGTGGCAGGAGCAGCTTCCAAAGCTCTCAGCTCACAGATGGTGGGGCAGGAGGGTGAGGGTGGGAGAGTAAAACAGCTGATTAGAAGGAGATTGCAGGGGCCCTCTGTTGGCACTGGGTTTAGGACCTTGTTGCATTGCTCACATGCAGTTGCAGGTCACAGTCCCAGGGCCAAAAGGACAAATAACACTTATGGAAGCAGGGGAGCAGAGGCCTTGTTCATGGGTCCAAGGCAGAAAGAAATGCTTGTGGTCACTCATAGGGGAGTAGGGACCCTGTTCTCAATTCAAGACAGAGGGGACTACTAGCAATTATAACTGCAGGAGAATGGGAAGGATGGTCAGAATCCCAGGGCCAGGAGGAGAGCTAGAGCTGGGACTCCTTTCCTGAGTAAAGACTAGAGCAGGGATGGGGAACCTGCAGCCTCAAGCTCACATGTGAGTCCTCAAGACTGGCCCTCTGGCTGAATTCAAACTTCACAGAACAGAATCTGTGAAGAATCTGTGAAGTTTGAATTCAAAGGACCACACTTTCGGACCTAGAGGGCCACATGTGGCCTCAAGGCTACAGGTTCCCCACTCCTGGACTAGAGTATAGACCAGGAGAATAGTGATCACACTTTTCCCTGGATCATAGCACCTTGTAAATGCTGAAAACCTACATATTCCTCCAAGCTAACTCCAAAAACAGCAGCAAGATAGCCCTGAAGTTGGAGATAGTGGTCCTTCCATCCCCAGAAGCAGAGCCCAATTTAAAAGTCAAGAAATAGGTTGACAAAATAGGCAAACAACAAAAAAAGAACCTGACCATAACAAGTTACCATGGTGACAGGGAAGATCAGGATACAAATCCAGTAAAGACAATGATGTCAATCAGCTAAAAAGCTTTAAAGAAAAGTGTGAATTGGATATAAATTTAACAAAAACTCTGAGAAGAGCTTAAAAAAGACTTTAAAAATCAAATAAGACAGGTAGAGGAAAATTTGGAAAAGAAATGAATGATGCAAGAAAGTTATGAGAAGAGAGTAAATAGGTTGGTAAAAGAGGCACAAAAATACTGAAGAAAACAAAACTGAAAAAACCAAATAAACCAGAATGAGCCAATTAGTAATAGAAGCAAAAAAAAAAAAAATCATTGAAGAGAACTCCTTAAAAAACTGAATTGGTCAAATGGAAAAAGAGTTACAAAAGGTCATGAAGAAAATAATACTCAAAAAAGTAGGATTGGGCAAGTAGAAGTAAATGATTCCATAAGATATCAAGAAATAATAAAATCAAATCAAAATGAAAAAATAGAAGAAAATATGAAATATCTCATTGGGAAAAAAAAAGCTGATCTGGAAAATAGATCCAGGAAAGATAATTTTTCAGAATTATTGGACTGCCTGATAGCCATGATAAAAAAAAATAGCCTAGACACTATTTTTCAAGAAATTATCCAGGAAAACTGCCCTGATACTCTAGAACCAGAGGTTAAAATAGAAATTGAAAGAATCCACTGATCATGTCCTAAAAGAATTCCCAAAATGAAAACTCCCAGGAATATTATAATCAAATTCCAGAGCTCCCAGGTAAAAAAGAAAAAATTTGCAAATATCCAGAAAAATAAAATTGTTTAAATATTCTGGAGCCATAGTCAGTAGCACACAAGATTTAGTAGCTTTCACATGAAAGACTGGAGGGCTTGGAATATTCTAGAAGACAAAGGAACTATGATTACAATCAAGGATCACCTGTACAGCAAAAATGATTATAATCCTTGGGTGGAGGGGAATAGATATTTAATGAAACAGAGAACTTTCAAGTATTCCTAATGAAAAGACCAGAACTAAATAGAAAATTTGACTTTTGAATTTCAACAAGACTCAAGAAGAGCATTAAAAAGAGAAACATGAAAGAGAAACCATAACGAAGTCAATAAAATTAAAATGTTTACATTCTTACATTAGAAGATGATAATTGTAGCTCCTAATGACTTTATTATTATTAGAGCAGTTAGTATACATAGAGGGCATAGGTGTGAGATGACTGTGAGGTGATTAAAAAAAAAAACAAAATTAAGGGCTAAGAAAGGGATACACTGGGAGAAGGAGGAATGGAGAGGAGGAATGGAGGAAATTTTCTTACATAAAATAGGTGTGAAGAAAATGCTTTTACAATGGAGGAGATGATGGGGGGATGGATAACACTTGAATCTTACTCTCATCAGAATCAACTCAAAGAGGAAATAACACACACACACACACACACACACACACACACACTCAGTTGGGTATAGAAATCAATCTTACCATATAGGGAAGTAGGGGAGAGGGATAAGAGAAGGGGATATTATAGAAGGGAGGGCAGATTAAGGAAGGCAGTGGTCATAAATCAAACCAATTTTTGAGGAAGAAAAACAGAAAAAGAGAGAGAAAGAGAGAGAGAGAAAGTAGTGGAAAATACACAGTTAATAATCATAATAGAGAATGTGACTAGGATAAACTGACCCATAAAACAGAAATGGATAGCAAAATGGATAAAAAAAAAAAAGCAGAATCCAATGATATATTGTTTGCAAAGGAACACACTTAAAACAGAGGGACACACACAGAGTAAAAATAAAGAGCTGGAGTTGGATCTGTTGTGCTTCATGTGAGGTAAAAAAAGACATGAGTAGCAATCATGATCTCAGACAAAGCAAAAGCAAAAATATACCTAATTAAAAGAGATCGGCAGGGAAACTACGTTTTGCTAAAATGTACCATAAATAATGAAGTTATATCACTGCTAAACATATATGCACCAGATAGCAAAACATCCAAATTCTTAAAGGAAAAGTAAATGAGTTACAAGAAGAAACAGTAAAACTATATTAGTGGGTGACCTCAACCTTCTCCTCTCAGAACTAGATAAATTTAACCATAAAATAAATGAGAGAGAAGTTGAGGTCAATAAAATATTAGAAAGTTAGATATGATAGACCTCCAGGGAAAACTGAATGAGAATGGAAAGAAGGATATCTTTTTCTCTGCATGGCACCTTCAAAAAAAAAATAAGGCATAAAAACCTCACAACTAAATGTAGAAAAGCAGAAATATTAAATGCATCTTTTCCAGACCATAATGTAATTAAAATTAGATTCAGAAAAGGGCTGTGGAGACATAGATTAAAATTAATTGGAAACTAAATAATCTAATCCCAAAGAATGAGTGAGTCAAAGAATAAATCATAGAAACAATCAATATTTTCATTAAAGAGAATGTTAATAATGAGACAATAATGCCAAAATTTATGGGATGTAGTCAAAGCAGTACTAAGGGAAAAAATTTAAATCTCTAAACATAACAATAAAATAAAAAAAGAACAGGTCAATGAATTGGGGCATGCAGCTAAAGAAACTAGAAAAAAGACAAATTAAAAATCCCAAATTAGACAACAAATTAAAAATCCTGAAAATCAAAGGAGAGATTAATAAAATTGAAAATAAGAAAAACGTTGAACTAACAAATAAAATAGGAGGTTGCTTTACAGAAAAAAATACAATAGATAAGCCATTGGTTAATTTAATTTTTAAAAAAATAAATAAGAAAATCAAATTACCAATATCAAAAATAAAAAGAACAAAGTCACCATGAATGAAGAGGAAATTAAAGCAGTTATTAAGCAGTATTTTGCCCAATTATGTTCTAATAAATCTGATGATCTAATGAAATGGATGAATATTTACAATATATTTACAAATACAATATATTTATACAAATACAATATATTTACAAAAAATAAACTGCCTAGATTAACAGAATAGGAAATAAAATTTTTAATAACCCTACCTTAGAAAAAGAAATTGAGCAAACCATAAATGAGCTTCTCAAGAAAAAAATCTTCAGGGCCAGATAGATTCATAAGTGAATTCTACCAAACATTTAAATAACAATGAATTCCAATACTATATAAACTATTTGGAAAAATAGGCAAAGAAGGAGTCCTACCAAATTTATTTAAGACACAAATGCGGAGCTGATACCTAAACCAAGAAGAATAAAAACGGAGAAAGAAAACTGTCAGCCAATTTCCCTAATGAATATTGATGCAAAAATTTTAGATAAAATGCTAGCAAGAGATTACAGCAATATATCAAAAGATTAAAAAAAAAACTGACTGGGAGGGATTTATGCCAGGAATGCAAGGCTGGTTTAATATTAGAAAGACAGTCAGCATAATTATCTATATCAATAACAAAAACAACAAAAAACATATGATTGCTCAAAAAAAAAGCAGAAAAAACTTTTGACAAAATGCAGCACTCATTTTTATTAAAAACACATGAGTACATAGGAAAAAATGGAATTTTCCTTAAAATAAGTAGCATCTATTGAAGACCATCAGCAAGCATTATCTGTAATGAAGATAAGTTAAAGCTTTTCCAAAAAGATCAGGGGTGAAACAAGGATGCCCATTATCACCACTATTATTCAATATTGTAGTAGAAATGCTAGCTACAGGAATAAGAGAAGAAAAGTAAATTGAAGGAATTATAATAGGCAATGAGGAAAGAAAGCAATCACTCTTTGGAGACAAAATGATGGTCTATTTAGATGATCCTACAGAATGAACTAAAAAAAATACTCAAAATAATTAATAATTTCAGCAAAGTTGCAAGATATAAAATGAACCCACACAAATCATCAGCATTTCTATATATATTACCAACAAAGTCCAACTGAAAGAGATAGAAAGATTCCATTTAAAATAAATGAAGACAATATAAAATACGTGGGAGTCTGTCTGACAAGACAAACCCAGGAACTATACGAACACAATTACATAACACTTCACAAATAAATTACAAAAATAAAAAAATTCAGATCTAAACAATTGGAGGAATATTAATTGCCTGGGTAGGACAAGGCAATATGATAAAAATGGTAATTGTACCTACCTTAGCTTATTCACTGCCATACTGATGAAATTACCAAAAAAAATTTTTTTAGACTTAGAAAAAATAGTAACAAAATTCATCTGAAAGAACAAAAGGGTAAAGAACATCAAGGGAATTAATGGGGAAAAAAAATTAAAGGAAGATGGCTTAGCAGTTCCAGGTCTCAAACTGTATTGCAAAGCAGTAAAATCATCAAAATAATCTGGTAGTGGCTAAGAAATAGAGGGGTAGGTCAGTGGAATAGATTAGGTACAAAATACACATTAGTAAATGGCCGTAGTAATCTGGTGTTTGACAAACCCAAACATCTAAGATTTTAGAACAAGAAATCACTATTTGACAAAAACTGATTCAAAAACTGGAAAAAAATCTGGCAGAAAACTGGTTAGAGATCAATACCTCACACCATATGCCAAAATAAGGTCAAAATGGATGCATGATTTAGACATAAAGGGTAATATAAGTAAATTAGGAGAGCAGAGAACACTTTACTTGTGAGATCTATGGATAAGGGAAGAATTTATGGCTAAACAAGAGACAGACAGCATTATGGAATATGAGATGGATAATTTTGATTATATCAAAGTAAAAAGGTTTTTTTCCCCACAAAGTCAATATGGCCCAGCTTAGAAGAAAAGGAGGAAATTGGGGAAAATTTTTTTCCAGCAAATTTCTCTGAGAAAGGTCTGATTTCTCAAATATATAGAGAACTTAGTAAAATTTGTATGAAGACAAGTCATTCCTTGCTTGATGGTCAAAGGATATGAACAGACAGTTTTCAGAAGAAATCAAAACTATTTACAGTTGTATAAAAAAAATGCTCTAAATCACTATTGATCAGAAAAATGCAAATTAAAACAACTCTGAGGTACTACCTCACATCTGTCAAACTGGCTGATATGACAGAAAAGGAAAACAACAAATGTGGGAGAGGAAATAGAAAAATGGGGACCCTAATGCACCCTTGATGGAGTTGTAAATTGGTCCAACCGTTCTGGAGAACAATTTAGAACTATACCCAAAGGACAATCAAACTGTGCATAACTTTCTTTCTTTCTTTTTTTTTTTTTGCTTTTCGGAGAGCAATTGGGGTTAAGTGACTTGCCCAAGGTCACACGGCCAGCGTTTGTGTTAATTGTCTGAGGCCGGATTTGAACTCAGGTCCTCCTGACTCCAAGGCCAGTGCTCTATTCACTGGGCCATCTAGCCACCCTTGAGCATAACTTTCAACCCAGTAATACACTTCCAGGTTTGTATCCCAAAGAAATCAAAGGAAAAGGAAAAGCGCCTATATGTACAAAAATGTTCATAATAACTCTTTTTTGCGGTGGTAGAGAATCAGAAATTGAAGGGATGCTTATCAATTGGGGAATGACTGAACAAGTTGTGATATATGATTATGACGGAATATCATTGTGTTATAAGAAATGATGAGCAGGATACTTTCAGAAAAACCTGAGAAGACTGACATGAACTGGTACAAAGTTTTGAGCTGAACCAGGAGAACATTGTACACAGTAAAAGCAATATTGTATGGTGATCAACTGTGAATAACTTAGCTATTTTCAGCAATATATTATCTGAAGGACTTATGATGAAAAATTCTATCTACCTTCAGAAAAAGAACTAATGGAGTATGCAGATTGAAATATACTTTTTAAAAACTTTATTATTTTTAGTCTATATTTTCTTTTACAACATGGCTAATGTAGGAATGTTTTGAATGACTATGCATGTCTGTATCAAATTGCTTGTCTTCTCGAGGAGAGGGAATGGTAGGGAAGAAGAAATAGCCTTTAAAAAAAATGAAAGTTAAAAATTTTTTGTTTATGCGTAATTGAGAAAAAATAAAAATAAGTAACATATTTACTAAAGAAAAAGTGTTAGGCACACCTACTATATTCTAGGTACTATGGCAGGTGCCAAGGACAGAGTGAGACACTCTGTCCTGAAGGAGCTTACCTTCTAATAGACTTACGATTAATTCTAGTTTGACAGCTTGGTAAGCTGACTCTCCGTTGAGAAAAGAGGAGTGTCCTGAGAGGGAACCTCTTGTCAAGAAGAAGCTCCCTCCCAGTGCTAGGCAAATTAGTGGTAAAGAAATAAAACCAAGGCATGAAGGCAAACAAAGGATTTAGGCCTTGTCTGCTGTAATGATCCTTCAGGTAATGTTGGTCTGATGAGGAGAAGAACTTTCTGACTAGAAACACGAAGTATGTTTTCCTTACAAGAGGAGTTCAGCTCTCAGAGTCCAAACCCTTAAGACTGTGAGTTTGTAAAGAGCGACTCACAAGAATGTTAAGAGTGTTGCTGTATGTCTAGCAATTCCAAAGTCATTTTCTTTCTAGAGGGAGTACAACCCACAGAGTGACACTATGAGTCTAGAGGGCATTATCTGCCCTTGTCTCCCTGTGGAAAACAGGACTCTTCAAAATGTCAGAGCATTGCTCTATTGATAATTTAACTCATTCTGAAGGGGAAACTGTGCCTTGAGAGCCTTGGAACACTAACTGAAAGAAGGGTTCACTGAACAAAGAGGAGAATTGTGTTTAGCAAATTAGAAAAACTTGAACCTAAAAAGGCAATCTCTCCAAAGAAGCAAAAGAGAAAGCAACAGATTGGGAATATAATGAATCCTTTATATGTTTTCTGCTTTTGTTAATGGAATCCTATGGCTGTCCTGTATTTTCTGCAGGAGGAATAAAGGCTTCCCTGTCCCTGATAGATGCATTGTTACTGTAAGTGTTTCTAGAGGAGTTTAGGAATCCTGTTACATTTATGGAGACCTTCAGCTTCACTCTTCACTTCAACACTTCAACACAGATACTTCAACAGCTGCACTGTATGCCGAGAATTTTCTCATGATAAAGTCTAGGATGGGGGAAAGGGAATGAACCAAAGCAAGAGCAATGTTTTGGGGGTAGCTCCTAGAATTGTATAGGGTCTGTTTGAATTAGACCAGAGCTGGGTGTTCTGAGTTGTGCGTCAGAGCCGTGTCTGTATATCCTCAGTTTTGAGATCAATGGCTTTTGTTTATGCTACGTTTCTATCCCTGTGACTTCCACCTCTAATTGGCAAATTTCTCTCCAGAACCTCCATTTAAAGAAGCACGCCTGCCAGCCTTTCTTACTTCTAACCCAGCTTAGCCCCTGACTCCAGGCTACCTTTCTCTCCCTCACTTGTATGTACTTCTTCCTTTCTACTTTTCAGTTCTTTTTCTGTTTTGTTTTCCCCCATTAGGATGTAAGCATCTTGAGGGGAGGGACTGTATATTTTGCTTGTATTTATTTTCCTAGCTCTTAGCACTGTGGCTGGCATATAGGAAGTGCTTAATTCATGTTTTATCTATCTTTGGAGGTCATGTGTCTTTTTTCTTTTTTTTAACATTGTTGATTTTTGCTTCTCTTTTTCCAAATTGCCCTTTATTTTAGTATATTTGCATTCCCACTCTCTTGTTCTCTTTTCTTTCTTTGGAGAGATTGCCTCTTTAGATTCAAGTTTTTCTATTTTGCTAATTATTTCTACTTTGAAGGCCATAATTTCTGCCATTTGTTCCTTTTTAACTTTTCTTAAGATTCTTATGTCTCTTTTCAACCATTCTACAATATCCTCTTGTGATTCCATATCCCATTCTACCATAGGTAGCCAGGGCAGAGTTTGGAAGGAACAAGTGCAAGGACAGAAAGGATGGTGTGGTGCTTCTCTTTGGTAGGGGCACAAGAATTGGGGGTGGGGTGGAGATGCCACATTTGAGTGGGCAGTCTTCATGGGGATTTAGAATGCCCTTACCTTACTGAGACTCAATTTTTTCATGTGTAAAATATGCATGAAAACACTTCTGTTATTTGCAAGAGGGTAGTGGTGGAGAAAGAGCTGACTTTAGAGTCTGACGGACCTGAGCTTGAGTCCTTTGTGTGACACATACTGGACCCATGACCCTGGGCAAGTCAAGCAACCTTTCAGTGCCCCCAGAGAACTCTTTAAGATTCTAAAATGTATAGCATTTGCCCATCTGCATTAGAATTTGCTTCATTTGGAGTTTTCTCCTTGGAATCTCAGATCTAGACAGAATGAACTTACCACAGAAGGTTATAGTAAGGAGGGTGGTATTATAAAAATTTAAAAGTGCTGCATGAATTACAGTATTGTTGTTGTTGATGGTATATTATGCTCCTTTCTTCCCTAATGTGCAGTATTGAGATGCTACACATTAGAAGAAAGTAGATAATCAGCAAAATTTGCATGTTAGAAAGGGAATTACAAAGGGACAAGTGGAAAAAAAAATAATGGCTTGGGCCTCAAGTATAGTTGCTTAGCACCCGCCCTAATTTCTATGGAAAAGAGACTCAGTGGTGTTTTGCTTCTCAGGAGAAGATGGGGTAATATTTTGAAAATTCATTAATGGTGGAGTATTTATGGACTACAGTGAGCCTGGAAGAAAAGAGACATGAAAATGATAGGTGTTTTGTGTTTTTTGGTTTTTTTTGTGAGGAAACTATCAAATAAAGATGAAGTACAACAAAAGCTTTTCTACAAGTTAAAAGAAAGTTATTTCACTCAAATAAAACAAGTATATTAAAATTTCTTTTTAGTATGGTATGAAACAATGTCTTGGTAGTCTTAGAAAAGACCATGGGTAGTCTTTCTCTTTATTACCTCATTAAGCCAGGTATATAGTCTTTAAATCACCTTTCTTTAAATTAGTACTTTTTATTAACACCTTCACAAAAAGCACTGGACTATTAAAAACAAAAGCTCCTAGATGTTAGGTAATACTAAGTTTAAGTTTTTATATCAGGATCATCACATTTTAATTCAGAACCTACTTTGCATAGTTACATGCCAGCAGAACAGAATTAAAAAGAAACAGAGGATTATGTACAAATAATATAAAATATCTAAATCAACAAAACACCAAATAGAGATCTTAATCCAATTTCAGAAAAGGAAATTATGCTAGCTATAAAGAAACCATCAAAGTGGGGAAAAAAACCCCTTCTATTCCAATGGATTTACAAGAGAATTCTACTAAATTTTAAAGAGAAAAAATAGTTTTTATATACTACACAAATTAAAAAAAAATTCAGAGAACCCATTTTACCACATTCCTGTTGTGTGAAAATGTAGCCCTAATTTTGTTGTTTAGTCGTTTTCCATTGTGTTCCATTCTTTGTGACCCCATTTGGTATTTTCTTGGCAAATATACTGGAGTGATTTGTCATCTCCTTTTCCAACTCATTTTTCAGAGGAGGAAATAGAGGCAAAAATTGAGGAAATTGAGGGTTAAGTGACTTACTCAGGATCACACAGTTAGTAAGTTTCTGAGGCCAGATTTGAACTCAGGAAGAAGAGTCTTCCTGATTCCAGGTCTGGCACTTGTAGTGGTAAGGGAATTTGAAGATCTTCCTTGCCCCTTAATGGGCTTCACTTGGAGCCCAACAGGAAAAGCTTGCTTAGAGGAGGCTGTATATATGAGACTCTGGGTAGTCATTGAGGCCCCCAGCTTTGAAAACCCAGATATTGGTGCTTTTCTCTCGGTAACTAATTATGTGTGTATGTAATGGTCAGACAGCTAGAAGCCCTGTCTGTTGGCCTGTTGAATTGTGTTATTTTCTCTGTATTTTTGTCTGCTTATAATTTCTGTTTGAACTTTTTGAAGTTCAGGATGCTGACTTTTTCCCCTGAACTAAGTAATGAAATATGCTTAAAGCTGGATTGTTATCCCCTTTTGAGTTGCTTTCCTCTAAATAAGCAGATCAAAGAACCTGTGCTAGCAGCCATCCTGGATACACTAGGGTGCTTGCTATTACAGCACCCTACCTACTACTATATACTTAATGCCTAATACCTAATCCAAGGAGGGAAAAAGCAGTAAAAAAAAAAAGTACTATCAACTAATATCATTAATAAACATCAGTTTAAAAATTAAATAGATAAAATTCTGGCAAAAGACTAGAGATATCTATTCACTATGATTGAATTGCATTTATACTAGTGATGAAGAATCGTTCAACACTAGATAAACAACTAATATAATCATCCTAAAAGCATAAAGATCCAAAATCATATCTGTCAATGGATGCAAGGGAAAAAAGCTTTGACAAAGTACTTCACTCTTAAACCAGAGGCTCTTCCAATAAGATAAAAGGTAGCACAATTATTATTCTGTAAAGTGCTTGAGTTGCTAGATATAGCAATAAGTCAAGAAAAATAACTGAAGAAATAAGTATAGGCAAAGAGGAAACAAAATCATTACTTTTTGCAGATTACTTAAAGACTTATTTAGAGAACCAAGTAAAAAAACTAATTAAAATACTTCAACAGATTTACAGGATAAAAAAATAAAACGCATAAATCAGCATTTCTACATATTGCTAAAAAATACAGTAGGGAATGATAGAAAAGGAAACTCTACTTAAATTAATTATAGAAAATGTAAAATACTTGGGTGTATACTTTCTAATATATACACTGGAATTATAGGAACACAATTACAAAACATCTTGCACAAATCAAGGTAGATCTCAATAGTTAGAGAAATATTAATTGTTTATGGCTAGGCCATGTCAATAAAATAACAGTGACAATACTTCCTTAATTAATTTATTTACTCAGAGGTATGTCAATAAAAACAAATAAACAAAGAATTATTTTACAGAGCTAGCAAAAGTAATAAAATTAATCAACAAACAGTCAAGAATCTTACTAGGATTAATGAAGAAAGTGGAAAGGAAAGAGGCCTAGTAGTAACAGATCTTTTTCACACATACCTCTCCCTGCCCCACATATCCAATCTTGCCAAATCTTGTTGCTTTTGCCTTTATATAATCTCTTAGATGCATGCCTTTGTCTCTAGTAACATGACTAACTTATGGCTTTAGATAGATACTTTTTATCACTCAACCTCTCCACTTCTTAACCAGTGCTGAATTTTGTTGATGACTATAGCTTTGTAATATACTGATGGCACCTCTGATATCTTTAATAATTTGTTCTAGACTATAGCTGTCAAGCACAGGGCCAGGACCATATGTCTCTGTGATTCATGGGAGTGCAGCCTGAATCATAGTAAAATATAATTGGGAAATACATAATAAAATAAACAAAAAAACAATAAAAGTTAGATTACATTACTTAAAACAAACAAACAAAAAACCTTGTCAGTATGCAGCCCTGAATGATCCTCATTTACTAATTAGTGGCCTGCTATTTCCATTCAAGACTGCCACTGCTGTGCTAGACTCTTTTCTTTCCTGGGAATCAAAATCAGACACACGGGGCTATACCATATAATAGTGCTCACTTGTTTCCTATTTTTGAAAACTGAGGCAACATCTGTCCTTCACTCAAGTTATTAATAAAAGTGTTGAATGGAACAAGGCCAAGAGTAAATCAGGTTCAGGATATTGTATTAAGAGGAGTAAAGTGTGAGAATGCCTTTTAGAAAGGTGTTTAATGTGATTATTTGAAGTAAAAGGGAATTCCTGAAGGATCAGACAATGTCACTTGCTTTTACCTTCCTTTTCACTAACCATTTCAAATAAATAAGAATTCACTGCATCTTGTAAAGAGAGACATATGTGCCGATTGCTATCAGCTGCCAATGGTATAATAAGTTCCTCACCAATGCCTGCTGTGGCCCTTTCCTAATTTCTTCTTTGGTAATTGCAACTACTTCTCCAAGACACTGGTCTCCCCATCTTTTTCCATGCTCTCTACAGTGCCCTCTAGCTTATGGTATTGCTCTGACCTTTACATGGGGCTCCCCAGAATACTTCCCAGGACCTACAACTGGACATATAAAGCGAAGGGATTTCTGTGGTTCTCACCACAAAAAAACATCTTCCAGCCAACATTCCACACCTCTGACTTGAAATCCATTCTCCTATAAATTGACTGTGTGCTTATTTTGGAGAGTGATCCAAGTGCTAATTAGCTCAGAAATACTTAAGTCAGTTGGGTCCAGGTCTCTTAAAGACCATCTCTCTGTCCACTTTAATGCTAATCAAAGCAGGGATGGACTGAGCCCATGTATCTCTCTATAGTGAGGCAGGATGTGTTCTGAGGTCACCTCTTGTTTATAGAATACCTTGTCTTCTCTGGTTTAGAAGACCTCAGTCTGGGGACCCTTAGGACAAAATGTAGGGTACCTATTTTTATGCTGGCATTCAGCCATTTAAATATAGCACTACAGGATCGTATTACTGTTGTGATTGGTGGTGATGGTGGTGGTGTGCCATCATTTCAGTCATGTCTGACTCTTCGTGACCCCATCTGGGGTTTCCTTGGCAAAGATACTGAAGTGATTTGACATTTCCTTTTCCGACTCATTTTACAGATGAGGTAACTGAGGTAAACAAGGTTAAGTGACTTGCCTGGGGCTGACCGGTAAGTATCTGAAGCTGAATTTGAACTCAGGTCTTCCTGAGTCCAGGCTCTATCTACTGTGCCACCTAGCTGCTCTCCAGGATCATACATCATGATAATTAATAATATAAATACATTTATATATATATATATATATAAAATATATAATGCTATAGATATACAAAGAAGAATAGGGACTGGTATTTGCTTTTTCAGATTAAGCATGACAGTCAAATATGTAAAATTAGATAGTTTCATTTTGTTTTGTTTTAATGAGGGAAAAATCTAAACCACTACTATCAGGTACTTTTGGGGGAAACTTTAAATGATACCATGGCCAAAAAAAAAAGGTAGCAGAAGCATAATTGAAAACATTCACCCTGACAAAGGGAAGCTGTCTAAAGCCAGCAAGTTATTCAGAGGAATTCTGGTAGAAAAAGCACACTCCTTATGTGGGGCTATTGTCCAAAACCGCAGTTTGCAAATTACCTTAGGGGCTTGGAGTAAGAACTGCTGTGAAAAAAAATATATATAAGGAATTATACCAGTGAGAATTGAAATCTTGGAAGAGAAACAAAAAACTGAGGTCAAAAAGATGCACAGTTAGGGAGAGTGAACATAAATATGGAAGGAAGAAAGGAGCTGGATTGAAGTCTCAAATAAATTCAGAGACAAATCAAAGAGGGCAAAACTCAGCAGGATCAGAAAACTTGGATTCTGCTCCTAGCTCTGCTGGTGTATCATTTGGTGATTATCAGCAGGCAGGCCCACCCCCTTGTTTGTTCCACATCTGTAGAGAAGAGTTATTTCCCATATTGACTAAGTGATAGTTGGAATCTTGAAGGAAGCTTCTGAAAAAAATATCAATGAGATACATTTATGAGTTACAAACTGAAACCAGAACTGACTTCCATCTTGTACTCCCAGACATTTGTAAATACCGTTTGATGCCATGACCATGAGTAAATGCCCCATGAATAATATGCTTTCTGATTTTATTTAATTATTTATTTTTTTGCAAGGGGGAAAGGTAGGATAATTGGCGTTAAGTGACTTGCCCAAGGTCACATGGCTAGTAAGTGTTAAGTGTCTGAGGCTGGATTTGAACTCAAATCCTTCTGACTCCAGGGCTGGTGCTCTATTCACTGTGCCACCTAGCTGCCCCAATAATATGATTTTTATACTGGTATTCACTAACACCTATATTTTGGGGTGTTAGCCCTTTGTTGTCCTCGCTAGAAAATGGTCTCTGCAAGTCTTGCCCTTGTCCAAGTGTGTTGTTGTTCTTTTCATTTGTTTTCAGTCATGTCTGACTCTTTGTGACCCCTTTTGGGGTCTTCTTAATGGAGATACTGGAAGGGTTTGCCATTCTTTCTCCAGCTCATTTTACAGATGAGGAAACTGAGGCCAACAGGTTTAAGTGACTTGCCAAAGGTGACACAGCTAGTAAACGTCTGAGACCAGTTTGAACCCAGGAAGATGATTTTTCCTGACTTCAGACCTGGCATTTTATCCACTATGCCATTTAGCTGCCCCAAGTTTGGCAACAACCAGTAATTATTGATGCTACCCCAGGTATCAGATAATTAGAATCCATCCAAGGCATTCAATACATGTCTTCAGTTTAGACCTTCTGTTGGCTTTCTGGAATTTTTTTTTGTGGAGACCTACTTTCTGGAATTTCAAGTATGCTGTCATGTTTCCATCATGTGAGGATCAAGGCATCAGCAACACAAAAAGACTTCAAAAGTTCCTATGTCATTTCAATACATCAGACATCTAAATGAGAAAAGAGAAATGCAGCACCAGAACTTCTGGTAATACTGTCTGAGGTTACTACATCAACACTGCTAGTATTAGCCTAGCAACTATGTTCAACTGAAGGTGTGAATTGTAAATTCCCAAGAGGGTGAAAGCTCTTAGGGAGCAAAGGTTGCTTCTTTTTGTCTCTGCACAACCCTCCCTTATCCCGCATTGGACACTTTGCCTTGTACCTAGTAGCTACTTAATACATGCTTAAGAAATTGAATTGAATGTACCTGCTCCAAAAGCAAAGTAAACCTCAAACCTTCCTGGGATTTCCCAGTTTCTACCATGTTGTTCTTCCACATAATGCAAAAATGGCTGAGCCATTCATCACTACCTAGAAAAGGTGCTTTAGGCATTGTCCTTCATAGTATGAAGATGCTTTTTAGAATTCTAAACAGCTAAGAACTTCTGAATCTGTGCTTGCATCTCCTGAGATTAACTATTGCTTCTTGCCATTGACGCTTGAATTTAGAGCTCTAGAGTCATGTTTACCCATAATGCTATGCGGGTGCACCAACACACCAATAGCTTACTGCCCAAAACACTGGCACCGATAGAATGGAACTCCATATAAAACCACAAATGAGTTGGAAAAAAAGAAAGTGAATAAAATGCTGAGCCTTGGAGTCAAGAAAACCTGAGTTCAAATCTCGCCTCAGACACTTACTAGCTATATGACCCTGGGCAAGTACCTTTATCTTGTTTACTTCAGTTTCCTCATCTGTAAAATGAGCTGGAGAAGGAAATGACAAACCACTTCAGTATTTTTACTAAGAAAACTCCAAAAGGAGTCACAAAGAATTAAACACAACTAAAAATAACTAAATAGCAATAACATATCTCTCTCTATAGTCTATATCTACACATACATCCACGTGTACACACACACGACAATACATGTACATGTATGTATATACGCACATGTATACACAAAGCATTTACATACACACATGGTTTTATATGTATACATGTGTGTATATACAAATATATATACACATATACACGTAGATGTAACAAATTACTCAGAGCAATACTTTAAATTTTTTACTTTTGTTTTTAATTTATGGAATAAAACAAGCATTTCCATAACATAGTATAATAAAAAGATTATTGCATATGAAACTGTAAATCTATTAATACAATTTGTTATTCTTTTAAAACATATGATAAAGCTGTCAAGTAAATTTCTTTTTAAAATTTTTTTCCCTTTTTTCTTCCTCTCTCCCCCTTCCCTAGAGATGGCTGCCATTAGACACAAGTATGTGTGTGTGTGTGTATGTGTGTGTGTGTGTGTATGCATGTGTCTATACATTTCTATGTGTGTGTGTGTGTGTGTGTGTGTATAGAGAGAGACAGAGAGAGAGAGAGAGAGAGAAAGAGAGAGATGTAAAATTATTCTATACATACTTGTATTTATCAGTTCTTTCTCTGTTTGCAGCTAACATCTTTCTTCATATGTCCTTTATAGTTAATTTGGGAATTTATAATGATTTGTTCACTCAAAGTCATTCTTAAAACAATATTGCTTGAGGCAGCTAGGTGATGCAGTGAATAGAGCACCGGTCCTGGAATCTGGAGGACCTGAGTTCAAATCCTGCCTCAGACACTTAACATTTATTAGCTATGTGACCTTGAGCAAGACACTTAACCCCAATTGCCCTGCCTTCCCCCCCTCCAAAAAGATCAAAAAAATGAAGCAAACCCAATATTGCTCTTACTGTATACGATGCTCTCTTGGTTCTGCTCATTCACTCTTCCTTATTTCCTGCAAGTCTTTCCATGTTTGCCTAAGATCATTGAGCTCATCATTTCTTATAGCATGGTAGTATTCCATCACAATCATATATTACAACTTGTTCAGCCATTTCCCAACTGATTAGCATCCCTGTAGTTTCCAGTTCTTTACCACCACAAAAAGAACATTTTAGAACATGCAGCTTCTTTTCCCTTTCCCTTAATCTTCTCTTGCTAACAAAAACTGAAGCAAGTAAATAAACAATGGTTGGGGAATAGCTAAGCAAATAATGGCATATAAATATAACAGAATATTGTTGTATTATAAGGAATGACAAATACAAGAAGTTTGGAAGAACATGGCTGAATATGGAGCAAAACTAGCAGAACCAAGAAAACATTATATATAATGACTACTACAGCATATTTTATAATAGTAGAAATCCAGTATGCAGAGTTCCAGTATCCTTATTTTAGGGCACAGAACCACAGAGGAATGGTTGGTATTGCCAGAGTCTGATGAATAGAAATGAATAATGTCAGTGCCAGAGAACGGGTAAAGAAACTTACTTCTTGAGCTGGGCAGAGAGACTGGGGACTACCTGTTCAGAATACAACATACTCTGTCCGGTGAGGCTGCTTTGATAATTGATCCTGATGAACTAGTTTCTTTTTCACCAGTATAGATTCAGTTTCTGTTTGAGCCGAAAGCAGGGAGAGGAGAAATATGGGGAAGTAACTATGGCATGAAGAGTAGAAGCACCAATTACAAACAGGTTTGTATTTTTGTCAGTTTTAAAGGGATTATGGTGCAATGAAAGAACAGTGAAGGTGGAATCACAGGCCCTGAGTTCAGTCCCAGGATCTGACGTTTACTCCTGGCTCAGCCTTGAGAAAATGATTTAACCTATCTGTAAAATGTTTCCTTATTTACAAAATAAGGTGATTATGAGAAATCATACATAGGAATATCACCGAAAAGCATGGGAAGGCTTTTTATAAATTGATGTAAAGTGAAGTAAACAGAACCAGAAAAACACCATATACAATGACCACAACACTGTAAACGGAGAAACAAACAAATCCTAAAACTAAACACTGTTATTGTTTAGAAGAAGAGTTGAGACAGTGATGAGACTCTCTTCCTTCTTTGCAGAGGTGGGGGACATGGTGTACACGGTCAAGTTAGGCTGAGGTGCTGCTTATTTTGTTGAACTGATTCTTGTCCCTCTCTCTTTTTAATTTTTTCACAAGAGATGGCTCTCTGGGTGTTAGAGGAGGAATGTATTTGTAACTGAAGATGCTGTAAAACAAAAGAAATCCATAACAATTTTTAAATGGTTCATTTTAGCGACTGGGGAATAAGGGGATTGAACTGGATGAGCTTTAGAGCTTTAGCTGCTCCTCCTCCCTCCCCTCCAACACTAGATCTATGACCCTGAAGACAAGAAAAACAAACCAAGTCAAGTTTCACAATGACTTCTAGAACTGTGCCTTTAAAAATTATGATTGCAAGCCTTTTTTTTTTCTTCTGAGGATTAACCTCTATTCTTAACCACACCTCAATACATATGCAGCCCTGGAGTCCTTTTTAGATGCATGCCTAGGAGCCAGGAAGAGCTATATCTAAATTTTAAGATGTTTGCCACAATAGATCTGACCTAGATTATTTTGTACCACCTCCATTAGAAACTTGAAAGCCAGAAGACATCCCTGACTCACCTTTCAGATTGCTAAAATTGCATGATTAACTACATGTGATATCAGATTGGTTCTTGTCTTGAACTGCCTTTAAAAGGATAGAGAAACTACCAGAAGAAGTCAAGGTAGGCATATTATATCAACAGGAGTCATATCTACATTAAGAATGACCTTTTTCAATAGAAAAATGTCCTCGTCTAACATTTGAGCTCAAAAAATCAACTTTATAAGTACAACACAATAGAAGTATGGCTAGCTTTTACCTGAAGAAGATCCTATAGTCTGGGTTGGCCACAAGCTCAGTGTGAATCAATAGTGTGATACAGCAATTAAACAATATTACGTAAACTTAGACTGCATTAAGAGAAGAAGGCTTAGTGCCCAAGATAAAGTAGGATTCATCCCTGCTACATCTTCTCAAAAGATATTTGAAGCATGGTGTTCAGCTTGGAGCACCATATTTTAGGAAGGATATTGGTAAGCTGGCAGATTTCTAAAGGAAAACAAACAGAACAGTAAAAGAATTTGAAATGGTTCCTTAATGGGGCTGCTTAAGAAAATGAGAGGATGTTTACCATTGAGAAGAGAAGATTTAGGAGTACATGATAGATAATTTTAAATATCAAAGTTTTAAGCACTTTAAGTACTAAACTTTAAGTTTTGTTGCACAAGGATGGCTTCAACTTGTTTAGCATGACCCCAGAGGAAAGAAGCAGGTACAATAATTAAGCATTATATGAGGCAAATTTAGGCATATTGTGAAGAAAAATTTTCCAATGACAGCGCTGTTCAAATATGGAATGGACTTCCTCAGAAAGGTCCATTCCTCCCTTGATGCCTTTAGGTGAAGGTTAATGACCTATTGTCAGGCATGTTGTAGAGAGGATTTTTGTTTAGGAGTGGACTGGAGCAGTTGGCCTTGGAATCCCCTTTCAATTCTGAGGTTTTCTCATTCCCTGATAACTAAAAAATAGCTTCTATAAAACAGGAATTCATATTCATATTGCCATTAATAAATAAGAGATAGACACACATGTTTTCCTGCCAAGAGGATGGCATTAGGTTACTAATCAATATCAGTATATTTTCTAGGCCACATTGGGCTCATATAACACAAGGTCAAGCAGGCTACTGGCTCCAAATGTCAAATGGAAGATCAAAAAGCAGGAGAGAAGGGAGAAAAAAAAGAAATAGAGATAAAATCAGGCACAGTAGAGAAGCAGAGAGAGCCAGAGAGCCAGAGCCTGAGAGAGAGAGAGAGAGAGAGAGAGAGAGCACTCTATATTCTTCCCACTGCTGCTAGTCTTGTTATATCATGTGTAATGAAGTCTGATCAAAATTTTTTTCTTTAGCCAGATATTTTAGGCATTATTTCTTTTGCTTTGGGCCCCAAAGGGCTGACTAGGATATATGGCATTGATTATTTAAACATACACATATATCCCTTAGTCATGAACCCCTGGAATAAAAATAAGATAAATGCCTTTCTGGAGATTCTTATATAAACTAGCATCAAGAAGGAAGAGTAGTCCTTGGATCTGATGAACTATTTAGTTCTGTTCAGGCTATTTTCATTATTGACATAGAAACATAGGGTCCTGGAATACAGCACTTCTGTATCCTTGCTGAATGTTTATGTATATGTCTTTACTAAGTATATGTATTTAGTAAAAATGTTTTGTTTTTAATATTTCTTAATTCAATCTCTCTAGTTTAAAAAAAAATCCATCTCATTCGTTCAGTCTCTCTAGTAAACTTACATTTGGGGTCAACAAGTACCTGGCTGTAGCGGCAATCACACTGGCATGCCCAGAATGGCTGCTAGCACAGGAAGGTTCCTTTACTGCTTTACTAGGAAAGACAGCTGTTCAAGGGATCAACAATCTTTTTTAAATTATATTCACTAGATCAGGGAAAAAGTCAGCACTCTGAACTTCCAAGAAAAATACAAATAGAGAAAATACAAGTGGAGAAATAAAGACTAATAGACAGGGCTCTGACTGCCTGAATCAAAGCAATATTCCTATACACTTTACATAAATCCCTGGATGGAGAGAGCCTTTACATCTGAGTAGGCCGGGAGCTCTGAACATACAACCACTCAGAATCTTGACCAGGGAATCACAAGATCCTTCTCATAAGTGGAACCCCAAAGCAAAATACCAACTCAGAGTATATATACACTTCTTAGAGCCAGAAGGCATCACAGCCCTGGAGATTCAGTGCCTAAATAGAAAATAGCAAAAAGTGTGAAAGCCTTCCTACAAGTAAGCCTCCCCCAAGCAAGCTTCCTTTAATGGGCTCCATGTGAGGTCTATTAATGGACATGGAAACCCCATTAACATTACACTGGCATAGGATATTTGAAGTAGGTGCTGGATCTGGTGAGATAGACAGTGGGTTTGTGATTTGCTAGAAGAAATCATGGAAGTGAAAGAAAGGTGGGTATTCTCACGTTATTGGGCCGACCTGAAACTTTTCCCACTTCTTTAGTGGCACAGGAAGTATGGGTTCTGTTGGATAGATTTCACCAATGGGATAAGTCTGGAGCTTGCGCTGGCCAGGTAAGTTTCATGGGAGAGGGACTGATGGTTAAAAAAATCCTTCCTGCTTTACTCTTCTCTGACTGTTGCAAATTGTTGTTCAAAAGCTGGCCACTAAATTAATGAAAATGAAATTAGAATGAACCTGAGCTAGTTGTCCATGGAGAGAAGGTGGAGGGCCAATGAATGGATATTGTGACAGCTCAGTTAAAGGTGAGAATGGCTTCACTTTGCCCCAGAAAAACAGCATGGTTGTCTCTCTGTGACCTCAATCTAACCTTGTTGCTATAGGAAATTCAAGTCATGAGAGAATAAATTTGGAAGAAGAGTCAGGGAAAGGGAGAGGGAGAAGGAGAGGGAGTAAGATTCTCCTTGTGTTGGTTCCTTAGGTTTTCTTGACTGATCCCGTAACACTGATTATCTAAACAAGTCTCTTGTATCAGTGGTGATTAACTAAGCTCTTAAGAAGTTTCTCCTTTAAAGAAGAAGACTCTTTCTATGGTCCTTCTGTCACTTGTTACTGTTCTGGATTGGGTTGTGGGAGAATGCTTTCGAAGTGTCTTTTTTTTTTTTTTTTGATGGAAATCTACTTTATTTGATCAGTGAATCAGATTAGGTAATCAAGACTCAGAACCAATTGGATTTAGTGGCATAGTGTTCATTAAGCCCAGACACACCAATTATTGTTAGAAAGATTATCTACTTCAAAAACTGGAAAACATATTGGAAGAAATTATATTCTAGACTAGCATCTTATGCAGATAATCTTCTAATTGATATATGACCTAAAAATGAAAGGCGTTATCATAAACCTATTAGACAAGAAAGGAAGGATTTATTTTTCATAACTATAGTTAATTGGATAAGTCATTCCCTGCCCTCCACCTAATAGTATTTCATTTTTTCCAGTCACTTGCAAAGATTGTTTTCAACATTCACTTTTATTAGGATTTCGAGTTCCAAATTTTTTTTCTCCCCCATTCCTAAGACTGCATTCAATCTAATATAGGCTATACTTGTACTATCATATTGAACATATTTCCACACTACTCATGTTGTGAAAGAAGAATCAGAACAAAAGGGAACAACCATAAGAAAGAAAAAGCAACAAAATAGAGAAAATAGCATATTCTTCTATCTGCATTCAGACTCCATAGTTCTTTCTCTGGATGTGGATAGCATTTTCCATCATGAGTTAAAGGAGAAAGGTATATTTTGTCATTTGAGGTGGTTGAGGCTAAGTGACTTGCCCAGGGCCAAACTGCTAGTAAGTATCTGAAGCTGAATTTGAACTCAGGTGCTCCTGACTTCAGGGCCAGTGTTTTATCCACTGTGCCACCTAACCGCTCCTAATGGGATAATTCTTTTTTCTTTATATTTATTTTATTTTATTTTAGTTTAGTTTATTTTAGTTTAGTTTAGTTTAGTTTACATCATTCATTTCCACGAAATTTTGAGTTACATATTTTCTCCCCATCTTTCCCCTACACACTCCCCCAAAACAGCCATCCCAGTGTATTCCCCCTCCCCCAGTCTATTCTCTCCTATGTCTTCCCCCCTCACCCCTCTGACTTTTCAGTAGGGCAAGATGGATCTCCCAACCCTCAAGTTCCAATTGGATGTAGTTAATAATAATAATAATAACAATAACAATAATAATAATTGTATATATATACATATATATATATATATATATATACATATATATTTTTAACATTTGATTA
>CM053587.1:74270142-74287174 GCA_028646515.1 Pseudochirops corinnae
GCACCCCAACTGCAGCCACTGCCTCTGCCGCCACTTCCAGTCAGCACCGCAGGGAGACTAGCTTGGTTCCGCCGTTCTCTTGCTCCACCCCTTCCTGCTACGTCAGCAAGCTCAAGGGGTGTGGAAGATCTTCAAATCCCAGTATCGTTACACCGTCTTACCATCCCAACCCTGGCATTAACTGGTATAAACAAAAGAAGGCAAAGTGAACTGTAGGCAAAACAGTATGATGAAAGAGACCGGGGGAAAAACATCCAAGAAATCATGGGTGGTTCCTTCCTGGCAAGTGGGCAAATCACTGTCTGGTGATCCAGGTATTTACTTCATTCTGAACTTTGAGAAGGAAAGCAGAAGGCTCTGCCAGGAGACAGATCAGAGAATGGAGTCAACTGGACGGTCATTTAGAAATGCTTTTCTATAAGAGAATATAGGAAGAGGTAGAATAGTGTAGAGCAGCAGTTCTCAACCTGTGGGGCACGACCCCTTTAAGGGTTGAATGAACCTTTCATAGGGGTCAGCTAAGACCATCGGAAAACACATACTTCTGATGGTCTTAGGAACCGAGACACGACCCCTATATCTGTCTCCAGGCAGGTCTGCCCACGTGCAGATATGCCCACGTATGAGTATTAAAAGGTCCCAAGCATTAGGAAGGTTGAGAACCATTGGTGTAGAGGATGGGGCTCTGGACTTGGAGTCAGAAGACAAAGTTCAAATTCTTCCCTCAGACACTTACTGGTTTTGTGAGCCTAGAAAGGTCACTTAACTTCTGAGGTCTCAGTTTCTTCATCTGTAACAGAAGGAGATTGGACTTGACCTCAAGGTCTCTCCTAGATCTAAAAGTATGATAATATAAGTAGAGTAGTTTGGGATTGCACTCAACTCTGTACTGATCCCCTCTACTCCTTACCAAGGTAAGTTGCTTTCTTTCCTTTCATTGGTGAATTCTTCCTTCCTTTCTTTTTGCCTTTTTTTGTACTTCCTTTTTTGTGCTTTCTTTTTCTGTCCTTCCTTCCTTCCTTCCTTCTTTCCTTCCCTTCCCTCCCCTTCCCTTCTCTCTCTTTCTGTTTCTCTCTCTCTCTCCTTCCAAAAAAGCGCAAGTCACTAGGATTCCAGAGTAAAGTAGGAAACCAAACATAGCAGGTGACCCAGATTAAACCAGGTTTATTATGAAAAAAGCATCTCTGAAAGACAATGATACAAAACTCAGTGGTCCAAAGGAGTGGCCAGAGAGTCTACATGGCAGGAATCAGGAATAGAAGCAGAGGTTTGATGGGGGGCTGGCAGTTACTGCCCCAGAGAGGTCTGACTTATCAGTGGCCCTGACAGCTGCATTTACTGTACCTTGCCCAGAGTAGGTTCAATACAAATTTGAAATTAATTAATGATGTATGGGATGAGTGAAAACTTCTCAATTTGGGGTGGTTAACTTTTCAAATTGCTTCTGTTAATCACTTTTATGTTCCTTTGTCTGTTTTCCCGTCTTGGTGGGACCCTCCCCTTATCTTTCCTTGCTGTCCCAGTTGGGGAAGTATTTGGTGAAGTATGCCTCTCCACCAATGAGAGGGGAAACAGTTGGGGAGGGGTCTTGACTAAGTTAGGTTATAAATTCCACCACTATCTTTTGTAACTTGCCTCTTCTCCATGAGGAGTCATGGGGAAGACTGCCCTCTTCTCCCAGGGAAGAGAATAAAGTCCTGTTCTTATCCTAAGAGATCTCTGTGTTTATTTCCTTTCACTAAATTAAGGATGAAGGATATTTTTTATCCCAAATAATGATGAAGTACATCAGATTGCTGTGGCAAGTGAAAAGAGTCCTGCCTTGGTAATCAAAGGGCAAGTCACTTCTCTACTATGGGCTTTTGTTTTCTTACCCATTCCTTTGAAGATCTCTTACAGCTTTTGATCTCTAATCCTATGAAGAATTGAATTGAATTCAGAAGGTTGCTGTACAATGCAGGCAGGTTTTCCTGTGTCATCCTATCTTCAATTGCCCACCTCCTTTGGTCTGAGAGACATCTTGCTTGTATGTGAACAAGGACACTCACTGTCCGTGTGAGTGCTAGGGAAGATGGGAGTGGAGGAAAGAGGTCCCAACTATTGGTGGTCTTGGTTGCATCACCAGGGGTATGCTGGTAAATGTTTAGCAATCTGTTCTTGGAGGAAAAAAATGTATGTTGTACACATGTTTAAGTTTAATTTGCATTATTAACGTTTTTCCACTTTCTTCAGTCTATTAACTCAACAAAACAATAAATTAAGTCTTTATTTGGAGCATTTACTGATTTCCAAGTTGTAAGTACTCAAAGTGAGCATTTAACAGTTGTTTCCAGCGAACCCTGTTAGAACTGGCTCCAGAAAACCATGAGGTTTTCATATAACAGGAGGCCCTGCTAGATAGATATTGTTGCTGGGACAAGGACTTTCAACATACATTGGAAAGAGTAGATCCAAAGCCTGAGTGACTCAAAATAGTGTTCTAGGATGACTCTACAAGGTAGAGTCAGGAAGGGAGACAAAGACTGACAGACAGACCTGCACGAAGAGCCTCCGGGCCGTCCATCAACTCTACTTAAGATTAATTGAGTTGGCTAAAAGTCTCAGGATGGAAGGAGATGTCTACATTCAGAGAAAGATCTAGAAAAAACAGAGTTTAAATGGAGACTGAAGCAATCTACATGCTATCATTCTTTTACATGTTTAGTTTTGTTTCTTCTTTCCCATTGTTCACTCCATTGGTTAAAAATCCTTCTATACAACCAGACTAATGTCCAATGTGAGAAAGTATTTGCAGATCCTATACTTGATTGTATGCCACCATGGGGGAGGGGGGCAGCAGAAGGAGGGGAGAAAATTTGGAACTCAAGGGATTGTGGAACTGAATCTTGTAAACTAAAAGTAAATGAACAAATCAATTTAAATTTAAAAAAAAAAGATTAATTGAGTTGGGCAGATGCCGGTGCTTCCAACAAGATGGGCCCTAGATAGCTGTATGATGGAGTTTAGCTTGCAGCTAAAAGGTTTGCAAGTTCATTTAACAACCAAAATCAGTAAAATTGAGATTTTTTTTAAAAAAAGATAACTTTAAAAAGAGAACTTCTCCCTTTGTTCCCACACACTCATCCCCTAATCCAAACAACTTTCTTTGAAAGAAATGTCTGCTGATTGAGTTACTTAGCCATGGCTTGTCCTCAGCTTTGAAAACAGATGATGAGCTGATGAAAATTTAGGAAGGAAGAAACTGTTGGGGTTGGAGGCAGGGAGGAAATTCACCATGAGCAACAGAAAGAGATAGCAAGCTTTCAGTCAACCAATCAGCAAGCATTTATTTAGTACTTCTTATGTGCCATACACTGTTCTGGGCAATGGGGATACACAAACTTTGATAATATTAGCTAGAAATGCCTAGAAAAAACTCCACCATTGGGTTAGAACAGCTTCTAATGCATTTCTCTATAATAAGAAAGGAATCATAAGTTTTGGGGCTCATAAACCCCTTTTGGTGGTCTAGTAAGGCCTGTGGACCCCTTCTCAGAATGATGTTTTTAAATGCTTAAAATAAAATATGCAGAGATACAAAGAAATAAATTATATTGAAATATAGTTATCAACATTTTTTTAGATTCTTGAACCTTAAATTAAGAACCCTACTCAACATTGAGGCCTTCTCAAAAATTTCTCTAAAACATGATTCTATTTTTCCAAGGCCTCCCGAGAAGAGATTTCTGCAGTCTCCACTGTCAAACCATTCCATTGATTAATGTCGCTCGTTTCCAGAAGTTTTCCTGTCTAGACTACTAAATACCTCATGGGCATCCTCTTCTCTAGGCTTGGAACCACTCCAGTTCAGAAATGTGTCCATCATAATGCCTTACTTGCCTTCACAGCCTACTGTTTGATGAGCTCTCATCCCTGGTTCATAAAAGACAGGAGTTGGGTTTGTTGTCTGATCTATTCGTATGTTTCTAGATAACTTCTGAGTTATCTGAGATACTGAGATAGTCAAGTTTTTCATAATTTGAGCAGATATGAACACTGAATTTTTATTCTCAACTTCAGTTTTCATCTATCCCTTTTCATAAATAAGGGGATAGGTCAATATTTCATAGCCCTCAGATGCAGAGGTGATGCCATTTCACCAATATATGTCTCCTAGGATGAGCCACCCTAGAAGGCAACCATTCATTTTTGTACCTCCTCTAGAGACAGGCAAAAAAAAATGATATGAAAGGGTATGTTGTCTTTAAAAATTTTTGCTTAGTGTCCGAAATTTATGAGAATCTGTCCTATTTATTTAGTGGAGATTGTCCAAGTCGAGACCAAAGTTTCTCAAAAGCAAGAGTTCATGACTCTGTACAACCATTGTAAGATCAAACTGTAAGGGACCTCAAGGTTCATGTAGCCCAACATTATAGGAAACTGAGGGACAGAGAAATTCAGTAGCTTCTCCATCTTGAGGTTGTACTGCTAATTCAAAAGGGTTTTATTTGTCTTTACTCAATGCCAGAACTCAACAGTGACCAAAGAAGATGCCTCCTTCTACCAATACCCATTTTCACACCTGAAATAAACCGTTAATTATGAGTCTGTAGATATGAAAAGAAGGAAGAGAGCTATCCTTCTGCCCTTCGAATAATGCCCTGTCATAAATACCTAACATGAATAGGATAAACAAACAGGCTCGACAAATGCCAACACAATAGGGTGGCCCAGTCTTAAAAACTAAGCAAAAGCATATCACCTCTGTATGCCAGATCAAGATTATCAAAGGTGTCGAGCATCACTCATACTATAAAGGACATTTGGAATCCACCTGCACCCAAATGACTCCTAACAATGACCATGAATCTCCTTACCCAACCAGAAGACAGACTCCAGTATGTTCATTCATGGACAAGACTATCCTAGTGAACTTTCCTTCTTTTCCATGTGAGAGCATCTGTGCCCCCCAGGTTCACATCTAAGGCTTTCCCTGGAATGCCCTCTTAGTAATAAGGGGCCTTCTAGGAATAGCTGTAGCTTTAATTGTGAAAAATTGTGAAATGTGAATGACTCCATCCTTATCTGATAAATTTCCCTCACACTGAACTTGCTTTAGTTAAAAGATTCTAAGGCTAAAAATGTGCATTCTATTATCCTCTGTGGAGTGGTTTTAACCTTCCTCACTCTCACAGGGGAATCCCTAAGCACGTTCCATCAAAGGCTTATAATCGTCTTTTAATACCATAAATTGTTTAACTAGAAGCAATTTCAAGAGAAATGTACTAAGCCACACAAAAAGACTGGAAAATAGTAAATTAAGAGTTCAATTTCTCCCTGAATAGCTTATCATTTTTAGTAACCCTTCTTTCTAATAACATATGGAACCTTTGTGTCAAGAGCTATCCAATGTTTTGAAAAGTCCAGGTCTACTTGTAGGTATTTGAGTATACAAATTCTAGGAAAAACTAGGAAATGTGAGCATAATGCACTCTTCCTTCACACCCCCATTGTTAAGGAATAGGGCTTAGGGGTACTCAAGACCCCAAAATACCAACACCCAGGGTCCTGCTGAATGAATTTGACTAAAGTCTTCTCTCAGCCAAAATAAAACAAAGTTTATTAAAGCTTCACCATAATGAGTAGACTCAAGGAGCCTAAGTATCTATGATGCTTGTATTGGACAAGTGAGCCAGAATAATCAGACACTGAGTGAGTCTGTGCTAGATTGAATTCTCAGCCCCTCATGGAGGCAAGGTGGATCTTACATACAGAAAGATTATGGGATGATTTAGGGGTAGTCTAGGGAAGGGATTTAGGGAAGGTCTTGAGGAAGAGTCTAAGGAGGATCTTGAGGGGACTGAGGTCAGACTCCAATAATGAGATTAAGGGTGGGAAATAGTTGAAGGCTACCTGGAGACAGACAATGGAGGACTAGGCTAGTTTAAGGGTAACAGATTTGGGTATAGATATTTTGATAGGATCAAGGGTGGCAAGTATCTGGACAAAGGTGGGCTAGGCTTGGTTAAGAGTAACAAAGATCTGGGTTGAGCTATAATGAAAGGCTTATGGCCTCAGGCAAATGCCTCATCAAGTGGGATGATTCAATCAGAGTTCAATGGGTTCAATCAGAGCTTGTACCCCACCACCATGACCCCCACTATATTAAGACTTTTTATTGGCAAGCAAAAGACCCAAGTATTACAAAAGGAAGCTTTATTAAACAGGAAATAAACCCCAAAATTGGAACTCTTGATAAAAGCCATCCCTCCCAAAGATGGCTTTAAATTCTTAGAGTCACTTACCAGCCTATGGGATTTTTCTGACAGAGAACTGTCAGCCCCCTCCTTCTTTCACTTCTCTTGTATTTCCTAGTTAACAACCCCATCATTACCACATATATCTGAAAGCAGATATACTTTATTTTTCACTTGAAACTACAGACAGGCATTACATGCCTACTAAAAATAATGTACTAGGGACACAAATCTAACACCTTACCCAAATAAAACCAGGAGAGTCCCTGGTGGAGAGGAATGCACCGGTGAGCTGGCTAACTCTAGTGTCACAGCTATGAAGGGCAGAGAATGAGGCCAAAGAAGGAATGGTGAATTAGAAAAATAGGGGAAAACAGAAGAACCAGAGACCAAAAGGAAACTAAGAATAGGTTTAGGAGGAATGATGCAGAGGGAGAAACAGGAAGCCTAGTGGATTGATCCAAGGATTCTGATCAATTTAATGACATTAAAAGGATAAAACATTCATCAGAACTCCAGTTACAATTGAAAGACTCTGGATCTCTTAGAGTCAGTAAGTCTTGCATCTATGTGGATTTGTTGAATAACTGTGAAGAGTTTGATTAAATATCCTCATCATAGGATAGCTAGAGGCATCTCTCTGATGTAGAGAAATTCCATGATAGGAGTTGGAATCCTTTGTGTCGGAATGGACCTTCTTGGATTGCTATTGTAAGGAGAGAGGCAACAGGTCATGGGGAGAGAGAGTTCAAGTTTTTGAGAGAGAAAAGAAACAAGTTTTAAGAGAGAATCAGAGGGAAATTGAGAAGGAATGAAGGTTAGATTGGGGGCCTAAAGTCTTCATGCCTTGAGGCAGGTGGTTGGTTGGCTATATAGCTGAATATATGCCAATACCCTAGCCTGATGGGTCTCAGAGGAAAGGTGTGTCTGGAATAAACTAAAGTTTTTGAAACTCTTCTCTCCAGAAGACCAGATAAAGAACATTGACATGTGCTTTTTATCCTTTATCTCTTCTTTTTATCTGCCAAAGATGGAGGACATAGGCTCCAAAGTATTTTTTTCCTGTTCTTCAAGTCGGTTCATAATTCCTGATTCAATTAGTAATCCTAGCTTAATCTAGATGAAAATATGATTGATCAATATTTCTTTTATGTGCTATATTATTTGTAAAGCTGAATACAGACTAAGAACCTGGCACTTGGGAGCAATATGAGAGAAAATGGTGTTGGTTTATTCATTTTTATAAATGTGCCAAAGTAGGTAAAGCTAGATCTAATCAAGGCTTTTGCCCTAAAGTCAAGTGAGTCAGTTGCCATGTGTATCTGATAGGAGGATGGGCTGGCAGGTCACACTTCTTTCTCTATTGTTTAACCTCTCCACCTATAGTTCACAAGGATATCTCTTTGGAAGGATGACAAGAGAAGAGGTCACGCCTAGTAAGAGAAGAAAGGAAGCCTTTGGACCCAGCCCATGATGCCTCCATTCCAAGGGTTGATGTTGGTGGAAGGAGTGACTAATTGAATATTCTTCCCTTTCATTCCCTACCACCCCCCACCTCAAAATCTAGGTGGCACAAAGGCCACAAAAGGGCTGTACATATCCATAAACTGCTCACTATGGAAAAGAGAGGTTTAGATAGTTATAGGTCAAAGTCACTCCTTAGTATTAGTAATATAATGGAAACAAATAGACCTATGGACCAATTTTCAGTCATTCAGAGAAATCAAGAAAAGATCCAATCAGAGACTTGATGTGGGGCAGGTCTGACTCAGGCCAATACCCTGTTAGTTGAGATTTGATGTTGGGATGAAATGAGGCATTCATAGGCCACTTAAAAGTTAATGAAAGGATATTTACTTAGCCCAAATATAGAAAGATATTTAACAAGGACAGAGTGGTATTTAGCTCAGGTAGAAGTGGGCCCCCCTCTTCTCCATATAAAAATTTATCTCATGGGCTGCTAGGTGCTACAGTGGATAGAGCACCAGTCCTGGACTCAGGAGGAACTAAGTTCAAATTCTGCTCTGTGGCCCTGGCCAAGTCACTTAACCCCAATTGCCTCCAAATTAAAAAAAAAAAAAAAGGAAAAATGTATCTGGTCAACAGCAGTGACCCATGGGATCATAGTCTCAAGGGCTTCAACAACATGTTGGTGAACCTTTTTACGCATTTAGATGATTGTAATGTTAATGGTAAATAAGATCTTCCCTGCCCATTAATAGATCTCACGTGGAGCCCATTAAGGGAAGCAAGCTTAGGGGAGGCTTTCTTGTAGGAAGGCTTTCACACCTTTTGCTAATTTCTTTTTTTTTTTTTAATTTTATTTATTTATTTATTTACTTTTAGTTTACAACATTCAGTTCCACAATCCTTTGAGTTTCTAATCTTCTCCCTCTTCCTCTGCTCTTCCCTTCCCCCCATGGCAGCACATAATGAAATATAGGATCTACAAATATCTTCACATTAAACATTAGTCAAGTTGTAAAGAAGGATTATAACCAATGGAGTGAACAATGAGAAAGAATAAACAGAACAAAACAACAAAAAAAGAGAGATTTTGCTAATTACTAATTAGGCACTGAGTCAGGAAGGTTGTGATGCCTTCTGGCTCTGAGAAATGTATATATAATCTGAGTTGGTATTTTGCTTTGGGGTTTTCTTATGAGAAGGATCTTGTGATTCCCTGGTCAAGATTCTGAGCAGTCAGTTGTATGTTCAGAGCTCCTGGACTGCTCAGACATAAAGGTTCTCTCAATCCAGGGATGTATGTAAAGTGTATAGTTGATTCAGGCAGTCACAACCCTGTCTGTTGGTCTTTATTTCTTTGCTTCTGAGATCCTAGGGGTTGATGGGATATTAATTCACTTCTTTTCTCTGTTTGTATTTTCTCTGAAGTTTAGAATGCTGAATTTTCCTCTGAACTAGTGAATGTAATTAAAAAAGATTGTTGACCCCTTAAACAGCTATCTTTCCTGGTAAAGCAGATCTAAGAACCTGTGCTAGCAGGTACGCTAGTGTGGGCATGCCAGTGTGGTTACTGCTACAGTGATCTAGAAACCTCATCAGTACAGCCAAAGGCTACAAGGAAATTGAATCCAAGGATGTGCAACTCAAGCCTTTTCTGACCTCCAGGTCAATTAAATTGGCCAAAGGGATATCAATATAAATATTGAAGTCATCAAAGGATGAAGACAGGGGTGGGGTTGGGATAGAAAATTATGAGTCAGTTTTAGAACTTTTGTCAGTAGACAAAAAATGTAAATGGTAAGGAGGTCAGTAGCTACTAGCAAGAGGGATCTAGATGGGGTGATACAGAGAATGAGCCTCAAAGAAGGAGGGGTTGTTGAGTTAGGGAGGCAGAAGAGTTGCCCGGAAATGCCAAAGAGGAGCACATGGTATGTTGACTTTTCCTCCCAATCTGAGATGCTAGCTGGCCTAAGATAAAGAGGAACGCATCGCTGGAGAGTGTGACCAGGAATGACATGTTTACCGATGGAAACCATTTCAGTGACCACAAAGTTATAGAGAAAGCATGAAAGGAAGTGATCTAGGATAAGGGGAAATTGCTAGTCTTAAAATGGGGGCTTTAGAGGATACAGTAGAAGGGGAAGATAAGAGATGAATAGGGACTGGAGAAAATGTAGGGTCCTCTGAAAGGTCAAGTAGAGAAGAAAGTCATTAATCCACGGTAGTACTTGGTTGGAGCAAACACTTCTGTCTATTACAAACCTTGAGAGGTGTGGATGCTGGGGCTGACATATTTGGTAATGACATGGGAGTGGTTGTATTGCCTAGAGAAGGGGAATTCTAGCAGTTCCTGACAGCTGATTGATGAGGAGAGTCTGCACCTCATCAATACCAGCCCTCCACTTGGTTAAAATCTCTTCCAGTGAGGAGACTAAGCTATGACCAAGTTAGGAAGAGAGACATCGGTCCTGGGAGAACTGTATCTTCATTTTCCTCAGTGGCACCATCCCCCACTTCTCTGGATCATTGACTAGAGAGCGCTGGTAGAAACCTGATCAGGGAGGGGCTTCTCTCTCTCCAGCTCTGTCTCTCACCTACCTTGGCCCTATAAAGTGATAGGAGAAGGTGCTGAGTTTGTGGATGATAATGGTGCACAGCACAGTCAAGTGATAGGGTAGTACTCTTCACTTTTCAAAGTGTAGCTTTCAACCAGCACTCTCCAGTCAAGAAACAGCCTTGTTTGGTTTTTTTTCTCTTTTTTTATCTCTTATCTCCCCAAACAGTGAGATCAGTCAGGTGGACAAGAGGACATGTGGTATATGTATCAGGGGATAGTCTCAATGGACTTGAAGTTAGGAAAATGTGGGCTGGAAGGTAGACAGACACTTACTTGCTGCCTGCCCTCAGGCAAGTTTTTAATCTTTCTCAAGCTCAATTTACTCTCAGTCTCAATTGATTCACCTGCAAAATGGAAATGATAATAATACCACCCACCTCATAGGGATGTTGTATGGATGAAATGAGATCATGCATATAAAATATGTTCCATACTTTAAAGTGTGCTATAAATGATAATTATTATTATTGTTATTATGCTAAAATGGTAGCCTTTTCTAGTCCCCCTGAACACAGTCCCCCTTCTTTTTGGTGAGTATTTATTGTTCGATCCTTTCAGTCATATCTGACTCTTCATAACCCCATTTAAGGTTTTCTGGGCAAAGATACTGCAGTGGTTTGCCATTTCCTTCTCCAGCTCATTTTACAGATGAGGAAACTGAGGCAAACAGGGTTAAATGACTTGCCCAGACTCACACAGCTAGTAAGTAAGTGTCTGAAGCCAGATTTGAAATCGAGTCTTCCTGGCTCTGGGCCACTTTATCCACTGGTCTACTTGGCTGTCCTTTAGTGAGTACAGTAAGTTTATAAGTAGCCAGGTATAAAGTGGCAATAGCAAGAAGTGAGATTGCAAAAGGGAACCTAGAATTCACTTACAGACTGTCTCAAAGATCGAAGGAGCATTATTTACATTTGTATCATATATTCATCAACAATCACAACCTAGTAATATGTATTGAATCGGAGGAAGCCAGCTGCTGTCAGAGCCTTTTGGTCCTATGGTATATAAATCTCGAAGAAGTTGCAGAGATCTTCAGAAATACTAGTAGAATATCAAATGGTGCTCATAACTTTGAGACAATGTAGACATGTTAAAGTTTTACCAACAATTTTGAGATGATTTGAATACGTTCATGAAATAACCCAAGATAGTTATTTCAGTTGGTCTGTTCCCAAAAAACTCTATGAAAATGAGCCCTTAAATTCCTCTCCAGTCACCTTAATACTCAACCATCTCCTAAGAGTTCATGCCCATCGAGTGTTCCCAACTCCAATCTGCAGTTATGGCAATGACTCATCCCCTGCCCATCCTGTTCCCTACTCTGCCTGACTTCCTCCACCACCCCATCCCGTCCACACACGTCTGTCTCTGTACCTCTTTTCACTGCTTGACTCTGCATTTTCTGTTTACCCTGACACCCTGTGTGCCTTGTTAAAGCATGATTGCAACTTCATTTCCCACTGCCATTGTCTTTCCCAAAGACCAAGCGGCTGTGCTTGCTCCATTTTATAATTTCAGAAATTAATTAGCAATTTAATTATCCTCCACCTTTTTCTTCATGAGCTACTTAAAGTGGTTATTGCCCCAGAATACTCATTAGCATCATATTGTAGTAAATAAATACAGAGCAGGACTTAGGCAGCTGAGTGGTACAGTGGATAGATGGCAAGGTCTGGAGTTAGGAAGACCTGAATTCAAATGTAGCCTTAGACACTTCCTAGCTGTGTGACCCTGGGCAAGTCATTTAACAATGTTGGCCTTAGTTTCCTCATCTGTAAAATGAGATGGAGAAGGAAATGGCAAACCGCTCTAATATCTTTGCCAAGAAAACCCCAAATGGGGTCACAAAGGGTCAGACACAATTGAAATGACTAAATAGTAACAACAATAAAATAAGCAAGACTGGTGCAGCGAGGTGGCGCAGTGAATAGAGCACCGGCCCTGGAGTCAGGAGGACCTGAGTTCAAATGTGATCTCAGACTCTTAATACTTACTAGCCATGTGACCTTGGGCAAGTCACTTAACTACAATTGCTCTGCCTTCCCCTCTCCAAGAAACAAAAAATCAATCAATTAATTAGTTAATTAATTAATAATTAGAATTTAAGGACTTGTGCTTAAATTCTGCCTCACATATTTTCTTGTGTGCCCCCCCAGGAAAGCCTTGTCACCTGTCTCAGCCTCAGTTTCCTCTTCTGTAAAAGGAGAGGGCTTCAACTTGACAAGGTCTCTCCAAGCTCTAAAGCTATGGTCCTATGACAGAATCCCACAGGACAATGGAAAGCTGCGTTCTCTTTCTCTTCCTGTGCTGTGGTGGCAGGAGGGTTTGTGCCCCCTGTAAAAGAGCAAAAGCCAAAACCACCCCAAGCTCCCCAGGATGTCCATGGTATCTTGGACTTGTGACTTGGAGTTCTGACTCATCTTGATTTGGTTATTCCAGCTGTTGTAGCCCTCACCTGAACCACTGCTATGACCTTGCTCAAGTGATTTTCCTCAGCCCTAAAATGAGTAGGTTGGGCTATCATATCATCTCTCTTTCTAGGGTCCTATAAGCCAGCTCTCTATTGTATTTGTCTAATGTTTCTAGGCATCTCATCAGTACAGAGCAGAGGTGTCAAGCTCAAACAAAAATGAGTTACTACAGGTCACATATTAACCTAGAAAACCATAAATTGACAGGATTCATGTTGTATTTTGTTTTTTTTTTTAACACTTTTCAATTACAGTTTGATTTGGTTTGGACATTACTTGAGAGTTTTACAGGCCTCTGAGAGTTTGACATCTCTGGTCATCCAGTACACTATCTTCCTGTTCAACTCTAAGCTTATCCAAGTCAACAATTATAAATTATTCCCGTTTACATAGTTTACAATCCAGCCAAACTATATTCCCTTCTTAAAAAGCTGGTTTTTTTCCCCAATTAGCAAAAATCTACCTTCTCTCCTGCCCCAACTCCCTTTCCCCAATTAAGAATGAGAGAAAAACAAGTTACAAATTTGTATTATCAGGCAAAATAATTTTTACATTGTCATCCAGTACACTATCTTCCTGTTCAACTCTAAGCTTATCCAAGTCAACAAGCACACCAGGGCCAGTGCTCTCTTCACTGCGCCCCCTCGCCGCACCAGTCTTGCTTATTTTACTGTTGTTATTATTTAATCATTTCAATTGTGTCTGACCCTTGGTGACCCCATTTGGGGTTTTCTTGGCAAAGATATGGGAGTGGTTTGCCATTTCCTTCCTTGAGAACTGGAGAAGCATTTCTCAAACTTTTTGATCTCAAGACCTTTTTGCACTTTTGAGGACCCCAAAAGAACTTTTATTTATGTGAATTATATCTCTTGATAGCTAACATACTGGAAATTAAAACTGATCATTTAAAAATTTTAACATTCTAAAGTAGCAATACATAATAATAAATGTCAACATAAATAACGCATTTATATAAACAACTATATTTTCCAAAAATCAAAAATTTGTGAGAAGGGTAACAGTGTTTTAGATATTTTTTTTGCAAATCTCTTTAATGTCTAATTCAATAGAAGAATCTCATATCTGTTTCTGCATTCAGTCTTCTGTGATTATGTTGTTCTTTGGTTGGTACTATATGAAGAAAACCTAGCTTCATACAAGTATATAGTGGAAAAGGGAGGCACATTTTAATAGGCAAATAACATCTTAGTGTGATGAAAACACAATAATGACCCTTGTGAGTCAAAACAGTGAAAGAGTCTTTGGGATCCTCAGGGGTCTACACAACTGGTGTACTACACAACTAGTGTAGAAGATAAGTGGTAGACTTAGACTCGGTGATTTCATATCCTGCATCAGACATTTACTATGCGACCCTGGGCAAGTCACTTAACTTCTATCTGCCTCAATTTCCTCATCTGTAAAAAGGGAATAATACTAGCACCTTTCTTACAAGGTTGTTCTGAGGATCAAATGAGAAAATATCTGTGTAAGTGCTTTGCAAAATGTAAGGTGCTATATAAATATTAACTATTATTATTATTATTATTATTATATTAATTTGAGCAATGAGTATAATACTACACAATTCAGTAGTAATACTACTAATTAGAAACTCTTTTAGATGATGCCTTAGCTTCTCCATAGAGAGTAAGCAGGACCCTGTGGGGATGAAAATGGGAGTATCTGCTTTCCAAAGGTGGAAGCCAGAGGAGTGGAGTACTCCTTCCTTTCATTTTCAACCTAACAAACCTTCACCTCTCACAGATACCTGGCTACATATATACCTTAGGGGATATGAGGAACTGCCATCTCAAAGAGGGCAATTCCTTGTGAATGTTGTTGGGATGATCAGCCATCATGTAAGAGAAATATGAATATAGCTAACTGAGTATATTATATATCCCATTTATATAGTGAAAATACTCCATCTTTCCACTCTTCTAAATTGCACTGATTCTCTATTACCTCTGATGTCACATACACATTCCTTTGGCATTTAGGACCTTTCACAATCTGGCTCCAACTTATTGTTCAGCCTTATTATAAATTATTCCCATTTAGATCCATCCTGCCCTACCAGAAAGTTGGAAGGGTGATGGGGGAGGAGGTAGGAGAGAATAGATTGGGGGAGGGGTTATGCAGTGGGATGGCTGTTTTGGGGTGGTGGGTAGGGGAAAGATGGGGAGAAAATTTGTAACTCAAAATCTCGTGGAAATGAATGATGTAAACTAGAATAAATAAAAGTTAAAAAATAAAAAAAAATAAACAATTCTAAATCCACACCAAAAAATAAGTAAATAAATAATTCCCATTTATATAGTTTACAATCCAGCCAAACTATTCCCTTCTTAAAAAGTTGTTTTTTTCCCCAATTAGCAAAAATCTACCTTCTCTCTTGCCCCAATTCCCTTTCCCCAATTAAGAATGAGAGAAAACAAGTTACGAATTTGTATTATCAGGCAAAATAATTTTTACATTGTCATCCAGTACACTATCTTCCTGTTCAACTCTAAGCTTATCCAAGTCAACAAGCACTTATTAAGTATTTACTAGGTACTAGACATTATGCTAAGTGCTAGGAATACAAATACCAACCAAAAGGACAGGCCCTGCCTTCAAGGAATTTATATTTTAATGTTGTTGTTTAGTAGTTTCATTTATGCCTGACTCTTCCTGGCCCTGTTTGGGGTTTTCTTGTGGTTTGCCATTTCCTTCTTCAGCTCATTTTACAGATGAGCAAACTGAGGCCAACAAGGTTAAGTGACTTGCCCAAGGTCACACAGTAAGTGTCTGAAACTGGATTTGAACTCAGTAAGATGAATCTTCTTGACTCCAGGCCCAGCATTTTACCTTACCTTCCTAACCGCCCTGTATTCTAATGGGAGAAGATGAAACATGAAAAGGCAGAAGGGGAGAGAGGTGAGGGAGGAAAAAAAATACACACACAAGCATGGTGGCAAAGTCTAGAAAATACGTAGTAGGGCCAGGGAAGGAGTGAAAAATGGTTAGTTTGGCTGCTTTCTCAAAATTTAGGTCTTGGGAGGCATTCGCCAAAGGGAGGAGGAACCCACCAGAGCTGAGAAGACAGCTGAGGCATGGTGGTGAAGTACTAAGAGTTCTCCATTCTACAGTCTGTCCAAGTCTGCACACGTGCGCACGCGCACACACACACACACACACACACACACACACACACATACACACATGGATCAGCTGCCTATCTAACTGGATGTCACTGTTTGGGTAATAGGCATTCTCTATCTCTGGGCTTGCAATTATGGCTTATAAAGATAAGCTTTTTGGAGTGGCTGTGCATCTCAGGGCTCCAGCATCGTAAAGTTTGGAGTCTGGGAAACTCGTCCTTTTCTTCTCTGCTCTCCTTTTTATGTTCTCATTTAGCATAATGAGGTTTAGGATATTAGAGTCCTGATGTAATGGTTCTACTCTATATTAATGAAGAAAATGGTCTGTAACAGAAATAATGATAAATTGGTTCTTTTTTTTTTTTTTTTTTTTTGGTTTTTGGGTTTTTTGTCCACTTGTGCCCTTCTAGTTTCATCTTTAATACTCTCGAGATGATGTGGCTTCACTGGGGTCTACATCAAGCTTTCTGCAAACTCCTTCACTCTATAGCTTCATGCCATGAGGAACTGATACAGCTCATAGTCTTCAACCAAGCTTCTCCATAATATTTTGCAAATAAAGTCATGATATTAATCAATGGTATTCCTGGCTACTGAAATTCTCTACGTAGCAAGGAGAATCAGAAATTTTTTGGAGTTTGCTATGTTGTTTTGGGCTTGTAATTGTGATGATTGATATATAATTAAACTTCCTTAGGAAATGGTAACAGCCTAAGCTGAAATGTCTTTTGCTCATTCCCTTTCTCACTTGGGGCCATTGTAACGATACTAGGATTTGAAGATCTTCCACGCCCCTTGAGCTTGCTGACGTAGCAGGAAGGGGTGGAGCAAGAGAACGCCGGAACCAAGCTAGTCTCCGTGCGGTGCGGACTGGAAGTGGCGTCAGAGGCAGTGGCTGCAGCTGCGAACTCTTTTTGCTTTGAGCGGGCCAGAATCTGTGCTAAGGACTCCTGCTGAGGACTGCCTGGAGCAGGAACAGCCAGGGGCCGGAGCTGCTGGGACCAAGCTGCCTGGACGCTGAGCAGTTGCGTGCGTGAGGAGAGGAGGATCTTTGCCTGAGGTAGCCTGTCCTGTTTGAAGGCTTGAGGATGTGGG
>CM053587.1:74287674-74360453 GCA_028646515.1 Pseudochirops corinnae
GACACCAAAAATCACTGACATTTATATAGAATCTTAAATTTTATAAAGTACTGTTTATATGTTTATATATGTAAACATACACTGTCATGTATAGACACACTCATAGTTTCTGATATGATGCTAATAATGACCCCATGAAATAAATATTATAAATACTAATATTTCCATTCTACAGATGAGAAAACTGAGGCTCCAAGAGGTTGTATTTTGCTTATAATTGTACAACTTGTTAGAGTCAAGAGTGGGATTTGAACCTAGGTCTTGTCCCAAAGTCTGGTGGATTTCCTATAATGCCATGTTCTCTGTCTAATAGATGATATAGACTTGACTAAATTTGCAGATAACCGTGAAGCTGTGAGGGAAAGCTACAGAGATATCATGGTGCAAAAAAAGATCTCAGAATGCTGGAATAATGAGCCAAAACTAATCTAGTGAAATGGAATAGGGAAAAATGTGAAGTGCCATATTTAGGTTTAAAAAAAAAACAACACAACCAACCCAGCAACTTAACTGCAGAAGTGTAAGAGGCATGACTAGACAATATATCATTCACCTGAAAAATACTTCAGAGTTTTAGTAGATTGCAATCTTTATGAGTCAACAGGAAGCCAAAAAAGTAATGTGACTTTAGGGTACAATAATAAAAGTGAATTATCCAGATGCAGGTAGTTACAATCCCAATGTACTCTGCTCAAATGAGGGAACATCTGAAGTGCTGTGTTCAGCTTTAAAGACCACATTTTAGGGCAAGCTTGCACTTATACAAAGGAGGAGAATCAGGATAGTGAAGGGACAGGAAATCATACAATGCAGAGATCAGTTGAAGGAACTGGGGCTGGACTTAGGAAGGGTTAAGCTATGACAGCCGCCTATGAGTGGTTTTTTTGGTTTGTTTTTGGTTTTTGCTTTTTGGAGGGGGGAAGGCAAAGCAGTTGGGGTTAAGTGACTTGCCCAAGGTCACACAGCTGGTAAGTGTTAAGTGTCTGAGGTCGGATTTGAACACAATATCTCCTGACTCCAGGGCTAGTGCTCTATCCACTGCACCACCTAGCTGCCCCAGAGTGTTTGAAGTTTTGTCTTCATGAGATACACACACACATTAGAATGTGCATTGAACTTCAAGTAACAGGACCTGAGCTTGAATGCTAATTCTGTTCTATGACTGGCAAACCACATAACTGTATAATAAACTTTTGAGAATTGCTGGAATTCCGGGATTTGTAGTTCGTAGGAACAAACATTTCCTTTCAGCCCGGAGAGATGTGTAGTATAAGGATCTTTGGGCAGAAGATAAGACTTGAGTCTCACCTAAAAGTTTTGAGAAAGCTGCACTCTGTGAGAGGAAAAACTGAGACGAAGTGTGAGAAATACATGAGCTGAGGAGCACTGGCAATTGGGGGTGGGGGTGAGGGGTGTCATGGTATTTTTAGCTCCACCTGGGACTTAATGAATTAAACTGGTGAGAAGCACCAATTTAGGAACCATGGGCAAAGAAAAAGCACCCTGAAAGCCAACTGAATTGTATACATTGGGGATATAATTAGATAGAGCAATGGATAGATGATTGGGTCAGGAGTCAGGAAGACCTGAGTTCAAATACAGTCTCAGACATTTATTAGCTCCTGGGGAGGTCACTTAACCTCTGTCTGCCTCAGTTTCCTCAGTTGTAAAATGGGAATTATAATAGCACCTACTTCCTAAGGATGTGAGATTCAAATGAGATATCAATAAATCACTCAACATGGTGCTTCGTAAATAGCAGGCACTTAATAAGTCCTTTTTTTCTCTTCCCCTTGTTCCATCTAAGTAATCTATTACTGCTTTCTTTCATCAAGAGTTGTAGCAGTGACCCTAAGTGTCACAGATTGGACTAAGATTTGGAATTTGTGCCATGGTAATCACTAGTGTATATCTTAGAAAGTTTATAGTCACCAAGACCAAAAGAGGCCTTTGGCATAGCTTTAAAGGACCTGCCAAATGTGGTTTCTGCAGATGCTATAATGGAATATCAAAGGAGAGCAAAGTTCATTCTGTTTTCAGGAACCCCTTTGGTTTTAACATGAAGAATTCTGCTTTCTGTTGATAAGCCATTGGCCATCCTTTCTTGGTACCCTCTGGTCACCAGGGCTAGGGAAAAAGCAGCCAGGGAAAAAGCAAGGAAATAAAAAACCACATATAAATCTGTCATAAAAGAATGAATAAAAGGCAAGCCAATAGACCTGAAGAGGGAGGTTAGGACTCAACTAGGACACTGGTAATTTATGTCTTTTGGACATCGTCTCCAAGCACTCCAGTTGTTGCTGGGAAAACACACATACACACATACACACACACACACACACACACACACACACACACACACACACACACACATACATCATCTTCTAAAACAAGAAATCCCCTATACCTCAACCCAGTCCAGCTTCCCTTTCACCTCATTCTCAGTTGAAGAAAGAAACACTGATATTACTCAAAGCTGATATAACTCATAGGAACAGCTGAGATGCTATCTCCTCACTTGACCTGGCAGTTAAAACAGACACACAATGAGAGATAATGGCCTTGTACCTCTCCCACAGCAGCATTTATTCAAGCTTTCTGTAATCACAGCATGGTGGTTCTGTACAATGCCTACTCTCTTGTTGATTTCTCCAGGCAATCTCTGATGTGTAAGTAGACTTGAGCCAACAGACGCCAAATGCTATAAATTAACTTAAAACAAATGATGTTTGTGTTGCAAATTACTGGAATATGCCCTTGGGAGAGGGAGGGAGAGACTTTACCAAGAGGTTGTCTCAGACTGGTTAGTCTATGTGGCCATGGATACTCAGATCTGATTGTTACTTACACAAAACATCCAAGGTAAGCTCTATAAATTGAGGGGTCTGCTTGTCAGTCTACCCAAACTCACCCCTTTGAGCCCAAAGGTGGACTGAAATATAACGAGAGACTAGAATCTTTGGTTAAATAAAACAAGCGCAATGACATAAATCAGTGCCTCTAGGACGGGCATATTTAGAGGTGGAACCAAGATGGCCAAGTTACAAAAAGTACAGCTGAATTCCACCCCTACCCCCCTATAATTCTTACACAAAAATCTAGAAAATGTACCAGACAAAATTCTGATTGGGAAATACGAGAAAACATCATAGTGAGTTATTTTTCTAGCTTAGGACAGCTTAGGACAGCATAAGGAGGTCTGCTAACATTGAGGTCTGTCCAGGAGAGTTTTGCAGAACATTCCAATGAAGCAAGCAGCTATGAACCAGGTCAAGAAGAGGTCCTACATACAGCACAGAGGATTCTATGGTTTAGTTTCCTAGATTCCTAGTTCTAGATCATAGATCCAGGGTAGACTAAAGAAGAGACCTGTACCTTAGGGTGGCATTCCAGGTGAGGAGCACTCTGAGCAAAAAGCAAATTCAGAAGTAAACAATAGCTGTGTGACTCAGACCCCAGGAGTAGAGTAGGGTCACTGTCCCAGCTTCCAGCCCAGTCTGAAGCCTATAACAAAATAATGAGGGCAATACTTCCAGACCAAAGGGAAGTCCATAGTTTTGTCACTCTGAACCAGTGGGGATTTTTAACTGGAGGATAGTGAATGAAGCTAGCAGCAGTCTAATGAAACTCCAAAGAGAATGAACTGATGTAGAATGAACTGGGCATAATTAGGGAAACAATTTATACAATGACAAGAACATTAGAAAATCAAACAACTTCAGAATATTTAGGGACTCTGATCAGTGTTAGGATTAACCATTATTCCAGAGAACTAATTATGAACCAAATTACTTGCATCTTGATAGAGAAGTAAAAGACTCAGAGTGAAGAATGAGACTTTTTGAAATATATGTGATCATCTCAAAAATTTGTTTTGCTTGACTTTTCATGTTTGTATACATGTTTTATTTTTCTTTCTTCCTCAATTAGGTATGGACTGGGATGGAAAGGAGAAAGGTGATTGAAAAAATGATTTTATGGGGCAGAGCCAAGATGGCAGAGTAAAAGCAGAAACTTGCTTGAGCTCTTACTCCAACCACCTCCAATGCCTGTAAAATATATTCTAAACAAATTTTAGTGTGACAGAACCCAAAAAGTGACAGAGAGAAACAAATCTCCCATTGAAGGCAGCCTGGCAGGCTGACAGAAAGGGTCTATCACATTAAGCTGGGAGCAGAATGCAGTCCCATGGGAGCCACGCTGGCCCACACCTGTGGCCCAGACCGGCCAGAGCAGATTTCAGGGGACTGATTTATCGATAGCTGTGGCAGTTTCCAGACTTCTCAGCCTATAAACACCAAAGAGAAAGTAAAAGGTCAGTGGGGAATTCTGTTGGAACTGGGTGAGAGAAGAGTGCAGTTAGGCCCCTGCCCCTGGGACGGTGCAGGTGACAGTAGCTGCAGCTGCTTCCAGGTCCAGGCCTTTAGATCCCAGAGCTAGAGGGCAATTGCAGGAATCTCTTTGCTGGCACTGAGGCAAGATGCTCTTGCTTTGCCCTGCTCGGATATGGGTCGCAGTCTTGGGTGGTAGTCCTGGGGTGAGGAGTGCTGGTATGGTAGAGCTTGTTGAGGTTGTGGAGAGAAAGTCCTCCTCAAAGTTCTGAGGCAGGTGCCTGGAAGAAGCTCTGAGAACAGCTATGCAAAACCCCAGAAATTTGGGACAAAGCTCTCCACTCTGGAAGCCGAGTTCTACCATGGCAAAGAGCTCAAAAGTCAAGTAATTGAATGGCAAGATGAGTAAACAGAGGAAGTGCAATCAGACTATAGAATCTTTTTTGGTGGGCAAAGAGAATCAAAATATAGAACCAGAAGAAGACAACAAAGTCAGAACTCCTGCATCAAAAGCTTCCAAGAAAAATATGAATTGGTCACAGGCCATGGAGGAGCTCAAGAAGGATTTTGAAAATCATGTAGGAGGCAGAGGCAAGAGTACAGAAGCACAAACTTGGTGTGGCCTCCAGTTCCAACCATGTGAAAAAGTGACTCTAAACAAACTTTAGAGCTACAGAACCCACAAAGTGACAGAGAAAAACAAATCTCCCACTGAAGGCAGCCTGGCAGGCCTACAAGAAAAGTCTATCAAAGTGTGCTAGGAGCTGAGCACAGTCCCATGTGAACCACATGGTTCAGGCTCCAGGACAGCCCTGACCAGCAGTGGCCAGAGCAGACTTCAGGAGAGTGAACCACCAGCAGCTGTGGTGGTTTCCAGACTTCTTATCACATAAATGCCAAAGAGAAAGTAAAAGGTCAGTATGGAACTACATTGGGACAGGGAGGGACAGAAGAAAGTGCTCTGACCCCTATCCCTAGGGTGAGAAGTGGCAGAAGGCCTGCAGCTGTGCAGCCACTGCTGTGTGGTTGCCTCAGGAGCTCTTGGCCTGCAGATCATAGGGGAACCAAGTGACCATTTAATCACTCTTGCTTTAACCTGCTTGGATCTGGATCATGGTCTTGGGCAGTGGTCCTGGAGTGTGTGACCAGTGAGCTAGAGCTTGTGGGGGCTGTAGAGAGGGTGCCCTCCTAATAGATCTGGCAGCTACAAAACCCCAGTGATTTGGGACAAAGCTCTCTCCATTCTGGAAGTCTTGTTCTACTGGGGCAAAGAGCTCAAAAGTCAAGTAATTGGCTGGCAATATGAGCAAGCCAAGGAAGCACAAACAGACCATAGAATCCTTTTTTGGGGGACAAAAAAGATCAAGATATGGAGTGGGAGGAATAGAGTGAAGTCAGAACTCCTGCATCAAAAGCCTCCAAGAAAGATATGAACTGGCTGCAGGCCATGGAGGACCTCAAGAAGGATTTTGAAAATCAAGTAAGAGAAGTAGAGGAAAAAGGGGAAAGACAAATGAGAATGATGCAAGAAAATCATGTTTAAAGAGCCAACAACCTGACTGAAGAAAATAACACCTTAAAAAATAGACTAACTTAAATGGCAAAAGAGGCCTAAAAAGCCAATGAGAAGAATGCCCTAAAAAGCTGAATTTGCCAGATGAAAGAGGAATTTCAAAAACTCACTGAAAAGAATAATTCCTTCAAAATTAGATTGGAGCAAATGGAAGCTAGTGACTTTAAGAGAAATCAAGATACTATGAAACAGATCCAAACAAATGAAAAAATAGAACGTAATGTGAAATATCTCATTGGAAAAACCACTGACCTGGAAAATAGATCCAGGAGAGATAATTTAAAAATTATTGGATTACCTGAAAGCCATGATCAAAGAGCCTAGACACCATCTGTCAGGAAATTATCGAGCAAAATTGCCCTGATATTCTAGAACCAGATGACAAAAGAGAAATGGAAAGAATTCACCAATCACCTCTTGAAAAAGATCCCAAAAAGAAAACTCCTCAGAATATTATAGCCAAATTCCAGAGTTCCCAAGTCAAGGAGAAAATACTACAAGCAGTCAGGAAGAAACAATTTGGGTATTGTGGAAACACAATCAGGATAACACAAGACCTAGCAGCTTCTACATTAAGAGAGTGTAAGGGCTTGTAATATTATATTCTGGAGGTCAAAGGACCTAGAATTAAAACCAAGAATCACTTACCCAGAAAAACTGAGTATAATACTTCAAGGGAAAATATGTATTTTCAATGAAATAAAGGATTTTCAAGCATTCTTCGTGAAAAGACTAGAGCTGAACAGAAAATTTGATTTCCAAATACAAGAAGCAACAGAAGCATGAAAAAATGTAAAGGCAACAGTGATTTGAGAAAATGTCACTCCTGCAAAGGGAAAACAGAGATCCATTAAAATCTGCTTCCCATGTCTTTATGACTTTAAAAGACTTCCTCTTCTGACGAATCAACTGGGTCCCAATAAGTAAAAAATCACTCTCTTCTCCTGGGTATTCTCTCCTCTCTATATTTTATGATAGTTCTTTCTCCTAGCTCTCCTCCCATTTGTCTGACTTCTCCTTCTCAGTCTCCTTTGAGGTATCTTCATCCAAATTACGCCATTTAGCTCTGACTGTTCCCTAAGAGTCTGTTTTAAATCCATTTTTCTTTTCCCTCTTTTATACCTTAATTGTTGACATCAGCAGGACCCATGAATTCCATTATTGTTTCTATAATGAAGGCTCTCAAATCTATTTATCAAGCCCTAATGGACACCAAGAATTGGATGTCTTGTATATGTCTTAAACTCAATATGTCAAAACAGAACTCATGCCCAGCCCAAACCTTCCTTCTAACCAAATTCATCATTCAGTCACTCAGGCTTAGAAATGCCCCCTCCCATCAATATATTTAGTCTGTTGCCAATTCTACATTTATAGCATCTCTTGACATGATCCCTACTCTCTAGTTACATAGCTGCCATTCTGGTTCAGACCCTAATTACTGCTCATTTACACTGTTACAATAGCCTTCTGGTTGATATCTCTGCTTCAAGTCTGTCCTCACTTCAGTCCTTCCTCCCTTCACTTGCCAAAATGATTTTGCTAAAATGTCTGTCTGATCATGTTACCCTTACCTTCACACTCCATAAATTCCAGTGGTTTTGTGATATTTTCATGATTAAATATAAAGTCTCTTGTTTGGCTTCTAAAGCTTTTCACAACCTGTCTTCACAACCATTGTGGTCATCTTATCCTCTATCTATCTATCTATCTATCTATCTATCTATCATTTAGCACAATGTCTGGCACATAGCAAGAAGTTAAAATCTTTCTTGTTTTTGATGATGATGTTGGTGATAATAAAAATCAAAACATTACTTAGCAATTATAAAAAAAAGATTTTAAAATTCAGTTAGTGAAATTACATAAAATATAAGACACTAAAATGAGAGGAAGCAACAAGATCTAGCTCTCTCCTGATATCTTTTTTATTTTAAGTAGTAGGATGTATTTTTAAAAATCTTATTTCATGTTTTATTTTCCCCAATTACATGCAAAAATATTATAAACAGTATTCTTTTCAAACACTGAGTTCCATATTCTCTCCTTCTATTCCTAGCTCTACCCCCATCCCCAACCCCATTGAGATGGCAAGCAATTTTATATAGGTTATACATGTGTAGTCATGCAAAACAAATTTCCATGTAAGTCATTCTGTGAAAGAAAACAGACAGGAAAAAAAACAAACAAAAGTAAAGAAATAGTATCTTTAATCTGCCTTCAGGCTCCACCAGTTCTTTCTCTGGAGCTAGACAGCACTTTTCATTATAAGTCCTACAGAATTGTCTTGTATTATTGTATTGCTGAGAATAGCTAAGTTATTCATGGTAGCCCATCACACAATGTGGCTGTTACTGTGTACAATGTTCTCCTGGTTCTGCTCATTTCATTTTGCATCAGTTAAATCTTTCCATATTTTTCTGAGAGTACCCTGCTTTCTATTTCTTAAAACACAATAGTATTCCATCACAATCATATAGAAAAACTTGCTCAGTCATTCCCCAATTGATAGATATCTCCTCAATTTCCAATTCTTTGCTGTCAAGAACTTCTATATTTTTGGTTACATACATTCTTTTCCTTTTTGTTTTTTATTTCTTTGGAATACAGTCCTAGTAGTGGTATTGCTTGGTCAAAAGTTGTGTATGGTTTTATAGTCCTTCAGGAACAGTTCAAAATTATTCTCCAGAATGGTTTAATCAGTATATGACTTCACCAATAGTATGTTACTGTTTTAATGTTCCCACATCCCCTCTAACATTTGTCATTTTCCTTTTCTGTCATATTAGCCAATCTGACAAGTGTGAGGTAGCTCAGAATTGTTTTAACTTGCATTTCTCTCTTAAATATTTTTTATATGATTACTGATAGCTTTGATTATTTTGTCTGAAGACTAACTTTTCATATCCTTTGGCCATTTATCAATTGAGGAATGACTTTTATTTCTATAAATTTGACTCAGGTTTCTATATGTTTGAGAAATGGAGTCTTTATCAGAGAAATTCACTGTAATTTTTTTCACATTGATGATTACCATGTATGTATTTCCCTCCATCCTATTCCTCCCCATTTATTCTATTTTCTCTGTCTGTCTCTCTCTGTCTCTGACTCTCTCTCTTTCACTCTCTCTCCTTTTGCTCTCTCCATTCTCAAAAGTGTTTCACTTACGAATTTTACCGCCCCACAACTGTCCTCCCTTCTATCGACTTCCTCCCCCTTCTCTTATGCCCTTCCCTTCCTGCTTTGCTATATGATAAGAGAGATTTCTACACCCCACTGAGTTTGTATATTATTCCCTCTTTAAGCCAATTACAACTAGAATAATGTTCATGTGCTCTCCTCCCTGCTTCCCTCATTTTCCCTACACTGTAAAATCTCTTTCTGGCCTCTTTTATGTCATATAATTTATCCCATTCTACCTTTCTCTTTCCCCTTCTCTTAGTGCATTCTTCTTCCTCATCTCTCTCTCTTTTTTTTTTAGATAATCATACCATCACATTCAACTCACATTTCTGCTTTCTGTCTATGTATACTCCTTCTAACTGCTCTAATAATGAGAAAGTTTTTAAGAGTTGCAAATTTCATTTTCCCACATAGAGATATAAACAGTTTAACCTTATTGAATCCTTTATCATTTCTCTTTCCTGTATACCTTTTTATGTTTCTCTTGAGTCTTATATTTGAAAGTCAAATTTTCTATTCAGCTCTGGTCTTTTCATCAGGAATATTTGAAAGTCCTCTATTTCATTGAACGTCTATTTTCCCGCTCTGAATGCTTATACTCAGTTTTGCTTGGTAGGTAATTCTTGGTTGTAATCCTAGCTTTTCTTTGCCCTCTGGAATATCATATTCTGAGCTCTCCGATCCTTTAATGTAGAAGTTGTTAAGTCTTGTGTTATCTTGTTATCTCCACATTATTTGAATTGTTTATTTTTGTCTGCTTGTAGTATTTTCTCTGGGAGAATTTGATCTGAGAAGTCTGGAATTTGACTCTAACATTCCTGGGAGTTTTCATTTGGGGATCTATTTCAGGAGGTGATCAGTAGATTCTTTCAATTTCTATTTTACCCTCTTGCTCTTGAATATCAGGCAGTTTTTCTTCATAATGTCTTCAAAGATGATGTCTAGGCTTTTTTTTTTTTCATCATGCCATGGACAGGTAGACTAATAATTTTTAAATTCTTTCCCTTAGATCTGTTTTCTAGGTATGTTGTTTTTCCAATGAGATATTTCACATTTTCTCCCTTTTTTTTTTCATTCTTAGATAATCCTCCAAGGGAAAAAGAATTGTTAATGGAATAGAGAACTTCCAAGTGTTACTGATTAAAAGATAAGAGCTGAGTAAAAAAGTTGACATATAAACACAGGAGTCAAGAGAGACATAAAAAGATAAACATGAATGAAAAATTACAAGGAACTAAACATGGTTGAACTGTTTCATCCTTACAAGGGGACATGATTCATACAATCCTTCAAAACTATCATTATCAGGGATCATAAAGGAAATTAATTAGCTAAAAAGCCTGAAAGTGATTCTGTTGTGTTTGAATGATCTCAAAAGAATAATGGAATGGGCGAGGAAATTAGTGCACTGGGACAGGGTAGGAAAAAAGAGGAAGAATATCTGACAGAAATTATTATCTGACAGAAATAGGATGCAAAAGGAGGAGTTTATACATCTAGGAGAGAACAGTGGGGGAAGGGGGAAGTAGGTGACATTTGAACCCTACTGTTACTTGAACTAGTTGAAGGAAGGAAGAATACATAAATACTGTTGTGTAAATAAATATATCTTACCTAACAAGAAAATGAAAGGAATGAATATTTACAGGAAATAAAAAGGAAAGGGAGGAGTAAAAGAAAGGGTAGAATAAAGAAGGAATTAGAAGCAAAACAGATTCTTAAAGACATGGCAGGGAATAAAAGAGGAAAAGTATAAGAAAATAGGAAATAAGGAAATACCCAGTCAGCAATCATAACTGTGAATGCTTATGGGACAAGCTCACACCAAGAAGAGGATAGTGGACTAGATTAGAAACCTGAATCTAATAATATGTGTTTATAAGAAACAAAGATGCATGGAGAGTTAAAATAAGGGAGTAGGGTATAATCCATTTTGCTTCAGCTGAAGAATAAATGATAGGGGTAGCAATCATGATCTCAAACAAAGCAGAATCAAAATTATACCTAATTAAAAGAGTAAGCAGGGAAACTACATTTTGCTAAAAGGCTCTACAGAAAGTAAATTAATATCATTCCTAAATATATATGCACCAAGCATCATAGAACCTATATTCTTAAAGGAAAAGTTAAATAAGCTTATAGGAAAAAAATAGATAGTAAAACCATAATAGTGAGGACTTCAATTTCTGCTCAGATCTAGATAAATCAAACAAAACAAAAGCAAAAAATTAAATCCTAAATAGAATTTTAGAAAAGTTTGAAAAGAAAGAATTCTGGAGAATATTAAATGGGAGTAGAAAGGAGTACCTATTTATCTGCTGTGTATAGTACAAACACAAAAAATGAAATTAGGACATAAAAACCTCACAAATTCAGAAAAGTAGAAATATTAAATACATCACATAACTTATTAGCTACTTGAATTAAGAAAATGAAAGAAGAAAACTATATCACCAGTATAAAAATTTTAAAGAGTTAATACATAACCAATGAAGAAGAAATAAAAGCAATTATTAGGAACTGTTTCACTTAACCTAATGCCAATAAAACTATCAATCTAAATTAAGTGGATGAATATTTACAAAAATACAAACTTCCCAATTTTACAGAATAGGGAATAAAATATTTAAATAACTTTATATTAGGAAAAAAATCTAACAACACATATAAATGAACTTCCAAAGAAAAAAGCTTCAAGACAATATGGCTTTACCAGTGAATTCTATCAAACATTTATAGAACATTTAATTCCAATATTTTATTGACAATTTGAAAAAATAATAAAGAAGGATACTACCAAATTTATTTTATGACATACATATGGTTTTGATACATAAACTGGGTAGAGTAAAAGCAGAGGAAGAAAATTATAAGCCAATTTTTCTAATGATATCGATGCAACAATTTGACACTATCATCAGGCTGGATTTATGCCAACAGAGTTGGTTCAATATTAGAAAAAAGAAATTGAAATATTAAGCATAGGCAAACAAGAAACAAAACTTGCTTTTTGCAGATTATATGATGATTTATTTAGTGAGCCTTAGGGAGTCAACTAAGGAATTAATCAAAGCAATTAACAACCTCAGCAAAGTTGCAGGATGTGAAGTGAAGCCACACCAAAAAAATCATCATTTTTGTATGTTACCAAAAAAAAACTAGCAAGAAGAAACAGAAAAAGAAATTCCACTTAAAATAACTATTGATAGTATAAAATACCTGGGGACTTATCTTTCAGGCCACATACAGGAATTATCTGAATACAATTACAAAACATTCTTCACCCAAATAAGGACAAATCTGAGTAATTGGAGAAATATTATTTGATCATGACAAGGCTGAGCCAACATCATAAAGATGATGATGCTACATAAATTACTCATTCAGTTCTCTACCAAACAAATTGCCAAAGAATTACTTTATGGAGCTAGAAAAAAATCGTAACAGAATTCATGTGGAGGAGAAAAAAATCAAGAATATCAAGGTAATCAATTTTTAAAATTGAAAAGAAAAGCAGTTAGCAATGTCAGATCTTAAAGTATCCTACAAAGCTGTAATCATCAAAATAAGAATTAGAGGTTGATCAGTAGTACACATTTGGTACACAATACTTAGAGTCAAATAAACACAATAACCTAGTGTTTGACAAATGCAGAGTTCCCAGCTACTGGGGCAAGAACACGTTATTTAACAAAAACTGTTGGAAAAAATTGGAGAATAATCTGGCAGGAACTAGGAATAGATTACTATTTTATACTGTATACCAAGATAAGCTAAACATGGATATTTGATTTAGACACAGAATTATATTAAAAATCTTCTCACTGGGTCTATTATTTTTTTTCTACTATACCTAATTGTCTCCTTTCTTTCCCTATTTTCTATCTACTTATGTTTTTTTTTTTAATTACAAGTCATCAATGTGGATAGAGGGCTGGACTTGGATTTTGGATGTGAAGGTTTGAATCCTTGTTTAGATACTTATTAGCTGTATAACCATAGACAAGTTACATCTTCTCAGAAGCTTATTTTCCAATAAAATAGGGATAATAACACTACCTTCCTCACAGCATTTTTGGGAGGATCAAATAAGATAATATATGAAAAATACTCTGAAGACTTAAAATGCTATATAAATATGAGCCATTTTCTGGTTAATAATGACCCTGTGCTATTCTCACCCTATATTCCAGGATCAAAAGATATCAACTCCCAAATTACAAGGCTAAGCACACTGTTTATATCATGTAAGTAGTACAGAAAGCATAACTTTAGTTTGCAGCTTCTGATCAAAGAGCCTTCCTCAAGGAAACAGATGATGCCATTCAATTTGATTTTGCAGATCAACTGTGGCCACCAGAAAGAATGAGCATTAAGATTGGACCTTCAGAAATAATCGTCCTTCCTCACATCTCCTTCCTCACTCAATGACCTGATCAACTTTGGGATTCTGCCCTGTGGCTGAGCTGTTCTGATGGGTGGGTGAGAAATGACAACTCACTCTTGTCAATTGTATCTAGCCAGACCCAGACTATGCTTTATATACCATTTAGCCACCCACCAAGAAACCAGGGCCTTTCCATTGTTGGCATCTTATCATCTACTTTGCTGTTGCATGCATATTCTCTCTCTTTCTCTCTCTCTCTCTCCCTAACCTCTATTTTCTACCTTTTACTCTTAAGACCACAATCAGAGCAGTGCTAATACTGCTCATGGGAAGTACATATCCATCTGTGATACTATGGAATCACTCACAGTCCTTGCAATTGTCTATGCCAGATTATTAACCTGAGGAACGTGGCCTTAAAAAAAAGAATGGGATTTTGATAAATGTATTTCTTTTCTAATCTTATGTATTTTATTTTATGTACTTAAAAACATTATTCTAAAAAGAGGTTCATAGACTTCACTAGACTGCTAACAGATTCCCTGGCACAAAAAAGATTAATAACACTGGTTTAGATAAAAAGATAGAGACAGAAAGAGAGATGGAGAGTGAAAGGGCCCAGGAGTAGCTATCCATGCTGTTAGAATAGGATATGGATGATGATCCAGCAATAGAGAGAAAAGAAAGGTCAGAGAAGTTGGAGAGGAACCAGGAAGGAGCAGTATTATAAAAGCCAAAGGAGTAAAGGAAGAGATGCTTAATGTCATAAACTTCAAGGAATGAGAGAGCACACATAATTGGCAGAGATAAGTCTAAGCTTCCCATAGGAGGGGGTGCTTTAGCTTACTTAGCCTTGAAGAAAGGGAAGGATTTTAAGAAGAGATGAAGGATATCTGTCTAGGCATGGGGGCGGAGGTGGGTGGAAGGATGAGTTCCATGAAAGGACAGAGATAGAGTTAGACTGTCAAACTTAGAGGATTAGTTATCCTAGTTTAGTTGAATTGTAGAGTGTATGAAAGGGAAAAGTATAAAGTAAGACTAGAAAAGGAGGTTGAGGAGGTTGACACTAGAACTATTGAAGAGGGTTTTAAATGCTAGGTTAAAAAGTTATATGTTATTCCATATGCAATGGGGAGCCATGGAAAGTTTTTCAGCAGAAAAGTGACATGATCAGAATATGCCTGGGAAGTTAATTTGGTGGTTGTATGGAGGATGGATTGAGGAAGAGAGGCTGGAAGAAGTCAGATCAATTAGGAGGCTATTAAAGCAGGGTAAGCCATAGGCCTAAACTCTAACTGTGATTGACTGAAGATTTGAATGGAGAAATGTGAACAGATGTAAGAACTTTCTTTTCTGACTTGGTTCATCCATGCTCAGTCTGATAAGGCCTCTCCCTGCCTTTATTTTGCATACTTCTGGTAAATTTGTATCTGCAAAATCCTCTAGTCTGTCTCATTTCTTATGCTTCTGGTTTGTGTGCCTCTGGAAATGGTTGAAATTTGTTTTTTAATTGCCCACTTTGTATTTGTCTTCTCATTTTGTCTGTACCTGCGTGTCTTGGTAAGATGCAGAATGTCTGTATTGTTCTTGTGTTGTGAGCTAGATTCTGTTACCTTGAAAGATTTAAAAATGCAGCCAACCACAAAAATTTCTAAGAGCTGTAGCTAGAGAATACTAGGGAAGTTTAATGAACTTTCAGTTGTCCCAGTAAGCAGGGCTAACTCCCACTTTAGGCTTTCTTCAGGAGATTAGGCTATAAAAAAAAGAAAATAAATCTGTAGGACACTTTTTTTTTCTGTTGTTATAATACTGGCCAAGTTGGAACTATAGAAATAAAGTTAGATAATCAAAGCTGAAGAATGGCTAAATACCTTTTAGCAGATTCTGGAGATGTTGAGATTAATCGTTAAGGAGTTTGGCAATTGGCCATTTTAAGATTGCAGGAGAGAATTCCTGAGACTTTGTGGGGGTAATTCCAGGAACTCACCTCCTTTGGAAACATCTTAGTAAGTTTTGAGGTACCACTCTTCAGAATTTGTTTTAAGGAAAAATTATTAGAACTTACAAAAAGTTTTAAAAGCAATTGACAAGATTAATAGTTTCATTGTTGTAGAGCAATGAAAGTAACTAGTTTGGAAGAAAGCCCAGACTGAAGAAAGTGAAGAAAAAATTAGGTAAATGGTATAGCAACCTCTTGTTAACCCTTCTCCAACTTTCCAATTTTTATCCGGTTTTGTCCCTTCTACATCATTAGGAAAAGAAAGTATGATGCCTTTAAATAAAGACTAAGGCAGATGCTGAAAAAGGATAAGAACCCCAGAAAGTATTGAGGAACCCTCCCAACAACCATGATCACTCAGCATGATGTGGCTCCAGGGAGGGATGGTAAGAGGAGGGGGATATTCAGTACACCCCTCTGCCTTCCCACTTTCCTCCCCTGGAGTCATAAATGTATTTCATTTGTGGGGATTGCTAACAAGACCATTATAGCCTGTGTCTCCCTGTTAACCCCTGTCATCCTAGATCAGATTCCCAAATACAGGTGTTAAGGAAAGAGAATGCTGGAGAATTGTGGGGAGACTCCCTGCCCCACATCCTGCCCACTCTGCTCTAGCAGCTGCAAGTGGCCCCAGTCCTAGCAGCACCTGTAGCTGGGGGGGGGTGGTCAGACCCAAAGGCCAGCATTCATTTTACCCTGCCACCAGGAACTACCACCAATGTGAAGGTCCTGGCACCTGCTCCCATCCCCTAGACAGTACCCTCTGCTGCATCCCACCAGAGCTCAGTCAGTCAGCGTCAACAGGGCAGGGCAAGACCTTGGTAGGTCCTACCCAACTGCTGCCTGGGAGAGTCCAGGTGCCCCTGGCAGCACCTACCATGGAAGTATAGGGTGGGGGAGGCAGCCAACCTCTGCCCTTGGTAAACACACTCTTCTCTGTTCCAGCTGTAGAATCTTATTTGCTGTGTAGTCTTAGACAAATTATCTTATCTCTGTTTGCCCCAGTTTCCTGATTTGTAAAGAGAAAAATAGTGGTTGTTGTTGTGAAATCAAAATGATACAATGCTTGGAAAGTACTTGACACAGTGACTGGCATATGCTAAGTATTACATTATTAGTATTTGTCTAATTTAATGTAGTGGTTTTATACTTGATAACTTTAAAGTGGTTTTAAAATGACAAAAGTAGTATCAATGATTTTTATATGTGATAATTGGAAATGCAATTAATGTCACTTGAAGTTTATTGTTTGTGTTATTATTATATTTCTAAATTTGAGAGGCCATTAACAGAAATGCTGTTAGACAAAACAATTTTTAATCTGGATTTTGTAACACATAAATTGGACTTTTAAAAAGATGTGATGAAAATGGGATATTTGAAAACTGTTAAATATTTAATGAGGTATATTTAGTTATAAAAACTGGTAATAATTGTACTACTATTAATGACAATGATAAGAATAATAATATTTACTATAATGGCAGATTTTAATTTAAAAATCTTCATTATTATGAAAATATATAAGGTGGTTTAAAGGTATAGCTTTAACATATTAATGATGAGTCTACTATTAGGTCTTTGCTGTATGTCGGAAGCCCTAGAATATGGGTAGTTTTAATTTGTAAGTAAAGAGTTAATGAAATGTTAGTTGTTAGGGAAATATCAAGAAAGATATTCAAATTCTATGTCAAGATTAGTGAAATTCTGCTATTTAAGGTAAAAATTTCTGGGACTCTAACTTAGTATTTTGAGCTTTGATTACCAGGATAGTTTTCTGAATTGTCATGAAGCCAATAGTAGAAAATGGCATGTGTGGTAGTCTCGAGACTAAGGTAGATATCTGTACCTGGGAAAGGTTGTAGGGAAAACCTAGAATATGGCCTACATAGGATCCTCCTGACTCTGTTGAAAGTCAGATATGACTCATGCCTGAAATCAAACAGAACTAAGGGAGTTTATCTCTCTATTATGATAAAACTATGTCCATTTTTTTCCTTTTATAGCAAATTTCTATAATCAAATCTAAATCTATTAAGTAATAGATTGATACTGGGACAACTCTGAGTTATTATAATAGAATTCAAGCATGAATGCAAGCATGAACATCTTACAATTTTAACCTATATTTGCAGTCAATTTATAATACACATATTTCCCAAAAGAGAAATGATTAGACAAAGCAATAAGACGGAGATATAATGTAAAAGTTCTGTAATTACATGAACTAATAAATTTCGAGAAATCAACAGGATTAGACTGTTTTCTCTAAAGGACTATATGCAGATGTATATGATTGACTTCCAAAGTTTATTTATCATGGAAATTCAGGGTTTGAGTTTTAGTTTTAAGTTTAGTAATACATCTTGGTAATAAGCTATCAAAATTGGATTAGAGATTTATTAATTAAGGATTAATTTTGGATTTGGCACAAAAGTGTCTTGATAATGATACAGAAAATTAAATTATTTTTCCATTTTCTAAAGTATCTATCTGATAATCTTAAAGGGCAAAAGAATTCATTTTTACTTAGACCAGTGGTTCTCAACCTGTGCGTTATGTTCAATTTGTAACAATGAAAATACATCCTGCATATCAGATATTTGCATTACCATTCATAACAGTAGCAAAATTATAGTTATGAAGGAGCAATGAAAATAATTTTATGGTTGGGGGTCACCACAACATGAGGAACTGTATTAAAGGGTCATGGCATTAGGAAGGTCGAGAACTACTGACTTAGACCCTTAAAAGATTCTTATATCACGTACAGGATTTAGGTAAGTAAGGATAGAAACAGTAAATGATATATAAATTGAAATTCTCTGAAGTTTTCAAAATTGGAAAAACAAATTTAAGTGATTATACTAAACTATAATATTTAGGAACCTCTAGATTTGGAACCAGAGAAGCCCATTTTAGGGTTGTCCTGAGAATAAATCTCCATTCTCAAAACTAGTCCATTGTGAGCCCCTTAAATAATCTGATCTGTACCTGATTTAATGTAATTTTGCAATTATGGGAATTATGAGAAAAATTTTATTGCACTGTTTAAGCCTAGTCTTGTGTGGGTAGGATAGTCACAGTCCAGTCCAATACGTATGTAAGCACTATATGTACTTCAATATATTAAGCCCTCCTACTGAGGAGGACTTCCATTTGCAAGTGTTTTCCTTGCTCTGAAACTAATTAAACCCCTACTTGATACCTGACATACCTGTCTCTGACCTGCTCTGTTTCAACTCCAGTCATTCCCAAGTTAGAGACTGATCCACTCAGGATTGGATTCAAACTTCTGTTGACTCTATCTATTTATCTATCTAGTCTAGGAATGAAACTTTAGGAAATACCAGTTCTGTTGGAAAGAGAGATGAATGATGATCTAACAACATAGACAAAGGAGTTTTCAGATAGGTTGGAGAAGAATTGGTGGGGTGCGCTGTCATGAAAGTCAAGAAGAGAGCCAAGGGAGGAAGGGTTGGTTAAGAGTATCATAAACTTCAGTCAGGTCAAAGAGATAAGGATTAAATTAATTTAACATAGTTGAGAAAATTGATAATCTTGGAGAGAGGAATTTTAGGGATGTGTATGTGTGTAGGGGAACCTTAAATCAGATGGGAAGGGCTAAAAAATGTAGGGGAAGTGAAAATAGAGTACCAGAGCCAGAGATTCACCATCTTTTCCCTTCCCTCCCCTCTCCTCCCCTTCCCTTTTTTTCTTTCTTTCTTTCTTTTTTTCTTTCTTTCTTTCTTTCTTTCTTTCTTTCTTTCTTTCTTTCTTTCTTTCTTTCTTCTGAAGTAGAGTTTTTACTGGGTAAGTAAATTAATTTTCTCCCCTCCCCCACTTAACAATATTTTATTTTTTCCACTTACTTGTAAAAATAGTTTTCAACATTCACTTTTACAAGATTTTGAGGTTCAAATTTTTTGCTCCTTCTCTTCTTCCCCTTACCCCTCCCCAAGTTGTTAAGCAATCTGATATAGGTTATACACATGCAATCATATTAAACATATTTCCACATTAGTCATATTCTGAGGAAAGAATCAGAACAAAAGGGAAAAAATGGGAAAAAAAATAAAATAAAATGAAAAAAAAATAGTATGCTTCAATCCGGATTCACACTCCATAGTACTTTCTCTGGATGTGGTTAGCATTTTTGATAGTGAGTTTTTTGGAATTGTCTTAGATTATTGTGTTGATGAGAAGAGTTAAGTCTATTAAAGTTGGTCATCACACAGTATTGCTATTACTGTGTACATTATTTTCCTGGTTCTGCTCATTTCACTCAGCATTGGTTCATGTAAGTCTTTTCAGATCTTTCTGAAATCCACCTGCTCGTCATTTTTTGTAGCACAATATTCCATCACATTCATATACCACAACTTGTTCAGTTATTCCTCAATTGATGGACATCCCTTCAATTTCCAATTCTTAGGCACCACAAAAAGACCTGCTATAAATACTTTTGTACATGTATGTCCTTCCCCCCCCCCTGCCCCCTGCCATATGATCTCTTTGGGATACAGACCTAGTAGTGGTAGTGCTGCATCAAAGGGTATGCAGTTTTACAGCCCTTTGGGCATAGTTCCAAATTGTTCTCCAGAATGGTTGGATCAGTTCACAACTCCACTAACAATGCATTAGTGTTCCAATTTTTCCACATCTTCTCCAACATTTATCATATTGTTTTTCTGTCATATTAATGTGAGGTGGTATCTGAGAGCTGTTTTAATTTGCATTTCTCTAAGCAATAGTGATTTAGAACATTTTTTCATATAACTATAGTTTAATTTCTTTATCTGAGAACTGCTTTTTTCATATCCTTTGACCATTTATCAATTGGGTAATGACTTGTTTTCTTATAAATTTGACTTAGTTCTCTATGTCTTTTAGAAATGAGTCCTTTATCAGAAACACTGGCGGTAAAATTGTTTCCCAGCTTTCTGCTTTCCTTCTAATTGGTTATGTTTGTGCAAACTCTTTTTAATTTAATGTAATCAAGATTATCCATTTTGTATTTCATAATGTTCTCTGTCTCTTGTTTAGTCAAAAATTCTTCCCTTCTCCATAGGTCTGACAGATAAACTATTCCTTGGTCTCCTAATTTGCTTATACTATCACCCTTTATGTCTACATTTTTATCATGTTAGCTTGGACTGCCCATGAGCAACTAATACTTTTCCAATTATTTAGATCTGATTTTATTTGTATGAAAAGTGTTTTGTAATTATATTTGTATAGCTCTTGGGTTTGTCTTGGCAAGTAGAATCCCAAATATTTTATATTATCTAAAATTATTTTAAATGGAATTTCTCTTTCTATCTCTTGCTGCTGGGCTATGTTGGTAATATATAGAAATGCTGATGATTTATGTGGGCTTGTTTTATATCCTGCAGCTTTGCTAAAGATGTTGTTTCAAGTAGTTTTTTTTAGTTGATTCTCTAGGATTCTTTAAGTATACCATCTTATGATCTGCAAAGAGTGATAGCTTTGTTTCCTCATTGCCATTCTAATTCCTTTCATTTCTTTTTCTTCTCTTATTGTTAAAGCTAACATTTCTAGTACAATACTGAGTAACAGTGGTGATAATGGACATCCTTGACTCACCTGTGATCTTATTGAGATATATTGCTTATACTGCTTGCTGATGCTTTTAGATAGATGCTACTTACCATTTTAAGGAAAACTCCATTTATTCCTATGTTCTCTAGTATTTTTAATAGAAATGGCTGCTCTATTTTGTCAAAAGCTTTTTCTGCAGCTATTCTATTAGCTTTGTTATTGATATGGTAAATTATTCTGATAGTTTTCCTAATACTAAACCAGTCCTGAATTTTGGGTATAAATCCCACCTGGTCATAGTATTATCCTTATGATAAATTGCTGTAATCTCTTTGATAATATTTTATTTAAATTTTTTGGCATCAATTTTACTAGGTAAATTGATTTATAATTTTCTTTCTCTGTTTTAGATCTTCCTGATCCTTTAGGTATCAGCACCATATTTTTATCATAAAAAGAATTTGGTAGAACTCCTTCTTGACCTATTTTTCCAAATAGTTTACATAGTATTAGAATTAATTGTTCTTTAAATGTTTGGAAGGATTCACTTGTAAATCCATCTGGCCCTGGAGATGTTTTTCCTTAGGGAGTTCACTGATGGCTCCTTCAAGTTCTTTTTCTGAAATGTGGTTATTTAAGTATTTCCCTTTCTGTTAATCTGGGCAATGTATAATTTTTAAAACATTCATCAATTTTACTCAGATTATCAGATTTATTAGCACACAGTTGAGCAAAATAACTCTTAATTATTGTTTTAATTTCCTCTTAATTGCTGGTGAATTCACCCTTTTCATTTTTGATACCGATAATTTGATTTTCTTCTTTTTTTTAAAAAATAAAATTAACCAATTGTTTATCTATTACTGGTAGTTTTTCTCCCCACAAAACCAGCTCTTGGTTTTATTTATCAGTTCAGTAGTTTTCTTACTTTCAATTTTATTAATCTCCCTTTAAGTTTTCATCTAATTTGGTACTTAAGTGCGAATTTTCAATTTATTCTTTTTCTAGTTGCATGTTTAATTCATTGATCTCCTCTTTCTCTATTTTATTCATGTGAGCATTTATAAATATTGATTTTCCACTGAGATCTGCTTTGGCTATATCCCATAAGTTCTGGTATGTTGTCTCATTTTTGTCATTCTCTTTGATGAAATTATTGTTTGTTTCTATGGTTTGTTGTTGAACCCACACATTCTTTAGGATTAGATTATTTAGTTTCCAGTTAATTTTTAGTCTATCTTTTAATGGCCCTTTATTACATGTAATTTTTATTGCGTCATCATCTGAAAAGGATACATTTACTATTTCTGCCTCATTGAATTATGAAGTTTTTCATGCCCTAGTACATAGTCAATTTTTGTGCAGGTGCCACGTACCACTGAGAAAAAGGTATATTCCTTTCTATCCCCATTCAGTTTTCTCCAGAGGTCTATCATATCTAACTTTTCTCAAATTCTATTTATCTCCTTAACTTCTTTCTTGCTTATTTTATGGCTAGATTTAACGAGTTTTGAGAAGTGGAAGAGGTTCTTGTGTAGGGGACCAGAGTCCTGGGCACTGACTTTCTGAGCTGGGACCTCAGGTTCTTGGAGCTTACTCACTCTCCTGGGGTGGCCTGGTGTAGTCCTGCCTGTTGCTTGGGTTGCAGGACTGGCAACTTGCCTTCTATGCTGGGTCTGGAGGCCATACAGATGGTCTGCTAAGTCAGGACTGAGAGGCCCTGGTTGCTGATCTATGCTGTGGCGAAGAGCCTCTCATTGACTTGTCTGGACATCGTCTGTGCTGGGTTGCATGCCCCTTTTGTTCAAGTGACATTGACCTTTCCTGAAGCCCTTCTATGCTATCTTAACCTGAAAAATTGTTTCACTCTGTCTTTTTGTAAGTTATGCCATTCCAGAATCCATGTAGAAGCTTGATGTAACATTGTTTCTGAGGGAAACTGGAGAGAGCTCAGGCACTTTCCTGACTTCTTTCCACATCTCATCACCTCTTCTTGGGGGTTTACAATAAATATACTCCTGAAACCTAAGACTTAGGGTGAAGGTGTGGTAAATGGTCCCAGAAGTTTTACATCTTTACCAATGTATAAGTGAATAATTCATATATATGAAAAAACTTTTTTTCTTTTTTTTACTAGAAATTATTTATCATAAGAAGAGACATTTATGAGAAGTTATGTGAAACCTGTAGCATAGAGTGAACACATCTAGTTTGAACTGTATCAATTCTTTTTATACTATAATATGACATGAAATATCATGATCTCAGAGGAATCAAAGTGACAAATGACCCAAAGGACTATAGAAAGAGGAAGAGTGTGTGTTAGTAGGTAATAACGTTCTACCATTATGGACATTTGTGACCAGGGAAGGATGTGGGCTAGTCATGTTGTGAGAATTAAACTATAGCTAGCTGAGTACTATGCTAATATCCTCATGCTATTAAAATAAACACATAAAACCCTCCAGTTCATTGATTAGATTGTCAATGGAGAATTTGTGGAAAGACACAGAGAAAGGATGAGAACTATAAACATGGGGAGATTACTGACATGCTTGAGATTAAAAAAAAAACTATCACCATATTGTAATATATTGCCTCCACATTCTTCCTTTCTTTAATTCTATTTTTTCTTTTTAAAAAGAAGCTCCTCAACTTCTTTTCTTGTGTCCTAGAGAGTTATCTTGGAGAAGAGATGATTCAGGGAGTACATAATATAATATTTGAAGAGTTGTCATGTGGAAAGGAATTAGATTTGTTCTTTTTGGACTCCAAGGATAAAACCAAAAACAAAGAATGGAATTTGCAAATTAGCAAATTTAGGTCTAATGTGCTGAAAAACTTTCTAGGAATTGTTATTCAGTCATTTTTCATTCATGTTCTACTTTTCATGACCCTATTTGGCTTTTCTTGGCAAAATTACCATGAGTGGTTTACTATTTCCTTTTCCAGTTCATTTTACAAATGAGGAAACTGAAGCAAACAGAGTTAAGTGACTTCCCAAGGGTCACACAGCTAGTAACTATCTGAGGCTGGATTTGAATTCAGGAAGATGAGTCCACTGTACCACCAAGTTGCCCTCCTACAATTAGAACTTTAAAAGCAGAATAGCCTGACTCAAGAGGTGTTATGAAATGCCCCCTCTTCAAAGATTTTCAAGTAGCAGCTGGATGACCACTGGTCAGGTAATGTTATAGTGAGAGGAGGCATTGTCCATTTCAGGTATGTGTTCGATGAGATGACTGCCAATGTCCCTTCCAATTCGGTGATTCTATGAAATCTATAGATCCTAGTTTGTTGCTCGCTTAACTGAGGTTACCCCTAGCCTGGACAAACTTCCTAAGAAAGGATATTTCTTCAGAATTTGTTTCAGTAATAGATTTTAAAGTTACACAATCTGGTGAGAACATTTTGCACAGTTAGTTAAAACAACAATGGAAAAAGTACTTAAACTACTTTTATAATTTTTGTCCTGGGAGAAATGAGAATAAAACTGTGAACCTGGGGAGAACGAGTCCTTCATGTATTTATATCCCATTACCTAACACAGTTCACTGTCTCTCATTAGGATATCTTTTTCATCTCCTTTGAAAGTTCGTTAGCTACATCTAGCCTTTTTGCTGTGTGAGTGTCTCCCAGACTCTGTCTTGTTCCCTTCCCTTTCTCTTTCTCCACACTCTGACTTGGTGACCTCATCTCCATGGGATTAATGATCACTTTATGAAAATGATGTGCAGATCTACCTCTCCAGCCCTTGTCTTCCTTCTGAGTTCCAACCTACACAACCAAATGACTATTGGACCTTTCTGAAACACTGTATTGACATTTCAATTTTAACACGTCCAACATCGAACTTACTATCTGCATACCTCACCTACCCACCCCTCTTCCAAACTTCATTTATTCTCTTAAAAGAACTACCATATTTCTATTCATCCAGGTTCTCAACTTCAAAATCATTCTTGACCCTTCTTTCATCTTCACCCTCTAGATCAGTGGTTCTCAAGCTTCCTAATGCCGGGACCCTTTAATACTCATATGTGAGCATATCTGCATGTGGGCAGACCCATCTGGAGACAGATAGAGGAGCGGTGTCTCAGCTCCTAAGACCATCAGAAATATGTGTTTTCCGATGGTCTTAGGCGACCCCTTTGAAAGGGTTGTTCAACCCCCAAAAGGGTCGCGACCCACAGATTGAGAACCACTGCTCTAGACCCAATTAGTGAGTTCCTTGTCAATTCCAACTCTCATATCTGTCCTTTTCTCTCCCTTCACATGGCCACTGCCCTAGTTTGAGTCCTCATCGCTTGTAGTATTTCAAGAGAGTCCTAATTGATCTACTTGACTCAAGTCTCTTACTATCTGAGTTGTCCTTTGTATAGCTCTCATTTTCTAAAATTGTAAGTGATCATATCACTCTTTTGCTAAAAACAAAAAATACTTAGTGGTTCTCTATTGACTCCAGGATAAAATACAAATTCTCTGCTTGGCTTTCAAACTCCTTCCTGCTTTGGATCTAGCCCACCTTTCTGGTTTGATCTCAATAGTTCTTTGTATATACATTCCATCTCCTTGCCTTTGCAAAGCTGTCCTCTATGCCTAAGAATGCCCTCTCTTTTCACCTTTGTGTCTCAGAATACTTAGTCCACTCCAAGTTCAGATCAAGTGCCTTCTAGTTTATGAAGGCTTTTTTCTGATGCCTCCAGCTTCTATTGCTACCCTTCATCCTGCAATTACTTTGGGTTTACTGTGTATATGTACACTTGTGTGTGTACATGTGATTTTCCTCCAGTAGATAATAAGCACTTTTTTGTTTTCATTTTCATATCCCCAGATTCTAGCATTATGTTCTAGGACAGTGTAGGTACTTATTTATTGTTTTTTCCTCCAAAGATCAATTAAGATGGTGTCTGAGTATCTGAGTCATTGAAGATTTTTTTAATGGAGTACACTGAAGCTTCTTCCCATCTGTTTTGTCATTGGAGGAATGATCGTTTTGTGATTTTTCCACCTCCCATTGTCTCATGAGCCAACATCGCTATTGCTGAGGGCATCCTGGCTATCTTCATTTTGGGTGCTGGCCCAGTCACTTTGAGCAATCGTAATGGCCGATCCTAGTTCTAAACAAGTGATGATAAAACCTATCTCCCTCCTCTCAGTAGAGAGAGATGAGGGTCTATGGATATGGAACTGGGGTCTCTATTACTAGACTTGGTTACTTTATCAGCTGGTTTTGCTTCAATGTTTTCCTTGTTACAAAGAGAAGGAAGGCTTAAATTTGGGGTAGGTGAGTTAAGGGAAACCAACTGGAATGAAAACAAAAAACGTCAAAATTGAAAAATGTCAATAGAGGAAAGAATGGGAAAGGACATGATGAAGGTAGGGCAGGGCACAGGGAGAGAGAGAGAGGCCTATACACTGATCTAAGCAAGGAGCTTTATCTTACTAACTTTATTGCCCCAGTTCCACCAGCATCACCCTATTTCGCCATCACCACATTTCTTTCTTTCAAGCTTCTTACCTCCCAGTTTTTCCATTCTTGTTTTTTTAATCACTTCACTGAACAAAATTTTCTCCACCTTCCTCATATCTCTTCTCTCTGTCTCTTTCCTCAGAGACAAGGCTTTCATTGTTTTGAATTCCTCGTGCTTCTTTTTTTCCTTTGCCACTGTTTGGTTACTGTTCATCCACCCTATTTTCCAAAAGCCTCCCCAACCTTTCCACCTAAGGACTTGCCATGTAGCCAATTCCAATTGCTTTCTTCCTCTTGAAAGGAGGGATTATTTCATTCTATGTGCTAGTATGCCAGCTTCTAGCCCAGTGATTGGCATGTGTTAGGCACTTAATAAATCCTTGTTGATTGATTGCTCCCTTTGTTTTACCTCTTGTTTTTCTTTCCTGTTGATCTCTGCCACCTCCCTACTCTCAGCCCCTAATTTTCCCCAGGACCTCTGAGATGGGACTTCTAGCTTTATTATCTCTGATTTCATGGACTGACTTTTCCCAAAGGCAGGCCTTTGGACATCTGTTGTTTGTTTGTTTTGTAATTCTATTGATCCACATAGAATAAAACAGTTAATACACACACTGTAATTTTAAGGTCCTAATATTTACTAAACACGGATCTTAAATGTCTAAATAAATGTTGTTCTTTAAAGCAGTTATTTTAGAAGTGTACACACCAAAGAATCTATGACCTCATTCATGTGGGCATTGCTGTCTAACACATATCAAAACTCAGCCGTATCTGCTCATCTTGTCTATTTCATCTTATTTATTGACCCCCAGGGCCCACTGAGTGTCTTCTTTGAGTTCTCTTGACACCTAAGGGCTACCAATATTACGGTTAATAAAATGGTGGTGTCATTATTGCAAGAACAGCCAGTACAACAGCTAAAAAAAGAGACTGTCTTAAAAACCAGTTAGACCGAGGCTTGAGTCCTGCCTCTGCCGCAGATTATCTTGGTGAACCTGAGCAAGTCACCTTACTCCTTAGTGCTCTACGCAACTCTCTAAGACTACAGACATCAACCTACATTGACTGATGAAATTTCCTCAGATGAGAATTTCTTATATCAATGAAATATTAGGTTCATTGCCTCTCCCAATCCCAATTGTTGCAAATGTTTATGGACCATTTATTTTGGAGTTACCTTTAAAGTTTGTGTTGGTACATTCTTGTGAAGTGGTGAACTTTGACCTTTTGAGTAAGAATTATATTTCTGAAAACAGTCTCAAGTTATTTAGGGCCAAAGCTGACAGGTAAGATTTATGATGAAGTTATACTAAGATTGTCTTCAGTCCAAAACAAGATATGATTTTAAAATAAGGAAACAACATTTTTCTGCTGTGTCTGAAAGATTTCCTAAGAGGCAATAAGATTGTTTCAGTCTTGGCAATATCAGTAAGGAAAAGAGACTCAAGACAGACACTTTGAATAGAGTAATACTCATTTAGATGCCTAACTTCTGGTCTATCTAAAAAAAGTTTCATTATTTTATACCCACATTTTATATATCTTAATATACTGCTTCACAGGGGGCAAGCTGAACAAATTGAAGCATATCAAAAGAGTATATTATGATGAGATGATGATTAATTTTGCTACAAGAAGTGATGAATATGAGGAATCCAGAGACATATGGGAAGACTTGTAAGAACAGATGAAAGGAGGAAGTGTAATTACACCCTGGTTAGAGGAATGTGGAGGCAGGACAATTGAGTTAAAATCCTACCTTAGAAACTTACTATCTATGTCAGCGGTTCTCAATCTGTGGGTTATGTTCAATTTGTAACAATGAAAATACATCCTGCATGTCAGATATTTACATTACGATTCATAACAGTAACAAAATTACAGTTATGAAGTAGCAATGAAAATAATTTTATGGTTGGGGGGTCACCACAACATGAGGAACTATATTAAAGGGTCATGGCATTGGGGAGGTTGAGAACCACTGATCTATGTGATATTTGACAAATTACTTCATTGCTCTTGGCCTCAGTTTCCTCAGTTAGATGACCTCAGCAGTCCCTTCCAGATCTAAATCTATGACCTTTAGAGTAAGGTAAGCAGAATAAAGAGAACAATATATGTGTTTATATATGTGCTGGGAGAGTAAAGTTGCACAGTAGATAGAGCACTGGACCTAGAGTCAGGAAGACTCATTTTTCTGAGTTTGAATCTGGCCTCAGGACACTTACCAGCTGTGTGACCTTAGGCAAGTCACTTAACACCAATTGCCTCAGTTTCCTTGTCTGTAAAATGAACTAGAGAAGGAAATGGCAAACTACTTTAGTATCTTTTTTAATAAAACCCCAAATGAGGTCACAAAGAGTCTGACATGGCTGAAAAATAACTGAATGATGACATATATGTGTATATATACATATATGCTCACACATATGTACATATCTAATAGCTCCAATAATGTCAATGAAAATAATGTTGAAAAGCAGGCACTTTGAGGAATTGTGGTGACCAATCCTAGTCCTAAAGAAATGATGATGAAACCCTATCTCCCTATGGGACTATGGATATGGAACTGGGGTCTCTATTGTTAAACTTGGTTACTTTATCGTCCAGTTTTGCTTTGTTTCCCTTTGTTACAAGGAGGAGGGAGGCTTACATTTGGGGATGGGTTCATGGGGAAACCAACTGTAATGTAAAACAAAAAGTAGTAATAAAACTAAAAAAGAATAACGTAGTCAAATTTGGTTCAAAAAGTAAAAATAAAATATTGTATTCTGCCAAATGATGAAAAGGTCTGGTGTGTCTTAAGACACACTGAGTTATACCAACGTCAGAAACTAACCCCATCTCCCAACCCCCACCTGAGGGTCCACACCAAAATAATCACAGATCTGTTTCTGAATTTAGAGAGCACTGGGAATGGTTCTTGTTTTTAACCAAAATGGGAGGAAATGTTCACTGTCAGCTAACCACATTACCTGTTCAGCACCCACAAAAGTTTAGCAGAGTGGGTTTTTCTTTATTTCTCTGACATATTTAACATGTGAGGAAAGAAAACTTCAATTCAAAGCAAATCTGGTCCAAATCCAAGAATGAGCTAAGGATGTTCAGTAACTGGCATACATTACTGCCTGCTGTGATTCTGATTTTCACTCTTCCCACCTGACCTACTTGCCTCACTATTACAGGATGTGGGATAAAGGACTTAAGCAGTTTTCACATGTGATCCAATTAAAATGGGCCTGTGGAAAAATCTTCACAAAATGGTTATATTCAGAGGCCAAAAGATAAATGATATCTATGGGGAAGGACATGTATCAAATTCCTACTATGTGTCTTAAATATTTTACAAATATTGTCATATTTGATCCTTACAACAACCCTCAGTGGTCACATTTTATAGTTCTAATTGTAAAATAATCCCCATTTCACAGTTGAGGAGACTGAGGCAGATTGAGGCTAAGTGACATGCCCAGGATTATACTGCTTTTAAGTATCTGAAGCAGAATTTGAACTCAGTTCTTCTTTATTCTAGACCCAGCTCTTTATCTACTGTACAACCTAATTGTGGATAAACTTCATTTAAAAATACAAAATCAGTGCTGTCACTATACCTGTGTTATTTATTTTCTTCCAAACTGAGATTTAAATACAAGCATCAGACCAATTTCATCCAACTCAAACCAGAACTTCTTAAAAGCTTATTATAGACAGTATGTGTGTGTGTGTGTATGTGTGTGTGTATGTATGTGTTGTTGTTGTTGTTTTAATCTTTACATTCACAAACTGTGGAATGTAGGAGAATGGGAAGTTTATGGACATAGTTCTTGTCTAAAAAGGCTGCTTTTTCTGAGCCCTTGAGGGTGAGAATTATTGTAAATTTATTAACCTCTTTGGAAGTTAAGACCCAGGATACCTAATCCCAACCTAAATATTTTTATTTGGTAGAAAAAATACCTGCTACCATGTTAAAGGGAAGGTTGTTAAGCCTTTCTGCTAAACACTTTTTTAAAAAAAGCAGCAGTGAACCATATTTCAATGGAGGTTGGAAAGAAATTAGGAAAAATTGGATCATCCTGCCATTATGAGCTTGGCTCCAGATCAATTTGCATAGGGGAGAATTACAATGTGGTTGAAGTTTATACCTACCTTCACGAAACTGACATGGAGGCTGTGTGCAATACTATAGTCTGTGCTCATAATAACACTATTCCAAAATCCAATTGACAGTACAGTACAGCAAAGTCTCCAATACATAACAGACATACACGATCACAACTCCTGTGATTCATTGTTGAGGACCTAACATAATATCAGAATAATACTCATCTGTGCCTTCATCACTGCTTTTTAAAGTTTGCTACTAAAGGATTTCTGTAAGAAAACTAAGTTCACATGTGGAGATTGGAATGGATTCCATGCCCTGCCAAAGAACCACCCATCTCTTTCATGGAATGAACCTTTAGTTCATCTTGCTGCTTGGGAAGGATGACAAGTCATAAGCATTTTCTAAGCAAGGACTGAAATTACTCATGTCTATGTGGGTTTTTAGTGGGGAGGGGCTGGAGCTTTGGGAACGTGTAGCATTTGGTAAGCCTGATGCCTGATGAAAAGGAATGGACAAGCTCATGAGTCTTGATTTCAGAGAGGTCAGGGGTTACTGTTTTCCCCAACCCTTCCTGGTTTTGGATTAGTTGCTGAGCTGGAAGTACATACGAAAAACTCTGAAGGTCTCAGCTGAACCATTTTTTTCTTGACTTATTTAGGGAGGAGGACCTGCTGTTGTCCTATAGGAGTTTCTTACCTTGTGCCAGCATGAAGTCACCTGCACCCATTCCTGCTATTACTCCAGCACTACCTGTAGTGGCATAGGCTTATAGACTCTCATTATACCACCACATTCTGTTCAAGTTATCCCTCATCAGCCTCAAAGTATTTCTGGGAGGTGGGGACTGAAAGAGAGCTAAACATATCTTGGGTCAGCCTATAGGCAGCCACAAAGCAAGGGTGGTGAATTCCCAAGAAAGGAGACCACTTGTTGAAATTTCCCCAAATGGCTGTACAGATCTCAGCATTCAGGCTTTTCTTAGAAAGAAGACTTTGAAGTGTAGCTATCATTGGATTCCCCACCACCCTCCCCCACATTGGACACAAGGGAACAAAAGGACCCTGAGACAATTATGATCAGAAAGAATCCTTTGATGAAGAAAGGCAAAGCCCCACGCTTAGGGAGGAATTATTTTGGAGAGGATTATTCCAGAAGGGAACCACGAAGTTGCCTGTACCTCTTAGTTTATAGCATGTAACTTTAAAAGAGGGAGTTTCTTCTAGAACCTCACTCCATTTGTCATCTCTTTCTCTCATGAATTTTCAATCTCTCTCACACCTCTCATTCCTTCCAATCAAGTTATAAACATGCTCGAGTCTCCCTAATCCTAATCCAAGTAAATAAATGAATAGATGAATGAATGGATGAGTAAATACATCTGATCTTATTAAAAAGTATATATTACTATTTTGTTGAGGCACAACAAGGCATTATAACTTTACTGAACTTGATGCAGTCAGTGTAGCAAACTTGGACATTGATAAAGTTTTAAAGATGCATGGCAAATAACGTGCCTTCACAACTTTACTAGCAAGGCTGCATCACAATGTATGAGGCGCTAGATCAATGCTGAGTTAGTTATTCAACTTCAGGATTTCACTGGGGGAGGACAGGGAATGAGAGGGTGAAAGAAAAAAGGAATAGTACCTCCGAATTCCTACAGAAATAATATTTTCCTTATGAAATCAATCATAAATGATCAATTTCTCCTTTGATCCCCAATCATAAGGAGCTTTACTTCGTATAAGGTTTTCAGTCCTGATAAAGGAGATATCCTGAAAAACAGAATATTTCCAAATGCTTCCAGAAATTGCTCCTCTGTGTAAAGGTATATGCAGCTGAAGCCTGGAATAGTTGAAGAATTGAATGATTACAACAGTTTTCATGGTCTGGAGCACCATCATTAGCATAAGCCTATACTAAAACAATCCTTGACTCCATTTATTCCATCTAGGTACTATTCCAATACTGTTGTCCTTTTTGGGACCAAACCATTGTTCCTGGGAGTGGGCATTTCTAACTAGTACTCTTTTTTTTTTTTTTTCCAGCCTCTCTCTCTTGCAATCTGGTTCCATTTAATCAACAAATATTTTTGAGTACCTACTCTGTGTTAGGCACTGAACTAGGCATTGAAAATACTCAGGTGAAAATGGAATAGTCCTTGTTCTTGAGAAATTTGCATTTTATTGGGGGAAACAATATGTTAATAAATAAGTATATACACGTATGTGTGTGTGTATGAAAATTGCAAGGTCAGAGCTGCTTGCTGCCATGTACTAAAACTTATCCTTCTTATATCATATTAAATTAGTTACCAAGTCCTAATGATTTAATTTCTGTATTCTTTCCTGTATCTGTTCCTTTCTTCTCTATTCCCAATGCCACCACTCTACTAAGGCCTTCATGAACATTTGCCTGATTATTGCAATACCTTCCAAAAGGTCCAAAAGGTCATTCTGCCTCCATTCTCTCTTTCCTCCAAGCCATCCTTTAGTGCAGTGGTGTCAGATTCAAATAGAAACGTAATCAATTAATCCATAAGGATCCCAACTGTCACTTGGTTTTAAAATGTAATGTTATCTAGTTTTTCTTGTATTTTTATTTGTTAAATAATTCTTCATTACATCTTAATGCTTCATCTGCGTTTGAGAGTATTGCAGGGCTGCTCATACCTAAGGCTACACCTTTGAATTCCATTGCTTTAGAGGCTTCCTTCCTGTATAGGGTTAATCATGTCACCTCATTATCCAAAATTCTTCAGTGGCTGCTTATTGCCCATTGGGCAGAATTCAAACTCCTTACCTTGGCATTTGAGGCCCACTATAGTATATTGTCCTTAGATTAGGAGCAATTGTAGAGTAATTGCCCAGGTTTTAATATAAGCTTTGCAATTTTAGATTACATCTCCAATAAGGTTCCCTCCATCTGTAAATCCTATGATCTCATATTTCTAGTCGTAGCTCATATTACTTCCATCCATACATTGGATACCACTTTGAAACTGGAATGCTTGTGTTCTTCCCCATGCTTTTCAGGCTGCCTGCTTTTATTCATTCTGATTCCTACATCTGGAATGACTTCCAATACACTTTTGTCTCCTAAATTCCTAACTGTTTTGAAGTCTATTTCAATGACCATTTCCCAAATAATTACCTGATCCTTCTAGTAAGTAAAAACCTTTCTCCCTTTGAAACTCACAAACTTTCTTTTGTACCTCTCTTGTGATACATTTTATACTATAAATTATTTGAATATATCATATTCCCTATTAGACAATAATTTCTGGGGTGTGTATGTATGTGTGTGCAAAAATTGTATATTACTTAAACAGTGTATTTCCCTGCGTGCCTAGCAGACTACTCTGATTAAAGCAAGTACATACTAATTTTTGTTGTTGTTTTGATTATTCAATTGGTGTATTGTCTTCTTGCCAGTTTGGTGAATCCAGAGAAACCTGGGAAACCTTGTATGAACTGATGCAGAATGAAATAAGAAGAACCAGGAGACTAGTTTACATAAAGAACCACAATGACATAAAAGAAAACAATTTTGAAGGAACTTAGAAATCTGATCAATGTAGGATCTCCAGTCAATCACGATTCCAGAATACTGATGATGAAACATGCAGTCTATCATGTAGAGGAGAAATGATGGATCAGAGGTACAGAACGAGAAATATGTTTTTATACATGGTCAATGTATTGAATTGTTGTTTTTTTTTTAACATACTTATTTGTTGCAAGGGAGGCTTCTACTTATGAAGAGGGAGGTTGAGTTAGTGGTTAGTGATAAAGATGAAAAAAGAAAAAGTCACAAATAAAATATTAAAATAGAGGAGAACAGCTCAAAAACGACACAGTGGAGAATTTTGTTACTGCTTTGTTTAATTTAAAATGCATTTACAAATAACTTTTTGTCATTTTTTTTTTTTCAGTTGTGTTGAACTCTTCATGATCCCATTTTGGGTTTTCTTGGCTTGCCTAGGGTCACACAGCTCTTAAGTGTCTGAGCACAGATGTGAACTCAGGTCTTCCCAACTCCAGAACTGATGCTTTAGCTACTGTGTAAACTATGTAACAATGAGCAGTTTTGTATTTTTTTGTTCACATTTGTATCCTGAAATGTTCATGTTGTTGAGGGTTGTTTAGTTTGCAATTTAAATAAAAGCAAATTTAAATCAAAAAGAAAACTAACTGGGTTGCTTTTGGGGGATTTCCTGTACTTGGATCTACTCAGCACATGGCATCTTCACCTCTACACCTTGCAACTCAAGAAATGAGCTTCCTCAGAAAGTAAGGGGCTCTTTATCACAGGAAATCTTCAAGAAGTTGAGCAACCATTTGTTATAGACATAGAAAAGATTTACACTTCAGATATGGGTTAGACTAGATAACCCGTGAGCTAATTCTCTTCCATTTTCAAGGTTCTAGTTTGTGACTCTAGTAAGGTGAAATGCATCCATGTCAACGGCAGGATGGCAAATGGGCTTTTGGGATTATTCAGTAGCAACTTTCCCCTTCACACCATGAGCCTCTGGTAACATATGTTCATGGTCCCCAACTCTGTCCATTGCCCTCCTTAGTACTTTACATCCTTGGGAAAACAAAACAAAACAAAACTCAGCCTTCCTGTATCAGTTGTTATAAGGTCTAATAATTTGAATATCCCTTTCTAAATTAAACAAATAGATTTTCAAAGATAACCTTAATTAATATCAAAGCTAGAGTCAAAGACAAGGAAACGTTTAGATGCTATGAATATTGTGTGTGTATATGTGTGTGTGTGTGCATGTGTGCATGCACGCATCTGTGGAAGTACCAATCTCCTTTGACAGTTAATCTACAAGCTCCTCTGACAATTAACGTACATACCCTCCTCCCCTCTGGAATTGGTCTCTGCCCAGTCTTTATATTGCATATACATGTACATGTTAATAGAAAGCCATTATCCTGACAGGGAGTTTTATGCATATAGAAAAATGTTTTTTTTAAAAGCTTTAATTAAATTATATTATTTAATCCTTGACACTGTTCCATGGATATGGTAAAAACAAATGCTTTTTGCCATTTAAATGTATAACTAAAGTAGCAAGGGCTGAGTGGTACAGATACCTGTAAAACATTTAGGTGAAACAATTAAAATGGTAAACACTGTGGACAGATGCACAGTTTCTGGGACTCACCAGCCATTTAGTTCCATTCAAAGACATTTTCTGGAAACACATATTCTTTGGTCCAAGTGAGGAAAAAAAATGCCTTTCACTTCCTAATAAGAAATCCCTAAATGACTGATTTTCAAATATAAATCATAGCCTCCTTGTTAGATCAAGTGTGTAATTTTCCTTGTAAGCTACAAGGATTTAAAACCTCTGCACAAGCCCACTTAATTATGGGTCCCTCAGAATCAAAATAGAAATGATGGATTTTCATTATGGGAACAACCACCTTGAGTGTTTGTTTAGCAAATGTGGGTAATTATTCCAACTCTTATTTCAGACACAGACCCATTTTTCCAGAACTGGAGACACATTTTCTGATGAAAAGCTGTGATCTCAGCATTTGGCATTTGAAAGTCCTTTTTCTCCCACTGCTGTCATTGTGATGATATATTTTTCTAAAAAGTTTTTTTTTTCTTCACAAGTATTATGTGTATACACATTAACTTCCAGAGGAAGAGATGAGCTAAGTATGTTAGTGGAAATAAGCTTCTTTTTGGGCCCAAGGGCTAAAGTCAAATTGTTCTTATTGACAATTCCTCAGACCACTAATATCAACATTCCTTGCACAAAATCATTAATTTTAGTTCTTTGAGGTGAGATACCAAAGACTCAGAAAACTGTTCTATTTATATTCAGAAGGAAGAAGCTCATGAATTTACTAAGACAAGTTTTCACAGACCATCCCTTGGACAAGAGATATATAGGCTCTCTAAGTAAGGGCTGAAGTTGACCTTCTAACCCTCAGCCAGAAAAGTATTGTCTATCAACTGATTAATCAACAAACTTTTTTTACCAAGTACCTAATAAATGTCAGGTGCTGTGCTAGACACTGGGTATATGTCTTAACATGAACTCAGTAAGATTTGGAGAATACCAAAGTTCAATATAAAGAAAACTGGAGCTTACAAGCAGCTTTACTAAGGAGAGACATTCACAAAATATAGGGCAGTCAGGGAAGATGGTGGAAACTGGTTAGGTTCTCTTGGCCCAAGCTGGAATTGTATATATAGTGCTAGGAGGCTTAGTGGATTTGGGCATTCTGCTGGTGCACCAGAAGGAATGGAACATCTTATCTCCATGGACCAGTAAAGTCTGATAGGTTTTTAATAGTCCGTCAATAAATATTTATAATGCATTTCCTGGGTCAGACATTGGGGGAAGATGGTGAGGAGGCTAGACCTGGTGACTGGTACTGATTCACAGTAGTAGAGGGGAGGGAAGGCTCCTAGTGTGTTGGAAGGTAGTTCTTTGGTTGGAAAGGGGGCTTTGGGATGTTAATGCTGGTCTTACTCTGAGAGGGTAACTAGGTTTCCTTGTCAGGTGCTTTTAAGTTTCTCTGGACCTTTTTTCATTTAATGAACTATGGAGGTTACTGCATTCTTTATAGTATATGAAACAGTCCCTTGCCTTAATTATATTATTATGGGGGATATAACATACACATATACACATGTACATATGTGTGCATATATGAAGGCAGCCATGGTACAGTGGAAAGACTGACTTTGGATTCAGAGAACCTGGGTCCAAATCTTGCCTCTGTCACTTATCCTCATCTTTAAAATGAGAGTATTATTTCTAGAAAAAATTGGAATTCTAGCCAAAAAGCTGTTAATTTATGTGTTCCCTTTGAGCTAGTGAGATTAGTATTGGGGCTGTAGCCCAAAGAGGTCAAAGGAACTATATTTGCAAAATTATTTATAAAAGCCCTTGTCAGAACAGCAAAGAACTGGGAATTGAGGAAATACCCTTTAATTGGGAAATTGATGAACAGGTTATAGCATAAGATTGTTATGGAATATTTATGTGCTGTAAGAAATTATGGGGATTGTTTCAGAGCAACCTAGGAAGAGTTGTATGAACTGATAGTTTAGGGATAGGAATAGAGATAAGAATGAGACCTGTGATTTCATTGGTATAGGAAATCTGCAGGTCAAAAGCAACAACAACAACAATAAAAAGACAACTTCTACCAATGTCAGCATGGTCTCTACACATTAGAGTCTTAGAGAGTTGTCCAGATCATTGAAAGGATAAGTGACTTTCTCAAGGATGCAAATCTAGTATGTTTCAGAGACAGGATTTTAACTGAGAGCTTGTTGGCTTCAACAACAGAGTTCTCTCCCATTAAACTATGAAACTAATAAGTCTATATGAAACAAATTCAAGGTAATTAGGAGGAGGCAGAGAGGGAAGAGAATGCATACTAGAGATGTTGTTGAAGTAAAACTAGGTATGTGGGATGAGGGAGAATGAGGCATCAAATGCAGAGAACCTGAGTGAAGGTAAGGGTGGTATTATTTTCTTGACAGAAATAGGAATGTTCAGAAGAAGAGGGAATTTGAGGAAAAAGATGAGTCATTTGGTTTTAGAGGCATTAAGTTTGCAAAGGCTACAAGACATTAAATTCAAAATGTTTAGAAGAGAGTTGGTGAGTTAGGATGACAGAAGAAGACTTTACAATTGTCTGTCACTTGGGTTTTCCAAAACACTTTCATATCTCTTCTCTTACTTGATCCTCACATCAACCCTGGGTCATGGGTAGGATGTATCTTTTTTTATACCCGTTTTCATATTATTGCTCCACTGGTGTCCCCATAAGGTTAAAAGAATCTGAGGAAGGCCACTATTATGTTGGGTGGAACCCCTCTATAGCTAACTTATGAGAGCATCTGGGTAAGAGTCATATTAGCAGGATGAATTGGGAGTTGAAAGCATGTCTACCTAGATGAGACCATGGGTTCATTGAAATAAACATTATCGATTCAATCTAATTCAATAAACATCTCTGAGGTGCCAGTGTACATGGTTTTGTGCTAGATGCTAGGGGAACTATGAAGTTTTAATAAGATATGGCTCCTGCCTTTATAGATAAGAGTTCACTGTCTAGTTGGGACATATGGTTACATTATGATACAAAATAATACAGGAAAAGTACATAAGAGGTATAAAACAAAGTGTTAAATGAGATTCAAAGAGGTAAAGCTCAGTATTGACCGGGAAGAGGTGGTATTAACCTGAGATTTAGTGGAGGGCTAAGAGTTCAGTTAATAGAGTTGGGGGGAATCAGATGTTCTCGGAATAAGGAAGGAACAGGGTAAACAAAAGCAATGAGGTAGGAAAGTATGGAACATGTATAGGAGATAGCAGGTCATTAAATTTGTGCCTTGCTTTCCTCTTTCTCCATGTCCCAGCCATTTATTGCCCAGAATCCATCTGGGGTGTTGACTGCTCACATAGTTTAGATGACATGGAATCACAAACTCTTTTCCTTCTAGTGAAATGGAAGATAACGAAGCCTTACCAATTTCTCTGCCATTGCTTCCTAAGGTTCTCTAGGACTTACTATCTGAGTTGTCTCCAAATCCATAGCACTCTCTTCTGATCTACTGATGTGACTTAAAGAACATTAGGCATTGCTATCTGCTCCATGTTTGTGCCTTTAGGACTTCTGCATCTATTCTGCCCTCTAGCTGAACTTTCTTTAATGTGTTTTCTCCTCCAGTAAGAGCAAAGCTTCCTCATATGGGTCCATGAACCTAATTTTTTTTTTTTTACTATTTCAACACAGTTTCTTTTGTCATGCTGTATATTTTATTTTATGCATTTAAAAATATTATTCTCATAAGGGATCCACATATCCACGTAAGGCTTCTTCACATTACCAAAAGAAATCATGCCACCAAAAATCACTAAGAACCCTTCAGTTATAGTGTGATGTTCTTGTGATCAGGGATTGTCTTGCTTTTTCCTGTTGTGATTCCCAACAATTAGCACAATACATGAACATAGCAAATGTTTAATAAACAGTTTTGCATTCATTCACTTATTTTCACAAGATGTTAAGTATGGAGGAGATGTTAACAAGATGTTAAGTGTTAAGGGGAGAAGAAAGTAGCAATTTGCCATTTAGTCAAATTCTTTTTTGTCATTCTCCATACATAAACATAGTGGGAGCTTATCTTTTTTATACCTCACTTTACTGAGGTATAAAGATTGCAAAAATTGGTTACTGTGTAAAATCACCTGCAAGATCTTTCGTTTTCCTGGTGTCATCCAGGGTATCTTCAATGTACGTGTAAATTTTTTTCTTATTAAGACATTTAAAAAAAAAAATGTTAAAAAGAGAGTTGGTGATTTGGGACCACAGAAGACTGTACAGTTGTATGTCACTTGGGTTTTCCAAAGCACTTTCATATCTCTTCTCTCATTTGATCCTTTTGACAACCTTGGATTATGGGCAAGGCATAACATCATTATCTCTGTTTTACTGAAATATATATCAGCAGTTACTGACTGTTTTTCATTTTTCATTTCTTTTTGGAAATGATATTGCATGTAATATTTTGGATTTTTCTTTTATTTTTTTTACCTTCATCTCTATATTTTGAAAATCAGTCCAAATATCTTCTTTGTGACACCTACAGCTTGATTTTTTTTAAAAAAATATTTATTTGGTTATATTCAGTTATTTCCCAAACTCCCTTTTTATGTGCCACTTGTACTTTTTCATATAGGATATTTTTTTCTTACCTAAAGTCCATTTGTGACCGTTTAGCTATCATTGATGATGAAAATAGAGCATATACACACATGCACAAAATGTAGACAGATATATTCCATTTGAGATCTATGTGTTCTTCAAATTAGCAGTATTAGTTGGATCTCATGTGAAGCTTTCTGCAAGCTTGTTTTTCCCCTATACAGATTTTAATTATTTCATAAAGCCATATTGCTAATATCTCCCATTGTCTTTCCCTATAATATTTTGCAAATGAGCTTGTACTAGAACTCAGGGTTCCACCTGAGTGCCATATATCTTTGCTTAACAAAAACAAATGTTTGCTGGCTGAGGCAGTTTCTAGTTACTTTTTGACTTGTGTAGATTGTTTCTAATTAATCAAACTTGTCTTAAGGAATAGGGATAGAGTCAATATCTTTACTTTTATGTATTTCTAATTTTTTTAGAGAAAATTTCCTTAAATATATCAGATTGGAGCTGATATAAGTGCATGTGGCATCTTCTTCAAATCTCCGTTCTTTCTTCTAACTTGATATCAGTACCAAATTTGACCTTTGCTCTAACCACTCAATGAATATCTCTTGAGCTCCATCATCTATAACAGATGGTTAAAAATTAGCTATAATTATTTTCATGGTGTTCTGTTTGCATATTCTTATCATGATAGATGCATGACTTGTGACCAAATGGAACCCATACAAGGCTTGAGACATCATTACTCTCAACTCCCACTTTCACAGTGGAGTCAGGTTTCTGGTGCTAGGCTGGCTAGGTGAAAGTTGTCAATCATACCACACTCCTAACAACAGTTTAGCTGAGGATCCAAATTAGGTACCCACAAAATTCACTCATCTGCTACAGGAGAAAGACAGCTCATTCTTCTTTTCTTGGATGAAGCTGATTGTTCTGATTTGTCAACGCTTTGTTCAGAAATATAAAATCAGAATATAGATTACCCTCCCCCCAAAAAGTGGTAATTTGTCATAGAACATCTTAATCTGTCAAAATCTGGCTAAGGGTCCTAAGGGTACATTGAGGGGTTAGGATGATTTTCTAATACAATTGGCTATATTTCCCCCTTTCCCATGTGCTTCTTCCCAATAATATTAGTTAAGAGGCAGCTGGAAAGTTAACAGTACAGTGGAAAGAGTAACTGTCCTAGAATCAGGAACTCATCTCCCTGAGTTCAATCTGGCCTCAAATACTTACTAACCACATTACTATGGGCAAGTCACTTAACCCTGTTTGCCTCAGTTTCCTCATGTGTAAAATGAGCTGGAGAAAGAAATAGTAAACCACTCCAATGTCATTGCCAAGAAAATAAGGTCATGAAGAATTGGACATGACTGAAAAAAACTGAATAACAACAAAAAAGTGGTTTGGTAGGTAGAAGTAGATTGCTGGACTTGGAGTCAGGAAGATCTGAATTAAAATATTTCTGCCAACACTTCTTAGTATTGTGACTTTAAGCAAATCACTAAACTTTTTTCAGCCTCAGTTTCCTCGCTGGTGAAGTGGAGACAATAAAAATACCTTCCTTCCAGAGCTGTTGTAAGGATTAAATGAAGTAACTTATGTAAACCATTTTGTACATCTTAAAGTACTATGTTAATGCTGCCTATTACTGTTAAATTCGTCATTAAAATTTTCTTGCTTCTTTTGCACCCAATAAAACTAATCTCAGAAGACTCGAGTTCAAATTCTAGTTATGCCATTTCCTAGCTATGTGACTTTTGGTAAATCATGTCATCCCTTCATGCCTCAGTTTCCTCATCTTTAAAATCAGGATAGTAATACCTGTACTACTTCCTCAAGTGGTTATTGTGGGAATCAAGTGAGATTATAGATGTCAAATACTTTGCAATTTGTAAAACACTATAGGAATGTCTTCTTTATGGTGATTTAATTTATAATAAGATAATAATTAGGACATTATTCAGTTCCTTTGTACATTTACCTTGTTCTGCCCTCCGAGGACCAGCCTGGAAAAGCATAGAGAAGCTTATCCCTAAGAGGCACTCATGTGGGGCTATGGACAAAACCCTGGACCCATAGCCTGGAAGACCTGAGTTGAAATCCTGATTTAGACACTACTAGCTTTGTGACCCTGGGTAAGTACATTAACGTCTGTCTAATTCAGTTTCCTAATCTGTAAAATGGACTTAATAATAGTACCTGCCTCCCAGAGATGTTGTGAGGCTAAAATAGGATAGTATTTGTAAAGCACTTTGCCACCCTAAAATGTTAGCTACACACCCCAGCTATTACTCTTTGTTGTTGTTGAGTCTTTTCAGTTGTGTCTAACTCTTCGTGACTACACAGGTGTGCACTGCTATTCCATGGACTGGCCATTAGAAAAGCTGAGTTCTAGTCAGTTCTCGTTCTGTCGCTTGCTGTTTGAACTTCATCATCATCTTTCATATCCAACCTATCTATTTCCACTGCCAATGCCCCAGAAGAGATCCTCAGTACCTTAATCTGGACAATTAGTCTCCTAACAGTTCTTTGCTTCCCCTTAACATACACTTCCCATCACAACTAGATTTTTAATCATCTTTGTGTAGAGATCTTATACTGAATATAGCAGTTAAATTATTGTTTGTCGATGGTCTAAAAAGTATTCAATCTTTGCCACTCTGCCCCCACCTTCTCCCTTTCTGGGATATTGCTCTTGTGGAAACAGAAGGGGCTGTACAGCACTGAGAATCATTTTGTATTTTCCTGAGTCACCACAGTCAAAGAATTAATAACCTAATGGTTGGGCATGCTTAATAATAATAGCTAAGGGCAGCTAGATGGCATAGTGGATAGAGTACTGGGCTTAGAATCAGGAAGACTTCTGTTTGTGAATTCAAATGCAGCCTCAGGCATTTACTAGCTGTGTGACCCTGGGCAAGTCACTTAACCCTGTTTGCTGCAGTTTCTTCATCTGTCAAATGAAGTGGAGAAGGAAATGGGAAACCACTCCAGTGGCTTCTTTGCCAAGAAAACCCCAGATGGGATCATAAAGATATAGACAGGACTGAAAAAAAACCTCACAAATTTTTTTATCATCTACCAAATATGAATCTGGGATTCCTGGAACTTGTTCAATGAGTTATCTTAGATCAAAACCCAGATTATAGGTCACAAAGATCTGTGCCATGTATTCCAATGTGTTTTACCTTCATTATATTCATTTTGATTAGAAATCAAATTACGGCCAAGTTCTGCTGCTAAATGAATGATTTCATTTCCTCCTCTCCCATCCCTAACAGAATATTACATAGGAAAGCATTAGTGGTAACTTTTTTTTTTAGAAGGGTATCTGGACCTGTGATTTCTTCAAGGGAACTTCTGGTATGGAGAATCCCTCTGCCAGTGCACATCACCAACTTTCCAGTGATTCATCTCAAGAGTTTCCTAGGGCTCAGAGACATTAAATTATTTTTTCCTATAACAACCCAACTAGCATATGCCAGAATTAAGACTTGAGCCCAAGTCTTCATAATTCCCAGGTCAGCCTTCTATCCTGTTACCTATCTCTTATGTATCTATTCTGCCTCTCTATGTTAGTGGAAAAAAATTCATTGTGACTCAATTTGAACTTATGTTTTAACATCAATATAAATCTGTCCCACACTTTGTTTTATTTCCAACAAAATTTAGTAATCATCTTGGAACAGTTTCAGGGCAGATGTAATTGAAACCACAAAAAAGTTGAAATGTAACAATGGCTACAGTTGTCAGTCAATGGGTTGTGAACTCAAGGGCTAGAGATAAGAGCAAAGTCCAGGATTATCATAAGGGGTCAATGATGCCTTCTGTGAATCCCAAAGCAAGCAAACATTGGTAGTATTGTTGGTGGGTTGAAGAAATAATATATCAGATGTATGACTATATTTCCCAATCCTGGCAGAGCTGCTATGATGTAAAACAAACAAACAAAAACCCAACAAAAAACAAAGACCCATAAGCTCACTGAAAAGTGTTACTGAAGTGTCATGATGCATTTTCTCTTTGGATACTAACAGGACAACTATTAGTCACTTGTGGGGGGGGGCAGGGGGTTGATATTTGGTGAAGAAATAATGGACTTGAGATTCAGAATGAGACATGAATTCTTAGCTATGGCCGATGTGTTGATTTGTTTTATTGGGTGATAATGTTTGTTACAAGACAGAAAGTTCACTGAGGGAGAGGGGAGCTGGACAAAAAGTGGGCCAGATTTATATGGACATTGGGCCCAAGGTTCAAACTGGATCATATTTAATTCTCCTGGGATAAGGGGAGATGGTAAGTTTGTTAACAGTGATAGATAATCAATGGCAATCAATTAATATCAATATAAAATATCAATAAAATATTTTTCTAAAAGTCATGGAGAAAAGTTCAAAAGGGAGACAGGCAGAACAGTTCTGTGATTCCTTTTCCAAAGAGATACATTTAAAAAACTGAACATGACAGAAGCTTGATTTCTTATTCAAGCCTCTTTTTCATTCATCTTTGGGTATTGGAAAAATTAATTTGTTGAGTTTTATTAAGTTTACAACAAAAAAAGAAAACCTTAATTAATGGAAAGTGGTCCTCACACTCTACATGGCTGAGAACTAGCCTCTGAGTTCAAGAAAAATATATCAGGGATTCCCAGACTCCTGCTTCCTCTGGTCTTTCAGCTGGTAGTGAACAAAGCCTCTCTGCATTTATAAGATCTGATCAAAATCACACCATGATGCTGCCCAGCAGCAGAGTAATGATTCTGGTTGTTTTGTTCATTAAAGTCCAATTTCTCATCATCTCTGGGGCTTGAGTCCCAAGCTCCCTTTGAAGTCCGCACAAGGTAAGAAATGAGACCAAAATGGCAGTGGACAAACCTGCTCATCTTTTCCTGCCCTGGCCCTGCCCTCATGTAACCTCTCAATCACGAAACAGCCGAATGGAGAAGACACAGAGCTACACAAAAATACACTGAACACATAAAATTGCCTCAATGTGTCAAGACACAAAAAGCCTGCGAAAGTCAGCTTAATCAAAGACCATTCATTCTAATGCCACCCCAGAGCTCAGCCAGCCTGTGAGATTAGGGGTAATCAGAGCTAAAGAGCCACTTTTTGTCAAGATATTCAGTTATATACAATGAAAGGTGCTGTCCATCTCCAGAGAAAGAACTGCTAGAGCCTGAATGCAGATCAAAGATACTTTTTCTTTACTGTCTTGATTTTTCTTGTTTTTTTTTTTCTTTTGGTCTGTGTTTCCTTTCACAGCTTAATTTACATGGAAATGTGCTTTGCATGACTACACAAGTATAACCTTTGTCAAATTGCACGCCTTTTCAAGGTGGAGGGAGAAGAGGAGGGTGAGAATTAGGAACTCAAAATGTTAAAAAAAAAAAAAAAAGAACGTTTAAATCGTTTTTACATGTAATTGAGGAAAAACAAAATATTAAATAAGGTTAAAAAAAGATTTTCAGTTATATTTCTTGGTATGTACTTACACTTCCACAATAACAGTGAGTTCATTTTACTCTGAGATTTTTTTTTTTCCTGTTTAGGTCTGATCTATGATTTCATTTATCTAAGGAACTCCCAGTGAGGAATCTCCTTCTACCAGTACAGATTGGCACTCACTCTGCAAATTAGTCTTAGAGAGTTGCCTAAGACTCTGAGAGACTTGCCCATGGTCATATAGGTAGTAAAGGAGAGAGGAAGAATTTGAACTTAAATCTTCTGACTTCAAAGTAATTGAGGCTCCTGAGGCTTCTCTCTTCCAGAATTCATGACTTCTAAGCATCATCACTTCTCCTTGCCTCACTTGCTTTCATCAAGATCTGGCATTCCTACTCTTCATAGAATAGTCCCCCAATTTTTTCCCGCAATCCCAGGCTAGGAGGTACAGTGTATTGAATGCTGGATCTAGAGTGAGGAAGACCTGAGTTCAAATCTAGTTTCAGACACTTACTAGTTGTGTGACCCTGGGCAAGTCACAATACAGATAATAATAGCACCTACTGCTAAGGATTGTTGTTTTAAGCCCAGTGTCTGACACTTATTAAGTGCTCAACCAATGATTATTTACTTCTTTCTTCCTTAAGAAGCTGCTACAGCAACCTCCCACCCTTTCTTGTGTCTTCTGTCTCCAAACGTGCTCAGGTCTCTCCAATCCTAAAAATGCTTTCTCTGCATCCCTCTAAACCTGTATGACTATTATTTCATCTCTTTCTTCCCAGGCACAGATAAATTTCTTCTGCTTTTATTCCATGCCTCAACTTTCTTATTATGTCCTCTCTCCTCAGCCTCTTGTAACCTGGTTTCTGCCCACACTGCTCTATTCAGACTACTCTCAGAGGTTACCAGTCACTTCTCTATCATTGGATTTGGGGACTTTTGTTCTAGGATTCTGGTCACTGACACTCACATGACACTCTCTCCTTTGGCTTCAGAGACACTACACTCTGCCTGGTTCTTCATTAACCACTATTCTCTATCTTCTTATGTTTTTCCTGACCCCTTTATGTGGGCATTTGCTAAAGGTCATGGACTTCTCTCTACACGTGGCAATATCATTCATTCCTACCCCCTTACTACAACTAAGCAACTGATCCCCAAATATCACATAATTGGCACTTAATAAATGTTTATTGATTAAGCTTTGATTACATCCGGTCCTCACTTCTCTTTTATGTCTCATACTTTCATTTCCCCCTTATAGAATAATCTCCTCTTGGCAGACCCACTAGAATCTCAAAATAAATTTATTTGAAACTGAACTCATCTTTTTCCTTGCCTTCTTACTCCTTCTAGTTTAACTTTTTGTATGTGGGATCACCATTCACCAAATGTTCCATGCCTATCACTTTCGGGTCCTGTCTTACTATGTCCTATTGCTTCCACCTCTATGATATCTCTTTCATGTATATCTCTTCTATACCTACCACCACTGAGTTAGTGCAGTCTCACTACCATCTGTCTATACTATTACAACAATCTCTTCATAAATCTTTCTGCCTTGACATTCTCTTATCCTTCATACATCTTCCAGAATAATACTTTCTATGCTTACATCTGGACACATCACTCCCCTGCTAAAAATTTTCCAGTGGCATCTACTTGCAGAGTAAAGTTCAAATTCACCTTCCTGGTATTCAAGTTGTCCTATAATCTGAAATCACTCTTTTGGCTTCCCTTTAATATCGAGGCATTAAGTACCATCCAACTAAGCCAGACTAAATGCCCGAAGTGGTCCCAGGCCTTTGTGCCTTTGTTCATCATGTCCCCGAGTGTGGGATGTCCTTCACCTCTATTCTTGCTTGTTTATTCCTAATCATCTTTTTTTTCCCTTTTAGACTTGAATACTAAACTTTAAGTACATAATATGAAAAGAAAAAGAAACATTACAAACTTAAATATTAAAACTTACATGTAAAAAAAGAAAAAAAAGTCATGTGCACAGCAGACCATCAGAGAGGATTAAAAATATATAGCAACAAATTTCCATTTCAAGAAAGTCTATATATTAAATACTGTACATTGTGTTAAAAGTTGTCCATCTTTGCTTCCTTGTAGGTTTTCTTTTGATCTCTGCTGTATACGTTTTACCTTATTCTTTTCTAGCTCCAGTTAAGTGCAGATATATTTATATATAGATGTAGATATATACATACATGTATACATATATACACATATAAAAATATATGCTTTCCCTAACAGATTCTGCTCCTAAATTTTAGTTTTGATTGTGTATATCTCTTATTTCCTATCCCTCCTGATACCTCTACTTTACTTTTCCTGCTACCTTGCCTTCCTATTACTTAACCTACATCCCCTCCAAAGACTCCTCCCTTGTCCTCCCATTTCCCAATTAATCAACTTTTAAAAATCAGTTCAAGCCCCGACATCTGAAGCAAACCTTCTCTTATCTTCAAACCATATAACCCTCTGTCATATATTGTTTCATAACTCCATTTTATACTTATTACATAATATCAATTACAAATAGCTGCCTTGATATCTCCTGCCCCTCCCTCAGTTGAGGACAAGCCCTTCAAAGGTACCTTCAAATCTTTTATGAATCTTTTATCTCCTCCAGGGCCTTGTGCACATAAGGTCTTAACAGATGTCTTTTGTTGTTCTCATCCAGAACTTCCCCTCCAAAGATGGGCTGTCTCTGTGCTCGTATGTCTCTTGCCTAGTGTTCTGATATCTATCTTGCCACAGGCCCATGATGGCTCCAGAGGAGAAAGTAAGGCTGGTGACTTTGCACAGCCCTCCCTCACTTAAGTCCAATTCATTTGTAAGAAACGGCATCACCTTCCTGATGCCGTGGTCCTCTTTGAGAAGGAAGGACAAACAACAACATGCCAGTTATTTAGAATCCGGCCTCCATCGACTGGACATGATTGGAACACTCACCATGAGGCAAATGCCCCGGAGGAGTCAAGCTTCTGAGAAACATGAGGAATCAAGAGAGAAAAGAGACAAGATCAATAATTTAGTTAAAATAGACGACCAAGAGCCAATTCTTCAAAGCTATGCTGTGAAATGCTTGTAAAAGCTTGCCAGCTGTAGGTGATTTAGGGAGGGTAATAGGGCCTGCTAAGTAAGGGATACACCTGGACAACAAAAACGAAACAACTTCTTGTTATCCCGGGAGAGCGACCATAGAAGGGACTGAACAAGTAAGAGACCTACACTTTGGAACTGAGGGGCCACATGGTAAGAATTCCCACTCCACTAGCTGTGCGGCTCAGGCCAAGCCAAATAACCTCTGCCTACCTCAGTTTCCACAACTGTCAAATGGGAATGATAATAGCACCTACCTCGCAGGGCTGTTGTGAGTATCAAAGCAGGTATTTGTCAAGTGCTTAGCACAGCATCCAGCACATAGTTGACTTTGATAAATGCTTATTCTCTTCCTCCACCCTTTTATTCCCTTGTAGCAAATGGGCCAGAGATTGCAAGGAAGCCCCAACAAAGTCAATACTGAAAAAAAATGAAAGTCATCTGTGTACCAAAATATTTGTAGCAACATTGTGTGTGTGTGCGTGTGTGTGTGTGTGTGATATCAAGGGATTATAAGCAAAGTAGATGCTCATTGATTGGGGACTAGCTAAACGCGTTTTGGTACACACATATAATAGAATATTACTAAGGTATGAATAGTAAGGAACATGATACAAATACAGAAGAACATGGAAAGACTTATTTGTGGATTTACTTTACATCCTGACATATGAAGGAAGATGCTATCTGCCTCCAGAGAAAGAACTGATAAACAGAAGTATGTGTAGAATGATTTTACAAGTGTATAAATATTTGTATCTAATGGTAGTCATGTCTGGCGCAGGGAAGGAAGGAAAAAAAAGGGAAAAATTTACATAATAACTTTATTATATATTTAAAAAGAATAACAAGTTGTACATAATAGATTCACAGTTTCATGTACAATCACCTTTTTTTTTTTACTATACTGTTATAGAAATGCTTGTTTTATTCATAAATTAAAAATAAAATAAAAAAATTTAAAAAAGAAAGACTTAAATGATGCAATGTGAAGTCCACACAACTGGGGAAATAATACACACAAGGATGACAACAAGATAAATGGAAAATATAACTGAACAAGAACAACGACAAAGCTTGGTCCCGAAGGAGAGATAGAACACGCTTGTTCCTCTCCCCACACTCCCCTTCTAAACCTTCTCCCTGCCCCCAGATTTCTTCTCAGAGGTGGAGGACTCTGGGTGTGGAATGTTGCATATAATATCAGACTTTTTGATATGTTGGTTCATTTTTATGTACTCTTCTGTTTTCTTCCTTATTGCAAGGAAAACCTTTCTTGGAGTGAGATGAATTCACTGGGAAATATAGACGAGAGAAAAAATAAAATATAGCAATATTTTTTTTGAAAGAAAGTTTAAAAGATTTGTTAGTCTATCAGAAAAAGCAGTGAATTTTAGATTAGGAAAAAAATTGCCATCTGGCTCCTCTATGAACTATGCAAGGTATGTTACTTCAACCCCATTTTAGTTTACTCATGGGTAAGATGAAATTGGGTTAGCTGAACCCTGAATACCTTCTAACTCTAAAGTCTCAAATGCTATGATGGGACATAAAAGTGTGCCTCTCATGTCTTTGACATCCATCCACAGAAAAGCTTTCTCCTCTGCACCCGGAGATGAAGAAGAAAGGGAGAGAATGACATACATAGAGGCAGACAATCTGGGGAAGCATTAGTGGAGAGAGACAGAGAGAGGAAATGAGAGAGACAGAGACAGAAAGAGGCAGAGAAAGAAAGTGAGAGAGAGACAGAGAAAGATAGAGACAGAGACAAAGAGAGACACAGACAGAGAGAGGCAGACAGACAGAGAGACAAAAACAGAGACAAAGATACAGAGATAGAGAGACAAAGACAGAGACAGAGAAGAAGTAAAAGAACGTAAAAATCTTTAACTTTGTCAGTCTCTGACATTGAAAGTCTTTGTCAACTTTCTGGTTTGTGTTTTCATTTCTGAAGTATTTCTTCTTGCTCTGTTGAAGGTTCCCATTAATAAAGTTGACTCAGTATCCTGTCTCAGATAAACTATACACATCTTTAAAGCACAAGTAGGAACAGCTGGATTGCTTCTAAATCTGAAAATTTTGCTGATGTCTCCAGGCTGCTGAAGCAGGCAGGGTCCTCTGTGGTTTGTAATATACCAAACATACCAATGACATGGGACAAATGGTGAAATTTGATAGGGGAATTGTAAATCAGTAATGAGAAAAGAAAATGCGATGTTTCAAGTACGTGAGAGGGTAAAGGCATGAACACACCAAAAGATAACTGGAAGTTCCCTGCTTACTACCCAAATGCAAACTTTTTCCTAAGCAAGAAACTGCATTTAATTTTGGCAAGCACACTTATAGCATTTCTAAAATGCTCATTTAGAAAACTAAACTATACATTCTCAAACCCCGATGAACACTTTTAAAACAATAGGCTGAAGATCTGAGTGTAAAGGAACAGAAAATAAAAGGTTATGTTTCCCTTAAGAGATGGATATTTTAAAATTAAGGAGGAAGGAGCTATGTAAAAAAAAAAAAGTAAGGTCTTTTTTTTACTTGAAAACTATTTTTTTTTAGCCCTTGGGAATTTTAAAGAAACCAAACCTATAGGGTTCTGAGATTAGGACTGACAGAAACAATAATTGATTTTTATATAGTGATTTAAAGTGTGCAGAGTACTTTACAATGATCCTAACACTAACCCAGTGAAATAGGTACAATAGATGTCATTATGTCCATTTTATAGATGAAGAAATTGAGGCTGAGTGAGGTTTTAGTGGCTTGCCAGTGACCACACACCTAGCAAGCATCAGAAGTGGATTCTGAGGCTAAGTCAGTGTCCTGGCCATATGTCATGCTGTGGCCAGCCAAGAAGAGAACATTGAGCACATAAGGAGGAGACAAGTCTTAAGCAACTCTGATTATGAAAACATGCATTTTTTGGCTAAAAGAACAAAGGCATAAAAGAGCCTTGTGCCCCCTCCCCCAAAAGGGGGAATATTTTGAAATAGTCATTCTAGATCTAGTTCACACAGTCCCAGCAGGCCCCTGCAAGCTCCATAAAAATGAATTTGGATGTCTGGTTCAGGGCAGGTGCTAAACTGACTGCCCTCTGCAAGACCAGTCTTTCTTGTGCTCAGTCAGGAAATATAGGGTCTGTTGAAAACGAAGACAATTTACTTCACTGACCTTGAAAGTGACAGATTTGAAATGCCTGAGCTGGCTACAAAAACATGATTGCAAAACACATAAGGGTAGTTTGGGTTGAATTCACCCCTGAGTTTTACAAAATTTATCCTTGAGGATTCTGATGTAACTAGTGGGAAGATGCTAGTTAGGAAACAAGCAGAAACATAAAACTGTCTCCCTAAAGGACCATGTCATAAGATGTAGAGCAGGAAGAGCTTTTAGAGGTCAGGTAGGCTGCTCCAGCTCATTTTGCAGGTAAGAAAATGGAGGCCTTGAGAGAGCAAATTACTTGTCCAAGTTCAAACAATGACAGAGACATATTGAATGGGGTCTATCAACTACTGCACAATAGTCTTTTGAACTCACTTGCTAAAGAAAATAATATTCACAGTAACAACAACATTAACTTTAAGGTTTGCAAAGTACTTTCCTCACAATTATCCTGTGAGGCAGGAAAGTGAAAATGATACCCATTTTGCAGATGAGAATACTGAATTTATGAAAGATTATGTAACATGCTAACTGTCACAAAGCTAATAAGTGTCCTTAGGTGGCATTCAATGCCTCAGCAAGATATCAGCATTACTTTTCACCTCTTATCATTTTGATCAAGAACTTTATATGTGCATATGTTAAGTGTTTTGCATTCTTCAGGGGTGATCCTTAGAAGCACTATGGAAATATATCTATATCTATATATCTATATCTGTTTCTTAATAGCTACAAAATTGGCAGCATAAACTAGGCGTTATGTAGTAACATGAAGAAGTAGCAAGACTTCGGTTGACAAGTAAAGGCAAAGAATCCACAATAAACTGGCATCGGACCTCAGAAATGGGCTGAAAATAATCTAGCTCCAGCCCAGAAGTATTTGGGTTAGCCCCAGTCAAGTTTCCTCCTGCCCAGATAGCACCTGGGCACCAGGAGATTTGCATTGATGTAGAACACTTTATCACAAGGTCAGAAGGGCAATGCACAGTGTACCTGCATGGGGAAACAGGGTCTGGGCACTTGTGGTCCATGTCTCAGTCTCCCTATCTAAAAACGGGGGATGGCAAGAGCTCCTCCTTATATGGGGAATATGATTAAGACTACAATTGTCTTATATATTTTGAGCAACTGGAAAAAAAAAAGTGATATATTTCCATTCTGAAACTGGTGTCACTGGGGCAAGAACATAACCAATGCTACCATATTAAGACCAACTTAGAGCTTTCTAGGATAACCCTGATTGAGATAAATCATCTATAGCAATTGCAGCAGAAACAACTCCTTGGTCCTTCTTGCTCATGTCTCCCCTCCCTCTGCCCAATTCATTTAAGTAGTACATTTAAATTAAGTTAAATTGAAGATGTACAAGGGGGAAAGGCCCAGCCCAAGTGACCCTACAGAAATAGTCCCACTGTATTCCCAAACATTTTTTCTAGCAAGATACAACAATGCTGATTTTTAACATCTGACCCCCAAGCATGGGACTGCTTATAAAACCAGGGTATTCAACCTAAGCTAGTTGGTACAGTGGATAGAGAACTGGACCTGGAGTCAAGAGGATCCATTATCCCGAGTTCAAATGTGGCTTCAGACGCTTACTACCTGTGTAACCCTGGGCAAATCACTTAACCCTGTTTGCCTCAGTTTCCTCAGCTGTAGAATGAGCTAGAGAAGGAAATGGCAAACCACTCCAGTTTCCCTGCAAAGAAAATACCGAATAGGGCCAAGAAGAGTCAGACATGACTGAAACGACCAAACAACAAATTTGACCTAAGAACATTTTCTGCTACTAAGAGTACCTGGGCATTCTCTCACAAATTAACCATAGCCATGGCTAAAAAGTCCTAACCATGGATATTAGCAAATTCAAATGTCATGCTTTATGAGAATTCAAGGAGACAGCATGGCTTAGCTGTCCAAGCACTGGACCTAAAAGCAGGAAAAAGACCTGGGCTCTCTTCCTGTTTTTTAATACTTAACAACTGTGGGGATTTGGGGAAATAATTTATCTTTTAAAGTCTTAGTTTCTTCATTTGTAAGGGGGGGGAGTTTAATATTTGTATTAGAAAGTTCATAGAGTTGGTACAAGGAAAAACAGAGTGACAAAAGATGGTCTTGGAATTAAGAACCTTTGGGTGCAAACCTCACCTTTGACAGTTGCTAGCTGTGTGAGCATGGGCTAATAATAATAATCTCCCCAGGTCTCAGTTTCCTGACATGTAAAATAAGGGGGTTGAGCTAGTTGGTCTCTGAAGCCAACTTTAGCTCTAGATTCATGGTCCTATAATCTTAAGCAAAGTGCTCAAGAAATAGGTATTATTTTTATTTCATATATATCACCATTTCTGTAAGGAGTTGCCATGGTGTCCTAGCCTAAGCCCCTAGGAAATATCTGATTTCTCATGTTAGCACCAGAACAAAACCTTTCCCCATTATTGTGTGTTCTTTTCTTCTCATCTTCACCATGCTTCAAAAAATTAAGTCCCACCCTGCAAGTAGAGTCAGAAAAGCCTGTTTTCTAGGGAAGCAGGTTGTGGAGAACAATGACAAGGTTAAACAGGGTGAGAGGATTTCATATTATACTCTGCCCTGACCAAGCTGTCTAATCTGCAAGTTCGGTTCTGGGCACCATGTTTTGGGAAATATAGATAAAAAATACAAGATAAAGCATTACCAGAAGAAGATGATTAAGATGGTGAAAGGGATGGGGAACATGCCATGTGAAAATGCTTAAAGGAACTGGGGATGTATGCCCTGGAGGAAAAAAGAAAACTTAGAGATACGATAGCTATATAAAATATTTAAAAGGTTATTAAGTGAAGGAAGGATAGTATAGATTGACTTGGCCCTAGAGAGAAGGAGAGAGAAAGAACACTGATTGGAAGCTACAGAGAAGTAGGTTAAGGCTTAATGTAAAGAAAGTTAATGGTTAGAACCATTCAAAAGTGCAATGGTCAGATTTGGGCAGTAGTAGATTCATTCTCCTTCATTGGAAGGTTTCAAGAAAAAGCTGGATAAGTAGTTGTTGAATATGTAGCAGAAGTGGTCATTGGTCAGCCATGGGTTGGATTAGATGGCTTTTGAGATCCTTTCAAGCTCTTAATTTCAGTGATTCTATAAAACTGCAGATCAGCAAGCACTTGGTAAGTGCCTACTGTATTCCAGGTGTTGTGTCAAGCTCTGGGAATTTGGCAATTAAGAGACCTTTGGTAATTTTGGAGAAAGCAGTCTCAGTTGAATGATGAGACTGGAGGCCAGATTGCAAAAGGTTTAGAAGAGAATGAATGGAGAGCAAATGGACACACCTTAAGAAGATATTTTTTTTCTCAAGGAGCTGGCCAAGAAGGGGAGAGGCTATAGGATGACAGCTATGGAACAAGCTACAGAACTTAAACATTATTTACAGAGGAGTCTAAGTATCATAGAGATATTTGGGATAGATTAGGAAAAGAAGAACATGGAAATCCACCAAGGTCAGGAGATGACTCTGCGGCTCAGCATGTGCTGTTACCACTGCTTGACAATGCAGATCTTTGTGAAGGCCTTGACTGACAGGACCATCACCCTTGAAGTGGAGCCCAGTGATACCAGTGAGAATGTAAAGGCCAAAATCCAAGACAAGGAAGGCATTCTCCCAGACCAACAGAGATCTTTGCTGGAAAACAGCTAGAAGATGAGTGAACCTTGCCTGACTACAATATCCAGAGAGAATCTACCCTGCATTTGGTCCTTTGTCTCAGGGGTGGGATGCAGATTTTTGTGAAAACCTTGACTGGCAGGACCATCACCCTTGAAGTGGAGCCCAGTGATACCAGTGAGAATGTTAAAGGCAAAATCCAAGACAAGGAAGGCATTCTTCTAGACTAACAGGGACTAATCTTTGCTGAAAAGAAGCTAGAACATTGTCTGACTCCAATATCCAGAACGGAATCAATTCTTTACTTAATCCTTCATCTCATGTGTGGGATATAGAGCTTTGTGAAAACCTTGACTGATAAGACCATCACCCTCAAAGTAGATCCCAGTGATACCACTGAGAATGTCAAGACCAAAATTCAAGACAAAGAAGGTATTAGCTGCTTGCAGGAAAGCAGCTGGAGGACAGCATGCCCTGTCTGAGCACAATATTCAGAAAGAATCCACCCTGCACTTGGTCCTGCACTTCATGGGAAGCACTGAAATTCTCTCAAATTCCTTTCAAGCTTTTGAGTAATTTCACTGTACTTTTCATTCAATAAAGTTGGGGAAGAAAAGAGCATGGAAGTAATGCCTGATATACATTAAGCATTTAAATTTCTATTGACTGACTTCCACACACCTGCTTGCATTCATTTCTGTGTCCTTTATATAGGATGTTGGAAGTCGGGATTACACATATTAGCCTATGTAACTATATTTCTACACAAAAAGACCAGCCTAGTGCCTCTGTGTGAGACTGAGATAGTATCCTCACAGTTGATATCAGAGAAATATAAGCGTGGAAGTTTTTACCAAGCTAAAAAGACTTCAAGTCTTCCTAGGCCTAGACTATGCTAAATACAGAAAAGCTCTGTACTAGCAGGTTAGCCACGAGCAAATGAATCCTTTGATCTCGGTGACCAATGCTTTAACATTTCAATGAATCTACAGTCCCCTTTATGTGAGTTTTCCCTCCAATGACACACAAAATGGCACTTAAGTCTTTTGCATCCCCTTCTATTTCAATAATGCAGTGGCAGATTGACAGTGTTAGGGTAATAAAATAAATCCCAACAAGGCAATCTGAAATGATAGGTTGGAAAGAGGCTCATTTAGAGGCATATAACTATGGGAGGGACACTAAATTAAAGTGTCCAGATGTGTAGTTTACAGGGAGAATGCTACAGATAGAATCTCTCCCTACCTGTACAGAACCCATCCCGCAAAGTCAGCAGAGAGTCAACTCTTCTTTTCATTAAAATTATTTTACTCAGATCATTAGTAATTCAATACAAATAATCAGGGTTAATTAATATAAAACTATTAAATGGATTAATTGGTTCAAAATAGGACCATTTAATAATTTTGTCCTTCTGAATGTACCTGAATATTTAACTCTAGTACAGAAAGTCCTAACCCAGTACCGAACATTTAATATAATTTTGTTCCTGAAGATAAGACTTTTCTAGGTGTTCTTGGAGTACTGGATGGCAAATGGAAAACTGGCTGAACTATATCTCACATTTCATGAGGTCAAGTGTTATTATAATGACAGTGTGGCTCAGACTAAGATTTGAAATAATTTGCAATATAAAGTAAGTACATTTTAATTTCATAAGACTAGCCCTGAATGGCAAGACTGGCAGATGGCAAAGCTTCTGACATCTTGATATGTCTCACATACATACTGATCCAATCCCATGATGCTGTGTCTTTCTGAAAACCACTTATCCTGAACAAACATTTGGAGCACTTGTTCAGCTTTCTTCCTCATTTTTTGCTCTGAAGTTTGTTAGACAATTTAAAAATACTGGTGAATAATGCATAGCCACTTTCTGATTTAAAAATCAGCTCCATAGTTTTAAAAAATAATTCTAATTCATTTTCTGCATAGTCAGATGCCAGTTTGGTAGCTTCTGCTATTGCAAAATTCACCAGAACAAAACACATCTTTTTGTTATTTTCTGAGCATCCTTTCCTGATTTCCACAAGCAATGGATGCAGAAATGTATTAACGTCGATGAAGTCATACACTTTGTTATGCATATTAGTATGCTTTATGCTGCTCACGGAAAAATCTATGTAGAGATAATACCTCAGCTGCATCTATCATTCCGTTAGACATCAGTACCTGGAAGAATCGAGGATGGCTATCAGTTAAGAGGCTGACAATGGAGATCCTGTCCTCTGGTAGTCCCCTCCTCTCTTAAAGAAATGTCAAAAAAACAAAAAAACAAAAAAAAAAAAAGAAAAAAAGATACGTCAAGTCTCTATGCTTGCCATGTAGACATTACCACCACACACTTTGTTGTTGCAAGATAAGGTATATCCATAGTTTCAGACTCAGTGTGAAGCTGGCATGCTCCTACAGTAGGAGAGGAGGAAGTAAAGGTGATATTTATATGCATGTATATGTATGTGCATCGCTTTTATGCCAAAGTATATATACACATACATACATGTGCATATATATTCATATGTTTATGTGTATATACCACACATACATATACACACATATGTATGTATTTATATATAAGGTATATATAGATAATACAGACATAATAAACACACACATAGAAATTCTATACAACCTTTATTAAATGTTTTTTGTATATGTCAAAGTTATCTATGGTGACAATATAAGATAGGAATAGGTAACGTTTCACATATGATTTTTTAGAGTAATTTATACTTTCCTGAAAGAAGTAAAATATCAGATTTTGTTGTGTTTTATAATTATCAACAATAAAAAAAAATCAACTCAGTAGAGCACTACATAGCCTTAAAGGCTCTCTTCTAATAAGATATCTCCCACATAACAAGTATATGAAATGTGCCTGCTACAAATCATGAGTATAACTTTTAATATGTTACATGGGTCATTTATTTTCTCTGGGTTGGCTCATAAATGTTTGGGGAATGACTAACACTTGCAACATAGGGTGCTCAGTGGAAGAATACCACCATTTGTTCCACATTCAAGTTCTCTCAGGCTCTTAGGAGTAAGGCTTGTTGTGGGGGATATTTTCCTTCTTTTCAATATTATAATCCTTGAGCCCCCGTTTCTGTGTTTCCATTTATAAAAAAACAAGCAAACAAAAGACCCAGCACCTCATGATGACGACACCAACAGATTTTAAGCGTGATCATTTATTTAACAATGAAGTAAAATAAATAATAACATCTCAGATACTGAATATAATCAAATGTACTAAAATCAATATAGCAAATGCTATATGTAAGTGAGGAAAACATATATACTATTGGTGCAGTACACCTTTGAAATCCAGGCCTTAGTTCGTTTATTGTCTATTGATGCATTTGGAAACATGTATACCGAATGAAGACACTTCTAGATTTTTTCCTTCTGGTCTTCAAAGATTTTTGATGGAAAATGCTTCTGTCATCTACTCTCAAACTGGTAAAAAATTTACAAGCTCTTTTAACTCGTGGTTATCTTCAAAAGACACTGAGATAGGTTTTGCTATTGTATGGACTAGAAGTTGACTTTAACCCAGAGAAGTATGAATCTTTTCAAGCAGGTAATTAAACCAACAGCTAATTAGCAGCAAAGCCTATCTTTCTCTTTTAATTTTTCCCCTGTCAAAACTGGGGAGGGCAGCAGAGAGCAAAAGGCACTTCTAACAGGCTTCACTTCTCAAACTATAGATGGTTCAAGATGGCAATTCAACTGTACTCCAACAAGTTTCAGTTTTTTCCCAGACAATCAGGAACTAGAAGCTGAAGCCTTCTTGTTGACTGGTTTTCTGCACACAGTTCCATCAGTGCTGGCTTTTCTACTCCATACTGAAATTTTTCTCTTCTGGTCCTTTCTTCACTACTCTAGCTAGGTTTTCTACTTTTTTTCATTCAAATCAGAGCTCAGTGACTCACCTTTTATTTATGATGTAAAAAAAATCTAGAATTGTCCTTTTATGCTAATTCCTATATAGAGATTGGGTTGAAGAAGAGACAGTGAAGATGAGGAAACCAATTAGGAAACTATTGCAGTAGTATAGATAAGAGATGATGAAAACTTCTAAGTAGAGAGGAGAGAAATGTTGTTGAGATATGGTTAACAAGACTTGGTCATAAATTTTCTTTTTTTTTTCTCTCTCTTAATAATATCCATCCCCCTCAATTATGTATAAGGATAGTTTTCAGCATTCATTTTTTATAAGATTTTGAGTTCTAAATTTTTTCTCCTTCCCTTCCATCCCTCCCGCTCCCTGAGACAGCAGGCAATCTGGATATAGGTTATTAATGTTCAATCATTTTAAACATATTCACACATTAGTCATGTTGTGAAAGAAGAATCAGAACAAAAAGAAAAAACCATGAGAGAGAAAAAAAAAACAACAAAAAAAGTGATAGTATTATACTTTGATCTGCATTCAGACTCCATAGTTCTTCCTCTGAATGAGGATAGTATTTTCCATCACAAGTCTTTTGGAATTGTCTTGGATCACTGTATTACTGAGAAGAGCTAAGTCTATCATAGTTGATCATTACACAATGCTGCTGTTACTATGTACAATGTTCTCCTGGTTCTAATCACTTCACTCAGCATCAGTTCATGTGAGTCTTTCCATGTTTTTCTAAAATCTACCCGCTCATTATTTCTTATAGAACAATAATATTCCATTACATTCATATACCACAACTTGTTCAGCCATTCCCCAATTGATGGGCATCCTTTCAATTTACAATTCTTAACCACAACAAAAAGAGCTGCTATAAATATTCTTATTCATATGGGTCATTTTCCCTTTTCAATAATGTAGTATTGGCATTGCTGGATTAAAGGGTAGGCAGAGTTTTATAACCCTTTGGGAATACTTCCAAATTACTCTCCAGAATGGTTGGACCAGTTCACAACTTTACCAATAATGCTTTGATGTTCTAATTTTTCCACACATATAATTTTTCTTCTGTCATATTAATTAATCTGATAGGTGTGAGATGCTATCTCAGTTCTTTTAATTTGTATTTCTCTAATAAATAGTGAGTTAGAGCATTTTTTCCTATGACTATAGATAACTTTAATTTCTTCATCTGAAAACTGCCTTCTCAGATCCTTTGATCATTTATCAATTAGGGAGTGATTTGTATTCTTACAAATTTGACTTGGTTCTCTTTGCATTTGAGAAATGAGGCCTTTATTAGAAACAGTGACTGTAAAAATTTTTTTCTTATCTTTCTGCTTTCTTTCTAATCTTGGTTGCATTGGTTTTGTTCATGCAAAAACTTTTTAAATTTAATGTAATCAAAATTTTTCATTTTGTATTTCATAATGTTTTCTATTTCTTGTTTGGTCATAAATACTTCCCTTTTTCATAGATCTGATAGGTAAACTATTCCTTGGCATCCTAATTTGCTTATAGTATCACCCTTTATGTTTAAATCATGTACCCAGTTTGACCTTATCTTGGTATGCAGTGTAAGATGTTGTCTATGTCTAGTTTCTGCCCTGCTGTTTTCCAGTTCTCATAGCAGCTTTTGTCAAATAGTTAATTCTTATCCCAGAAGCTGGAGTCCTTGGTTTTATTGAATAATAGATTACTGTAGTCATTTACTATTGTGTCTTGTGTACCTTACCTATTCCACGGATCCACCACCTTATTTCTTAGCCAGTGAAAAATAGTTTTGATGACTGTAGTTTTATAATATTATTTTAGATCTGGTTTGGGTAGGTATAATAGTAAGGGAATTTGAAGACCTTCCCTGCCCCTTAATGAAACTCACTTGGAGCCCAACAAGAGAAACTTGCTTAGGGGAGGCTTGTTTTTCAGGAAGGCTTTCACACCTTTTTTTACTTTGTAATTAGGCAGTGGGTCACAAAGGTTGGGATGTTCTCTAACCCTGGAGAAGGCTATGTGTACTCCCTGAGGTGAAGTTTTGCTTTGGGACTTGCTTAAGGGAAGAGTTTTGTGATTTGGCCAGATGAGACTTTGCATAGCCATTGAGTCCCCTGACTTTGAAAACTCAGATGTTGGTGCTTCTCTCTCTGGTAACTAACACTGTATTTATGTAATGGTCAGACAGCTAGAAGCCCTGTCTGTTGGTCTGTTGAATTGCTTTATTTTCTCTGTATGTTTTATCTGCTTGTAATTTCTGTTTGTATTTTCTGAAGTTCAGGGTGCTGACTTTTCCCCCTGAACTAAGTGAATGATATATATTTTTGATTAAAGTAAGATTGTTAACCCCTTTTCAGTTGCTTTCCTTTAGAAAAGCAGATCAAAGAACCTGTCCTAGCAGCCATCCTGGGTATGCTAAGGTGCTTGCTGATACACGAGGCCACCTTCCTTTGCATTTTTTTTTTCATTAATTCCCTTGATATTCTTGACCTTTTGTTCTTCTAGGTGAATTTTATTATTTTTTCTAGCTCAATAAAACAATTTTGGTAGTTTGATTGCTATGGCGCTGAAGAAGCAAATTACTTTAGGTAGAACTGTCATTTTTATTATTTTATCTCACCTTACCCATGAGCAATTGATATTTATCCAGTTGTTAAAATCTGATTTTATTTGTGTAAAGTGTTTTGTAATTGTGTTCATATATTTCCTGGGTTTGTCTTGGCAGATAGACTCCCAAATATTATATTGTCTATAGTTATTCTGTCTCTTGCTGCTGGACTTTGTAAGTAATATATTGAAATGCTGATGATTTATTGCAATGGTAATTAATTTAAATTTGAAGACCTCTTTTTTGCTATGTCAAGTAAGGAGGTACTTAGCCCTTAGTAACTAAGGGCTAAATACCTCTATGAAATAAACAGAAGGTGTGAACTCTGTCTCCTGTTGCTGACATAACAGGAAGGGGTTGGCTGAGACAGGAAGCCAATGTGTGTATGTGTGTGTGTGTGTATAAGAAGAGACATAGTCAGAATCAAGAATTTTTTCTTCTGGCAGTGCTCCTGGTAGAGGAAGCAGAATTTTCACAGCATCTGGAAGCTGGGATGCTACTTGCTGGACTGAGAACTGAGTTGGAATTTTCTATGAGATCAGAATCTGGTGAAAGCTGAAGTTGCTGCTGAGAAGGCCGCCTAGAAGGCTGACATTTCTTCTGGGTCCTAGGGTCAGATGAACTGCTGGAGGACTGAATAAGTATGACCAGGATAAGACTTTGTTTGTTTGTGGCTTGGCTGATCCTTGAGTTCTTGTCAACAGAAGTGGTGAAGGTTTTGAGATGTGCCAGACCTTGTTAACTTCAGTGTGTACCAGGAACTACCTGGAGGACTGGATGAGAACCTGGGAGCTGTCTGCCTCTGAATCCAGGTGACTGTTTGGTAAATTCAGGTAAGAGCTGGGACCATGGAAGGGGATCCAGGGAATCTGAGAGACCATCCTGAGTCAAGATGAAGAAAAGGCCCCTCCTTGGATATTGAATGCATAATGAAATTGAAGTTTACTAGACATTGTGGGGTGGAGGGTTTGTGTAATTTTCTAATGATTATATTTAGTGATTAATGATACTTAGTGACTGATTACTAGATAAGTGACTCATTAAGTTAACTTATGATTGCCCCATGAGTGGAAGACAGAATTGTATTGTGAAATGATTGAATGATTAAGTAAGGAGGGTTTCCCCCTTAGGGATACCAGATGATTATTCTTTTGTTCTTTGTTCTAAATACTGTAGCCACTTTGGTGAAAACTATGTAGCCATTTTAATGTTAAGCTGTTGTGAACACTATATTGTGATTTTCTGTGATAAGATGTAATGTTGTAAATGTTATGTTGTGATTTGTTGTGAGTGTTTGCCTTGATTTATAATGGAATAAATGGAGTGTTCACTATACTGTGTAATCAGAACCTTAAAAGCTATTCACAGTAACATTCTTTTGGGAAGCTGCTCATGCATGGCATTATATGGATCTATTTTCCAAGTCAGTGGTTTTTCCAATGAGATATTTCACATTGCCTTCTTTTTTTTTCATTTTTTTGGATCTATTTCATAATATCTTGATTTCTCATAAAGCCATTAGCTTCCAATTGCTCCAATATAATTTCAAAGGAGTTATTCTGTTCAGTGAGTTTTTGAAATTTCTTTTCCATCTGGCAAATTCAGCTTTTTAAGACTTTCTTCTCTTCACTGACTTTTTGGGCCTCTTTTGCCATTTGAGTTAGTCTATTTTTTAAGGTGTTATTTTCTTTAGTTAGGCTGTGACTCTCTTTTCATGATTTTCTTTCATCATTCTCATTTCTCTTCCCAATTTTTCCTCTACTTCTCTTACTTGATTTTCAAAATCCTTATTGAGCTCTTCCATGGCCTGTGACCAACGTATATTTTTCTTGGAAGTTTTTGATGCAGAAGTTTTGACTTTGTTGTCTTCTTCTGGTTCCATGTTTTGATCCTTTTTGTGCCTCAATAAAGATTCTGATTCTGGGTCTGATTGTGCTTCCTCTGTTTACTCATCTTGCCAGCCAATTACTTGACTTTTGAGCTCTTTGCTGTGGTAGAATTCAGCTTCCAGAGTAGAGAGAGCTCTGTCCCAAATTGCTGGGGTTTTTGCAAATGTTGTCAGAGCTGCTGTCAGAGCTATGAGGAGGGCATCCTCTCTATAGCCACCACAAGTTCTGGCATACTAGCTTTCCTCACCCCAGGACCACTACCCAAAACTATGACCCAGATTCAAGCAGGTCAAAACAAGAGCAATCACCTCAAATGGTCTCTTGGTCCCTCTATGATCTGCGGGCCAGGAGCTCTGGAAGCAGCCATGTGGCAGCAATTGCAGCTGCTATGCCACCACACACCTCTCACCCTGAGGCCAGGTGCTGGACCACACTCTTCTCTCACCCAATTCCTACAGAGTTCCCTACTGACTTTTTACTTTCTCTTTGGTGTTTATGCATTGAGAAGTTTGGAGACCGCCACAGCTGCTGGTGGGTCACTCTCCTGAAATGTGCTCTGGCTGGTCTGTGCCACTGGTCAGGGCTGCCCTGGGTCTGGGCCCATGTGGCTCATGCAGGACTGCACTCAGCTCCCAGCTTGGTGTGATAGACCCTTCCTGTTGGTCTTCCAGGCTGCCTTCAGTGGGAGATTTGTTTCTCTCTGTCACTTTCTGGGTTCTGTAGCTCTAAAATTTGTTTAGAGTCATATTTTACAGGTATTGGAAGTGGTTGGAGCAGGAGCTCAAGCGAGTTCCCGCTTTTACTCTGTGATCTTGGGTCCACTCCCTCTCTTGTTTAACTTTTTATGCTTCTCTTATATCTTGTATTTAAAGATCAAAATTTCTGTTCAGTTCTGGTCTTTTCGTCAGCAAAGTTTAAAAGTCCCCTCTTTCACTGAATGTCCATCATTTTTGCTGGGTAGTTGATTCTTGGTTATAAGCAAAACTCCTTTGCCTTCTGCAACAGCATATTCCAAGCTCCCACATCCTTTAATGTAAAAGCTCTTGAGTCCTGTATAATCCTGACTCTGATTCCTTTATATTTGAATTATTTCTTTCTACCTGCTTGCAGTATCTTCTCCTTGACCTCATAATTCTGGAATTTGGCTACAATATTCTTTGGAGTTTCCATTTTGGGATCTCTTTCAGGAAGTGATTGGTAGATTCTTTTAGCAACTGATTCACCTTCAGGCTCCAGGATATCATGGCAGTTTCCTTGATAATTTCTTGAAATATGTTCAGGTTCTTTTTTTTATCATGGTTTTCAGGTAGTCTGATAATTCTTAAATAACCTGTCCTGGATCTCTTTTCCAGGTCAGTTGTTTTTCTAATGAGTTAGTTTTACATTTTTGTTTTTTTTCATTCTTTTGATTTTGTTTGACTGATTCTTGATGTCTCAAAGAGTCATTCACTTCCACTTGCCCAATTTTAATTTTTAAGGAATTATTTTCTTCAGTTAGCTTTTGTACGTACTTTTCCATTTGGCCAATTCTACTTCAGTGGATTTTTTTTTTCTTTTTGGCCAATTCTATTTTTTTAAGGAGTTGTTTTCTTCAGTCAATTTTTGTGCTTCTTTTTCTAAGCTGTTGATTCTTTTTTTGTAATTCTCTTGCATAATTCTCATTTCTTTTCCCTATTTTTCTCCTTGCATAACTCTCATTTCTTTTCCCAATTTTTCTTCTACCTCTCTTACTTGATTTTTAAAATACTTTTTGAGTTCCTTCAAAAGGATTTTTTGGACTTGAGTCCAACTCATATTCCCTTTTGAGGCTTCACATGTAAGCATTCTGACATTATTGTCCTCTTCTGGGTTTGTGATTTGATCTTCCTTGTCTCCATACTAGCTTTCTATGGTCAGGGCTCTTTTTTTTGCTCATTTTTCAAAGTTGACCTCTGTTCCTGGGTCACAGGGCCATTTTCCCAAGCTTCTTGTGCTGGTAGCCAGGGATCTGGTCACTGGCTTTCTACCCTGGGGTTTCAGGTGCTAGTGGCTTGCTCCCTGTGCTGGATGGCCTGGCCTAGTCTTGCCTGTTGTCCCAGGGTTCTAGGGTGGCAATTTACTTTCTGTGTTGGTGCTGGAAGCCTCACAATTGTCCTGCTATGCCACTGCCCTGTTGAACCAGGACCAGGGTGTCTCAGTGGCTGATCTGTGTTGTGGCAAAGAGCCTCCCGCTGCCTTGCTTGGACACCATCTGTGCTGGACTGTGCTCCCCTTTTACCCAAGTGAGACAGACCTTTCCTGAAGTTCTTGTACATTATCTTGGGCCAGAAAATTGTTTCACTACATCTTTTTGTGGGTTCTGTCATTCTAGAATCCATTTAGAAGCTTGATTTAACAATGCTTCTGAGGCAATCTGGGGAGAGCTCAGACAACTTCCTGGCTTCTTTCTGCTATCTTTGCTCTGCCTCTTTGAACAGATTTTCTGTGGAGATAAAGGAAAAGGAAAAGTCAAGGATGATCCTAATATTACAAAGTAATAGTAGTCTTCTCAGTAAGATAAGTTCAAAGGAAGAATTAATTTGAAGAAAAAAAAGGCCTATGATATAATCTTTTAGCCATGTCAAATTTGAGATTGCAAGGGCATTGGGATCGAGATATGCAGCAGGCATTGGGTAACTGGACATTGGAGTCCAAGAGGAAGACTATTCTTCTATTCCAGAATTCTCACATGCTTACATGCTTCCCTAAAATAACACACCTGAAACTGATATTATGTATGGCATCCATTCACTTATTTCTTCAACAAGCATTTACAAAATGCCAACAATCTGAAAGGATATTAAAACATTTTTGTTTGCATACCATATCAAAAATTTGCTCAATAAACTTTACATTAGTGTAGAATCAATATGTATTACAGCCATATTCAGTATGGAACAGAATTCATTATAAAGTTGACTCATCTTGAATTCCACTCAAGACTGGGAGGGTGGGGCAGGTAGATAATATAGCACCAATGTGACTTATGTTTTTCTACAAGTAATGATTTCATGACCCAGATTCAACAGTGAATTTGAGATAAAAAATTAAATTTTAGATAAAAGAGAACACTTTTCTTCTTTATCCACTTCTTTTGTATTTGGATACATAAAGTCTTCTCAAACTAACAATTTTGGTCCAGCTACATGTGATGAGTATAAATACAAAAATGCCTATCACCATTTTTGCTGTCTATTTTCTTGGAGAGACTCCAAACTGCATCCTGATCCTTGAGGGTGGCATGGAGTCTAGTTAGAAAATGTTTCCCTAAATCATAGACTGCTCCAGCTGATTTGGCAGAAGCATCCTCCATATTCCTGGTTATGCCAGTAAAGAGGCATCCCCAGTGTGGGAGCCATGTGTTTTTTATAATTTGCATTGCAAACAAGAGAATCAGGCCAGTAAACAGGTCTCTATGCTGTTTTTGACAATGGGTGGGGAGCCATTGGCTCATAGACCAGATCCAGTTCTTGGCTGGATTTCATCTAGTTTCTAGGGTAATAGCGCTACCACTATTGCCTCTCAATTTAAGGAATCATTTCCTTCCTAGTGAACTGCTTTGGTTGTACTTTTCAAATCTGAAGGCTTAATGATAGAGAGCATTGGAGAGCTTAAAAAAACTATAAGTAATAACTCTCTGAAGTACATTGAGTAAATGAACTACTGAGTATAAAGTCCTTTCTTTGTTTCTTTGTTTCTTTGTTTCTTTGTTTCTTTGTTTCTTTCTTTCTTTCTTTCTTTCTTTGTTTCTTTCTTTCTTTGTTTCTTTCTTTGTTTCTCTCTCTCTCTCTCTTTCTTTCTCTCTTTCTCTCTTTCTTTCTTTCAGCTATAGAACCTACTGGATTTTTCTAACTTTCCTACTCCACTGTCTACTTCTATCTCTCCTTTTTTTGCCATTCTTCCATCTCCTCCTTTCCCAGTCTGTTGTCTCTCCATGTATTTCTTTTGACCTCTTCCCTAATCTATGGATCTTTCTGCATTTTCCTCATTCTTTTCTCCTTTGTCTTACCTTTCCTTTCTTCCTTCCTTCCCCATTGACTTAACTGGTCACAATGAATATATAACTGTTGAACATCTTCCAACTATTTATTATATCTGTTGAATAGTTTTATGTTCCTTGTTTTTAATTTTTTAAAAAAGCATTTAACCTTGTACATTCTTCTTTCCTCTACCTCCTGAGGCCCTCTCCAATTAGTCCTGCATTTCTTTGTTTTTCTTTATGTCAAATGCCTAAGCCACTGATGATCTCTACTATGGTATCCATCATTCAATTATTTATTCTTATATTGCCTGCCTTTGTGAAGTTAAGGACCGCGTCTTTATGTTACATCTGTATCTCCCACAAAGCATATGCAGGCAAGTGCTGAACACTAAGTAAGCCATAAACATTTAAAAATCTCCAATGATATGATAACTTACACTGAATCAGACATTAATCCAATTGAATTTAATAAGCACCAGTGAAGTACGAGACACTCTGCTAGACATTAGACACACAAAGACAAAACTGAAACATCCTTTCTTCAATGAGCTTATGTTCTACTTTTGCAAACAATATAGGCACAGATGCCTATACTGGAAATATAGTAAATATAAAATATATACAAAATAAGTGCAAAATCACTTTTTGCGGGGAGGAGAGTGCTAACAACCGGGGAAGTCAGGGAAAGCCTCTTTCTTGTAAAAAGAGACAGTTGAGCTCTCCTTGAAGGGAGTCAGGTATTGCAAGAGGAAATGGTGAACAGACATTATTCTGGGGATGAGGACATCCTGTGCAAAGACTCAGAGATCGGATATATAAATATCCAAATCTCATTGTTGAAATACCCAGGAGTCATATTAGCAGTAATTTTAGACACCCTAATGTTCACTAAAGAACTCCAAGAAAATAAAATTTGCTACATTGAATGCTGACTTTCCTTATTTACAGTGTAGAGCACATACACAACACATTGAGGATCACCTCTGACAACCTGAGAAAAATACCTCATGTTGCTCAGGCATCTTATCACTTCATGTGGTAGTTTGAATTCAAATAAACTTGCAGTTCTTGTTTTTTTTTTAAAGATTTATGTGAGTTGCAAACCTAGTTGAAAGGAGTATGAGGTCTTTGAGAACAGGGACTATGCCTTAGTTACACACTGCATTTTCATCAGCACCTAGTCCTGGGTGCTTATATAATAGAGGCTTAATACGTGTTTACTGACTGAATAATTATGATAGTTACTTTAAACAGGGGTTTTACACTTTTAAGCTTTCTGTCCTATGTTCTTGGAGTGGAGAGGTCTTTTATTTTCAAATTTTCTTTTTTGTTATTACTGGAAAATCAATGATTCACATATTTGGCTAGGTTAACATACAGTTTTTCTGCCAAAGAATCCAGAAACTCAATGCACAATCCATCATTTTCTGACAACTACCTGCAGAGATCCTGGAAAGGCTTGGTGGTTTCAGTTCAAGGGTCACTGAATGAGAGCCTACAGGTTCTCTTCCCTTTTTCATCCCTGTCATGCCAATAGTTAAAGAAAGTGATAGTTAATACTTGCATCTGTCCAGTGGACCTAGTTTATCTGATGGTCCTGGAGATCTTTTTTTTTTTTAGGAAGCTGATTTATCTCTTGTTCAATTTTTTTTTTCTAAGATAGGTTTACTTAAGTGTTCTGTTATCTCTTCTCTTATTTAGAGTAGTGTATAGTTTTAAAAATATTCATCCTTTTTTACTTAGATTGTCAGTTTTACTGGTATGTAATTGGGCAAAATAACTCCTAATAATTGTTTTAATTTCATCTTTATTGGTACATTGGTACATTTGCAACTGGTACATTCCCTCTTTTCATTTTTGATACTGGTAATTTGCTTTTCTTCTTTTTTTTTTAATAAAAATCAAATTAACCAATAATTTATCAATTTTATTGTTTTTCCCTACAAACCATCTTTTTGTTCTATTTATTCATTCAATAGTCTATTTACTGTCAATTTTGTTAATCTCTCCTTTGATATTCAGGATTTCCATTTTGGTGTTTAATTGGAATTTTAAATTTTGGGTTTTTTTCTCATTTTAAAAAATCTTTGCATGCCTAATTTGTTGATCTGTTCTTTCTTTTCCTTCCTTCCTTCTTTCCTTCCTTCCTTCCTTCCTTCCTTCCTTCCTTCCTTCCTTCCTTCCTTCCTTCTTTCCTTCTTTCCTTTCTTGCATTTTGAAGGGGGGAAGGCAGGACATTTGTGGTTAAGTGACTTGCCCAAGGTCACACAGCTAGTAAGTGTTAAGCATCTGGGGCCAGATTTGAACTCAGGTCCTCCCAACTCCAGGGCCGGTGCTCTATTTACTGTGCCACCTAGCTGCCCCCTCTTTCTCTTTCTTACTGATAATATAAGTTTAGGGACATATAATTTGGCCTAAGTACTACTTTGACTGCATCCCACAGATTTTGCTATGTTGTCCCTTTATTGTCATTCTATTTAATGAAATTACATTATGATTTGGTTTTTTGACCCACCACTCATTCTTTAGGATTAGACTACTTAGTTTCCAATTACTTTTTAATCTATGCTTTCATGAGTGTTTATTGAATATAACTTTTAAATTACGGTTTGAAAAGGGTGCATTTAACATTTCTGGTTTTCTGCATTTGGCTGTGAGGTTTTTATGTCCTGATACATTTAAACATAAATATTAAACAAACAGCATTGCAGGGGGTGGAGCCAAGATGGCTGAGTAGAAACAGGACTTCCATAGGCCCTGGCTTCCACCTCCTCCAATACATGTAAAAAATGACTCTAAACAAACTTTAGAGTTACAGAACCCACAAAATGACAGAGAGAAACAAATCTCCTGCTGAAGGTAGTCTGGCAGGCCAGCAGAAAGGGTCCATTGCTGCTCACTGGAAGCTGAGCACAGTCCCATCTGAGGCACGGTTTTACCCTAGAGTGGCCCCAACCAGCTGTGGCTGGAGCAGACTTCACAAGAGTAAATCACTAGCAGCTGTAGCAGTTTCCAGGCTTCTCAATCCATAAATGCCAAAGACAAAGTAAAAGGTCAGTGTGGAACTTTGATCAAACAGGGGGGAGGAAAGAGCCTGGTCTGGTTTTTGTACCTGGGGTGAGAAGTAGGGGAGGTGTAGTAGCTGCAGCTGCTGCAGTGTGGCTGCTTCTCAGAGCTCCTGGCCTGAAGATAGTAAAAGCAACCATTCAATGGGTAAATGCTCTTGCTTTGACCTGCTTGCACCTGGATTGTGGTTTTGGGTGGTGGTGCCAGAGTATGTGCAGGCTGTAGAGAGGATGCCCCTATAATAGTTCCAGTACCTGCAAAACCCCCAGCGATTTGGGACATAGCTCTGTCCATTCTGGAAGCAGAGTCCTACCATGGCAAAGAGCTCAAAAGTCAAGTAATTGGCTGCCAATATGAGCAAGCAACAGCAGCACAAACAGATTATAGAATCCTGTTTTGGGGACAAAAAGGATCAAGACATGGAGTGAGAGAAAGACATTGAAGTCAGAACTCCTGCATTAAAAGCCTCTAAGAAAAATATGAACTGGTTACAGGCCATGGAGGACCTCAAGAAGGATTTTGAAAATCAAGTAAGAGAACTGGAGGAAAAATTGGGAAGAGAAATAAGAATTATGCAAGAAAATCATGAAAAGCAAGTCAACAGCCTTCTAAAAGACACCCAAAAATACACTGAAGAAAATAACATCTTAAAAAATAGACTAACTCAAATGGCAAAAGAAAACCAAAAAGCCAATGAGGAGAAGAATGATTTAAAAAGCCAAATTTGCTAGATTGAAAAGGAATTTCAAAAACTCACTGAAGAGAATAACTACTTCAAAATTAGATAGAAGCAACTGGAAGCTAACGAGTTTATGAGAAATCAAGATACTATGAAACAGATCCAAACAAATGAAAAAATAGAAGGCAATGTGAAATATCTCATTGGGAAATCCACTGACCTGGAAAATAGATCCAGGAGAAATTATTTAAAAATTATTGGACTACCTAAAAGCCATGATCAAACACAGAGCCTGGACATCATCATTCAAGAAATTATCAAGCAAACTTGCCCTGATATTCTAGAACCAGAGGGCAAAATAGAAATTGAAAGAATTCACCAATCACCTCTTGAAAAAGATCCCAAAAAGGAAACTCCTAGGAATATAGTCAAATTCCAGAGTTCCCTTGTCAAGGAGAAAATACTGCAAGCAGTTAAGAAGAAACAATTTGAGTCTTATGGAAACACAATCAGTATAACACAAGACCTAGCAGCTTCTACATTAAGGGATGGAAGGGCTTGGAATATGATATTCCAGAGGTCAAAGGAGCTAGGACTAAAACCAAGGATCACTTAACCAGCAAAACTGAGTATAATGCTATAGGGAAAAATGTGGTCATTCAAAGAGAGGACTTTCAAGCATTCTTGATGGAAAAACCAGGGCTGAACAGAAAATTTGACTTTCAAATACAAGAAGCAAGGGAAGCAAGAGACAATAAACAAGAAAAAGAAATCATAAGGAACTCATTAAAGTTGAACTATTTATATTCCTACACGAAATAACAATCATTGTAACTCATAATATTTTTCTCAGTATGAGGATAGCTGAAGGGGATATATATGTATATATGTATATATATATACATATATATGAAGATGTATGTGTATATAAATATAAATATATA
>CM053587.1:74360953-74378058 GCA_028646515.1 Pseudochirops corinnae
AGCCTGGCGCCACAGGCTCCACGTGACCACATTCAGCCTATTAGGGAACAGAGTATACTTTCAAATATCCAAGGGTCCTCAGAGTCACGTAGCCACATTAGCAAAGGGCCTAGGGGCAGGGAAGATCTTCAGATTCCCATAACAGGGGAGGGGGGGGAACATTCGAACCATTATGCTCAGACAAGCTATGTACAGGATAAATTAGAAATAATCAACAGAGGGAAAGCCCTTGGAGTGAGATGGATCACGAAAGAACATCCTGTGGAAAATGAGATTTTACCTGGGGTTTGAAGAAAGACAGGGCAGTCAGGAAGTGATGAAGGAGAGAATTCCGTTCCATGAATAAGAGCTATCCAATAAAAAGTGTCATCAGTCAGGAGACGGAGAACCTTGTTCCCGGAAAAAGGAAGCCAGTGTCACTAGGTGGGGCAGCATTTTGGGAGGAGGGAGGTTTAAGAAGACCTCAGAGGTGAGGGAGGACAGACAACAAAGGACCTGGAAGGCCTGACACAGCATTTTACATTCGCTCCGGGAGCAAAGAGGGAGGCATTGGAGCTTCTTTCTTAGGGTGGTACCATGGTTAAATGGCCTGGTACTGCCGTCTGGGAAGATCCCTTTGACAGCTGAGTGCAAAATGGATTAGAGAGGGGAGAGGCGGCAGGAAGACCAAACCACTTTACTAAGTACCTTCCCTAAAACACTTTGGTAGAACTGCCTCTACAACTTTGTAATTTACTCATTTTTAACAGAATGGAAGGTGGTTGACTTTAACTTCAATCATGGTACCAGAGTGAAAGTGTAGGCTAGTGGCTAGAAAGCTGGTCTCTCAACCAAAAAGACCTGGGCTCAAGTCTCTGGAGTCAGAGACCTGGGTTCAAGTCTCATATCTGACAATGTTGGTTGCAATTAAGTGGCTTAACCTCTCCCAAGCAATCCTGTATGACAGAATCGTTCAATAGTTGCTCAGTTGCAACTGTTGGGGGCAAGAGAGTATTTCAGTGAAGGTTTCAGGTCTGGACTAATATTTTACCCACATCCATAGAACTCTAACCTGGGAGGAAATTAATGGAACTTTGCCCTGGGGTGAAACCTTATCCCTAAGGAGCTTTGTCCCTGTGTTGATTATAGTAAAGAGCCATGGACAGAACATATAGTCCTCTAAGGGAAAAGACAGGAGTAAATTTGGTGGGGGATGGGATAGAGATGGGGGTGGCAGTAGGGGAGAAGGGAGAAAGCAGGGATGGGAAGAGGAGGGGAAGAGCTGGAGTGGAATCAACCCCAACTCCGTGTCATACGGTTAAGGGTGGGTAGTGTTCCTCGGGCAAGGGAACTTAGAGAACAGAGGCCCCAGCTGGTCAGACCTGAGATGTGACCCATCTTAGAAGTAGGGAAGGAAGTCCAGTGCTGACCATAGCCAAGGGAGTCAGTCCCCTCAATGGCTGTAGCAATAGCCCAGTTACCCTAAGGGGGAAAACGGAGGTAAGAGTTTCCCTAGCAATGCACTTACAATTTCCCAGGGTCTCCATAAACAGTGACCTGAATCTTGGGGTCTCTGTCTTCCATCATGAGAGGACCATGTCCTCACCTCCCATCAAAGGGTGCTTCCTGTGCCACTGGCCCTGGGTATAGTTTCTAATGCTTACCCAAACTTACCCAAAAATTTGGGATAGTTATGGCTATCGCAAAATTGCATGTGATCTAAGTTTTGCTGTCCTTATTGTCTTCTCTTACATTGTTTTTCTTGAACTTGTAAGATCTTCAAGTTTCTATTTGCATGGATAGATGAGTGGCCCAGATTTCAGATAGGGCCTCCCAGAGTCCAGAGTTCTTAGATTTCTTGGGGCCCGTGACGTTGGATAAGAAAAAAAATCTGTCTTTATCTTCACTAACCTCCAAGAGAAATTTGGCATTTACTAAAATTATTTCAAAACATTATTCTGAGTTCATACGCTTTACCAGATTGCCAAAAGGGTCCCTAACAATATAGAAAAGTGGTATAGTAAGAACATGTGTTTAAAAATATTCCCTCATTAGTTTGTAACAAAAAGTCTCTCCCAGAAGTGTATAGAGAGTCCAGAGGAAAGTAGGTTCAGTTTAGAGCACATAAGGCAAAAGTTATTCATAGCTCCTGAAATCTTTTTATTGAAATACTCAAAATGTTACTTTTGAAAATGGTAGTTTGGGGCAACTAGGTGGTACAGTGAATAGAGCACTGCCCCTGAAGTCAGAAGGACTTGAGTTCAAATCCAGCCTCAGACACTTGACATTTAACTATAGGTGTGACCTTGGGCAAGTCACCTAGCCCTAATTGTCTTGCCTTTCCCCCTCAAAAGAAAATGGTAGTTTTTGCTTTTTGTAGAGTTGCATCCTTTGTCCTCAGCTCCAAGAACAACTATTAGCTTTTCTGTTGATGCCATTAAGACCACAGTGGGAAGATGAGATGTCCTCTGACTGCTTGAAGTTTACCAGGTCATCTGCTAGTTAGTGTGGGAGGTTGGGAGGAGAAGACTAGATCAAGATGAAGACCAAGGCCTGGGATTTGGCTGGAACATTGTCTTTTCCTCTGAAATCTTTATATTTCAAGTGTTTCTTATAATTCACGTATTGTTAATTCTGCTTTCTGAGCCATTCTGATAGCCTTCTTTGTTTGATGGATGAGTTCGTCCCACTCATATTCATGAATATGGTTGTTCCTTGCATTTCCCCTGATGTTATCCCCTGTCTTGGTTTCTCCCATTCCTTTACAAAGAGCAAGAAGATGGTAAAAGCAAATAAATGCGATTGATCAATACTAGCACTCTTATCGCTGAAAAAGCCTGATTCTGCTCCTCCACCTACTCCTCTCTTCACTCAGCCCCAAGACTGAGCAAACCTGCTTTTTCTCTTTCTTTCTCTCCTTTCTGACTCAGCCTCCAAAGATGAAGTTTGTTTTGCTTACGACTACTCTCTCACACTCCCTAGAAAGTTCCCTTCTCCCCCAAATTTTCCTGTCCCTGACAATTTTCCTGCTGGATTTAATGTATTTTTTAAAAAAATCTTTTTATGTCTGTTTTCAGGCCTCCTTTCTCGGGTTCAGTTAAGAGCGAAGTTCGTCACAGGGCCCTTCTTCATGCCCCTCCTCCACTTTTTCCTCTTACATTCTGATATGTGAAGTAGCCTTGGTCGTATCTGAAACCTTGTGATGCCATTTGGTTTGGTTTGTTTGTTTTTTCCTTGGCAAAGATACTGGAGTGGTTTCTCCTTTACTTCTGCAGTTCATTTTATAGATGAGTAACTTGAGACAGACAGGATTGAGTGACTTGTCCAGGGTCACCCAGCTAGTCAGTGTCAGAGGCCAGATTGGAGTTTGGAGCCACCTAGTGCCCCACAGCTATGTGGCCTTGGACAAATCACCTTTGCCCTCAATTTCCTCACATGTAAAATAAAGGGATGGGATAAAATTGTCTTTCTGGTTTCTTTTCACTCTAATTCTATGACCCTATGAATACAAATAGTAGACATTTGATAACAGACATTTGAAAATGTGTCCAAATCATTAATGATCATAGAAATATAAAGGAAAACCACCCTCTGTTATTACCTCCCATCTAGCTTATCTGCAAATTTGGGGACCGTTATTGGTAAAGAGCCTCAGAGAGGACAGATGTGATACTTTAAATCTTTGAATTATGCAAGAAAAGTTATTAAATTATTTTTGTTATTTGACCCAGGGATCCCATTATCAGCAAGCATTTTTAAGTTCCTATGTTGTTCCAAGTATAGTACTGGGCTCTAGGGATAGAAACATAAAAAATGAGACCATTCCTACTCTCAATGAACTTTTGTTACTGTAAATATGGCCCAAGAGGGGTTACTGACAATAAAAAAAATAAAAAAAAAAGAGAGACTTTTATGCACCAAATATTCATAACAGATAGGTAGTGTAGTGGATAGAGTGTCAGACCTGGAGTCAGGAGGACCTGAGTTCAAATCCATCATCACATACTAACTATGTGATGCTGGGCAAGTCATATAGCCCTGTTTGCCTCAGTTTCCTCCTCTGTAAAATGAATTGGAAAAGGAAATGAGAAACCACATTAGAATTTTTGCCAAGAAAACCCTAAATGGGGCCCTGAAGAATCAGACACTCAATCAACAAAACAGCAACAGTTGTTTATGATAATTAAAAAAACTGGAAATAAAATATTGGATCAGTGATGATGGATTACTTAAAGAATTACAATATTTGAATGTAGCAAAATATTACTTCTTCCTTCATGAGAAGAGAGGAGAACCTGCACCAGTCAATCAATCAATCAATTAATCATAGACTTTAGACAAAATGTGAAAAAAGTACTTGGTCACCTGGCATGACTTTGTTCAAAGAGTTTTCAGATTGCCTGAGGAAATGATAATGCCTTGCGGGGCCTCTAAAAAACCGGGCAGGCAGTACAGATCCCAAAGATTTGAACAAGAGGGAAATCTTCGCATAACCTACAAGACAGAGGATGAGGCATTTCTGACAATCCTCACAATTCCTCAAATCTCTCCAAATAGGAATTGTGTTCAAGAGGTAAAGCAATTTCATCTGTTTCCATGGTATAGGACACCAGGAACACTAAAAAGGTAAAACCAGATGAATTAACAGCTGAGAAGGTTAGTCTCAAACTTAACTGAGTTAGAAATCACTCAGTGTCCTTTTCCCACCACTCATTGAACACTGGCTTCCTACTGAACTCAGCACCATGGCCACTTCCTTTTCAGTGCCACGGAAAACCAAAAGGCACAAGCTTTGCTCAGGCTATCTCAGTGTTCTGTACTACACCAGAGCTCAGTTAGATGACTCAGGAACAAAGGACACTGGGGCAGAACACCATTGCATGTGGCTATGTGGCACTATACCAAGCATGAAGGAAAGAGACCAGAAGTTAGCTCAGGCTAGTTTTGCTCCCCCAGAATGATGAAATGCAAATTTCCGAATATTTGAGGAACCTGAAATAGCTTGGAGCTCCAGACCTCAAGTAAACCACCGTCAAAGGGAAAGGAGTTAGAAAGTGATCAAAGCAGAATGTGAGGAAAAAAGACTAGAATTTTCAATCTCATGATGAAGAAAACTCAGTGGAAGACTATAAGCATAAGAGGATAAAGCAATAAGAAAAATATTAATAACAGAAAAGACTATGGACTCCAGATTAGCTAAGAAAATCCAGGTATCTATGAACAGATTTTGCAAGAAAAAGGAAAATGAATCAATATCTGATGAGTCCAAGGAACCTGTAGATTCCCAAAAAGAGTGAGGAACCACAGTAGGATGTTCCTGGATGGGTTAAAGAGAAACAAGAATTGTGAAAGCAGTTTATGACCTGCACAGCAGAAATAATTGGCAGAGGGGTAATAGAGCACCAGCCCTAAAGTCAGGAGGACCTGACTTCAAATCTTACCTCAGACACTTAACACTTACTAGCCGTGTGACCTTGGGCAAGTTGTTTAACCCCAACTGCCCTCCAAACAGCAAAAAAAATAAAATAAAATAATTGGCAGAATAGACATTTTTGAATCCACTGTGGCAAATCTGATGGCAAAGAAATTTTTAAAAAATAACTGGGAATACAAATACACAAAGGTGAAGATTAATCTGGAAGAAGAGAAGTAAAAAACAATAATGTCCAAAAAACGTGATCTACATAAAGCAAAACATATTGATCTTGAAGACAAGACACAAAGATACAATTTAAGGATCACTGATATCCCAAAAGAACGTGACAAGTCAAAATACCAGAAAGCTACAGTGGAAGAAATAATACAAGAAAACTGCCCAGAACTTCTGAACACAGAAAACAAAGCGCCAATGAAAAGAATCCACCGACTGCTTAGAGAATATTATACAAATTGACATATCTTATTCCTCAATTATTTTACGATCTAACATAAAAAGGCAGAAATAGTAAACATCTATTACATACCTTAACAAAATAAAAATAGTAAGCAATTCAAGGAACATAAACAAAAGATACAGCCCCAAATGGAAATTTAACAATGAAATCCCAAATGAGTGCATCAAAGAACAGATCATAAAAACAATAACTACATGAGATAAAATTATCATGAAAAAATATGTCAAAAACTCAGGGAGGTAGCTAACGCAGTCCTGGGAGAGGGGGAGTCATATCTCTCAAAATATACATTAATAAAACAAAAAGAGTATTAGTGAAATAAATACATTTAAAAATTAGAAATCCAACCAATAAGCAAACTTAAAAATATGATACAAAACACGAGAGATTAAAAATTAGAGAAGAAATAGTAACTTGGAAAACAAAATAACTTTGGAGATAACTAAAACTAAAAGTTAGTCTTTCGAAAAGTAATGAAATAAAGGGCAGCTAGGTGGCGTGGTTAACAGAGCATGGGCCCTGGGGTCCGGAGGAACTGAGTTCAAATATGGTCTCAGACACTTAACACTTAGCCGTGTGATCTCGGGCAAGTCATTTAACCCCAATTGCCCCTTCCCCCAAAAAAGCAGAAAAGTAATAAAATTGAAGAACTAATCTGATTATAAACCTCAGCCAAATGGTTTAAAAAGAGCAGAGCAGAAATCAAATCAATAAAATAGCAAAAGAACAAGATGAAATCAAAATAAAATCAGAAGAAATCAAAAGAATTGTCAGAACCTACAATTCACAGCTATATGCTATCCAAGTTGATTACACAAAAGAGATATAGGAACTCCTTCAAAAATAAAAATGCCCAAACCAACGGAATTAGCTGTAAAGGAACTCCCAATGGATTCACAGGAGAATTCTATTAAAAGAACATTAATAGCAGTATTACACAAACCATTCTCAAAAACTGAAAGATTCCTCTTAGGAAACAAATACAGTCCTAAAAACTTAGCCAAGAAAGGATAAAACATGAAGGAAAATTATGTTTAAATGGTATTTATTTTTTCACTTACATGTAAAGAGAATTTTTAACATTCATTTTTAGTGCTTTTTTCCCCCCTTTTTCCTTTACAATTTAAAAAAAAATTTTTAATTTATGGAATAAAAGAAGCATTTCCATAATATAGCATAATAAAAAGATGATTGCATATGATACTGCAAATCTATTATGTACAACTTACTATTCCTTTTATTTTTTATTTTTTTTATTAAGCTATTCCTTTTAAATATCTAAAAAAATTATCATTGTAAATTTCTTTTTTTCTTTCCCCCTCCCCCTGACATGGTTACCATTAGATATAAATATGTGTGTGTCTGTGTGTAAAATCATTCTTCTATTTATCAGTTCTTTCTCTGGATGAGGATGGTGTCTTCCCTCATATGTCCTTTGTACTTCATTTGGGTTATTTATAATAGTCAAAATGACTTAGTCACTCAAAGTTGTTCTTGAAACAATATTTCTGTTCCTGTATACAACATTCTCTGATTCTGCTCATTTCACTCTTCATTATTTCATGCAAATCTATCCATGTTTTTCTAAGATCCTTGAGCTCTATCATTTCTCTTATAGCACAGTAGTATTCCATCACAATTATATCCTACAACTTGTTCAGTCATTCTCCAATTAATAGGCATCCTCTCAATTTCCAATTCTTCGCCACCACAAAAAAAACGAAGGAAAACTGTTAACCACATTCATTAATGATATCAATTTAAAAAAATTTTTTTTAAATCCCCTCACACTATAGCAATTTATACAAGAAATCAGTCATGACCAAACTGGATTTATTCCATAGAAATAAAAGATTCACAGAGAGTTAAATTAAGGGATTGGATCAAAATATATTATGCATCAAGAGGCACAAATTTTTTTTTTTTTAAAGCAGGGGTGATAATCATTGTCTCAAAAAAGCAACAGTAATATGTGTGTGTGATTAAAAAGAATCACAGAAAATATGTAATGTAAAATATTTAAAGGAATCATAAATAAAATATTACCAATATTTAATAAATACATATAGAACAGAATAACATTTATGTATTTAAAAGAAAAATATCCACTCAAAATGATACAAACCAAATTAAAAGTCAAATTATTACATTTAAACTATGTTCTCATTGATATTTAACAATCTTCATTTATCTCTGATGAAGTTCCTATCATATATCCCAAAGTTTGTCTTCTAACCCTAATCTTTTCTCATAAAATATTTAATGTTACTTCCATCCTGCTTTCCCAGTCAATGATCTTAACTATTTTGCTGAGAAGACTGAGACTATCTGTCACAAGCTCCTGCATTTCCCATCCTCTCTACTTTAAGATCCCTCTGCATTTTCACCTCTTCTTTCCTCTTTATCTCAGAGAAGAACATAGTTCTTTTTTCTTTTCAAGCCTGACTCCTCTATTTGTGCCCATTGTCTCATCTCTTCCAGTTGTCTTTCCCTTTCTCTCTAACATTCACCTTCTCTCTATCATTGAATCCTTTCCTGATGCCTATAAATTTGCCCTGGACTCCCCATCTCTAAAAAGAATCAATTCATCCAAATATCCAAGTTAGTGACCCTTACCTTACTTTGTGCCTTCATTGATAAACTCCTAGAAAGTCTTAGAGTGTCTCAACTTCCTCCCCACTTATTACTCAGTCTCTTGTATTATGATTTCTGACCTCATCACTCAACTGAAACTGCTCTTTCAATGACATTTTAATTATTAAATTTTACTATCTTCATTTTACTTTTTTTTTTTTAGTATTTTCCTCCAATATATTTCAATGTTATTATAACATCTGGGATAAAATTTGTAACCACCATGCTGTAGTTCCTACCCACTTAGTGGCCTGAGCAGTGGGAGCTGTAGAGCAGTCTTCAGCAGATAGATGAATGTTCCAATCTTCAGTAGAGAACTGCTAAATAGGTGGATTGCAATTGTATTTCCTCAGAACAATCTACCACCTCCAGCTGAATGGCAGTGAATTCTGAGGTAGATGTAATCTATTCTCCCTGAAACTTCTCAGCTGCTGCCTCTCCTCCTTTCCATCTTATCTACATCCATATAGAAGTAAAGAGCAGGCATAACTTCCCATGGATGTCCACAGGAGCTGGTACATTGCATACTCAGGACTTCAGGGGCCAATATCTACTATATCAGACCACCAAATGACCTCCTTTGTTGGTATATAGAATGGAAAATCCACATATTGATGTGAGAAATCTGTGTTGCATAATGAGATTGTTGTGAGATTAACACAGAATGCTTCAGTTAGAGGCTCTAAGTCCTAGAATCAGTGACCACCAAAAGATGTAGCTTCCTGAAAGCTGCCTGGATCCAGCTAAGGAAGATACCAGGTGTGAAGCATCTACTAATAGGTTTGTCATCAGCAGAAGCAGCAAATTTTGAAATGACCTGCTGGCCAATATTCCTAGATCAGATAGCCCTCACAATCAGCTACATTCTCAATAGCAACAATGACTCAAGATGCCCGCAGAAGCTTTTCCCAGATTTTCTTCAGATGAATGATATAGATGCCATCAGTATTTCTTAGTACATATACTGTTCCATTTGGAAATCCATATTAGTGCCATCCCAATGGATTCCTGTAGCAAGGAATTTGAGGGCATCCTCCTCCTTTGTCACAAGACATTTAGAGCTCTAACCATTGTTAAAGTTTCCCTTTAGGGAGCCAAGATGGCGGCATAGAAACAGGAAAACTCCTCAGCTCTCACATAGCCACCTCAAATACCCTTAAAATATGATTCTAAACAAATTTTAGGGCTCCAGAACTCATAACTGCATTTCCTTCAACCAGTCCTTACATGGCTAGTCTTCTTACTATTCTGGTCACCCTCTTATGAATTCACGACAGCTCGTCTGTTCATTCTCAAATGTCGTGCTTAAAGCTAAACACAATCATTCAGGGCAGAGCTTCCACGGGGCATGTAGAAAGCAGAACTCCATGTCAGTAAGATCTGTCTTCTATTCTTTCCTCAGATGCTTACCAGATTGGTGACCCTAGGCAAGTCATATAACTTCTTTCAGTCTTGTATAATAATATCACTTACCTCACGGTATCTAAATCAAGGATAAAATGTGTTAGTTTTTCAAAGCTTACTTTGGAAACTTCAAAGTGCTATATAAATACTATCAGCATTACTGACAATATATTGTCCCTTATTTTTGGACTCCATGCCTCAGTGAGTGCTGTATAAGTCAGCATTAGTTTGGAGGAGGGGGTTCCACAAAGAAGTGAAAAATAACCTTTTTAACCTCCTATGTTGGTGACACTGGCCAGTGAAAGAGTACCCTCATTGACCAGTCTCCCTATTAATACTTTCAGCTATTCTTCTGCCTCTGGTATTTCCTCCCTCCAATCCATTCTTCAAACCAATACCCAAAATCTTCTTAAAGGATATATCAGATCATATTGCTTTCTTACTCCAAAACCTTATCACCTTTAAGATAAAAAACAAATTACTTAGTTTGGCATTTAAGGTGAATCTGGGTCGAACTGGCCTTTCCATCCACTTTTCAAGTTAAATCCTTTCATGAACTATACATTCCAGTCAAACTGGATTATTAGCTATTCTCTAAATTCAATGTTTTCTCCCAACCCTGAGAATCTGAATAGACCACTCCACATGCTAGGGATGTGTTCCCTGCCCATCATCACCTTTCAGGATCTTTCTTTGCTCAGCTCAGGTGCCACAGTCTCATCAGACCTTCAGTGATCCCTCTCAGCTGGAATGGTTCTCCTCCTGCTTAAATTTTCTTGTTTCTTTTGTCTAGATATCTCCTTTACTCCATGATTCTTCCCTTATATGTGTTTATCTGTGGGGTATTGTCATTTGTTTTGGTCTTTTTATCCCTAACACCTAGTGCAGAGCCTTACACATAACAGTCACTTAATGTTAGATGAACAACACTTTAATATATCAAGAATTTATTATTTCATTCCTCTCAGTGCTCCTTCTACCAGCAAAGGCTGGTGCCCCTCCGTGCCTTAGTAGAAAGTCTCATATCATAATGACATATATTTGTCACCTAATTACCAGTTTCTATTAATGATTTTATTAATGAACTCAGCCAGACTGACCCTCAGAGAAGGAATGTATATGCTTGATCAGAAATTATACCTGGCAAGTAAAATAGAGTTGATAGAGCACTGTCTGGATTCAAGAGAACCTCAATTCAAATCCAGATTTATACTTAGTGTCACACTTACTAGCTGTGTGACACTAAGGGGGTCACCTGACTTCTATCTGCCTCAGTTTCCTTATCTGTCAAATGGAAATAATAACAGCACCTCTCCTCCAGGCTTGTTGTGAAAAATTAAATGAGAGAATATTTGTAAAGTGCTTTACAAAGCTGAAAGCATCATATAAATGACATAAAGTATTATTATTAGTTATCATTCCTTCACTGTAGACTCTATTTGATGACTTTCTAGCCTATTAGATCCTACTAGATCATAGAATTATAGACAAGAGCTTCATACTAAGATGATATATCTGAGTAAGACCACATAAAAATAATAATGATAAATCACATCTAAATATTGCTCTTAGCTTTGTTTACAAAATACTTTGCAAATGACAATTCAATGGGGTAGCTAGTGTAAACATTATCATCTCTATTTTGCTGCTGAGGAAATTGCAGAGAACAGAAATGAAAATACACATATTGTCTGGATTGGCAACTAGTCTAAATATGCTATTAGAGCCTAGACAGCTTTCTCAGTCTTGATTATTCACATCCATCACACTGCTCCCCTTCAGCACATTCCTCGCCCTTCCTCCCCATTCCTATTATATCACTATATTTACAAAATATCTTCCTGCTTCTCTCATAAAGACTGCTTTATCCTTCCATGAAGATTTTTTCCCCGATGAAGATTTGGGAATTGGAGAAGATATTAAAAACAGAAGCTGCCCAATGTTGGAGAGAATTGGAAGAAAGGATCCCTTGTACGCCACTAGTGAAGTTATATGAATTCATCCAACCATTCTGGGGAAAAAGCATTTAATTATGCAAGAAATTATTACTCTTTTCACATCCTAAAGGCCCAACAGTCCAGCTATTAGGTGTATAACCTAGGAAGTCAATGACCAAAAAAAAAAAAAAAAAAAGGCCCTACATATAACAACATATTCATACCAATTAAGGTAAAGAGAATTTAAATTCAGCTTAACAAATATTTATTGGAGTTTAATCTCCCCTCTACATTATTCCACTGATCATGTCCCACATTTCTGCACAGAAAGAACAAACAATGAGTTTGTAAACACTGTAAAATGTATTTCTCTGTAGGATTATTTTCTTTGGAGGTGTGCATGAGGAATGTTAGCATTTCTTTTTTCTGTATGTCCTGTTCTGTGTGCCCATTTTAAGATATTTACTTCCTAGAGGCATAGACTTTTTGCAAGTTCTCATACCTAGTGATGAACTTTGTGTTCTGTGTGGTTGCCTCAAAGCTCAAAACACAACTCTAATATTAATTATTTCAAAACAAAAAAGTGACTGTGGCTTCAGTATGGAAATGAAAGGTAATAATTGTTTCAAATAGTAAGAAAATGCACCACCTACATATGAGATTTGCCACGGTAATAACATACTCATCTTTAAGCCACAAACTATATTTGCTCATAATACTTAATGTGATTTCGAGGTTTTTTGTCATCCATTTACAGTGATGGCATATCATGTTATTAGGGGTCTAAAACCATAAAAATCCTTTTAATCATCCTGAAATAAGCATATTGACTTGTTGAAGCTAGTTACTTTGGTTAATTTGGATGGTCTGCATAAATACAGTGGGACAAAGAAAGCATAAATGTGTCATACATAATTTAAATAGCAAGTGATTTTGTAGAACTTTAAACAATCAAACAGAAACAAACATTTTTAAGTACCTGCTATGTGCCAGCACTGTACTAAATTCTGGGCATGCAAAATGCCACAAAAGATAGTCCCTACTCTCAAAGAGCTCACAATCTAATGGATGAGACAACACGCAAACAAGTATATACAACAAGCTATATTACAGGATAAATAGGGAATGATTAACAAAGGGAACAAGTCAGAATTAAGAGGTGTTGGGAAAGGCTTCCTATAAAACACTGAACTGTGGTTGAGAAATAAAGGAAACTAGGGAAGTTAGCAGGCAGAATTGAAGAGGGAGAGCCTTGCAGGAGTAGAAGACAGGAAGAGATGATGCCAAAAGCCAGAGAGATGGAGTGTCACGTTCATAGAACTGTAAAGAGGCCAATGCTATTGAGTGAAAAGATATCATGTTGGGCAGTAAGGTGTAAGAAGAAGGGAAAGGTAAAAGAAGGTGATTATATTATGAAGGGCTTTCAATGCCAAGTGGAGGATTTTGTATTGAGCCTTGGAGGCAATAGGAGGCCACTGGAGTTTATTGAGTAGGGGGGGTGGCATGGATAGATCTGAGCTGGGAGACATATTGGATCAGGGAGACGTTAGGGCCGGGCAGACCCGACAGCAGGCTATTGCAGTAATCCAGGCAGGAGGTGATGAGAACTTTCACTAGTGTTGGCAGTGTCGGACAAGAGAAAGGGCATATTTGGAGATATTATAAAGGTGAAATCAATAGACCTCAGCAATAGAGTGGACACAGGCTGAGAAATAGTGAAAAATTCAGAATAACTCTTGGGTTATGAGCCTGAGGAAATGAGAGGGTGGTGATGCTCTGTATGGTAATAGGAAAGGAGAAGGGGTTTAGGGCAGCGGTTCTCAACCTGTGGGTCACTATCCCTTTGGGGGTCCAACGACCCTTTCACAGGGGTCGCCTAAGACCATCGTAAAACACATATTTCTGATGGTCTTAGGAACTGAGACACGGCTCCTCTGTCTCCAGGAGAGTCCACCCACATGCAGATACACCCACATACGAGTGTTAAAGGGTTGCAGCATTAGGAAGGTTGAGAACCACTGGTTTAGGGGGAAAGATAATGAGTTCTGTCTCGGATATATTAAGTTTAAATTGTCTGCTGGACATTGAATCCAGGTTCTGAAAGGCTATGGAAAATGCAAATTTGGAAGTCAGCAGAGAGAATGGGAAAAAGCAGAAATATTTGAGAATAGTTAACAAAGAGACAGTAATAAAATCACGGGTGCCAATGAGAGGATGAAGTGAAGTAGTATAAAAGGAAAAGAGGCCCCTTTGTTTGACCACATAGTTCTATTTATTGACAAGATTTGCTTCTGTATTTTTTGTGTGAAATTCACAAAAACTAAGTTGAAATGAAGTTAAATGGGTCTTGTGTTAAAAAAAAATAAAATAAAAAAGAGGGCTCGAGACAGAAGCCTGAGGGAAATTTATGGTTGGAGAGTGTGATCTGGATGAGAATCTGGCAAAGGAGACTTAGAGGGAGTGGTGAGATTGACAGGAGGAATCAGAAGGAACGAATGTTGTCTTAAAAATCCAGATTGAAGAGAACCAAGGAGGAGAGGCTTATCGACAGTGCCAAAAGCTGCAGAGAAGTCAAGTAGAATGAGGATTGGAAAAAAAGCCATTGGATTTGGCAACTAAGCTATCATTGATGACTTTGGAGGGAATAGTTTCAGTGGAAAGATAAAATCAGCTGGATTGTAAGGAATTTCAAAAAACAGTGAGAGGAGAGAAAATGAAGGTACTTATTGTAGTCTGCCTTTTCAGGAGTTTAGCTACAAAGGGCCGAAGAAATAGCTAGCAGGGATAGATGGATCAAATGAGGGGATTTTTTTTCAGGATGTGGGAGACATGAGCTTGCTTTTAGGAGGTAGAAAATGAGCCATAAGACCAGGAAAAATTGAAAATAAGGTAAAGAAAAAAAAAGCAAATAAGTCAAAGAATGGAGATAACAGAAAGGGCAAATTGTTGGAAGAGATGGGATGGAATGGATTTGCTTGAACAAGTAGAAGGATTAGTCTTGGTAAGGAGTAAGGTCACTTTATCATGTGAAAAAGATGAATGAGGTGACAGTGGCAGAAGGCATTTGAGTGATAGATGAGGAAAAGAAGCAAAGAGAGAACTCACAGTGAATATATTGCTGAAAACACATGCCTTCCCCAAAACATAAAGAAAATTTTCTTATGATTAATGGTTCTTTTGTATAGAATTCTTCCATGATGTTACTTATTTAAAATGTTACAATTTGGGAGGAATGAAGCATCAAGCAGTAATTTAAGATGCCACAAATAAAATTTACATAAAATATATATATACCCCTCAACATCAAAGTCCATTAGCAAGGGACTCTATTGTTGGAGGTTAATATAAAGGGTAGGGTTGGTGAGAGAGAAGAAATCACCAACTCCTCTCATGTTACTTTCTTCTCATAGTCTCTTCCTTCAGCAACCTGGAGTGGAATTAGCATTGCCTATCTTCTCTCTCAAAGTCAGAAGTCAGAATTGCTGAAGCCTCTGCTGAACTGCAAAGACTTGGAGACTGAAGGTCTCCTCTCTGCCACTTACGCCAACTCCCTCCAGTCCTTCACACAAGTGTAGGATATTGATTGATCTCCAAAAATGAGAAAGTTCCATACCAATCTATTAGATTGTTGTTTCTAATACTGTTGTTACCTTATAGATTTGGAGTTTTCAGAACTAGTAGTTTCATGGCACTTGGTTTGTAATTAATATAAGCTGCCACCAGGTAGATTATAATTCATTTGCTGGGCCCCTTCACCATCACCTCAGCCCAATGGCTTACTGTCCATAGGCGTACTTAACTGAATCCAAGACTGTAACATATTTACCATGGAGTTACTCTTTCATTTCTTTTCTTAAAAAATATGACTACTAAGGCAGTAGAGTATAAACATTAAAGAAAATCCATTAGAATACAATCCACTATTTTGAATAGGAGGCAGCATTGTACAATGGAAGGAACACTGCCTATGGACTTTGTAGTATTTGAGTTCAAATCCTGCCTCTAAAACTTTCTGTCTTTGACCACTAGCAAGTAATTTAACAATCCTTGGCCTGAGTAAATGAGGGGTTAGAATAGCTGCCTTTGGATATCACTTTCAGCTCAAGATCTATGATCTAGTATCCTATCATCTGTGAAATATAAACACTCAGATATAATGAAGGACCTCAATCAATAATCTTTAATTTTGATCAGTCGTGGCTTTATCTGACCTAGGTTATTCCCAGATGTAAAATAATTGACTCACATTGAATGTTGAAAATTAGAACAAAATTCTCCTGGGTCATGTACATGGCTCCTGAAAGCCTTGAGACTTAACTTTAGGACAGCTTAGAATCAAAATCCCATTGCCTTACCAACAATCTCAAGCATAGATTTTACGATCTCTTTTTAATAGTTGATGGGACGGTCTTGTTATTTTCTCTATCCTCTCTTGTCCCGTACAGTGTCAACATGTCATTGTCAACACCTCCCACTCCCCAGGTTTGTCCATGACTCACATCAAGGTCTACTTAAAGACATCCTTCTGCAGTTTTGAATCTTACCTAGAGTGGTTTTCATCTATATCAGGTTCTCCACTGATTACATCCTGATTAATAATTCCCCAGCGGCTATTATCTCCCTTTTCTAACAATCTCTACTTTAACATTAGATGTGGGGCGGAGCCAAGATGGCAGCGTAGCAGCAGCAACATATCGCAGCTCTCACATAGCCACCCCAAAATACCCATAAAATAGGACTCTAAACCAATCCTAGAACTCCAAAACGCACACAAAGATACTTCCCACTAAAGTCAGCTCGGCTAGAGGAACCATATCAGCACTGCGAACTGAAGCCAGCCTGGCCTGAAGCTGTGGCTGTGCTCCGGGGGCGGCTGGATGGGAGGAGCAGAGGAGTGGATTAGCTGCAGCTGCGAGCAGTGTTGAGAACTAGGTCAGTGGGAATTGCAGGGAGAAAAGCAGTCTGGCTGAAAGGCCTCCAGAGCGGAAAAGCAAAAGGCAGAGGTTTTGCACCCGCCTCCCTGTTGCAGCTTCCCGCTTGCAGCCTGCAGACAGCAGGGGGACTAAGTGATTGTTCTGAGGCCAAGAGCTCTCGTGTTGAGCGGCCTGGATCTGGATTGTGGTCTTGGGCCTCGGTCCTGGAGTCTTCATTATCCAGTCAGCCGGAAGTAAATAGGAAGAGTCCCAGCATCTTCCTGAGAGCTACGGCAGCCGGGAGGACCCCAGTGATTTCGGACAGAGCTTTCCCTACTGCAAGC
>CM053587.1:74378558-74430848 GCA_028646515.1 Pseudochirops corinnae
TTAGCATCAGTCCGTGTAAGCCTCTCCAGGTAATTATGAAGTCCGTCTCCTTCCCATTTCTTATAGCACAATAGTATTCCATTACATTCATATACCATAACTTGTTCAGCCATTCCCCAATTGATGGGCATCCCCTATATTTCCAGTCAAAACAATTTTTTAAAGGTCGGAGTCTAAGAAAAAAGATGGCATTATGTCAACAAGATATATACAAACTATTAGTTGTTTAAGAATCAGTTGAGGGACAGCTAGGTAGAACAGTGGATAGAGTACCTGTCCTGGAGTGAGGAGAACCTGAGTTCAAAGCCAGCCTCAGATACTTGAAACTTATTAGTTGTGTGACCCTCCACAAGTCACTTAACTCCAAATGGCTCATCAAAAAAAAAAAAGAATCAATTGATAATCATTCAATTTTAATTAAATGCCAATAAGGTGACACAGTCAACATAGTTGGGATGGGAATCAGGAAAACCTAAATTCAAATTTGACCTCTGAGAGTTACTAGTTGTGTGATCTTGGGCAAATCACATAACTTTTGCTTGCCTCTATGAGAAATGATTATTTCTATCTGGTATTAATAACTAAATTATTATATTAAGACCAAAGATTTTCACCTTTTATACTTCCTCATACAGAAACTAACTAGTAAAGGAAATCTCTCTTAAAGATTTACCAGGGTCAAGGTCAAATGAGACTGGAAAAGAAATTCTACCTTTAGGCTAATGAACACATTCTTGCTTATTGTGTTTACTTTGGCAGGTCTGGTAAATATGAATCCTCTCTTTTGTCAGACAGATAATACGGAAATTGATAAGTCTCTTTGACCAAGGCTTGGGTGATCCAAGTCACATACTCTAAGACCCTCAACATAAGCATACCTTTTCATTGTAAAATTCATTTTCTCATTAATTATTGTGAGGGATAATTTATAGTGAAGTTTCCCCATTCTGAAAAATCAAATCTAGAATGGCTTCAGTATTCACTAGGCCTACATTTAGAGGTCACCTGACCTTCTAGCAATCTGAGGCTAAGAGCTATGGAGACCCTCCTCCAGTGCCAACTCAGCACAAGATATGCCAAATAAGGTTGAGACTGCTTTCACTGGACACCCACATGTTTCCAGGTCCTTTGTCTCCAAGAGAGATTCCTGCACTTAGGTTGTGGGTCAACCCCTCTACCAATGAGAGTGAAGGCCAGTTGGGGGGGTTGGGTTTCTGCCTTAGAAGATTATATAACCATGGGCTGGCTTCTACCTGTTTCTCTCTCCCCACCTCCATGTGGACGACAGGGGCAGAGTCCTTTTTCACGAGAAAGAACAAAGACCTTTTCTGACTTCAGATTCAGACTCTGAACTCTTTCATCTCACACAGTTTAGAGGTCCCACAGAGATATTTTGGACTCCTCTCTGGAGAGGCGAAGGGCTCCCCAGCCTTGACCAACAGGCAAAGGATGTCCCACTGGCTTTTATTCCAGTGACCTCTTGGTAAGGTGGGGGAGTGACTCTCCCCTATGGAGAGTGAAGCCCGAGGGGATCTGAACCTGAGAGCAGAAAACACCAAAAGGGGGGAACAAAGATCGCTGGAAATCACATAAGTCTGTGCACAGACCCAGGTAATGAGAGGCCTCAGTGATTTGATGATGGGTGGGGTCGACTGAGTCTGGCCAGGAGTTGGGAAATTCCTGGACTAAGAGGTCAACCTGGTCAACTGAGTCTGGCCAGGAGTTGGGGAGATAGGAAGAGAAAGTTTTCAGGGGGGATGCTGACAAGTGGCCCCTGACAAGGGCCCCTCAGAATTCATGCCTTGGCACCCCAAGTTCTGGACCAAAAGATTGACCACTTATCCAGCCAGACCTTGGATCCAGAAGGAGGGAGCTGACTGATGAACCATCTCACCTGCCTCTGGTAAAGGGAAATTTTCAGCTTTTATCCATAAGCTGCTAGTTAATTGGGAAAGAATGTTTTCTTCAAACCCCACCCCACCTTGATAACCCCTTGGGTGATAAATTTAGCAAAGCTGGTTGACGCTGTGTTTGTTCTGTATTTCTTTTTGTGTGTGTGGATATGTGTGATGTTTGTCTATTCATGAAAGAGACAAAATGTTTCACCATTCAGACTGAAAGGCCTTGGGAAGTTTAAAATTCTTCCTTCTCTGCCTAACTAAACTTTGAATGGAGAGAGAAAGTTCAGATCTTTAGCAGATAATAGGTAAGTGCAACTCTTTTTCTGTTTGTCTGAAATGCCTAAGGCAGAGGTGGAAGGAGAAGCAAAAAGGCCTGATTATGTTAGGATGGAGGAGCTGCTACCCCCCCCACCACCACCTTTAGAAGGTTGGAAGAGAGTGCTAGTGAATTTTTAGCCTGACTTCAAAACCAACAAACCAGGAAGTCAGAAGGGATAATGTCTATCCACCTTTCAGGCTCTATTGGAATTTAGTTCAAAAAGTTCAGATAATCATTAAATTCCTAAGGCCCCCACTTGAGAGGATAGTTAAAAGATAACCACATCCAGTTTACTGGGTCCCAAACCTTTTGTCTATGATGGAAGATAGGAATGGGGTGGAGGTGGGAGTGGAGCTTCCACTGAAGATGAAATGGAGATTACACAGACATGAGTACATGTCTTCTGAAAGCCACATGTCTTCTAAAAGGCCACGTGTTGGCTTAAAGATATTTTTAAAGTTATAAAGTTATAATTTAATTCCTGTGTAAGGGGTTTGGAAATGCATTCACCTAAAGTTTTTAGTAGAATCTAAGTTTTAAACATTTCTAAATTGTGTAATTTGGAAATATTTATAAACTCTGATGTTAAAACAATTTTCTTATTCCTATTCAGAAGCTGTGAAGTTATCTAAGGATATGGTTATGTATGTTAATTTGAATGTAGGTGAAATGTGTAATGTTTTGGGAATTTATAGTACTTAAGAAATTTGAATTTAAAGATGGGCACTGAGTATGGTAAAGATATTTGTAATTATCACTAGAACCAAAAGAAGCAGTAAGAATAGCAGCATATTGTAAACTGATCTAAAATGTGAGCAGGAATGGGTATTATCTATGGTATAACAAAAGTAATTTTTTGTTGTTGTTTTGTCTAAATGTTGTTAAAATTAGGAACTATATTGTATTTCTTTTTGAAATACTGTAATTTGGGAAATCTGTAAAATTCATTTCCTTATAGTCCCTGATCTGGCCAGCCTGTCTGTTAAAGCCTCCTGAATCAGATCAGATAAGAAAGGGAATGCTGGAGAATAGAAGGAGTTTTGAGTCACCCTCCCCCACTTGGAAAAAAAAAGAGAGATGGGGCAGGGTGGGGAAGAGAAAAGCTTCTACTTGTTTTGGAAATGCAATTAATGTCATAATGTCATTGTGTTATTATGGTATCTAAATTGCAAAATCCTCATATATTATAAAAACTGAGTGAGAGCCAGGAATGGTATTAGTTTTAATCTAAATTGGGTTGAAACTAAAAGATGGAGAAAAATTGTGTAAAATGTAATGTTATATGTTGTTACTTCTGCTATTCAGAAAACCAGGTATACACCTTTACCTGTAGTTATGAATGTTTCTCTGTGCAAGGTGAATTGGAAATATGTTTTTTCGTAGAACTCTTACTGAGCAAATTTATATATATATATATATATATGTATATATATATATGTATATATATATATATGTATATACACACACACACATAGAGACAGAGAGACAGAGAGACAGAGACGGAGACAGAGAAAGACAGAGAGACAGAGAAAGACAGAGAGACAGAGAGAGACAGAGAAAGAGAGAGACAGAGAGGGATATAGCTCAATTTGAAAAATACATCCAGCTGAATTAAGGTCAATGGATTAATAATTAAATGGGTTTTGAATTTAAAAGTTTAAATGTAAGAACATAATAATTGTGTTACTGGTAAACACTTGTGTTATGATATTTTGAAGTATTGTAATTTAAGAAATCATAAACTTTCAAGTTTTTCTTTGTTTCAGTTAAGAAATATATTTGTGAGAAGTAATTATGGGTAATAATGTGAAGAAAAGACCAGTGAAACCTCCTAAGTTTTGTCAATTATGTGGGAATGATTTTTAGGATCAGAGAATTTAGAAATTGTGTATTAGTTAATATTAGGATAAATTGTTTTTGAAAAAGGGAAATATTCTTATTAAGAAATGTTTTACAAGATCTTTTGTTATAAGGTGATGGGGAACAGATTAGTAGACAAGAAGACTAGGAGAGACAGACCCCAATATTTGAAGAGTGGTGTTTATGGGTTTAACAAAATGAGGGACACAAGATAAGAAAGAGCAGGTAGAGATGCCTGCCCCTTAGTGCATTAGATATTATCTGTCGTTTATTGTGTATCTTTAAAGACCAAGATTATTAGCAGTTAACGTGTATGGAAAGGAGGGGTTAGGTGGCCCCTAGAAACCATCTGTGTGGGCAAGGTCATCAATCCCAGTTTCCTGGGGCAATAAGAAATTTAAAATTTGTAAAGGGAAAGTTAGTAATCATACAAAGACTTTGTAAGATCTCTAGTCATTTTATTAATTGTGTATAGATTTTGTAATATTCAAACTTACTGTGAATTTTAATTTAGGTAGATTGCCTAAAGAGTCTTTATCAGATTAAGTAAGGGAATTTCTCCACTCCCCACCAGGAAGGAGGGGGGAGGGGCAGCAGTTACTTCTTCAGCATCTGAAGAAGCCTCAATGAGTCAGTATCAAAACTGGCCCTTTAAAGTTGGTATAGTTAATTTCGAGTAATTGGTTTTTGGTACCGATTTGGAATATAGAACAGGAATTAATCATATATATGAGTCCTGGTAAATCTTTGTGGTATTTTGTGTATTGCTTTATGTTTTGCAGAAAACACTTTGCTGTTTTAATCTGAATTTGTGGTTATTGCACGGGATAAGCAAAAGTTAACATTTGTAATTGAATGTATAAATAAAAGGTTTAGATTCCTGAAGTAAGAATAAACAAACTTGGGAGAACATTCTTTTCTGAATAATATGGGAATAATTAGACCAAGGGAAAAGAAGTTTGTGAAACAAAGGTGAAAACACAATATTGAATCATTATCCCATAAACTAAGGCTGGTATACATCTGAGCTACTATAATAAAGTGTGTGTTTAGGATCTGGGCTATTTAGCCTCAGATTATATTCCTTTTTTTAATATATATATTAAAGAACTTGGTAAATGGATATTTGGCCTAGTCATCTGCCTGTCACTAGATATTTGTCTGTATGGAATAAGGTAATTAAATATTTCAAAATGTTGTTAGAATAATTGAGTATTGGTACAACTGATTGAGGAACCTAGCTGTTATTCTATTAATTACTGAAACTAGATCAGAAATGGTTTTCTATGTGAGGAAAAGAGTTTCAGTGCAAATTTCTTAAAGGGAGGTAAATTATGGAATACTTTTGTATTAGTGGAAAAGTCAACTTCATTCAAAGTTTGTTACCATTGTGGAAATAATACCTTTTTTCTGTGGTGCAAACGTGTTTTATTATAAGCAACTTATTGATATGCACTGTTTTGAGATTAATTACTTATGGATCCTCCCAAGTCTTTTATGATAACCAGAGCAGAAGTCAGTCTCTTCTATAAGTAAATTCTTTTATATAACTATTGAACTCAAGGATAAGAAACTTCTATCTGCAAAGTGTTGCTACTTATATTTACATGTATAGAGTTGGATCCTAATTAGCATCTGATCCTCCTAAAGAATTAGACTCAGTGGAAACTTCTGAGGGAATAACAAGATCAGATAATTCTGTGTCAGATCTATCAGTTTGTGAAGTTTAGCCATTAACCTCTTTGCTTTGTCTAAGCAGAACAGTTATGTTAGTAGGAGGATAATAACTTATGAGCTATCTTATTTTATGGTTAAAATGTAAAGGATTGCTGAATAATTTGAATGATGGGTTTGAGAAATTTGGAAGGATAAATAAAAGTTTGATTGGGAATATGGAAGGCAGATAAGAAGGTTTGGGGACAAATATGAATTTATCTAAGCCTTCCTGTCTCTGGATGGTGGTACCAGTTTTTAGGGCTTAAGTAAGTTGAGAAAGAGTTTGAGAAAGTATTGAGGAAGACAGAAAGATTTGTAACTTGATTTTATAATTAATAGCTCAATTGAATTTGAGAAGGAGAGGAAATAAGGATACAAATGCAACTCTGAATTGTTATCCCATGGACTGAGGCTGGGATTATAAAGTTGCTGTAGAGAAGACATATCTGTGTATATGAGAGAAATGGGGTCCCAGTATATTTCAAAGTGATGAAAGAGCAATTGGGTATTAATACAACTGACCAAATTAATTGTTGGGATTAAACCAGAGACATTTGTAGTTGAGAGAAGAGAAATTTTAGTATGAGCTGAGATTAAGCATAGTTATAAGAAGGTAGAGAAGTTTGGAAGTAGATGCACATCTATTAGAGCAATAATTTACAATCCCAATGGGAGATTTGATTTTTTTTTATGAACAAGAACAAATATAGAAATGAATGTAGGTTATTTGATACTCACTTCAAAGATGTTCCTTAACCAGTGTGAGATTATAATCATATCTTAAGCTGATTGTTGGTGCTTGTTATTTAAGATTTGATGGGACTGTTTCTTTGAGTTCAACTCCAGATAGGAGTGTTAAGAGAGGCTGCCCAAGCTACCCAAGTTACCAACTGATGGCGCCAGATCCTGTAAGATACAGGTACGAAGGTCGGAGGAACGACTGTTCAGCATGAGCTGAGGTAGGATTCTTCTGACTGGGGTTTACCTGCAAGCACCTGGCAGACTTTAAGCTTGGCTCAATGGAGATTGCAGCCTGGTATACATTGTACCTGGAATTGGCATTCTGAAGTTTGGGAAATATGGTTCCCGCATTATAATTTTGTCCCTATTCTTGGTGGCAAGTTTCAATAATCAAAAGTTTTCAAATAAAACAGCAGCAAATCTACTTGATTCTAGAACATCTTAAGTTACTATAAGATAAAGCTACTAGGCTTAGGGTTTAGTGTAGGTATTCCTGTATGAGTCAGGGTCCTTTAGCTCTTTGTAATAAAATGAGGACAAGTCGGTCAAGGGTTTATGGGAATATTATTCTATTATTCAGTTAGTATCACATTTGTCCCAACTTTGTTATAATTAGTGTTAAAAAGAGGATAATTTTTGGACTACTTGGAAACATTTTTAATTGTTTTAATTGTGAGCTTAATGCAAACCCCTTAGTGAAATCCCATCCTCCTGGTGGAGGACTTGATAATGAATTAATGCAGAATATAAGAAGCTGGTTCTAATGTGTGATCATGACAATTGACTAAGACTCCAATTTTAATGTTGTAAGAGTGATAAGGGTTCTGGAGTTGTCATTTACATTGGTTCCAAGGTTCCTTTTGTAGGTAAATGAATGAAAGAAGGCAGAAGGAAGAGAAGCTGGAATGCAGGGCTGAAGATGGATGACCTTAAGTGACAAGAGGACTTCCTCACATCTGGACAGCAGCGTGAAAAGAGACTTTTTTGGACTTTGAAAAGACAATTGTTATTGTTTTCTTTAGAATCTCTGTATCTGTATTCATAAAGGGGACTGCCCCCTTGTATGTTGTCAGTGTGAGGAGGGCTGCAAGGGTAATTAGAATTAAGAAAAGTGGGGAAACTTCAAAAGGTATAAAAAGAAAAGGGGGGATTTGTGAGGGATAATTTATAGTGAAGTTTCCCCATTCTGAAAAAAATCAAATCTAGAATGACTTCAGTATTCACTAGGCCTACATTTAGAGGTCACCTGACCTTCTAGTAATCTGGGGGTAAGAGCAATGGATACCCTCCCCCACTGCCAACTCAGCACAAGATATGCCAGATAAGGTTAAGACTGCTTTCATTGGATGCCCACATGTTTCCAGGTCCTTTGTCTCAGAGAGAGAATCCTGCACTTAGGCTGTGGCCCAGCCTCCTTACCAATGAGAATGAAGGCCAGTTGGGGGGTTGGGTTTCTGCCTTAGAAGATTATATAATCATGGGCTGGCTTCTACCTGTTGCTCTCTCCCTCCCACCATGTGGGCAACAGGGGCAGAGTCCTTTTTCATGAGAAAGGATAAAGACGTTTTCTGACTTCAGATTCAGACTCTGAACTCTTCCATTTCACACATTATTAACCAATCAGAGTTGATTGCCACCCTGAGGAACCTCTACTCTTCAACAGTATATTAAACTGTGTCTACCACCACGAGGGGTCTTTGGTCTAGGAGGGACAGTCAAATGACCATCATTTTACTAATAAACATGCAGGCCTTATTAATAAAATGCTTAAATTACCCAGAAATTATATCTCTTGAACCTTTTTAACTGCCACATCCTGTTGTTGTCCAGTAATTTGGTCTTGTCCAACACTTCATGATCCTGTGGGTCTCTGTCCATTTCTTAGCAAAAATACCGGATTGGTTTGCTATTTCCTTCTTCAGTGGCAAACAGAGGTTAAGTGACTTGCCCAAGGTCACATAGGCAGGAGGTTACCCCATCTGTAAAATGAGGATAATAACATCTACCGACCAGCATTGCAATGATTTTTACAATTGTACTTCACCTGGTGCCTGGCATATAGTAAGCACTATATAAATGTTAACTATTGTTATTTATTTAGTATTCTTATTATCATCGTTATTATAAATAACATTTTATTGATAACTTTCATTTTTATGTTACCTAAATGTCCCTTGTATCCTTCTCTTTCTTTCCTCACAGTGATCCATCCCTTATAACAAATAATTTAAAAGGAAAAGAAAAAGAAAAAAGTGGAAAAAGAGAAGAGAAAATCAGGAAAACCATTAAATACATTGAAAAAAATGGGCAATATGTGCCATGTTTCATTCCTGCAAGCATTCATTCTCTGTGTACGGGTGATGGGAAGTTCCTTTTTATATCTCTTCTTTGGGACTAATTTTGTTCTTTGTAATTTTGTACTATTAATTTTCAATTATTTTGGATTGTTGGTTTTACTCCATTTATATTCTTATTTTTTACCCATTTTATAGCCACTCTTTATCTTGTTTTCATGTCTCCACTTATTTCACTTTTTACTGGTTTATGTAGTTCTTTTGGTGTTTCACTACATCCATCATATTTATCGTTTTAAGGTGCAGTAATATCCCATTATATTCACATATTACAATTTTGTTTAGTTATCCCCCAACTAATGGGCATTAATTTTGTTTTTAGTTCTCTGATACTACAAAAGGTGTTGTTTTTTCATGTGTGTGCCCTTAGCTTTGTTGCTACCTCTTTGAAGGTATATGCCTAATAATTGAATTTCTGAATCAAAGCGTGTAGATATTTTAGCCACTTTATTTGCATTACTACACATTGATTTTCAAAATGTTTGTGGTAGTTCACAGTTCTATGAATAATTCATTAGTGTGCCTTTTTTTTCCCCACAACACCTCCAATACTGACTATATTTTGTCTTTTGCCAATTTTCTGATTGTGAAGTGAAACCTCAGATTTATTATGATTTACATTTCCTTTATTATTAATAGTTTGCAGCATTCTTTCATGCGGTTGTTGAGTTAGAAATACTTTAATGGAGAATTAGCCAATAAGCAGTTATTACTAAAAGTTAGCATGCATGTAATTCTTTAAGATCTGCAAAGTCTCTTTTATCTCATTTTCTTTTCATAGTAACTCTATAGAGTAGGTACTATTCCTATCCTCATATCACAGGTGGGGAAACCAAGGCTGAGAAGTTAAGTGACCTTCACAGTTAGCAAAAGTACTTGAGTTCACATTAGAACTCAAACTCCTCATTCAAAGCTCCATCTACTCTTCCACCTAGCTGCCTCCATTAAACCCATATTTTGAGTCAGGAACAACTCAAGGTTCTGGGGAGAAGAGTAAAATGCAACAGTCACTGACTTCAAGGAGCTTTTTGAAGGTGAAGACACATAAACCAGAAAGAGTATTTTGTTGAGTGAGAGCATGCTAGGAGGGCAGCTCCAGTAATGAAGGCCGGGACTCAGCACAGAATATTGGAAGATCAGATAAAGAAGCCAGCTACATCCGAAAGCAGTATTTTCAAGCAAAAGCAGAAGCAAATTTCCTTGCGGTTCCTCTGCTTTCCATTTTTTCTCTTCAGCATATGGGCAGCTATATTTGTAGCACAACGTTTATAAGTCCTAAGTACTGGTGACAAGGACTACTGAACTAGAAGGAAATAGCAGCCATATATTACACAAGTTTGGATATTCTAAGAAATACATTTCCTGAAGAGTCCATTCACAAAGAGAGGCATACATAAGGACCTAATGCTGCCCTTTTGCTTTAACTGAAGCTGTTACAGAATGTTATTCTGAGTGTAATCAGCTAAAGAAGCACTTTTTTTTTCCTGAGGGGAAAGAATCAAAGAACCAGCACACTTACTCAGATGATATTTTATTTTTTCAGATAAAGTTGATAGAAAAGAAAACTTATGATACAAGTGAACATCCCAGATATACATCCCTTGGCCCACAATGACCTACTCCTCCCAAAGGTAACTCAGGATGTACATCCTTAGAGTCTCGGCTTTCATGGTACCAGGAGTAGAGTAGTCATGTATGAGTCAATGAGCATTTACAAAAATCCTACTCTATGACAGGAACTGTGTACCTCTGGGTCCCTGTTCTCAAAGGTCTTACATTCCATACAGAAGACAATGTGGGCATATATGAATATGTACAAAAGAAATACAAGAACAACAAGAACACTTTACTAGAGAACTTAGAAAAACAAACTTTAATACCATCTTTTGTTTTTATATTACCTAAATTTCTCCCAGCATGACTTCTTTCAGAGAACCATCTCATATAAGAAAAAAATTTTAATTAAAAAAAGAGCAAAAAAATTAATGATAACATCAAAAAATCTGAAAACAACTATGCCACGTTCCATAGCTGTGCAGTCCCCACTTTAGCAAAGGAATAGAGAGGAGATATCTTTTCCTGTCTCCTCTTTAGGACTGGAGCTTATGCTGCCATTTTCCAACATTTGTTTTCAATTGTTTTCTGATTTTTTTTTTTACATTTATATTTTTGTACTCAATGTTTATCTTGTTTTTGTGACCTATCTTCCTTCATTTTGCATCAGTTAATCTAGATTTTTTTCACACCTCCCTATGCTCATCATATTCATCATTTTTATAGCTCAGTTTTATTCCACCAAACAATTTTGTTTACCCACAGTAATCTATTTTATTTTCATTTCTTTGTGATCACAATAGTATTGGCCCTAAGTTTCATTAATTATATCTTGATTATGTATACCTAACATTGAAAAATCTAGGTCAAAAGGTATGAATATTTTAGCTACTGTGTTTGCATAATTCAAAATTGCTCTCAAAGATGGTTGTATTGATTCATAGTTCTACATAAGATTAGTATGCCTATATTTCCAAAACTCCTCCACCACTGCCAATATTTGTCTTGTGTCACATTTGCAAATTTACCAAGAGTGAAGTGAAACTTCAGGGTTGTTGTGATTTGTACTTCTTATATCATTAGTGACTTGTAGCATCATTTCATATCTTTGTTAATCTTTTGAGAAGTTTGTTCAGACCTTTTGATAACTTCTCTATTGGAAAATGTGTTTTGATCTTATATTATTTCTGTTAGTTTTTCATATACTTGAGTCATCAACTGCTTATCCAACAATTCCAACAGAAAACTTTTGCTCCATTCAACCAATTGCCTTTTTATTCTAGATGAAATAATTATGCGGAATATTTTCAATTTCATTTAATCAAATTTCCTCTTTTGTCTTTTGTAATTATCTATATCCCTTGTTTACTTGAAAATATATTTCCTATCCATAACTGGGAAAGTTTACCATCCACTTCTAATGTTTTTTATGGAACAAACTTTAATATTCCATTTTAAATTTATTGTGGAATACAGTAGATGGTGTTGATTTAAGTCTACTTTTTGCCAGGCTGCTTTCCAATTTTCTCAGAAGTTCATATCAAATTGAAAGTTCTTTACAAAACAAATTTTTTCACAGCTTGTCAAACAGTGGGTTATTGAATTCCATTATTTTTGATTCTCTTTTGTGTCATAGGTTACATTGATCTTTCTCTATATTTTGTTGAGCAATAACAAATGGTTTTAATAATTGCTGCTTAATAATACAGGTTGAGGTCTGGAAGTGCTCCATTAATATGCAGTCTTTTGTTTCTCCAAATGACTTTTGTTACTTTACTGAATTCTGAAAAGTATCTCTTTGATAGTTTGATTTATGTATCATTGAAACTGCAAAATAACTTTGGAGTATTATAGGACTTTTACAAATTATTTTGGCAAGGGCCAGTCATGAGCATCTAATATTCCTGCAGCTATTTAAGTTGTTTTTTAAAATTTATTTGTGAAGCACTTTGCAATTGAATCTATACAAATATTTTCTGTTTTTGGGTACATCGATCCCCAAATATTTTATGTATTTTATAGTTATTTTGAATGGAATTTCCAGTTCTATAGCTGCCTTATCTTTTGTTATTATTATATAAAGACCATACTTATATTTGTGGGCCTATTTTGTGGCTTGAACTTCGTAAAGCTATTAATTGATTCAATAATATCTTTGCTGATTCTCTAGGATTTTGTGAGTAAATTAAACCATCATATCATCAGCAAATAAGAATAGTTTCAGCTCTTCTTTGCTAATATTTATACTTTTCAATTCCTTCTCTTGCTAGAATTTTGAGTACTATATCAAATAATGCAGAGTAGAATGGATAGCCTTGCTTATTCTTATGTTTATTGGGAAAACATCTAATGTATCCTCATTACATATAATGCTTGATTTTTATTTTACATACATGCCTTTTATGTATTTTAAAAGATCCCTCCATGTTTAATTTTTGTACGTTTTTTAAAATCATATATGAGTGTTACACTTTGTCAAAGGTTTTTTCTTTATCAAAATAATCATTCGTTTTGGATATTTTTGTCTTTAATATGACAAATGAAGTTAAAAAAAATTTCCCCTAATTTTAACCATTCTTTTATCCCTGATATAAATCCAGCTTGGTCACAGTGAATGATTTCTTGAATAAATGGCTATAGTCTGTTCAACAGAATTTTGTTTAAAATTTTTGAATTGCTATTTTTTTCTGTTAGTTCCTAATTTTTCTTTTTTACTTCATCCTTATATTTGCCTCAGAAAGAGAGCTTGGTAAAATGTTTTCCTTATCATTTTTGGAAAACAATGTGTTGAGTTAGTTTAAATTGTTCTTTAAAAGTTCTATGGAATTTTTCGGTAAATCTTTCAGGACCCAGAGTCCTGCCTTCTCCTCTCCTTATCTCTTCCCCCTACTTCTTGATATTTCCTTTACAGGTAGTTCTTTCTACCTTTATGAGATTGAAATATTTACAATCTCTATTTAGTGTTCTATTAGTTTGGGTATATTATATTTTTTGAAGAGAATCTATTTCTTTTGTGTTCTTGGTTTTCTTGGCATATAACCATATGTAATTGATTCTTAGAATTCTTTTTGTTTTGTTGTAACTTAACTTTGTTCATTTCTTATATGAGTTTTCTTCCATCTTCTTTGTTTATTTATCATTTTGTTGATTTGATTGTGATTTGTTGTTATTGATTACAAAAAAATGTTCCTCACACTTTGGTGAAGCAGATAGTCCAAGTCTAATTACACCCATTAAAAAATAAATAAAATGAAGCACAGAACAGCAGAATAACTTGCCCAGAATCATATAGTTAACACATTTAAGAGCCAGGATTTGAACTTGGACTTTCCTGATTCCAGGTCCAGTGGTCATTGCCACTACTACTTCTCATGAAAGTTCCCATAATTTATTTTAATAAATTCCCAGGTCTATGGTATATACCAACCACGTCATTAGAAAATCTCATATTTTGTTTCAGTCTTAGCCTGTTGTAAATTGCTTTTAGGGAACATTAAGATTTGCACAGAAAGAGCAGATCATCCAGAAAATGCTGAAAACAATTGCTCCTTATTTTTTGCATTTTAATTTGCATGAGGGAAAACTTTGTGGCATGACATGAGGGATTCAGGCATGAGAGGAAGAGGCAAGGGAACTAGAGGTATGGCTACACCATTAGCTAATGGTCAGTTAAGATAAGAGTACAACCAGATTTCTGGAGAGAAAGGACACATCCATGCGCAGGATTTTGGCAATATGATCTTTAGGCTACCAGGAGTGGAGGAATGCAATTGAGAATCCATATGATAAAAAGATTCAGGCCTCTTGGCATAGAGTCAAGGTTTTCTCAGGCACTTATTCTCCAAGATAAGTTCAAGAACATTTAGGAAACTCCACACAGAAGAGTCACTCTGAAATTCAGAATATCAACTGAGGTTTTTAGAGAGGGACAGAGTTTTGTTTTGGCATATCTAATTGGTTTCCCATTGCCTGATATCACAAGTAAAGAGTTTCTAATATACAAGATCAGAGGTTTTATACAGAGAAAATTCCAGATATGGGGAGTGGAGGTAAGAAGTATCAGAAAATGGACTAGTTGGATACCACGATGTGAGGGGTTGGGTGGGAGGTGACCATGTATATATGATCTATAGCTGAGATGGACTTTTGACTTCACTCCCAGATGGACGTATTCTCTAGACTTCTCCACCTCCTTACTGGCCGTGTTCCTCCCTGGAAAAACCTCTAGCCTGATGCACAATCTCATGTTTAATGAGTCCCTAGCCTAAGCCACCATTTCACGAGGATCCTCAGAAATGCATGCTTCACTTCTGACTGGACTCACTCTCATGGACTTCTTCACCAATTCATATTCACCTTACTCCTTCTTACATACCCTCCTCCTCCTCCTCCTTCTTCTCCTCTTCCTCCTCTTCTCCCTCCTTTTTTCCAGTTCTACTTTATGTCTTTTCTTTCCCTGTTAGAACAGGGGATGTCTTCTTTCCTTGCATTTGTTTCCTCAGCACTTATAGTGTATTTCATGTAATAAGCACTTAATAAATGTTCTTTATATTGTCTTATTACCTATCTTTGGTTTTTTTGAAAGAAAAAAAAGTTCAGTCCTGAAAATCAGAGGTACTTTATATAGCCACAGGTGGCAAAATTATAGCTAGTGCTCATTTAGTATTCTCAAGATTCTGGGAAAGTTAAGAAAGGTCTTCAGCATGTAGGGTGGATCTCCATGGCAAAGTCTTGGGAGAATACAGGCAGGAGTCCCACAGGATGGGCAGGAATAAGTAGGTTTTATCTATATCTTGGGATGAAAGATTACATACTTTGGACTGAGCTACAGAAAACAAAGTGACACGAGAAGTTAAAGGTGAAAAAAATCCCTTAATTTGAGAATATTTGACTCTTTCCATATTCACCATGGTATTGCAATCCTGATGACAAACTTGTTGGATTGGGCTGCAGTCTGATGAAGCTTCTGATGACAGTTGAAGGATAGTAATGATGGTAGGAACTTGAATTTCAATTCTTTTTTTCCCCAGATCATATTCAACTTCTTTTAACTTCTTCTGGACCCTTGGGCTAGGGGATTGTGCTAATTTAATGTATCTGGACCCAATTTGGGGTTTGTGCAAAATCTATTTATTCCCAGTTTCCTTTTTGTTTATTTCTCTAAGTCTGTTAAACATTTGAAGTTTACTAAAAATAATGTGTCATAAAGACACATTATTTGCATTATAAGCTTCATGTTTCATAAGGGTTTGTACCCAAGGAATATGTTTTATTTGTTTAAAATGATTACATTTATTAGATAATCATAAAGGATATTTATTTTATTGACCAAAAATTAAAACTAAATTAATTTTTAAATTGACAACTAACTCTATTACATGTCATATTTTAAAATATATTTTAAAAGCAGAGCAATCTATGCCATATAGAGAAAACTGAATGGTAATAAAAATGAGTATGCCTTTTCTTCTCAGCTGCACATGGCACCTTCATAAAAATGACCAGGTATTAGGGCATAAAAACTTCACAAACAAATGTAGAAAAACAAAAATATTAAGTGAATCCTTTTCCGAATATCATACTAAAATTATATTCAATAAAGGGCTATGGAAACATAGAATAAAAACTAATTGAGCGCTAAGCAATCTAATCCTAAAGAGTGAGTCAAAGAACAAAGAAACAATGAGTAGTTTCAAAAAAGAAAATGACATATCAATGAGATAACATACCAAAAAAATGTGGAATGAGGCCAAATCAATACTTTGGGAAATTTTACATATCTAAACACATTAATAAAATAGAGAAAGATCAGAACAATGAAATGGGCATATAATAAAAAAAAAGAAAGAAAGAAAAAGAACAAATTAAAAATTCCATTTGAACACCTAATTGGAAATCCCAAAAATCAAAGGAGAGATTAATAAAATTGAAAGTTAAAAAATGGAAAGAATAAATGAAACTAAGATCTTATTTTATTAAAAACAATAGAATAGAGAAAACACTGGTTAATTTGATTTTTAAAAAAGAAACAAGAAAACCAAATTACCAGTATCAAAAAATAAGAACAGTGAATTTACCACCAATGAAGATGAAATTAAAACAATTGTTAGGAGCTGAGAACATACAAATTGCTCTGAAGAGCCAAATTTGTCTTTTCTTCCTTTCCGTGTGTGTGTGCGTGTGTGTGTGTGTGTGTGTGTGTGTGTGTGTGTGTGTTCATTTCTTAAGCTTCTGGAGAGGGGTAGCAGTGTTACTAAAGTCAGTGGAATGATCAAACTCATTACAGATTGTTTAAAAAAAGGTTTATTGATATTTATTTTTTTCCATTATAATCACTTCCCAATATAGATTCTCTTCATTGGATCTGATAACAGTGGAGAGAAACTTAAGGTTTTTCCTTAAAACATTGGCTTTTCCATTCATAGATATGGACGATCAAGACTGGAATGGTAGATGGAGAACTTTTATTTTTCTTCAGTCTCCCTTTAAAAGAAAAAGTTGAGCAAAGCTTGAACACATACAATATTTTGTGTCTATTGACCCCCACCTCTCTGAGCCAGGATGAAAGTTTGTTTCATCATCATCAGTAATAGTAGCAGCAGCAACAGCAACAGTAGCAGTAGCAGCAGCAGTAGTAGTGAGAGCAGCAGCAGTAGAAGCAGCAGTAACACTAGTTCCCTATACCAGGAGCACCCTATACTGATAAAATCACTGGTCTTCATCTATGTGGGATTTGTAGTAGTAGTAACAGTAGTAGTAGTAGTAGTAGTAGTAGTAGCAATAGTAGTAGTAGTCATAGTAGTAGTAGTGGTAGTGGTAGTAGTAGTAGTATTAGTAGTGGTAGTGGTAGTAGCAGTAGTAGTAGTAGTGGTAGTGGTGGTAGTAGTAGTAGTAGTGGTAGTGGTGGTAGTATTAGTTGTAGTAGCAATAGTAGTAGTAGTGGTAGTGGTGGTAGTAGTAGTAGTAGTAGTAGTGGTAGTAGTAGTAGTGGTAGTGGTAGTGGTGGTAGTAGTAGTAGTAGTGTTAGTGGTGGTAGTGGTGGTAGTAATAGTTGTAGTAGTAGTAGTAGTAGTAGTAGTAGTAGTGGTAGTGGTGGTAGTAGTAGTAGTAGTAGTGGTGGTAGTAGTAGTAGTGGTAGTGGTAGTGGTGGTAGTAGTAGTAGTAGTGGTAGTGGTGGTAGTGGTGGTAGTAGTAGTAGTAGTAGTGGTAGTGGTGGTAGTAGTAGTAGTAGTGGTAGTAGTAGTAGTAGTAGTAGTAGTAGTAGTAGTAGTAGTAGTGGTAGTGGTGGTAGTGGTGGTGGTAGTAGTAGTAGTAGTAGTAGTAGTGGTGGTGGTGGTAGTAGTAGTAGTACCTCTACTGCATGAACTTGGCTCTGTACCTGGTAGTTCCCCTCGAAATAGTCTTAACAATAAAGGAGGTTATAGATATATAATAACTTTGCATCAGGGACTCACCCCTGGCATAAAAAGTACACTTAGGGGAACTTCTCATTCTCCTTCTTCTTCATTGACCCCATGTGGATGATCTTAGAACACAACTATCTGAAACCCCCCTTCCTCCCAAATGGTAGCCACCACTCCCCTTAGAAGCACACAAACTCACAAAACTAAAAATATTAGCATTGTTATTTACAAGTTAATGGAAACAGATAACTTTTGCATCTTCATCCATTTAAAGCAAGCCTGCACAAAATACAGCCCACAGGCTGCTTGCGACCCACAAAAGGATTTCAGGTGTTGTGGCCCTGTGAAAAACGTAGAGGATGTGAAAGAGAGTAAGATGTAATGAGTGCTTTGTCTGTGCCCCACTAGTCACTTGTGCCCATAATTGTAACTTGGTGGGTGGGTTGCCACTGTTATCTCTCTCTCCTCCCCCCTCTCCCTCCCCTCTCTCCTCTCCTCCGCTCCTCTCTCTCTCTCTGTCTCTGTCTCTCTCTCTCTCTCTCTGTCTCTCTCTCTCTCTCTCTCTGTCTCTCTCTGTCTCTCTCTCTCCTATTTGTCATGTGACCAACAGCAACCAACCATCGTCAGTTTGTCTCTGGTTTGAGAGGAGCAATTTCATGATAAATAAAAATCTTAAGTAATAAGTGTAATTAATTGATATTGCTTGAAATTTTCCTTTTTAAAAATATGTTTTATTTGCAAAATAGTTTAATCATTAATTATATCTTTACTTAGAAAGTGAGTCACTAAAAACCTATCTGTGGCCGGAAGAAATTTAGCCTGTTTTACTTTTGACCCCTACCTACTGCCAAGCTGAGCAGGTGTGATTTAAAGTAACAATGTGCACCACTCTCTCCCTAGAGACTGGCATAATATTTGCCTGATAATGCCTCCCTGGACAATGGTAGATGAGCAGGGTTTGCTCATTCACATCTGTATTCCTCCCCGCTAACCTTTTATGGGTCTATAAGGCTTTGCCCATTTCCAGAAGCTCCCAGCTCTCAGCAGGTGTCAACAATCACTATCCACGTAATGACCCCCTTTTCCATCTTCTGCAGCCCCACTTGACACAACTCTTTCTTCTCACTTCGGGAGGCACTTCTGCCTCTTCCAGATGAAATAGCCGATAGAGTGGCAGCTGTACCTAGATAGGGAAGACTTAAATCCATTCAAATCCTCTCAGGTATTTACTGGCTGGGTGACTCCGGGCAAGTCACATAACCTTTCTCTGCCTCAGTTTTCCCATCTACAAAATGGGAGTAATAAGAGCACCTATCTCATGTAATTATTGTGAGGAGCAAATGAGATAACATGTAAAGAGTTTGCATCCCTTAAAGGGCTATATAACTGCTAGTCGTTGTTGTTGCTTTTGTTGTTATTTTCATCCAACTCTAGCAGATCATTGTTTCTCCCTTTTTCAGGGGATCAGCTTTCTAACAAATGGTACCTGGAAGAACCCAACAGATCAGAGTTCCCTTTTGCCACTGAGCCTTGATTTGTTCACCTGTGCCCATTAACTACAACCATATAAAATGAAAAATGAATGTGAATGAATGGACAGATAATCTTGGTGGAAACTTACAAAAGATACATTTTTATGGCATTTTAAAAGATCAATTTCATTTATTTGTGTAAACAATTGCAAAGGATGTTTAATTTGTCATATAACTAGTTGGTATTATTTAAGAAAGAAATAGGAAGAGAAGTACATTCTTCCTCTAAGTACCAACTGTGGACTATGGAAAGATTTCAAGTTCTCAAAGTACAGAGGTGTTTCAATTCTCCATTAGCATCTTCCTCTGAATTATACTTCCTCTTTCTCTCTCAAATTGTCCTGTCTGCCTACTATCTGTATGTACTTCAATGGGTTTACCAAAACCTGAACATTTCCAATAAGAACTAACAGCCTTTTCAGATTCCTTTCATCTTCCAAGGCAGCTGTCCTTAAAAGTCTGTACTTTTCTTATCCAATAAATCATTGGGACTTTTCCTCAGCATTGCTGTATTTGCACAGTGTCTAACTGCATTGAATGTTTGAATGGTTCTAAAGGCCATTATTTGATAGTAAAGTAAGAAAAATATTTACATAGGTGTAGACCCTAAAAAGGTAAATGAAATTATAGAGAGGGACATTGTGTTTGCCAAAATATCTAGTATCTTCTATGCAGGAGAAATCCCACTTTACAATAAAAGTGTAAGTTTTTATCTTGGTGGTGTTTGTAAGTGAAATAATTGTAAGTTGCTTTGTTACATTTCCTGTAGAATTCACTTCTGTTTCATTCATTTTTCTTAAACAAAATAACTAAAATTACTATAAATATAACAGCAATACTAAAAAGCACCACAATCCCAATCCTAGAAAAGAAATGTCTTTCATAGAAGATTTCCGTTACCAAAATCCTGTTGTTAATTATAAGGTCCTTGAATTAGCAACATTATTTCTGAACAGATTTCTTATGGAAGAAAAAGATAAAAGAAAGCATATTTCCCTCTGTTTCACTTCCCCTAACATTAAGGAGAACCAGAAGGGACCTTGGAGATCCTGGGTTAGTCTGTCACATTTCATTTTATAAATGAAGATTCTTAGGGTAGAGAGGAGAAATGATTTACCCAACTTCTTGGTTTCTTCTCCTACTTTGGGGCAGATCTAGTTGGTGTGTATACAATTGCTCATCTCTCTTGTTCACTGAAATTGTTTTTCTTCTCTGACTCCAAAAAATTCAATGCTTAACCTGAGTATGCTTTGCGCCTTATTTTTGTAGCCTATCTTAGGATCATAGGTACAGTTAGGATTTTGTTTCCCAGCCAGATATGGTCTGCCAGTTGTAATAATAATGATAATTAACTGATGATATAGCACTCACTTTGTTCCAAGCACTGTATTGAGTACTTTACAAGTAATCTCTTTTGATCCTCACAACAAGCTCATTATATTATCCTCATTATATGAGGAAACTGAGGCAAAAGAGGTTAAGATACTTGTTCCAGATTTCATGAGTGTTAAGTGTCTGAGACCAGATTTGAACTTGGGCCTTCCATGGTACTCTATCTGATGCATTACCTAACTTCCTTTTGTAGTGAAGGGGAGGACCTTGGATGCCAGAAGAAAGAGTCCAAGAAAACTGTACAGGTGAGTGGAAATTAAACAAATGAGTTGCTGTTTTTTTTGTTTGTTTTTTTTTTCCTAACAAGGACAGCTCAGTTGCCTTGGGAAACCCCTTTAATGTTGGTCAGGGAACCCTCTTCAAAGCTTCCTAAGCCATGCAAAAGATCTGGGAGGAAATATCATGAGTTGCTTCATAGAGTCCCATCTTTACCTCAACACATCCCTTCTCTGACCTCTTTTTAAGCATATGGTCAAACTCAGAAAAATAGGTATTTTTGCAGGGGACTGGAGTAATTAGTCTAGAGCTAGAAGGAACCTCAGAAGACATCTAGTTTAATCCTCCTCACTTCACAGATGAGAAAGTTGAGGCTCATAGGGGTTAAGTGACTTCTCCTCAAATCACTGCGCTTAGTACCTGTGTGATTTGGAGCAAGTCACTTAACCTCCATGGGGAGCAGTGACCAAGGAAGGGAGTTGCAGTCCGGAAAGTCAATAAGTTGATGACCAGAACAACGAGTCAATCAATTGCCCTTTCCAAGATCAATGACAGTCTTGATTTTATTACTTTTCTCAGAAAGGGGAGTATAATTTCCCAGTATTGGGTAGACAATGGCTAGAATAAGGAAGAAGATACATGGTACTAGGGAATTCACAATGTACTGATTTAGCATTTCCTAAGAAAAGCATGATCTCTAGTGGCATTTTAGTTTGGAAGGTGGAAGTTTTTCCCACCCCCTTCTCCTTTAAAGATGATAAGAATTTATTATTATTATCAGTACAATTTTTGCATGCTGTCTTCCCCATTAGAATGCAATCTCCTTGAGGGTAGGTAACATTTCTCACTTTTTTTTTGTATCTCTAGCATATAGCACAATAGTAAGCACTTATTAAACTGTTGACTGACTGATGACAGTAGCAGCAGGATAAAGAATGGCCAGTGTGTATGTTGTGATTCTGCTTTTTGCTCTTGTCTTGTTGTTCTGCTACATCATATGCCTCTACATATTACTTTGTGTCAATAATAAATGACAATTATGATGATGAGACAATTATATATCAGAATTTATTCCCTTATAATCAATTGTTGGACACATACAGGGATATGCTGGTAAATGTTTAACAATCAGATCTTGGGCAGGGCACGTACACATGACATACTTCAAAGTTTAACGTGCATTATTAAGATTTTCTCCTTCACTTTCTTAAATCTAGATAATCATCAAAGCAATCCATCATGCCCTAACTTATAGTGTTTTCTGATGTACAAGGGGTAAATACTCACTCTGAAAACTTAACAATGACTTTTGGGATCTGGTACAACTTGGCTCCAGCATATCCCTGTGACATCAGTTGTTTTCACTCTTTGTGATAGCTAAAAGAGCTAACAGATGTGATTGCTAAGGCATTGCTAGTGATCTTTCAAAGACCATGAAAAAAAGAAAAACATAAGGCCCTTAATTATCTCCCCAGCAGCTAGTGCCTTCCCCCTAAACCATGTATCTATTTGTCCATACATATATTGTGATACTCTTATCTCCAGTCTTCCTTCCACTATCTCCTCCCTTCCCCACCCCACCCCACTCCCACCTAGCAGATGAGGTTTACAAAGGTAAGCTGGCCTCTTCTCCCCCACAAGGTTCTGATGTATCTCTGATGATATTTTTTCCCCAATGGTATTGGCCCAAGACCCTATGCTGGTACGTTCTAATCACTGTTGACTGCCAGTGATTAGCACCCTTACCTCAGTTAACTAATCAAAATCAACTAGCTTTTACAAAGGAATAGTTGCTATTCAGACAGATACAGCTAGGAAAAAAGTTATGAAATGTCCCTTCACTCTCAAGGATATGTTTGTTCCGTTGGATTATATTCATCTTGAGAGCAGGAACTCCCTCTTACCTTTCTTATGACCATACACAGGCACACAGAAAGCACTTAATAAAAACTTGTTGATTGACTGACTTATGCATATGATGGGGTCTGGGATGCTTTTGTCTGTAACCTCAGTTTGTAAAATCTCACTTATGTTTGGCTACCTATGTATGTATCATCAGTTTGTAATAAGCCTGTGTAATTAAGTTGTAAAAGTCACACTTTCCCCCAGCCATAAAGCCATTAACTCTGCCTCTCCCCTGCCCCCAGCCTAAAAGTCTTTTCCCTGAGCTAGCAGTCTGCCTAGATACAGTACCCATGAATACATCACCCAAGCATTTCATAAACAAATACTTAGTTTAGAGAGCTCCTTTGTTCTAAATGGCCCGCTGCACCCAAGATCCTTGAACAACATTATCAGAAGAGATAACTCCCTCCCAATATGGTACCTTCTGAATCCCTAATCAGTCTAGCTTCCAAACTTGGCACAATCAAGCCTATCCCCCAAACAGCCATATTGGACCTATCTCATTCATCCTTGACTAAAAGTAACCTAGTGATATCACAAGGCAAAAACCACACTTCCTGGTAGCCCCCCCAGGAGGATGTCCCAATGAATTATGGGCAATACACCTGCACAGTTGGTACAAAAAGTGCATGTCCCTTTAAGCACTGATCACTCCTAAACTCCTCCCAAACTCCTCCCTAACTCCACCCTTGCCCACCTAGTTAGGATAATTAACCTATGACTGACAGCTTTATCATTATAAAAACTGTATCTCTAACCCTTGCACTTTGCAGGCTATCCTTAACCTTCTCCTGCCTGCTGCAAAGCATAACATTAAACTTTATAACTCTGCCTTAGATTCCTACAAGCTTGCAGGTCCCCCCTGCCCCTGCCTGCTGCAAAGTCAGTGTAACAATAAACTTTTGTAACTCTGCCAAAAGATTGCTTGAGTCCTGTGAAATTCTTTCCAGACAAGAACTCTCTAGGGATTCATATGAGATCCCTTCTATAACCAGCTCTTCCCCACCTCTTCATTTACACACAACACCTGAAAGTGCAATCCTTCCCGTACCACCTTAGTCCCTGGGCAGAGAGAGCTCAAACTTACTGAAGTTTCTGTAGAGCATTTGCCCCACCAAGTTCATTTCCAAATTCTCCAAAAGCAGTTGATGGATTGCTGTAGAAGGTGCCTTCAGTCAATGCTGAACCACTCAGGACTCTGCTACACAATGGCTTCCACCACATCTTCTCCTCCTGGATTTCTGGTGTCTCACCACTCTGACCCTTTGTAGCTTGTAAGGTTATAGCCATCTTCGATGCTCCCCCACTGGCTTTAAAAAAAAATCCATGGGCTTATCAGCAGTGATATGAGTAATGACTAATAATATCTCACATTTATATGGTGCTTGCCATATGCCAGGCACTGTGCTAAATGCTTCACAGATATTATCTTACTTTATCCTCATAACAACCATTAGTAGATGCCATTATTATCCTCATTTCACCAATGAGAAAACTAAAGCTGCTATTGTTCAGTCGTGTTTGACTCTTCGTGACTTCATTTGGGATTTCTCTGGCAAAGATACTGGACTGGCTCGTCATTTACTTTCCAGCTCATTTTACAAATGAGGAAACTGAGGCAAAAAAGGTCAAATGACTTGCCCAGGGTCACACAGCTAGTAAGTGTCTTAGGCCAAATTCAAACTCAGGAAGATGAGTCTTCCTGACTGAGGCCCAGCACTCTGTGCACTGCACCATCTAGCTGCTTCTAGTAAACTGAAAAAAAAAAAAACAGGTTAAGTGACTTACTCAGAGTCACAAAGATAATAAGCATGTGAGACTGGATTTGAGCTCAAGTGTTTGTTCAGTCCTGGCTCTCTATCCATTACACCACCTAGCTGCCCCCAAAATAGGGAGACTAGACAGAATAGAGAAACAATAGCAGCACCATGTATGCATGGGGCATATAGCCCTGGTTGGGGGATAAAGATCTGAGGTCTTTCTGTTCCTAGGAGGTTTGGTCCTTGCCCCCTTACTCGAACATCCCTGTGTAGGAATGAGTACCAGTCTCATTTTGGCCAGGTAGTATCTTTGAATGAGCTCTAGTTCTAGATCCACGGACGATCAAAAGGCTCTTTTCCACCACAGGGGTGCAAACCTGAACCAGTTACAGAATGTCTGCCCAGGCTACACAGCCCACATGAGGACTGCACATGTTCATAAGGACTAGGCATATTGACCAGTCCCCATTTATTATACCAATTTAGACTTGTTTCCTGCAGCTGGACTATAAGATTCTTAGAGGCAGACTATCCTTGCTTTTATTTTTGTATTTCCTACATCTAACAAAGTACCTGGAATACGAGAGGCACTTATATGTGATTGTTGATTGATGGATATAGGAAGGTTTAGAGAATGTGGTGTGTTGAAAAATCTTCCTAAGAATTAGAACCATCCAAAGGTGGAAAAGGTGGCCTCTGAAGGCATTAGACTCCTCTTCAACGGTGCTTTTCAAGGAGGCTGGATGACCACTCATGGGAATTTTATCAAGTACTTTTGCTCAGGAGTGAGTTGGACTGGATGGTCTCCAAGGTTCTTTCCAACTGCGAGATTCTAGGAATTTCACTGTCTAGCTCTAAATTCTTGGGAATGACAAACTCTCAATAAGTTCCTTATTTAATCTATTGCAAGATACTCACATTTCACTTTTACTAAAGTATCAGTTACTTTTCTTTGGACTAAATTGAATCAACTCCCCCTTTCTGACAGGGGCTTATGTTTTTGCTTGTTTGTTTTCAGTTTTGAGTAACAACATTGCTCTTTTTTATTTAATGGGTAGAAATATAATGCCTCCGCTAGCAAGACAACAACAGTTTATCAGATATACCACCTAGGCCAGAAAGTTCAGAGTATTACCTCATTTCTCTTAAAAAATAGAAAAAAAAAAATACACAGTATGCATTCTACTAAATAGTTGAATGGACCTGATGCTGTACAAATGAGTACAGAAAGTTCTGATATGGATGTTTATCTTTATTACTTGAGATCCAAACCATTCTTATTTCCAAGGTATTCATATTGTATTGAGAATATGTTAGATTCAGCACAGAAGAAAGAAAATTCCCCAGAGGACCCAATGAGAGCCTTTCTGGCTTGGATTTTCTTTTCTCTTTAAACCATATTCTGTTGGTAGCATGTACAGCACTTGGAAAATCTAAAGTACAAAGTAAATGTCTTTGAGGCTGATTAATAACAATAGAATTCCATTTCATTGTCCAAAACCTTACTTCCTCAGTCTATATAGGAGAAAGAGAAAAAATAATAATCTGCATAATAAATGCAGATTTAGATGCCTTAGGAAAGAGAAAAACAAGCACGGCTGATGCTAGAAGATAAATTGTATTGCTTTTGTTGTTGTTTTTTATTATATTCTTCTGAGGCAATTTTAGTCCTTTCATAATGTTTTTTTCTCTACAACTGCAGTATCTACCCCATGGAATATTTCAGATCATCAAGAAAATAAGAGGCAATGGAAAAAGCTGGAACCTCTGCCCTACTTCTGTCTTTCCATCTTGCCACTCATAGGACCATCCTGAAGGCTGCTGGAAGCAAAACTCTGAATGGCTGGCTCTATTTGTATGGGAAAACAGATCATCACTCTTCATCAAAAGAAGGCTTCATTTGATATTTTCCATGCAACTGTTAGAATAAGTAATATTTTTAAAAGTGACACTTGTAAAAAAATATTTATTTTTAACATTCATTAAAAAAAAGTTGAGTTGCAAATTCTCTTACTCCAATGCCTTCCACACCCATTAAGAAGGCAAGAAATGTGATATCAATTATGCATATGAAATCATGCAAACCACATTTCCATATTAGCCTTGTTGCAAAAGAAAAAGTAAGAAAAATAAAGTGAAAAAAATTATACTTCAATCTGAACTCGGACTCCACCTGTTCTTTCTCGGAAGGTGGATAACATTTTTCATTATTAGCCCTTCCAAATTGGCTTGGATTGTTGTAGTGTTTAGAATAGATAAGTCACTCACAGTTGATCATGATACAATATTACTGCTAATGTGTACAACGTCCTCCTGGCTTTATTGACTTCACTTTACAAATATAAATCTTCCCAGGTTTTTCTGAACCCCTCCTGACTGTCATTTCTTAGAGCACAATAATAATCTGTCACAATCATATACCACAACTTGTATAACCATTGCCCAATTAATGGGAATCTCATAAATTTCCAATTTTTTGCTACCACCAAAAGAGATCCTATAATTTTTTTTGTTCAAATACATCCTTTTCCTTATTCTTTGATCTCTTTGAGCTATAGACCTAATATAGACCCAGAGATATTGCTGAGTCAAAGGTGATGCAGTTTTGTAGCCCTTTGGGCATAGTTCCAAATCACTCTCCAAAACAGCTCCACCAACAGTGCATTAGTGTTCCCATTTTTCCATGTCACCTGCCCCAACATCTTCCATTTTCCTTTTCAATCATATTAACTAATCTTAAGTGAGTGAGGTGGTACCTCAGAATTGTTTTAAGTTATATTTATCTAAATGTTATTTAGAATTTTTTTTCCTCTGACTGTAGATAACTGATTTGTTCTTCTGAAAACTACCTGTTTCTATCCTTTGACTATCATTTGGGAAATGACTTGTATACTTATAAATTTGACTCAGTTCTCTATATATTTGAGAATGAGGCCTTTATCAGAGAAACTTCCTGTAAAAAAAGCCCCCCCCCCCCCCATTTCCTGCTTTCCTTGCAATCTTGGCTACACTGGTTTTACTTGTGCAAAAAATTTTTAATATAATGCAATCAAAATTATCCATTTACTTCCTGTGATCCTCTCTAGATCTTGTTTGGTCACAAACTCTCCCATTCTACATAGATCTGACAGGTAAATTTTTCAATGCTTCTCTAATTTGCTCATGCTGTCACCCTTTATGTCTCAATAGTATGCCTATTTTGATCTTATCTTGGTGCACATTGTGAGATATTGGTTTGCCTCATTTCTTTCACACTTCTTTCCAGTTTCCCCAGCAATATTTGCCAAATGGTGAATTCTTATCACAAAATAATTTTGGTAGATTGGCATAGTACTGAATAAGTAAATTAGCTTAGATAGAATTGTGATTTTTATTATAGGGTTGTGGGCTCCCTGTGACCAATCAATATTTCTTCAATTGTTTAAATTTTTATTTTTTGTGTGAAAAATGTTTTGTAATGGTGTTCATAAAGTTCCTGGGTTTGTCTTGGTAAGTAGACCTCTGAGTATTTTATATTGTCTGCAGTTATTTCAGATAGAATTTCTCTTCCTATCTCTTACTGCTGAATTTTGTTAGTAGTAAATAGAAATGCTGATATTTATGTGGGTTTATTTAAATCTGGCAACTTCAATAAAATTATTAATTGTTTCAACTAGTTTTAAAAACAATTCCCTAAGCATTATCATTAGATCACCTTCAAAGAGCAATAGTTTTGCTTTCTCATTGCCTGTTCCAATTTCTTCACTTTCTTTTCCTTCTCATTACTATGGCTGACATTACTAGTACAATATTGTGGTAATAAAGAACACATTTGATTCACTTTTGATGTTATTGGGAAAACTTTGAGCAATAGTAATAGTAATGAGTGTAATATTTTGTTAAAAGCTTTTTTTTTCGGAATCTATTCAGATAATCATATGATTTGGGTTTTTTTTATTAATATGGTTAATTATATTGATAATTGAATCAGCCCTGGATCCCTGATATAACTCTACCTGGTCATAATGTATGATCTTTGAAATATTACTGTAATCCCCTTGCTAGAATTTTATTGTTTTTGCTCTTCCTACTTTAGGTATAAATACCATATTTGTATTTTAAAAGGAATTTAGTAGGATTCCTTCTTTGCCTATTTTTCCAAATAGTTAACTAGCATGGAAATTAATTGTTTTTTAAATGTTTTGTACAATTTGCTTGTGAATTCATTTGGTCCTATGGAATTTTTCTTTGGGAACTCATCAATGACTTGTTGAATTTTTCTTTCTAGGACAAGATTATTTAAGTATTTTATTTCTTCTTCTGTTAATCTGGGCAATTTATACTTTAATAAATATTCATCCATTTCACTTAAATTTTCAGGGTTTTTTGACATATAATTGGGTCAAAAAGCTCCTAACAATTGTTTTAATTTCATCTTCATTGGTGGTAAATTCACCATTTTTATTTTTTGATACTGGTAAGTTGGTTTTCTTGTTTCTTTTTTAAAAAATCAAATTAACCAATGTTTTCTCTATTCTGTTGTTTCTAATGAAATGAGATCCTAGTTTTACTTATTCTTTCCATTTTTTAACTTTCAATTTTAACTTTCAAATCCTGATTTTCAGGATTTCCAATTAGGTGTTCAATTGGAGTTTTTAATTTGTTCTTTTTCTTTCTTTTTTAAATTATATGTCCAATTCATTGTTCTGCTCTTTCTCTATTTTACTAATGTGTTTAGATATGTAAATTTCCCCAAAATACCAATATGTCCTCATTCCACATTTTTTGGTATGTTATCTCATTAATATCATTTTTTTAAAATTGAAATTACTTATTGGTTCTATGATTTGTTCTTTGACTTACTTATTCTTTAGGATTAGATCGTTAAGTTTTTATTCTATGTTTCCATAGCCCTTTATTGAATATAATTTTTAGTGTAATATTCTGAAAAGGATGCACTTTACTATTTTTGCTTTTCTCCATTTGTTTGTGAAGTTTTTATGCCCTAATACCTGGTCATTTTTATGAAGGTCCCATATACAGCTGAGAAGAAAAGGTATACCCATTTTTATTGCCATTCAATTTTCTACAGTCTATCATACCTAACTTTTCTAACCTTCTAATCCATCTCCTTAACATTTTTCTTATTTATTTTATGGTTAGATTTATCTGGTTCTGAGAGGAGAAAGTTGGGGTTCCCCTAGTATTTCTTCCTGCGAACTCATTTAACTTTTCCTTTAAGAATTTGGATGCTATGTCATTTGGTATATATATGTTTACTATTGATGTTACTTTATTGTCTATAGTATCTTTTAGTAAAATGTAGTTTCCCAGATTATCTAATTAGGTCTATGTTTGCTTTTGTGTTGTCAGAAATCATGAGTGCAACCTCTGCCTTTTTAAAAACCTTAGCTGAAGCATAATAGATTCTGCTCCAGATCCTTATTTTCTTGTAAACAGCATATTTTTGAATTTTGATTTCTAATCCATTCTACTCTCTGCTTCCATTTTATGGGTAAATTCATCCCATTTACCTCAGTTGTGATTACTAACTGTTTATTTCCCTCTATACTATTTCTCCCTTTTATCTTTCTCTCTTTTTCTTTTTACCTTGTCTCTCCTTAAATGTCTCTTTTGCTTATGACTATTGCCTTCCTTAATCCATTTTCCCTTTTATTACCACTCCCACCCTCATCCATACTTCTTATTCTCTTCCCCATCTTTTATTATTGTTGTTTGTCTTTCATTCTCAAAGAGGACTATGACATCAGAGAAGTGGTACCAAACAGGACTTAGCCTGGGACCTATTGTTGGCCAATCAGTGAAAGCCAGAGTGATTTGGGTTTAAGGCATGGTCTTTAAGGAAAAAAAAAAATCTAGCCCATAAACCCCAAGATAAACCTTTGTGAGGTTTGAGTGACCTGTTAGTATAGATTTCTATACCTTAATTTCATAATTGAATCTACACAAGACTTTTGTATGCTTTGGGATATTTTATATTTTTAATGATTTGGAATGAACTTTTTTATTATTGATATGGAGTTTTGTTATTATTATATAGAAATGATATTGATTTTTGAGGAGTTATTTTGTAGCCTGCAATTTTAGTGAAACTATTAATTATCTCAGTTAGTATCTTTGCTGTCTTTCTGAGGGTTTTCCTAGTAATCATCATATAGTCAGGAAAGAAGGATAGTTTTATCTTCTCTTTACCTATCTTTATTCTTTTAATTCCTTTCTTTTTTCTTATTTTTATTGCTAGCATTTCCAAAGCTATATCAAGTAATAGCGGGATGACTAAGCATCTTTTCTTCACTCCTATATTTACTAGGAAAGGTTCTAGTGTACCCTCATTGCATACAATGCTTACTTTTGGTTTAAGGTAGAAGTTTTTTATGATATTAAAAAATCCTTTAGTTCCTATACTTTGTAGAGTCTTTGGCATAAGACTATACACAATATATTATATTTATTGTTTTTATAATGTTGAACTACCTTGCATACCTGGTATAAATCCCACTTAATAATAATGAATGAATTCTTGGATAAATCACTGAAATCTATTCAATAGGATTTTGTTTAAAATTTTTGAGTCAATATCCATTAATAATATTGGACTATTGTTTTCTTTCTTTATTTTCTCTTCCCCTGGTTTAGCTATTCAAACAGTATTTGTTTCATAAAAAGATTCTGTTAAGGTTCGTTCCTTCTCAGTTTTTAAGAATAATTTATGAAATGTGGTACTAATTGTTCTTTAAAAATTTGATAGAATTGTCTCGTGTATTCATAAGGAATAGGAGGGTTTTGGTTTTGTTGAGGTTGTTTTGCTAGTTCCTTTACAACTAGATCTTTTTCATTTTCTGAGGATGGATTAAGATTGCTATCTGATTATCTGATAGTTTGAGTGTTTTATATTTTTAAGTTATCCTTCTATTTCTTTTATGTTCTTATCAGTTAGCTGAGGGTCTGTCAATTTTATTAGAATTTACAAAGAACTAGCTTTTAACCTTATTTATCACTTCTATGGATTTTTTATTTCCAATTTATGTATTTCCCCTCTATTTTTTAATATCTCCTTTGTGCTCATTTATGTGTTTGTTTGCTGATTTGCTAATTTCTAAATACACATTAAGTTCATTAATTCTCCCTTTTGTATTTTGTTAATGTGTGTTTGTAGAGATATGATTTCCCCACCCTGATAAGTGCTTTAGTTGCATCCTAGACATTTTGGTATGTTTCATCATTTTTGTTTAAATAGTTATTACTTGTTCTTATGATTTGTTCTTTGACCTACTCATTATTTGATATTTCATTGTTAATTCTCCATGTGGTTCTGTGTCTTTTGTTTGTAGTCTTTGAACAAATTTCTATTTTTATTGTGTTATGCTCCAGTAAGGATGTAAGGAAGTATTAACTTTTTCTGGTTTTTCAATATCTCTGTTCCCCAGCACATAGTAATTACTTTTTAAAGATCCATCTGAGAAATATGTTTGGAGAACTACATAAAATCTTTTGTTTTTCCTTTTAGAAATCTTTTAATCCTAGATTTGTTCAGTTTTATATTCTCACTTTTGTTTGTCTTCCTGTTTGATTTATCCAAAACTTATAGAAGGATATATTGAAGAATCCTGTCACTATTGTGTTAATATCTATGTATTATTGAAGCTCAGATAATGTTCCCCATATAAATTTGGATGCTAAGGCATTGGGAGCATATAAGCTTATTATTGATATTGGTTTGTTAACTAAGGTTCCTTTCAACGCAATATAGTTTTCTTATTTATCCCTTTGCATTTCTTAATGTTTATTTTTGCTTTGTCTGATAGCATTTGACAATTATTGCCTTTTTTTCTTTTTGGAGGGGGGCAAGCAGGACAATTGGCATTAAGTGACTTGCCCAAGGTCACACAGCTAGTAAGTGTTAACTGTCTGAGGCCAGATTTAAACTCAGGTCCTCTTGACTCCAGGGCTGGTGCTCTATTCATTGTACCACCTAGCTGCACCACAATTATTGCTTTTTAGGATTCACTTGATGCATAATTATTTTTCTATCCCTTTAGTTTTATGTTGTGTATGTCTTTATTATTAAGTTTGTTTCTTGTAAGTAACAGATTGTAAGATTTTATTTCCTTACTCAATCTGTCACTCTCATTTTATTGAATTGTTAATCCATTCACTTTTAACATTAATGGAGTTAGATTTATATTTTCCCTCATCTGTCTCCAAATTTTTTTAAAGTTATAATCTCCCCATCTTCCACTGTTAACATAATGTGATGCTCTTTCTTTTTCTTCCCACTTAATAGTATATTTTTTACAATTACATGAAAAGATAGTTTTCAACATTCACTTTTACAAGTGAATTTCCAAATTTTTTTCTCACCCCTTTCTCCTACCCCCTACCCAGAAATGTAAACCATCTGATATATGCTATATATGTACAATCATATTAAGTCTATTTCCACATTAGTTATATTGTGGAAGAAAAATCAGAACAAAGGGGAAAAAACATGAGAAATTTAAAAAAGCAAAAAAAAAAAAAAAAGACAGAGAGAAAATAATTCGATCTCCATTCAGACTCCATAGTTCTTTTTCTAGATGTGGACAGCATTTTCTATCATGAGTCCCTTGGAACTGTCTTAGATCCTTGTTGAGAAGAGTCTATCAAAGTTAGTTATCACACAATGTTGCTGTTACTGTGTACAATGTTCTGGTTCTGCTCACTTCACTCAGCATCAATTCCTGTAAGTCTTTCCAGATTTTTCTGAAATCTACCTGCTCATCATTTCTTATAGAACTATAATATTGACGTTCTTTCTTTTACTTTCTTTTAATCTTTCCTTATGATGTTCCTTTTCCCATTGACTCTCAGTCCCTTACCACGGATCCTGTTTTCTCATTTGTTACCCTTTCCTTCATGAATTTGTTCATGAAAAGGAGGTTGAGACAGAAAACAATACTGTTAAAATAAAACACGCTCACTATAAAAGCAAAACATACTGAACTCAAAGGCAGGATGTGCATAGACAACCAAAGGATCATAGGTCTCTCAGAAGAACATGACAGGACAAAAACCAAAACATCATCAAAAGTAAAGAATAAATAGAAGAAACCTTCCCAGAACGTCTAAAATAGAATATTACATTCAATGGAAAGAACTCAGAGATCACTTTCATGAATTTGTTCATTTTCATGAATTTGTTCTCTGAATTTTTGCTTGTGAATTTTCCCTAAATTATAAGATGGCTAAGGTGGTGGAGTGGGTTCTGTCTCTGACACATGTTAGCTGTGGACCCAGATGATGCAACTTAACTTCTAAGTACTCTAGGCAGCTCTCCAAGTCTGAGTTAGTGTTACAGGGAGCCCTAGCTTTGGGTTGGAGGATCATGAATTTGTTCGTGAATTTTTTCTCTCCTTGTTTTATTGATTATGCTTTTCTTCCCTCTCTTTTTTTCCTTTCAGTTTGCCTAGTAGATTCCCCCTTCCTTTTCTTACCATTCATCTAGTACTGTTCATTACTTCTTAAAATTTCATTTTTATGCCACTTTCCAAAAAGAATTTATCTCTCTCTTAATTATCCATCTTCTCTTTCTCTCTATTTTAGACCCTCATTCTATGATTCATAACTCCTATAATTCTTTTACTTCTATCCTTTGTCTGCTTTCTTCAAGCAACCAAAGCTTCCAAGGTAAACATTCTAAGGTCTCCCCTTTAGGTTCTTTCTGCCATCACCTTATAGAGCTTGCCCCATAGATTCCTCTTTATCATTATACCTCAGAACAATGCCAATTACTTCAGATGTCAGAGACGATACTGGGACATAGTAGGCTCCCTCCCCAACCATGTCCTTTATTATGCAGCCTACCATTGATCTATACTTTTCACTATTCACTTATTTTTCCACATTTGCCTTGAAATATCTTCCCTGTGTCCATGCTTTCCCATTCCTCCAAATTTCAGTTGCCCCTAGGGGTTCAACTTCCCCCTTCCGGTGAAGGACAGACAGACTTTTTCAAACATCTCCCAGACCTCATTCATAGTGAAATTATCATCATCCTTTACCAGCCATATCTTTTCAACCACAGGAGTATTCATCAACGTAACTCCTTCACCCTTCCAGAAAAAGGCCTCCTTCGTTTCTCTATCCCGTTTCAATCTTTCCCATATCCTCCTCACCCACTTTCCCATGGAGACCACAAAGTCACCCTCTCCTTTTTGCTAGTCCTTGATTTGACCCCAGGGAATCACATATCCCTCCCTAGTCCTTTGCTGTTGACCTGCCTTTCATGTAACCTTCTATGTTGTAATGTAGTCCCATAAAAAAGCATTGATTCATTTGCAGGCAGTCACTAAGTTTTGTTCATAATGCCCTTTATCTGTCTCTGAACTGTTGCCTCTATTAAATTTCTGTCTCACCCTCCTCTTCTTGTGTACTTTTATAAAGAAGTCTTACTGCTCTCTTTGTTGTTGGTCTGTTGCTGTTACTATCCTTGCTTACTGTATTTATTCATTCCTGTATTTCTATTTTAATATTTCTATTATTTTGAGTGTCAAGAAGCAAATAATGTCTTCAGTTCTGTTTTTCTTTCTAAAAATGTTTCAGACTCTTCCATATTATCAAATATACATCTTTTTCCCTGTGTAGGTAAGCTCAGATTTGCAGGGTATATCATGCTAGGATACAACCTGAACTCTAGTACTCCTTGGAAAACATTATTCCATTCTCTCCTACATTTTATAATGGATACAGAATAGTCTTGATTATTCAAATGAGCTCTCCTTTGCATTTGAAACTCCTCCTGAAAGCTTACAGAACTTGCTTTTTTCTGGAATTAAATTGTTATTTAACCACTATGTGTTTGGGAATTTGCAAGCTGGGTTTCTTGTTTGTTTGTTTATTTTTCTGAAGGTAATCTTTGAGTTCTTTCCATTGGAATGTAATATTCTATTTTACAAATTCCAGGAAAGTTTCTTCTATTATTTCTTTAATTTTGATGGCAATGTTTTGGTTTGGTTTTGGTCCTGTCATGTTCTTCTGAGAGATCCATGATCCTCTGGTTGTCTCTGCATGTCCTGCCTTTGAGATCAGTAGGTTTTGCTTGTATAGTGAGCTTGTTTCATTTTAATGGCATTGTTTTTTGCTTCTGGATTGCATTTTAACTCTGTGAATTCCAAATCTATTGTTTTCTTTGTTCCCTTTAGTGGGGCTTGAAGTTGCAGATTCAAGTTTTTTTCTACTTTGCTCATTTTTTTTGCTTGGTCAGTCAGCACCCATCAACATTGATACAAGACTCTCCACCAACAAAAAGATTACAACTTGCTGAAAGTTCAAATGACAGTAAGCAATTTTTAAGAACAAAGTTTTTGAGGTTTTTGTTGGGTTTGGATTTGAGGCTCTTTTTTTTTGCTTTTAGAAGGACTACTAAATATTATTTGTAAAAAACAAACAAACAAGCAACAACAACAACAAAAACCCCAGCTCAGTAACGCCTATCAACATGACTGATTCTGAAAGAATACACTGTTTCTGTAGCCCACAAGGCTCTCTTTACCAATGAAGGCAACAGTATTTCATTTTCTATTTTCCAGGCTAGGGCTAGGATTTTTTCAAAACAGTTAATGAGAGAATAGCAATCTTCCAGAATTGTTATAGTTTTCATTCATTTTTGTTATAGAGAATATTCTACTTACCTCATTCTATATCAGTTCCTCGGTGTTTACCTGGGCTGCTCATAAATCTATGATTAAGTCATTTCTGATAGCACTAAAGTATACTCTCCAAAGTTACCAATGATGACTTCTCTCCAAATCAAAAGCCTTTCTCTCAGTTCTTAGCTCTCTTGATTACTTGTCAGCTTTTGAAAGCATAGATCAGATTGTTCTCTTAGATAGCCCTTCCTCTCTAGGTTTTTGTAACAATGCTTATCCTGGTAATTCTCCTCTTTGTTTAGTCAGTCCACCTGAGTCTCCTTTTGTTGGATCTACATCTAGCCTATGCTCCACTTAACTTGGATGGGCATGGTCCCCAAGGCTTTCTCCTCTTCCCTCTTAACTTCTCCCTTCATACTATCTTGTCTGATAATCATAGTAGTCCCATGAGTTTAGTAAATCCTCAGTCCATGTAAACAATCTTTTGCCAAAACTTCTCATTCTACCTACACAAGGTATCTCTTCTTTAGCCCCCTTTTCTCTACCCATTCAGTCATCTCTCTTCATCTCATCCCCAGTTGATTGTGAGAGCCTCTCACTTCCTCATATCTCACTCCACTCCAATCCATTCCACTCTCACGTACCACAGTAATCTTAATAAAGCGTTTTTTTAAATTAAGACACATACTTTTTTTTTAGACATAAGACTAGTGCACACTTACTAAAATACAGGTTAGTGTGAACATATCTTTATTATGCACTGAGAAACCAAAACAATTGTGTGACTCTCTTTATTATGATATTCACTTTATTGCAGTGGTCTGGAACTGAACCCACAGTGTCTCTGATGCATGCCTTGTAACAACAATGCTACTTGCAGCTGCTGTGGGGGTGTAAGACCAATAACACCAGCACACAGGATGGCTGCTAGCACAGGTTCTTTGATCTGCTTTTCTAAAGAAAAGCAATTCAAAAGGGGTTAACAATCTTACTTTAATCAAACATATATATCATTCATTTAGTTCAGGGGAAAAAGTCATCATCCTGAACTTCAGAAAATACAACCAGAAACTAAAAGCAGAAATAATAACATAAAGACCAACAGACAGGGCTTCTAACAATCTGATCAAATAAGACATACATCACAGATCAACAGACAGATACAACTATCTGACAATTACATACATACATAGTTACTACCAGAGAGAGAAGCAACAACATCTGGGTTTTCAAAGACCGGGGGTTCCTTAAAAGCTTCGCAGAGTCTCATCTGCATCACATGAACACTTTTCCAATGAGGGAACCCCAAAGTAAAATGCTAACCTCAGAAAAAAAAATAGATATATATACACTTCTTTGGGGTCAGAGGGCATCATCACCCTAGTGAGCCAAGTTCATGTGACTTAAACTCATGTGACTTAGGCTTCCACATAACTTAGTGACTTAAGCAGGTCACATGGGTCTATTAACAGATGGGAAAGATCTTCCCATTATGCAAAAAATACATTAACAATACATGCCTGTACTTGAAAAATTCTAGAACATATTATTAGGGGATTTTTTTTTTTGCCATATGAAGATGAAGAAACTAAGACCCACAGATATTACAGTCACTATGCTATGTTTCAGAGGCAGGATTTGCAACCAGGTCTTCTGCAGCCTCCTTCCTACCTCTAAGCCAGGAGTTGTCTACCCTTGTGATTATCAGGAAATCCACCTTAGTCTTCTGAGGAGCATGAAAAGCTGTTTCATTCTCAGAAGATGCTACCTGGGAAGACCCTTCTATCTACCAGAGTGCTACAACTACTTAGTAAATCTTCTACCAGTCTTCTGTGGCACTTTTTAAAAATACATTCCAACTTTCAAGTTGCACAAAAAAAAAAAAAATCCGGTCACTCTCATTAATTCTTATTCTTTGATTTCCACTCTCTTGGGAATTTTTCAATTTATATAAAATATAACCTTTTCCTCCCTCTGATGCAAGACTTATTTTCTCCTTGAGAGATAATTTAAAAACAGAAAAGTGGCAATTTTATTGACTATAAAAGAGGGGATAGGCATATCAATCATCATATTTCATAAGACATTTAAAAGAAAGGGGAAAAAACTATGGTGGCATGAGATTGCTAATTGAATTGGGTCTGGAACTGAAGAAAAATCATGTAATATAGGGAGAACATTTTGTGTTTTATTGCTTAAATTAATATCTAAATATATAACTCTTCCTTTTTTCAAATATAGATGTGCTGATTTTGTCTGGGTCTGGGATTTCATAAATGTATGGGATTTCTGGAGCAGAACCTCCCTCTACAGATACAGTTTATAGAATCACAGATCTGAAGCTAGAAGGAACCTTAAAGGTTCTCAAGATCATTCTTCTCCTTTTGGAGTTCCAGGGAGATTGTGATTTATCCACAATCATACAAGTAAAAAACATCAGTGATAAGATTTGAACCTAGATCCTCTGAATCCAGAGCTAGGGCTCCCTGTAACACTAACTCAGGCTTAGAGAGCTGCCTAGAGGACTTAGAAATTAAGTTGCTTCATCTGGGTCCACAGCTAATATGTGTCAGAGACAAAACCTACTACACCACCTTAGCCATATTATAACTTAGTGTCTGCATTCACAAAATGGTTCTCAATTTCCCTCCCTCCTATCTTAAACTCAACATGACATTAATGTAAGTGCCAGTAATTAGAAATGGAGAGGATCTGTAAAAATGATTATAACAAACTGTTTCGATCATTAAGGACAGGGACACCATCATAATTGGACCATTAAAACACAGTCCTTCTCTATAAAGTAATTTTTGGATAGATTAATTGGTATGGCACTAAATATGTAATTTAATTTAGGTAAAATTGTCATTTTTATTATATTAGCTTGACCCAGCCATGAGCAATTGATGTTTTTCTAATTAGTTAGATCTGATTTTATTTGTGTGAAAAGCCTTTTGTAGTTCTGTTCATAGAGGTACTGGGTTAATGACAAATGCTGGAAAGGATGTGGAAAATTTGGAACACTAATGCATTGTTGGTGGAGCTGTGAACTGATTCAACCATTCTGGAGAACAATCTGGAACTATGACCAAAGGGCTATAAATAACTGCATACTCTTTGACCCAGTAATACCATTTCTGGGGTTGTATCCCAAAGAGATCATAGAAGAGGCAAGAAGACCCATATGCACAAAATTATTTATTGCAGCTCTCTTTGTGGTGGCAAAAAACTGGAAATTAAGAGGATGCCCATCAATTGCGGAATGGCTAAACAAGTTGTGGTATATGAATGTAATGGAACACTACTGTGCTATAAGAAATAGGGAGGAGATGGACTTCATATTCACCCAGAGAGGCTTATATGAACTGATGCTAAGTGAGAAAAGCAGAACCAGGGAAAATTTGTACACAATCACAGACACATGATATGTGTGATGACCAGCTTTGATAAACTGTACTCTTCTCAGCAATGCACAGTTATAAGACAACTCTACAAGTCTCTGGATGGAAGGAGATGTCTATATTCAGAGAAAGATCTAGAAAGAACAGGGTTTAAATGGAGACTGAAGCAATCTGCATGCTATTGTTCTTTTCCATGTTTGGTTTAGTATCTTCTTTCCCATTGTTCACTCCATTGGTTACAACCCTTCTATACAACCAGACTAATATCTAATGTGAAAGTATTTGCAGATCCTATACTTGATTGCATGCTGCCATGATGGGGGGGGAGGGGAGTGGGGGAAAAAAGGAGGGAAGATAATCTGAAACTCAAGGGACTGTGGAACTGAATCTTGTAAACTAAAAGTAAATAAACAAATCAATTTAAAAAAAAAAACATACAGTCCTGGATAAATGTTAACAGATTAGGTAGAAATGGCCCTGAAGAGAACCATGATTGGGAAAATAGCCAAACAGGTACAGGGGCAAAATCCAAACTTAAGAAGATACAAAAGTGAAAGCAATAAGGGGTCAATATGCAAAGTCAGTGAAATATGGTAAGTTTCCAAAGGTGTAGGAAAAAAACACAGACTGATTTAATTCCCTCTTTCCTAAAAAATGAGTCCAAAGAATATTACCTACCAATGCTTTTATCCTTCTACTCTCCTACCTATACAAAATCTATGCAGGTCATTTGTATGTGGATTAGTATGCAATGAGAAGGCTTTTACAAATCATATTTTAAAATGGACTGAACTTTTCCATTTTATATTTAACTAAAAGAAATAGGAAACATAAGCTTACTATGATGATTGTTCATAGTTAATTGAAAAAGGTATTTTGGGGGTAGAGCAAAATACTACTTTGAAGGTTCTTTTCCAACAAGGTAGCTCCATTCATGTATCAAAATCATTAAAGATTTCTTGAAAAGTATAATAGAAATTTGTTGTTCAGGCACATTTGACTCTTTATGACTACTGAATACTGAACCATACTGAACATAGGGGTTTTTTTGGCAAATATATTGGAGTCATCGGCCATCTCCTTCTGCAATAGATTAAGGTATACAAAGGTTAAGTGACTTGCCCAGGATCATGCATCTAATAAGAATCTGAGGTCAGATTTGAAATCAAGTCTTCCTGATTCCAGGCAAAGCACTCTATCCACTGAGCAATCTAGTTCCCCATAACAGAAATAACCCTATTCAGGTATCCTCAGATCACAAAAATAAGGTGAGGCACAAAACAGGAAGTAATATGTTCACCAAAAGTGTTTGCCATTATGAAGATTAAGATCTAGCACAGGATATAAACTCAAGAGGGGTTCTCTGGGAAATGTGAAAAACTGCAGGTAATCCTGTTTACGGATGAAATTATGTTAGTTTGTCTCAAGACAGAATAGAGCTTAGGCTCATTAAAGAAATTTGTAATCACATGAAAGAGTTGGCCTGATTATTTACATGGGAAAGGGCAAGTGGATAAAAAATGTCTATTTTCCAGATTATGACTTCTATTATGACATATATGTGTACATGTATATGTATATATTATACACAAATACAGATTATTTTAATGAATAGCCTGAATTTTTTTGTCAGCATATATATATATATATATATACAGATAAAATATATACACACATACATATGTATTTACATAATGAATAGATACAGATATATACACACATACATGCATATAGGAAAGAATGCAACAAGTTGGGTCTAGAATTGACCAAGAGGCAAAGAACAAGGTGGAGGGCCTTTTAGAAGCTGCAAAACTTCTTTAATGATCAGAAGATTTTATGGAACCAAAGACACATGTTTTTAATACCAACATACTACTAGAATTTCTGTATAGCAGCAAGATGTGGTATATAACAATTGGAGAAGAACTAAAAAATTACTATCACATAGAGGCATATTGTAGATGTGAGCTAACTGCAGCAAACAAATAAAAAGGAACTTCAGAGTGGAACATTAGAGAAAGATGTTATTAGGGAGATATATGGTAAGAAAAGGCAGATGAACACCTGGGATGAATTTATGGAAGGTCTTGGACAAGACTCACACAGATGGCAGGCAGGGATATATTCAATCTACATTAAGATTATCAATAACAAACATGATTTAGTGTCTCCTGTGATCAGAGACAAGAAAGAGAACAAGATGTCAGATTCAGAGCTAATATGGAGTAATAATAATAATAATAACAATAATAATAATGACAACACTAATTTTTTTAAAAAAACAGCTTTCATTTACACAGGGGCCACTTTGCGCTAGGAACTTTGCTAAGCACTTTACAAATATTATCTCCTTTGATGCTCACAACAGCCGTAGAAGGTGGATGTAGTTATAAGCTTCATTTTACAGTTGAGGAAACTAGAAGCAGATAGAGCGTAAGGGACTTGTCCATGGTCATATAGCTATTAAGTATCTCAGATTAGATTTAAACTCAAGTTCTCCTGACTCCAGTCCCAATTCTCCATCCACTGTGGTACCTAGCTACATATATTCATCTAGTAAAACCTTTCATTTTGAAGATCCAGAAAATGAAGCCCAGAGAAATTTGACTTTCCCAAAGGCACAGATGCAGAGTTTGGATTTGAATTCAGGTGTTCAGACTCTAAAGCCATTAGTCTTTCCCTTCTACCATAATAATTCTTGGCAGACTGAAGTTTTCTGATGCATTCTGTATGGGGCAGGGGAGAAGTACTCCAAAGAAATTTTTATGTAGATTAGGTTTTTAAAGGAGTGTTTATCTAAACAACTCTGAGAGGATTTCTGATTCAGTCTTTGCCCCTGAGTCATTAACAAATTGATTCAACAAATTGATTGAGAATTATTCACTAATGCAGAATTTTTAAAGATCTCTTTTTTTCCCATAAATTTTTTTTCAGATCTTCATTATCTCCCACCCACCTACCCTCCATCAACCACTGAGAAAGCAAGAAAAACAAAACCTCATTACAAACAAATAAAGTCAAGTCAAATAAGTCTCTATGTTAGCCATGTCCAAAAAAAAAAAAGTCTCAATATGTACTCTGGGTCCATCTTATCTCTTTCAAGGAGATGGGTGGCAATTTTCATCTTGAGCCTTTTAGAATCATGCTTGGTCATTAGATTGACTAGAGCTCATTCAAAGTTTTTGTTCTTTACAATATTGCTTTTATTGAATACATTTTTCTCCTGGTTCTGTTAACTTCACTGTGAATATATTCATAGAAGTCTTCCCAGGTTTTTCTGAAACTATCCCCTTTATCATTTCCTAAAGTACTCTGTCTCTTTTACTCCATATGCACATACATATTTTGGGGTGTGTGTGTGTGCACGCGTGCATGTGTGTTTATTTATACAAACACACACACACCATCATTTATTCAGACATTCCCCAATTCATGGGCATCCTTGAGTTTCCAATTTGTTACCACCAGAAATACAGGCACTAAAAATATTTAGAGACACCTAGGTGGTTCAATAGATAGATCACTGAACCTCCCATGAGGAAAATCTGACTGAGTTCAAATCCAGCCTCTGAGCTTTAACTAGCTATGTGACCACCACGGACAAGTCATGTGACCACGGACAAGTCACGTTACCACTTTTGGCCTCATTTTCCTCAACTTTAAAATGGGAATAACAATATCACCATTATCTCTCAGGGTTGTTGTGAAAGTCAAATAAGATAACTGTAAAGCACTTCACAAAGTGTCTGGTGCATAGTAAGAGCTTTGTCAGACCTTATTCTGTTTCACTTTTCAGCTCTTTTCCTCTTTTTTCGATTTCTTCTAGGTTAAAAGAATGTTTGGATCGCTTCACAGCTCCACCAAAATGGTATTAATGCATCTGGCTTCCAATAGACCCTCCAGGATTTGCCATTTCCTTTTTTGTCACCTTTACCAATCTGACTGGTGGAAAGTGGAACCTCAGAGTTTTTAAACTACATTCTCCAATGATTAAGTCTTTAAAGCTTGTGATATGATTATTGGTAATTTGCATTTCTTCCTTAGAAAATGGTTTATATTTTTAATAGTCTATCAATTGAGGAATGGCTCTTAAAATTATCAATTTAACTCAGTTCCCTATGTATAATCTTAGAAATGAGACCTTTGGCACAGAAACTTGCTACAGATTTTTTTTTTCTCCTTAAAGATCTCTAGATGATTAGCTTTGAAAAAAAAACTGGTTATTATACATATTTTAAAGTAAAGACTTAGTTGACACTTTTCACTACTGTCATCCAGTTTTCCTCTTCAGTTAGTATGAAGCAGTGACACTGTACTGCATTAGGAGGTATTCGTTTGAATAAGAGAATCTCTTCAGTGGAATGGATCTTTTTGATTGTATAAAGCACAGGGAAAATTTTAATATGATTAGGTCAATCCTTTTTCTACTGTGTCTTCTATTATTTAATTATTAAATTGTATTTATCCACTCTATTCAATTTACAAAATATGCCATTTCTCCCTAATAAATCTCTATTTTAAAAATAAAAAAAATTAAACTAAAGCCCAAGCAATATTAATATTTTAATACAAATTCAAATCAGTGCCTTGTACAATGGTACTTGAAACAGGAAATGAATTAAGATGGTCTTGAATCCCAACCTCTCACCCAGTATTTTGTTCCTTATTAACATTTCACAGTACTTGATTAAAGCCTCTAACTCTTGTGCATTTTGATCCTTTCTCCTGAGTATTCTTTCTTACGAGTGGCTCTGGGTTTCATTTATTTTTCTTTGCAAGCTTTTTGCCTAGAATTACGATTGTAATAGCAGTTCCTTCAGGAAGTAAAAACTGGTATTTAATCCCACAAAATAGTAACTTTGTTTCCTTTCCTCCAAGGAACATTTGTTATAGTTTCAATTCCTTTCAAATTCTTGAAATGAATCCCAGTTGTGTACATGAAAATATAACATCTTTAACCATTTCCCTCTCAAAATCAATTTTATTCAGTAGCCTGTCATGGGTTAGTTGTTAAATTTCACTTGATGAACTGCTACAGTCAATGATGCTGATGTGTACTTTAAACAGGCTATGTATACTACATGTTAAGTATAAGCATAGTGTTCATTGTTAAAACATACCTCCTTGCTGTTGTGAGTTCTATTAATTTTTAAGATGGGTGGTTCATGGTAGTGTGCCAGCTTTTGGGAGTTTAAGAAAACTATTTAGCCTGTATTTCTGTCATTCAGAGTCTAAGACCATAGCTTTCCATTTCCTTCTTGTGAAAATCTGCTATAAAGCCAAGGCTTTTAAGAAAGTGTGCCCCTTTCAAATAGCTGTTTTGAAAAATAGTTGAATGATTATGTTGGAGGTACTGAATATAAGGGCATCTACTTTAGGCTATTCTTAATGGTCCTGCGTGGGTAGGTTCCTTCACAGAGGCCAAGTAACCATTAAGTGACCATTAAAACAGAGACCCTACAAGCTCAAGTTCTAATGATAGTGCAACCATGGACTTCTGGGAAATAACGGGCACATACAAAGCCACTTGGGAAGGACAGGATGGGGGAAGGTGTCAGGCTGACCCAGAATCTAAGAGGCTGACTCTCAAAGAGCTCAGTAAACAGAGAGGGCTACTCCTTCCCTCCTGGTTCCCTTCTTTTCAAAGCTATTCTGAAACAAATATGAGTCATGTTTCCTGTAGTTGTATTCATTTTACCCTGCTTTATTCACTCCAGGTGCATCATGTCATACTAGCATTGCTTTGAAAAGAGTCCAGCAACAAAGATGGGATGCACTATGATCTAGTAGGAAGATGGCTAGATATGGATTCAGTGATGAGCTCAAAGACAGTCACTATCTCTTGCTGTCTATGTGATCCTGAGCAAAGCCTGTAACCTCAATTTGACTTCAGGTTCCTCATCTATGAAACAAGGGGTGGGGTGAGGGTGGATGGCTTTTCAGGTCACTTCCAGCACGAAATCTACTACCCTGTGACCCTAAACTAAGAATACTTCATCCATCCAATAAATGTTCATTAAACTCCGTGCCAGGCACTGTGCTAAGTAGCAAGGACACAAAGACAGAAACAAAAAGTTGCTGCATTTAAGGAGCTTATAATCTCACAGCGGAGACAACATGTACACCTGTTATTTTGAAAAGTACTAGCATGCAGTGTTTCAATACAATGTATACACAATTCACTTATTGATAAGAAATTAACACATATAGACGGATGTAAAAATTTTATTATTGTATGTTCAGCTGAGGCAGCATGCTATCTATAATGTTCCTAAGAGTTGCTAATCTGCATTAATGAAGAGAATTTGCACATTGAGAATCTCTCACACTGATGAAATCAGAGGCCTGGCCTAAAAAAGAAAAAAAAAATGCTGGTTGGTGTTACTGATGTGTCACCACCACCACCACCACCATCATCATTCATATCTACCTAGGACTCTCAAACAGAGGTGAGTAATCATTTTTTTCTTTGTATTGTGAACCTCTTCGGCAGTTAATAGCCCCCTTCTTAGAATCAGTTTTCAAATACTGAAGACTAAAAATAGGATTATACTATGCCCAAAGAGCTATAAAAAAGTGCATACCCTTTGACCCAGCAATACCACTTCTGGGGCTGTATCCCAAAGAAATCACAGAAGTGGGAAAAAGACCTGTATGTACAAAAATATTTATAGTAGCTGTATTTGTGGTGGCAAACAATTGGAGGTCAAGGGGATGCCCATCAGTTGGGGAATGGCTAAACAAGTTGTGTTATATGAATGTAATAGAATACTACTGTGCTACAAGAAATGAGGAGCAGACAGATTTCATAATAACTTGCAGAGACTTATATAAACTGATGCTGAGTGAGGAGAGCAGAACCAGGAGGACTTTGTACACAATTACAGGCACACGGTATGTGTGATGACTTACTTTGATACACTGGGCTCCTCTCAGCAATACAAGGTTAGAAGACAACTACGAAAGACTCATGATGGAAAGAGATATCCACATCCAGAAAAAGAACTACAGAGTCTGCAGAGTGAAGCAAACTATTTGCTCTCTCTTGTTTGTGTTTTATTTTGTTTTATCCCTTATTTCTTATTGTTCAGTCCATTGGTTATAATCCTTTACAACATGGCTAATGTTCAACGTGAAGGTATTTGTAAAACCTATATTTGATTACATGCCACTATAGGGGGAAGGGGGAGAAAATTTGAAACTTAAGAGATTGTGGAACTGAATGTTGTAAACTAAAAGTAAATAAATAATTTTTTAAAAAACAATAGGATTATATATAAATCCTAATGAGATATTCAATATAATTCAATAAAATTATATAGAAATAAAATAATTTTTACCCATCCAAGTTCTTATATCCCCTGAAACCTATCCATGTACCCCTTGCTTTGCTTAGAATCTTGTGAAAGATAATAATAGCCAACTTTTACATGGCACTTGGTATGTACTGAGGACATACCAGTAACTACATACTAGTAACTAGGCACTGTGCCAAGTAAGTGTTTAGTACAGTTTCTGGCACAGAGTGAACATCATATAAATATTATTATTATTACTTTTGTCACAAGGTTGTAAGGATATCAATTATTATCAATATTTTAAAGAAGAAACTGCAGTTCTCTGTCCAGTTCTTCCAGCTGCCTAGATAGACATGTCACCCCTGCAGACTTACTCTTTTATTCCCACATCTATATCTTCAGTTCTGCAACCACAAGACCATAATCAAAACAAATTGTTCTTGTATGGGTGTTCTTGTCTATCTCTATGTGGCCTCAGTATCTTTTTTGACTAACATATCCCTCCATGTTGTTTCTCCTAGTAGAATAAAAGCTCCTTGAAGGAAAGCACTATCTTTATTTTTGGGTTTGTAGTTTCTGCTCTTAGCCCCATTCTTGTCACATAAGTCCTTTTTCAATCATTCACTTTTGGTGAACCAACTGTTAAATTAGGTGGCCCATTCTGTACTGAGATAGAAATAATTATTAGGAAATTTACCTTACATTAAGCTGAAATTTAATTCTGTTTATTTTCTCCCTTTTATTCTTAGTTCTGAGTTGAACTCTTGAACTCTGAGTTCAAACAGAGTAAGACTAATCTTTATTCCACATGGTTGCTCTTCAAATAATTAAAAGCAGCTACTATATTCTCATTATTTTGTCAAGCTATCTTTGTCCCATGTTCTTACCATCTTGGTCACACTCTCTGGGACTTGCTCCAGTATGACTCTCCTTCCTCAAGTGTGGTCTCAAACCTTCTTGCCTTGCCCAGAAAGTAACTGCTCTGTCAAAAACCCCCTCTCATTTTCAATCTTCACTTCTCTATGGCTTCTTCTCCTCTTCCTGAAAACATACCCAGATTCCCTCTCTTTAAAAAAAATCTGCATTGTTTTTCATTTTCTTACCATGCTCAACACAATACCTGATGCATAGGTAGTAAATCTGTTATTTTTTTAAAAAAATAATCACAGTTGGCCATGATGGCACATGCCTATAATAAAAGCTACCAAGGAGGCTGAGGTAGGCAGATTTTTGAGCTTAGGAATTCTGCAATGGAGTAGGTTAATCAGTTTTAGCATCATTAGTGGAGTTGGAGTATATCAGGTTACCAAAGGAGGCATGAACCAACTATGTTCAGAGATAAAGGTCAAAACTCCCATGCCAATTAGAAGTGAGATTGAACCTATGAGTAGCCTCTGAATGCCAGCCTAAATAATATTGGAAGACCCAGTCAAATTTAATCAGAAAAATTTATAATTGAAATAGATCTCAGAGGTCAACAATTCTAATCTGTACCTGCAAGTACAATCTCTGCCCATTTAAATGTGGTCATCCAGTCAAAGAAATAGTAAATTATTACCTTCTAAGGCAGCATATTTGAAATTTTCCATTTGTGGAAGGTTTTTAGTTTGGGGTTAGGGTTAGGGATTTAAAAAAAATACATTAAGCCCAAATCTGCTTCTCTGTCTCTTTCACCCATAGCTCCTACTTTGGAATTCTGAGGCCAAGAAGAAAATATCAAATCATTCTTCCATCTAACAACTCTTCAAATACTTAAAGACTGCTGTCATGTTCCTTTTCTTTCCTCCTATCTAAATTCCTAGTTCAGTCAACTAGTCCTCATTGAGCATGGCTTCCATTCTCCCTTACCATTCTGTTTGGCCACAAGGAAGGTCTCCAGAAAGTCTGACAGAATTTCTACAGAGAATTTATCAAGAAATTTTTTAGATGAGTAAAAATGTTATAAGATGAGTGGACATAAAACAGTCATGTGCTCCATTAGTAAAAAGATTACTCATACCAATGAAATAATGGATCCACCAAGTATCAGTGTTCCAAGAAGTGGCCTGAAATGATTGCTTCAGTGCCTAGAATTTCCAATTATGCCACTGAATTACAGGCAAGTGAAAGGTCCATTGTGGTGACTGTTTAATAATGCCTCTCCATAGCTTAGATTTTTTTTATCTGTAAAAGGATAATAATAGCCCCTATATGAATGGCTCTGAGCTGGGGCTTTAAGTGGATCACCAACAGGTTAAAACACAAGTTACAAGATGACTAAGAATGGAAGAATGGCAGGAAATGGTGGCAATAACTGTATCCTGTTTTTTCAAGAAGTTTGTCAGTGATGGGAATGAGAAATCAAAGCTAATAGTAGGGGTGGAGAAGGCAGTAATAAGGTCAAGATAAGGTTTGCTTTGTAGGGTAAGAAAAATTAGTATGTTTATAGGCAAAGGAAGAAGTATGTAACAGTGAAGGAGGAGAGATTAGTTCACTCCATTGGTTACAACCCTTCTATACAATCAAACTAATGTCCAATGTGAAAGTATTTGCAGATCCTATACTTGATTGCATGCCGCCATGGGTGGGAGCGGGGGAGAGAGGAGAGAGAAAATTGGAAACTCAAGGGATTGTGGAACTGAATCTTATAAACTAAAAGTAAATAAACAAATCAATTAATTTAAAAAAAAGAGGAAAAAAAAAACAAAAGGGGATAACTGATGAAACCAAGTCTCAAAACAAGTGAGAGAGGATGTTGATTAAAAAAAAAGGAAGTTTAGTTCTTTCAAAAGAATTTCCTAGTTCTCACCATCCTGAATAAAAATTTCTCCTCAATGACATACTTTAACTGAACTTCATGTAAAGTGATCCAAACAACAGTGAGCCATGAGGAAACACCAGAGAAGTGTCACACAAGGCTAAACTCCAGTATTCTCAAAAACTCAATAGGAAAACCTATGAGTACTACTAAAGCTTTAGGGGGATTTGAGATCCCCATTACGCAAAGAGGGAGGCTTAGGGTAGAGTTTTGAAAACTTCAGATAAGTCAAAGAAAGCTGAAAGTAATGCTAGGAACATGAATAGAAAGTCTGAATACATATAAAGTCCAGGATTGTGTTCAACTATGCTAATGTTCAACTAAACTTAATGAGAAGAACATGAATGCCTCCAGTTCTCTGAGAAGAAAGGTGCTGGTGAGGCTGGCACAAAACAAATACATGCAAATACAGAGCATTTGAAAGGCCTCTGGAGGCAAGGGCACAAGAAAAACAATGAAGGTTGGAGAGATGCCTAAGGAAGCTGCAAGAACACATGAAAAGGCCTCAGGGAACTTAGGACTTCACAGTGCTGTTCATAATTTAAAATATTCATAATTTTCTGGGGCAAAAATATTGGGTTTTAGGGCTCCTGACCAAAATAACACTTGGTGCGGTGGCATTTTAATTTAATAATAAACATGATAATTCAATTAGAATTAAATAAATAAATAATGGAATTAAATAAATAGAATCAGAAACACCATTTACATGAGGTTCAGTTAAAGTATTTAATTGGGGAGTAACTGTTATTCAGAACAGTAAGAAAGAGGAAATTCTTCTTTTGGAAGAACTAAACTTCTTTTTTTGGATATCTAAGTCCTATATTTTTACTTTTAAACATCATCATCATCATCACTTATATTGAGAGTTGGCTTCATCAGTTTTTCCTTTAATCTGCCCTTCCCACTGATACATACTTCTTCTACTACTTAGAAACATAGTCATAGACTTTACCCTACAAAACAAACCATATCTCAACCTTGTTACTGCTCTTCTCCACCACTGCCAAATTACCCTAGATTTCTCATTCCCATCACTGACAAACTTCTTGAAAATAGTGTTTGGTTGAGTGAAAAAGGGGAAGATGGAGGGGAGGGCAGGTTGGGGGGGAGGGTTGTTAGAAACACACACTTTTGCAAAGGGACAGGGACAAAGTAGAGAATAGAACAAGTGGGGGGTGGAATAGGAAGAAGGGAAATATACAGGTACTGGAGTAGGGAGATCCATCTTGCCCTATCAGAAGGTTGGAGGGGTGATGGGGGAGGATATGGGAGAGAGCTGATTGGGGGAGGAGGTATATAGTGGGATTGCTGTTTTGGGGTGGTGGGTAGGGGAAAGAGGGGGAGAAAATTTGTAAATCAAAATCTCATGGAAATGAATGACATAAACTAAAAATAAACAAAAGTTAAAAAAAAGAAATTAAGTAAAAAAAAAAAAAGAAAATAGGGTATGGTTGTTGGCACCATTTCTTTTCATTATTTCATTCTTCACTATCTTGTAACTTTGGTTTTAAAGGCCTCTAATGACCACCATGACTTCCTGTCTCCCATCACCAAATCTGGTTGCCTTTTTTTTAGTCTTCATATTCATTAACAACTTTTTTTTCATAAAAATAGAGTTTTTAGTTTATTTTGTTTCACATTGTCTAAATTTCCCCCTGAATTCCACTACTCCCTCCTCCCAGATGACCATTCTTTTTCAAAAAAATAAATATTTTAAATGAAAAACAGAAGAAAAAATTCAGCAAAACTGATTTGCACATTGAAAAATTAAAACATTGGGGCAGAGTCAAGATGGTGGCATAGAAACACTAGAACTCTGTGAACACCCCCAATACCACCTCAAATACCTATAAAATATGACTTAAAAAAATTTTACAGCTCCAGACTCCACAAAAATGACAGAGTAACAAATCTCCTGCTAAAGGCAGCCCAGCAGGTCATCATTGCTGCATGCTGGAAGCAGAGCCCAGCCCCACGTGGTTTCAGCCCCAAGGCGTCCAGTAGAAGCCGCAGCTGTAGCATTCAGGAGCTTGGATCATCAGTAGCTGTGGTGATTTCCAGAATCACCAGCCCACAAGAGACAAGGACAAAGGGAAAAGGTCAGTGGAACTCAGCTAAATTTGGGCAAGAGGGTCTGGCTGAACTGCCTCCAGAGCTAGCAGCAGTCTGAAGCGGCAGCCATGCAGCTGTCTCCATGTGGCTGTTTCTGAAGATCCTGGCCTGCAGATTGCAGGGGTGTCAAGTGATCATTCAGAGGCTAAGTGCTCTTGCCTTAAGCTACCTGGATCAGATCGTGGTCTTGGGTGGTGGTCCCGAGGTGCATTTTCAGTGAGCCAAAGCTGGTGGGGGCTGCAAAAAGTGGTGACCTCGGGGGGGCGGAGCCAAGATGGCAGCATAGCAGCAGCAATATATCGCAGCTCTCACATAGCCACCCCCAAATACCCATGGAATAGGACTCTGGACCAACCTAGAACTTCAAAAACGCACACAGATACCTCCCACTAAAGTCAG
>CM053587.1:74431348-74447644 GCA_028646515.1 Pseudochirops corinnae
AGATACAAGAATCATGAGAAGGTAAACATGGAAAAGAAATCATAAGGAACTTATCAAAGTTGAACTATTTATATGCCATCATGGGAAAACAATAATTGTAACTTTTGAAACTTTTCTCAGTATGAGGATAGGTGAAGGGAATACAAATGTATACATATGTATACATACACATATGTCTATATAGGAGGGTATATATATGTGTATAAATATAGATCTGAGTATGTGTATATATGTGTACATAGAGGGCACAGGATCAATTGAATAGGAAGGGATGATACTTTAAAAAGGTGAAATTATGAGGTGCGAAAGGAATAGATTGAGAGGAGACAGGGAGAGACAGAATGGGGTTAATCATCTCATAGAGAAGAGGCAAGGGATAACTGTTACAGTGGAGGGAAAAAACAAGAAGACAAAAGGGAAAGGGTCAACCTTACTCTCATTGAATTTGTCTTAGGGAAGGAATGACATAAACTCTAAACTGGGTGTCTTGCCACACAGGAGACTAGGGGGGATGGGGATGAGAGGGGCAATGATGGAGGGGAGAGCAAGATGGGGGAGAGGGTTGCTGGAAGCACACACCTATAAAGGGACAGGGACGGGGTAGAGAATAGAACAAGGTGGAGGCAGGATAGGAAGGAGGGAAATAGAATCAGTCTCTCACAATATGTCCATTGTGGAGATGTTCTGCGTAACTACACATGTATAGCCTGTATTGAATTGCTTGTCTTTCCAGTGGGAGTGGGTGATGAGGGAGGAAGGGAAAGAATCTAGAATTTAAAGTTATATAATTAAATGTTAAAAATAAATATATGTATATATAATAGTAATAATTATAATAATAATAATTATTATTATTATTAACTACATGCAACTGGGAATTAAGATATACAGACACTGGGCTAGGGAGATTCATCTTGCTCTACTGGAAATTCAGAGGGGTGATGGGGGAGAACATAGGAGAGAACAGATTGGGGGAGGGGTTATACAGTGGGATGGCTGTTTTGGGGTGGTGGGTGGGGGAAAGATGGGGAGAAAATTTGCAACTCAAAATCTCATGGAAAGGAATGATGTAAACAAGAAAATAAATTAAAAAACAAAACAAAGAAAAATTAAAACATCACATTTATTGTTCCACATTCCAAACCCCTCATCCCACTTTTGTAAACAAAATAGGTGAGGAAGTGACCTATACTTTTAAAAAAAGGGCAAATTTTAACTTAGAAAGGAAGATTCACATATTCTCATATATGAGTAAAGACAGTTTAAACAAAATCTTAAATAAGTATACAAGAAACAAAATACCTAACCCCTAAACACAAATCATAGAATGATCAAAAACAAAATAAGAAACCCAGATCCCTTTAAGTTAAGCAAAATAATTGAAAAAGACAGTTGAGAATAATCGTTGATGTGATTACACCCTTGCATTAATGAGCAAAAAGAGAAATTAAGATTGTAAAACCTCTTCTATGCTATCCTAAGCTTTGTTGCTGTTTAATATTATCATCTTTTCACTACTTAAAATCAGTGTTTACTTTGTACTTTTGAATCTTTTTTAACCTTGCTTACTTTTTCTAATTCTTTGTATATTTTATTCATCATTCCTTATAACCCAATAATATTGTAATACATTCATATCTCACATTCAATTTAGTCATTATCCAATCATTGGACATATAGCTTCTCTGCCCCTACCCCAGGATTTTACTAAGCATCAGGCTTCCAGAAATTTTTTTGTATGGATGGATCTTTTCTTCTTATCACTAACCCTTAAGGTAGTACTCTCACAGTGAGATTTATAAGTCAAAGGGCAGGAACATTTTTGTAACTTTTAGACATGTTTCTTTTCAAAATGAGTGAACCAACTCACAGTTCATTGGCAATGAATTACTGTTTTTATTTCTCCAACAGCATTGGATTTTGTCATCTTTTACTATCTCTGCCCAAGTAGAATATAAGCCCCTTGAAAGTGGGGGGCTGTTTTAGTTTTATCTTTATATAAATAATGCCCAGCACAGTGCCTTGCACCAAGTAGCTTAATAATTTTGTTGAGTTCAGCTGATTTCAAATGAATTTGATGCCAATAATGTAATGTGAGACTTTTTTTTTTAGCAAAAAAGTCATTCCTTTGATTATTAGTCATTTGAAATGTCTTTTTTTTTACAAATTCTTTTTGATAGTTTGAATCCCTCCTATTGAGAAATGTCTTCTAATGTCCTTTGACTAATAATTTGTTGGAGAATGGTACTCATTCTTATACATTTTTGTCAATTTCTTAGAGATTTGGGATGTTAGGCTTTTATGAGCCATGCTTAATGCACACTTCCCCCTTCCAACATAGATATGTGGATATGTATATGTGTGTGTGTGTGTGTATTTGTGTATGTGTATGCTTCCCCTCTCTAACTATATGTATGTATGTATTTGCTTTTTTTTTCCTATTTATTCTGGAAACATTTAGGAAGAAGCATGTGAATCTCTGAGAACTGGCCTTGAAAATAAAAAAGGTCTAATTTCAAGCCCTACTTCTGACATAAACTAGTTATGTAACACCAGGCAAGTCATGAAACTTCTTAGAACTCTAAGCAACTCTCTAAGAGTGTAAATTGCATAGAAGATGCCAATTTGCATCCGCAGAAAAAGTTGCCTCATTAAGGAATTCCCTCTCATCACAGATCTAGTCTATGTTCTGAAATCATTGTTATTTGTACAAACACTTTATATTTTTAAATAATCAAATAGTCTGTTTTTTCTATATGTGTATCATGGTTGGTTAGGAATTGTTTCCTTATTTGTAGATGTAAATAAGGTCAAGCTTTTTATTCTCTGATTATTATAGTGTGGTATTAATTTAATCCTATTTTCTACAAAACTGCTATCAACTTTTCTTATATTTTATGAATAATGGGGTATTTACTCGTTAATTATATTCTTGGATTTATTGAGCATAAGACTGCTTTATGAATTTGACTCTAAATCTTATTTAATCTTTTTTACTGATGTTTTTCTATTCTTTTTAATTCAGTACCTGATAGTTTTGTGGAGTGCTTATCTCAGACTAATGGAAATTGGAGCCCTAGGAACTGAGTAGAATTATATGTGGTGATTTTCATTTGGAGGTCTTCCAGTTCCCACTGGTTTGGGGGAAGTATGACAAAGTTCTTGCATGGAAGAAAAAGTGACTTTCACCTTCAAGATGGTGGGAATGGAGGCAATGAAGGATTACCTGGTATGTGTGTGTTTGTGTGTCTTTGTGTGTCTGTGTGCGTGTCTGTGTGTGCAGGGTGTCCTCAGGGAGTTCCTAGCTGATGTCCTTATGCTAAACATTTTTAGCATGAGGTCAATCTGCAGCCTAAGCAGTCATATTGTCTTTGACTATGGCCAGGAGAATCCCTAGACTTTGTAATGCAGAGAAAGGACAGTTTAGAGACTGCTAAGATACATAGGACAGGAAGAAACAATTATTTATTTGATGAGACTAGCTAGGGATTTTCCTAGAAGAAAGCAGAGACCCACTCCCTTTTTTCTATCTTCTCTTCCTTCTTGCTTTTGCCTGTCTCAAAAGAGAACAGGGTAAGAGGAATGAATACAACTTCCATTAAAAACTGAGCAGCATATTAAATCTATTATCACTTTAAGTAGTATTTTGAGGTTCTCCTATGCATTTAAGACTACACTAAAGAGAGATAATGAAATCTGTGCCAGCCCTACTTAAATTAATGAAAATGGCTAAATTGCAAAGGAAAGGTAACAATTTCAGAGAGGAAGATATCTAATGCTTTCATTGTTTTATAGCTCTAATTTGAATTTTTCAGTGCAAACTTTCTCATAGCTCAGAATCATATTTTTACTAATAATAAAAGTTTACTCAAAAGGAAGAAAGGAATGATCAGGACTAAGTACTCCTGATCAACCCAAGCTACTAAAACTCAAAAGTGAGGCAATCTGGGGGTGGCTGGGTGGTGCAGCGAACAGAGCAAGGGCCCTAGAGTCAGGGGTACTTGAGTTCAAATCCAACATCAGACACTTAAAACTTATTAGCTATGTGACCTTGGGCATATCACTTAACCCCAATTTCCCTGCCCTCCCCCCTCCAAAAAACAAACAAAAAAAATGTGAGGGAATCTACATCAGCAAGCATTGATTTTCCTCTTTCTTTTTTTTTTTTTCCTGGAAGGCAGAATGAGAGGTCAATAAGCTTGAAAAGAAAACTATGCCCTCCAGAACAGAGTGCAAATGAATTGTGGGTAAAGGAAAGCTACGCTCCAGAAGAGAATGAACTGCTAGGGAAGTTCAATGCATAATCAAGATGCATAGTCAAGACCTCAAGCTCAGGGGTGATTGACAGAAAAAAATTCATACTTTGTTCCCTTCAACGTCATTAGAAATGATCGCCTTGCAATTAGAACTATCCCAAAGGGAAACAGAAAAAAGCTGTTGGTTCTCTTATTCAGAATTCTTCAAACAGAAATTGAATGATCACTTATATATTATAGGGATTTCCTTCTGTAATAGTAGTTTGCTGCTTGTTTCAGCTATTCAAGTGCCTTTGAGCCTCACATTTGATTGTATTAAATCTTTGTTGGAAATGGTATACATTTGTGTTGCCTTTAATAGACCTAAGGCAGTTTGGAGACCTTCCCTGCCTTTAACAGGTCTAACATCATCACATGGAGAGTATGGTGAGAGGAGCTTGCCAAAAGAGCAGAAAAGAAAGCGTGGAACAGGAAGGAGTAAAGCAGATAAAAGCTCAAGCATGAGCTGCGACCAAGCAGAACTGAGAGGGAAAATGTTTGTGACTTCGGCGCTCTGTCTATCTCTTCTGTCTGTGTCAATATTACTTTGTCAGAATGAAAGATTCTGTCTGTTGAAAGAGAACTTTACTGCTGATACAGAAGCCCTCAAAGAAGACTTTACTGTTGTTACAGAAGTCCTGAAAGAGGGCTTTACTGTTATTTACAGAAGTCCTGGAACTTTACTGTTGCTTTATGTTTGATTTCTCAGACAGAAGCTTGTCTGTTGGTTTGTATTACTTTTTCAAACAGAGAGTGAATTAAGATGATAGTGCCAGCAATGTTTGTAAATATTATGGTAACTCTGTTAAGCATAATATGTGTAAATATTGTTGTGGCTCTGTTAAGCTTTGTCTTCCTAGAAACAGAAACTGAAAAGGGCTTGGAGTGGACTAGTCCTTGTGAGCTGAGATACAGAACCAGAGCAGAGAGCTGCCTGAATGTGAATCCAGGCAAGAGTCAAGTAAATCCAGGAAAGAGCTGGGAGCAGTAAGCCCATGGAAGAGGAGCCATGGGATTTGGAAATCAACCTTGAGTTAAGATAAAAGAGGACTAGGGTACTCTGCATGGACTGATGAGATTGTGACTTATTGTGACCTAGGGGTGGATGGTGTTTGTACTTTCTGCTACCCTTTAAGGATGATTGGCTTAAGATGATTGGAAGCCAGCCTCTAGTCAAGATGAAAAAAGACTTTTACTTGGGTACTCTATATCAATTGAGGAGATTGTGGCTTACTGAATGCTATGTTTTGTTTAAGACTATGTGGCCACCTTAGTAATAAATTGTTATGTTATATTGTTGTGAATGTTGTGCTTTAGTTTCTTGAATGTTTTGCTTTGATTTATTGATGAATAGAGAGTTCATTATACTATGCTATTAGATCCTCAAAGTTATTCACAGCAGCAGTCCTCGGGAGAGCTGCTTGTGATTGGCTTTACACCTTCATGTCTAAATTTGACTAGATGATTTCTGAAGTCTTTGTTGTTATTCAGTTGTTTCAGTCATATCTGACTCTTTGAGACCACATTTGGAGTTTTCTTGGCAAAGATACTGGAGTGGTTCATTATTTCCTTCTCCAACACATTTTACAGATGAGGAAACTGAAGAAAACAAGGTAAAGGTACTGGCCCAGGATCACACAGTTAGTAAGTGTCTAAGGCCAAATTTGAAGTCAAGAAGATGAGTCCCTGACTCTAGACCCAGTCCTATTCATTGAGCCACCTAGCTGCCCTTCTGAGTTCTTTGTCAACTCTCAAATGCTGAGATTCTCTATTTCATGATTCTATGACAACTCTGCCTGCCTTTTGCTTACCAATGAAAGTTTGGGGTAGAAAATATAAAAAAAAATATTGCTTTATATTATATTTAACTTCTGTTTTTATCATTCCCTTCCATTTTTTTCACTATTTCCATTGATGTTTTTTATTTAGTTCAATAAACATATTAAGTACCTACGAAGTGCTAAACACTGTATAGGATTCTGGGGACACAAAGGATTAAAAAAAACTCAAAAAGAACAATAACAGTCCCTGCCCTCAAGAGGGGTTTACTTCTACCAAGGTTTTTATTCTTCTTTATGAAACATTATGTTTCTAACGCTATGAAGTATTAAATGTGTAGATTAATTTGAATGGTATTATGTATAATAATGTTGAATAATGAATAATATTGAATACATTGGAATTTTTCCCTGTATTAGTAATTGTTTTTCTATGAATGCTATGGCTTGTTAGATTAGTTCCTAGAAATCTATTTTATCTGTATTGATGTTTCTATTTCTATCACCTTTTCTTGGTGTAAAGCCTCCTGTGGGGAACTCAGCATTCAAAAATGTGCAGTTTAGTTTTCTGGGGGATGAGAGATGCAGTGACTTCTCTTGCATTATTCATACTTCTGATAGCCAATACTCCTAAAATTATAATTCAAAAGCCATCAATTGGGCTCCTACCAGTAACAGTTAGCCAAGTAAGTCATACCAAAGTTACTTACTAAGATGTCTTAGTAAAATAGTAGCTACAAACATTTCACCAAAACACTTAGAGCATTCTCCTCCACAAATATAGTGCCCATTGGAAGACATAGGAAAGGACACAAACACAGTGTATGGTCTACTTGTAGGGAACATATGAGACCAAAGCATCTCATGTTTTCAGAAATGCAGAGCTTTAATAACGCTTTTCTCCTGATGGAGTCCCTATGTTGCTTCCCTCTTGATATATAGGCTAGTCCTCCTTAAGATTCATAGTTGGCTCTCTTATGCTACCAGAGATCACAGTCACTAAAATTCCTTCCTCTCTTAAATGATTGCCTATCTGTTTCTGACTGGAGAGTGTGGATATTCTCCCTCAACTAGCCATGGAAATCTCTCAAACTGATTAAAGCTCAAACTTACAGATGGGGTGCTTTCTACTGGGCAAGTAGCTTTCCTACTAGAATAGCTTAGCCTCTTTTTTGTCAGTATTTAGTATCATGTATTGAAGATTTAGATAGAGAAGGAATCCATATAGCCATCTAAATGCCCCATTTGACAAATGAGGCAACTGAGACATTCATTCCTTATATTTCTTTTTTTCTTGTATTGCTATGGCTAGTATTTCTGTAACAATGTTAAATAATATTGTGATAATGAGCATCTTTATTTCTGCTCTGTGGTGAAGTGTCTATGGTTGCTATATTACAAATAATGCTGAATCTTGGATTCAAATAATTGTTATTTATCATGTTAAGGAAAAATCATTATTTTCTTATTATTTTTAGTTTTTCTTTAAAAGAACATTGAATATTATATTTTTCAAAGGATTTTTTTCTGCATCTACTCATATAATCATGCAAAGTTTTGATTATTCATGTGCTAGTAGTCTTCTTAGTGTTGAAATGCACTTATATTCCTTGGTATGAATCCAATTTGGTCACAATGAACAATTTTTTGAACATATTTTATAACCTACTTGACTGTGACTTAAACATCTATCTATATCTCTATACCTATATCTATCTACCATATATACATATATATGTATGTATATATATATATATACACACACCCAATTTGAATAGATATAACGTAAGTCTATATGTCTATAGATATAGATATGATATAGATATAGATGCACACATCAGTGTTTATAAATGAAAACTGATTAGATTTCCTTGTACCTGTCTTATCTTTCCCTGGTTTGGTAATCAGAAGCACATTTGTTATATAGAAAGAATTGTGTAGAGCATTTTCCTACTCTATTTTTGAAAACAGTTTATATAACATGGGTAACATTCATTCATTAAATCATTATTAGAATTCACTTATGAACCTCTTTGTTCCTGGTGCTTTATCAAGTGGCATTTCATTTAGAGCCTCTTCATTCTTTCTTTCTGAAACTGAGTTACTTAGAGCAACTTTTAATGTTTTCTCATTCTTGGTATTTTTATGTTTTTGTAGCTCTTCATTAATTTCATTCAAATTTTCAGTTTTGTGCTATATAACTATGCAAAATTTTTTTTGTTTTTTTCTCTTCATTTGTACATTTCTTGCATCTGATATATTTTTTTAAATTTTAGTTGTCTTCATTATCCTTAAAAAATAAATTGACCAATGCCTTATCAATTTTATTAATAATTTAAAAAGAGCTTTTTTCATTTAATTTTTTTGGCATTCAATTCTATTTATTTTACCATTGAGTTTAATTTCCTATTTCTACTTTTTTGATTTGTTAGTTTGCTATTTTTTAAAGTATGTTATGTACATTGGTCTTCTTCTGCTAATTTGTGCAGTTGGGGATGAAGAAATAATTGCCTCTGAGAAATATTTTAGTTGCATATAATAAATTTTGGTAATTTCTATTTTTATTTTAATGACCTTTGATATGCATTTGCCACTATGATTTGTCCACTGATCCATTCATTATTTAGTGTCCACTTAGTTTATTTCTTTTACTCACATTTCCCTTATTTCTCTTTGTCATTATTGTGTTATGGTTCATAGAAAAAATGATTAAGATTTCTATCTTTTCACATTTGTTTATGAGTTCTTTTCATCCTGGAGTATGATCAATTTTTCTAAAATCCAGGGCATGTCAGTGAAAAAACTGAATTATTAAAAACCCATTCCTCTATTAATTTCTATCAATCCTAGTTTTGTCCACATTCTATTCAAGCTCCTAACTTCCTTCTTATTTACCTGTCTGTTGAGCTTTTCTAGTTCTGAAAAAGATGTCCTACAAATAGTGTCTTGCTGTCTTTATGCTTTTAATTTAATTTTCTTAACTTAGTATTACTAGAATTTTTAGAACCATGTAAAATAAATGCAGGGAAAGTCATGCATGTGTGTGTGTGGGGGGGGGTTTCTTGCTTTGTTTCTATATTTATTGAGATAGCTTTTGGTCTTTCTCTCTTGCATATAACACAAGCTTTGCATTATATGTGTGTATACATATATTTAATCACTTTAATAAGTCTTGCTATATTTTACATGATTTTAAACAAAAATGAGTATTGTACTTTGTCAAAAGTTTTTCTGCATATACTGATATAATTTTGTGGGTTAGTATAGTTTTGTTTTTAATATAATTAATGACATCATTTCCTAGTTGAAACATCCTTTCATCTATGTTATAAATTCAAATTTATCATAGCATAGAATATTTTGAATATGTGTCTAAAGTTTTTTGCTGGGATTTTATTTAAATTTTTTAACAAATATTTGTTAATGATGTTGGTTGATTGCTTCATTTCTTTATTGTATTCTTCCCTCATTTAGGCTATATATATATTTTTAATTTTCTTTTTTTTTCTTTTTAAATTTGTTTATTTTTAGTTTTCAACATTCATTTCCACAACTTTGAGTTTCAAATTTTCTCCCTGTCTTTTCCCCATCCCCACCCCAAAATAGTGAGCCTACCGAATACCCCTTCCCCCAATATTCTCTCTCTTATATTCTCCCCCATTCCCACTTTAAGTTTCTAGTAGGGCAAGATGGATTTCTATACCCCAGTGTCTGTATATCTTATTTTCCAGTTGCATGTAAAAAAAAATTTTTTTAACACTTGTTTTTAAAACTCTGATTCCCAGATTCTTTCCCTTCTTCCCTCCTCATCCACCCCCACTGGGAAGATAAGCAATTCAATATAGGTTGTACATGTGTAGTTATGCAAAATGTTTCCCTAGTAGATATACTGAGAAAGACTAACTATATTTCCCTCAATCCTATCCCACCCCCCACTCATTCTATTTTCTACTTTGACACTGTCCCTTTTCAAAAGTGTTTGCTTCTAACTACCCTCTCAGCCAATCTACCCTCCCTTCTATCATTCCCCCTCTTATCCCCTTCCCCCCTACTTTCTTGTAGGGTAAGATACCCAATTAAGTGTGTATGTTATTCCCTCCTTGAGCCAAATGCAATGAGAGTAAGGTTGACCCATTCCCTTTTGGCTTCCTGTTCTTCCCCTCCATTGTAACAGTTTTCTCTTGCCTCTTTTAAATGAGATAATTTATCCTATTCTATCTCTCCCTTTCTCCTTCTCTCATTATATTCCTTTCTCATCTCTTAATTTTATTTTTTAGATATCATCCCTTCATATTCAACTCATCCTGTGCCTTCTGTCTATGTATACATGTATACACATATACACGCACTCACATATGTATTTAGACATAATACATCCTCCTAAACATACATACAAATGTATGTATGCTTATATCTATGCACACACACACACACACACACATATTCCCTTCAACTATCCTCATACTGAGAAAAAGTCTAATGAGTTACAATGACCATTTTTCCAAGTAGGAATGTAAATAGTTCAACTTTAATAAGTTCCTTGTGATTTCTTTTTCCTGTTTACCTTCTTATGCTTCTCTTGCTTCTTGTATTTGAAAGTCACACTTTCTGTTCAGCTTTGGTTTTTTCATCAAGAATACTTGTACATCCTCTATTTCATTGAATGACCATATTTTCCCCTGATGCATTATACTCAGTTTTGCTGGGTAGGTGATTCTTGGTTTTAATCCTAGCTCCTTTGACCTCTGGAATATCATATTGCAAGCCCTTCCATCCCTTAATGTAGAAGCTGCTAGATCCTGTGTTATCCTGATTGTGTTTCCACAGTATTCAAATTGTTTCTTCCTGACAGCTTGTAATATTTTCTCCTTGACCTGAGAACTCTGGAATTTGGCTATGATATTCCTAGGAGTTTTCTTTTTGGAATCTTTTTCAAAAGGTGATTGGTGAATTCTTTCAATCTCTATTTCACCCTCTCGTCCTAGAATATCAGGGAAAGTTTCCCAGAGAATTTCTTGAAGGATGGTTTCTAGGCTCTTTTTTTGATCATGGTTTGCTGGTGGTCCAGTAATTTTTAAATTATCTCTCCTGGATCTATTTTCCAGATCAGTGGTTTTTCCAATGGCATATTTCACATTGCTTTCTATTTTTTAAAAAATTGTTTGGATCTGTTTTATAGTATCTTGATTTCTCATGAAGTCATTAGCTTCCATTTGCTCCAGTCTAATTTTGAAGATATTATTCTCTTCAGTGAGTTTTTGAAATTTCTTTTCCATCTGGGCAATTTGTCTTTTTAAGGTATTCTTCTCCTCATTGGCTTTTTGGGCCTCTTTTGCCATTTGAGTTAGTCTATTTTTTTTAAGGTGTTTTTCTTCAGTGTATTTTTGGTCTCCTTTAGCAGGCTGTTGACTTGCTTTTCATGATTGTCTTGCATCATTTTCATTTATCTTCCCAATTTATTCTACACTTCTCTTACTTGATTTTCAAAATCCTTCTTGAGCTCCTCCATGGCCTGTAACCAGTTCATTTTCCTTAGAAGCTTTTTATGCAGGAGTTTTGACTTTGTTGACTTCTTCTGGTTCCATGTTTTGATCCTTTTTGTCCCCCCAAAAGTATTCTATGGTCTGATTGTGCTTCCTCTGCTTGCTTATGTTGCCAATCAATTACTTGACTTTTGAGCTCTTTGCCATAGTAGAACTCTGCTTCCAGAGTGGAGAGAACTTTGTCCCAAATCACTGAGGTTTTTGCAAATGTTGTCAGAGGTCTGAGGAGGGTGCCCTCTCTACAGCTATGTAATGCCATGCACCAGAAGATTCCCAAAAGAATGCTACTGTGAACAGCTTTTAGGGTTTGGATTACACAATATAGTGAACACTCTCTTTACTCCATTACACATCAAGGCAAACATTCACAATATATCACAATATAATATTCACAACATTACATCTTATCACAGAAAACGGCTACACAGTTTTCACTACAGTGGCCACAATATTTAGAATAAGGAGCAAAAGAATAATCATCTGGTTTCCCTAAGGGGGCACCCCTCCTTACTTAATCATTCAGTCAATGCACAATAGAATAATCAAATTTCCACTCATGGGGCAACCATTAACTTACTTAGTCACTAATCTATATTCACAATTACTAAATATCATTAATCACAAATACAGTCATTTGAAAACCACACAAGCCCTCCACCCCTCGGTGTCCAGCAAACCTCAGTTTCATCTGAGGGGAGGCCTTTTTCTTCATCTTGACTCTGGATGGTCTCTCTGATTCCCTGGATCCCCTTCCAAGGTCCCAGTTCCTACTTGAATCCACCAAACAGTCACCTGGATTCAGAAGCAGACAGCTCCCAACTCCTTGTCCAGTTTTCCAAGCAGTTCTTGTTACACACTGAAGTTCACAGAGTGCAGCACATTTCAAACTCTTCACCACTTCTCTTGCCTGGAACTCAAGGATCAGCCAGGCCACGAACAAACAGAGTCTTATTCTGGTCATGCTTCTTCAGTCCTCCAGCACTTTAGCTGGCCCTAGGACCCAGAAGGAATATTGGCCTTCCAAGCAAGCCTTCTCAGCCTTCCAGGTGGCCTTTACCAGATTCTGGTCTCAGGAAAACTCCATCTCAGTTCTCAGTGAGCTTCCAGATGCTGGGAGCAAAACTCTCTCTCTCTCTCTCTCTCTCTCTCTCTCTCTCTCTCTCTCTCTCTCTCAAGAAAACTCCAACTCAGTTCTCAGCTTCCAGATGCTGGGAGAGAAACTCTCACTCTCTCCCTCTGTCTCTGTCTCTGTCTCTCCCTCAGCTGGCTTCAGTCTCCACAATTCTTCCTTCATCAGGAGCAACATTCCAATTCTGTCTCTCTGTCTCTGGAATTTTTGCTTTTATACACACACTGGCCTTCTGTCTCAGCCAATTCCCTTCTTCTACATCAACAGAGGAGTTCATGCCTTCTCAACAGTGGTACAGAGTTTGCATCTTCCATACTTAGCCCCAAGGTACTAAGTGCTAAGTATCTGCTAAACTGATTGCTATTACAAGCCACCACAAGCTCTGGCAGACTGGCATTTCTCACCCCAGGACCACCACCCAAAACAGCGACCCAGATCCAAGCAGATCAAAGCAAGAGTGATTACCCTCTGAATGGTTGCTTGGTCCCCCTATGGTCTGTAGGCAAGGCTGCAAGCCATTTGTTTCACAAAAGGAATAATTTAGAGTGTTTTTTTTCTTCCAATTTCTGTGAATAACTGAAGTACATGTACTAATATTTGATAGAAGCCTCCGCTAAACACATCTGGAATAGGGTACCTCACTCTATTTGCCTTATAGCTATTTAACATTTCTATTTTCTGAAATTGATTTTTTTGTGATTTCCATTTAATGTACTCTTGGGCAATATATATATGTATATATATATATATATATGTATTATATATTTGTAGATAATACTCTATTTCTTTCAAGTTCTTGGTTTTGCTGACATCTAACTGAATGTAGTATTTTCTGATAATTCCTTTAATTTCTGTGATTTTGCTGTAATTTCATATATTGGTTTTACATTTTGTTTCTTTGATTTTCTGCCCTTTTGAGATTTATAGATTTTCTTATCCTTTCCAAGAACTAGTTTTTATTTTTATCAGTTCTAAAGTCTATTTTCCAATGCATTGATTTCTTTTCAGATTTTCAAGATTTCCTATTGTGTGCTTATATTGAATGTGCTTATTTTACATTTTAAATTGTATATATAGTTCATTCTTTCTTTTTTCAATTTCATTCATGTAAGTTCTCAGCGATATGATTTTTACTCTAACATCTGCTTTAGATGCATCCCAGAAATTTTGATATGTTATCACAATCTATCATAGAATGATTATTCTGATACTGTCTTCTTTGAGCTATTGATATTCAGGATGTCTTTATTAAGATTCCATTTGTGAGAGATGAGGGCCTTATCTCCATCTCTGGAGCAGAGATAAAACTTTTTGATTTCCTGCAAACAGAGACTCTTAGAATTTTCGTATTCATTCATTGTTTTAGATATGCTACTTGCTAAGGTTCTGCTTAATATTCAGTTTGCTTATCAAAGGAATGCAACAAGTCTGGTCCCCTCTGGAATGTCTTAATGGCTTCCCATGTCTCAGAAACGATTCCAAAGTTCTGCAGTAAGACCTTGAAAGTGTTCTTGTATTGCTTCTTTTGACCTCCATACGATCCCTTGCCTTGTGCAAATCATCCATAAAATAGTCTTTTGGGCAAATATATGTTTGGCATTTGAACAATGTGGCCAGCCCATTGGAGTTGCACTCTTTACAGTAGAGTTTGAAAACCTGGCAATTCAGCTTGAGAAAAGACCTCAGTGTACCTTATCTTGCTAGGTGATTGTCAGAATCTTCTTAAGAATTCAAATGGAAGTTGTGTGGTTTTCTGGCATGGTGCTGGTAAATTACCTAGGTTTCACAGGCATACAATAATGAGGTCAGCAAAATGGCTCTGTAGACCTTTAATTTAGTTGTCAGTCTAATACTTCTTCTCTCCCACATTTTCCTTCATACCCACATCATCTAAGTGGACATCCCTGGAAAGTATACTTCCAAGGTAAGTGAACTTATCCACAGCATTAAAAAGTTCTCCATTTGCTGTAGCCACTGGATGGTAAAGTGTTGGCTGGTGGCTAACCTCTGTTTTCTTGATGTTAGGTGCCCAGCCAAAATTAACACAAGTGATAGAAAATCAACATACTCTGTTGCATCTCAGCCTCAGAGGTCACACTGAGTGCACAGTTATCTGTGATGTGCACCAATTCACCCTCCTAGACTTGGCTTGTAACCTTTTTAAGTTAAATAATTTACCATAAGTGGGATAGTTGATCTTTATGCCAATTCTGTCCTTGTTGAAGGCATCCAACAACATCACTGAAAACTTCATGTTAAAAAGCATGGGAACAAGCACAAATTCCTGTTTCACTCCATTGGTGACCAGGAAAGCATGAGAGCATCATTCATTATCCAGAAGCCAGTAAGCATATTGTCATGTAACTGATGTATACTACTGAGAAGCTTCTATGGGTAAACAAATTTTGCTATGATCTTTCATAAACCCTCACTATTGATAATATCAAAGGCCTTGGTCAGATTGATAAATATTGTATACGAACTTCTGTTTTGCTCCTGGCATTTCTCCTGGAAATGTCAGACAGCAAGTATCATATCAGCCATTCCTCAGTCCTTTCTGAAGCCACACTGCATCTCAGTAGATGACTATCTTCCAGGAGAAAGATCAGTCTAAGGAGGACTCTGGCAAGAATATTGCTAGTGAGGGGCGGAGCCAAGATAGTGGTATAGAAACAGGAACACTCTACAGTTTCCACATAATCACCTCAAATACCCACAAAATATGACTAAACAAATTTTAGGGCTCCAGAACTCACAAAATTACAGAAAAACACATCTCCTGCTGAAGACAGCTCATCAGGTGGGACAGGAAGGGCTCATCGCAATGTGCTGGGAGCTGAAACCAACCTGCCCTCAAACTGGGGCTTGTCCCCAGGGCCACCAGGACAGTCTGCAGCTGGAGCCTTCAGGAGAGTGGATCAGTGGCAGCTGTGGAAATTTCCAGAATTATCAAGCCATAAGAAATAAGGACTAAGTGAAAGGTTAGTGGAACTCAGCTAAATTCAGGTGAGCAGGTCCAGCTGAACTGCCTCCAGGGCAAGGAAGCAGCAGAAGTAGAGCTACCTCCACGTGGCTGCTTCAGAAGCTCCCAGCCTGCAGATTTCAAGGGGGCAAGTGATCATTCAGAGGCTAAGTGCTCTTGCCTTAAGCTGCCTGGATCTGGATTGTGGTCTTGCATGGTGGTCCTGAGGTACATTTTCAGTGAGCCAAAGCTGGTGGGGGCTGCAGCAGCCTCCTAATAGCTCTGGCAGCTGCAAAATCCCCAGAGATTTGGGACAAAGTGCTCCCCTCAGGAAGCAGAAATCTACTGTGGCTCAAAAGTCAAGTTAATTGACTGGCAACATGAGAAGGCAAAGGAAGCAAAGCATGCACAGCAATCCAACTTCAGATTCCTTTTTTGGGACAAAAAGGATCAAAGCATGGAATGAGAGGAAGACAACACAGTCAGAACTCCTGCACCAAAAGTTTCCAAGAAAAATGTAAATTGGTTACAAGCCATAGAGGAGCTTAAAAAGGATTTTGAAAACCAAATAAAAGAAGTGGAGGAAAAA
>CM053587.1:74448144-74472537 GCA_028646515.1 Pseudochirops corinnae
TATAGCCTTCTCCAGGGTCAGAGAATATCATAACCCTCATGACTCACTGACCAATCACAAAGTAACAAGGTGTGGGCACCAGGCCCCATGTGACCACATTCAGCCTATTAAAGGGCAGAGTTTATTTTCAAAGCAGGGAAAGTCTTCAAATTCCCTTACCATTATACTTTCTTAAGCCTTGCTTAAGATAAGCATCATAAATTAAGCCCTTATTTATAGTCTTTGCCAATTTCTGCGGTGTAAATACCGACACTGGAAAATTTAACAATTGCCTATTATGGGGCTGTGTTGATACGGCTGCAATGCACCCCTGCAAGGGCCTTACATTTTGAATATCAATAGTCAAATGTAATTTTTAGGTGTTCTTAAAATGAGTGATGGAGGCCACCAGAGAATGAAGACCATTTTTAAATTTTTTTCTTTGTTTCACTGATCACCATAGCAAAAAAAACTAGGTCACCTAAAGGTTGAATGATTAGTGATGAACTTCTCCATAGTTAGCTGGACTGGTCCTCAGAAAGCATACTGGGTCTAATGTATGGCCCATATTTAAAATCTTTTCAGTTCTCTAGAAATCTCTTGGTGCTTGAACAACACTGGCATGCCCTTTGGAAATTGAAGTTCACGTCATGCCATTGCTGATCAAAAATTCCAAATGATGGCACCCACATGAAAAGGTTTGGCACACTGAGTTCAGCATCAGAGGGAAGGAGATGGAGAACTAATTTTTGAAAGGAGTTGGACTACATTTTTCAATTTTAATGAAGGTTAGTCATATTTCTGAAATGGATGGCAGGTCAGGGTTGAGGTCATGAAGACCTGTATTCAAATCCTCCCTGTAACATATAGTATGTGCGTGACAATGAGCAAAAGACAACCTCTCAGTCTCCAAGGTGACACTAAAAGCTGTTGAGTTACAGATGAGCTACTGGTAAAAGGAGCCAGTGTCACACAAAGGAAAGGGCAGTAGTTCTGGATTCAGAGGACATGGATTAAAATCCAAACTCTAACATTTGTCATTTGTGTGACCTTGGACAAGTCATATAATCTCCTTGGACTTTGGTCTCTTCTAAAACAAAGGGGTTGGACTTCTGGATTACTGAGGTCCTTTCTAGCCTCAGATCTATAATCTTCATCGGGGCAGAGACCTTTTGCTCCATAAATTCCCAACACTAATGAAATCCAAGGTCTTGTCAAAATTGGCATATCTAGATCTGGAAAAAGGCACATTTGTATATCAAAGAATGTTTTAAGAACATTTCAAGAAGAACTGTTTTAAAAAGTAAAAATACAAGATGTTTTCTCTACAAAGTTCTACTCTCAACTTCTACACCCCCTTTTATGAGGTACCTTCATTATATTTTTTTCTTTTCAGTGTTCCATGAAATGTGATGATTAGCATGTACAAATTGAGTACTTTATACTCAATAAAACTATCACCTGCCTGTTTTAAAAGATTTCTCCAGGATGAAAAAATAAATCTTTTAGCAGAGAAAAAAGTCACATTTTAATATAAATAGAAAAGTTCCCAGGAGAGTAGAAGACAATGAGTGAGAGCTGGTGAGGGAGCCTAGATTTTCCTGTGTAGCTAGAAAGTTGCAAGTATAAAAATGTGATATGGAGAAGGAAGAGTTGAAGATTTTCTAAGTGGTTCCAGCTATCTGGTATGTGGAAACAAAAGGAGGGAACATACACTTGTAAAGTACCTCTTATGTGCCAGGAACAATGTTAAGGGCTTTTACAAATAATATTTCATTTGAGACTCACAACCCCTGGGAAGTAAGTGCCATTATCTCTATTTTACAGTAGAGGAAACTGAGGCAGGTAGTGATTAAGTGACTTGCTGAGAGTCACACAGCAAGTAAGTATAAGTACTTAAGGCTGGATTTGAATTCGGGTCTTTTTGACTTTATATATATATATATATATATATATATATATATATATATATATATTTATCTTTAACAATTTTCTTCTCCCTTAGTTGGTACATACCCCATCCAGCCTGTTTAATATTTACAATTGAGTATGTAAATTCCTTTCTAGTACCAAATGTCATGCAAATTACCCTAGAGCTTGATGTAACAACTCTAGAAGAGTCAAAAGGAACTGGTAATATTTTCCCTATAGTCTTTTTTTTCTGGGTTCTTTTCATTTTTTTTCTCCTTGTGCTGATTTTTTAAAAAATTAAATCATGTATTTTTAGTTTTCAAAATTCACTTCTATAAGTTTTAAATAGGTCTTTTTGACTTTAGGTCTAGTGCTCTACCCACTAAGCCATCCAATGGCCATAGAAGAGTCTTTTCTTTTTTTTGGACACCTTCTGAGGATGACAGAATCTTTCATGCTTTTCACAAAGCTAAGGAGGGTTCCAAGATAATCACGATGGCAGGCAAGTCCCTGATGAGAGTTAAGGAGGAAGCCACAGAAGCCTTGGGTTCAAATCCTGTCTCTGACAATTACTACTCTTGTGACTCTAACTTCCTGTCTAAATATCTGTGTGTCTCAGTTTTCTCATCTTCCAAAAAGGGTGAACTGGATGGCATCAGACATCCCTGTCAGCTCCATATCTATGATCATTTGGTTACTCTCCATTGGCTTTAAAGGAAAGAACAATTGGGAGGTGTGGCATCTTCTCTGGGTCTTATTTTTGGGGTGAATCTCTGGATTGATCAGATATAAGGACTCCAGGACAGGTAGCACAAAGGGAATAAATAAATGAGACTGTAACTGAAAAGAATCGTGAAATGAGGGGGTTGGAATTGATGGCCACAAAAGTCTTTTCCAGATCTAAATCTATGCCCCTAGGAGCTCAGAAAAAAGCCTCATCCTTCTTCTCATGACAATCTTTTTTAAAAAAAAATTATTTATTTTTCATTTTCGACATTCATATCCACAAGATTTTGAGTTACAATTTTTTCTCCTGTCTTTCCCCTACCCCCACTCCAAAATAGCAAGCCTACTGAATCCCCCTTCCCCCAATCTATTCTCTCTTATATCCTCCTCCATCAGCCCCCTAACTTTCTAGTAGGGCAAGATGGGTTTCTATACCTCAGTGCCTATATATCTTATTTCGCAGTTGCATGTAAAAAAAACTATTTTTTTAAACATTTGTTTTTAAAACTTTGAGTTCCAGATTTTTTCCCTCCCTCCCTACTCCCCCACCCCCACTGCAAAGATAAGCAATTCAATATACGCAGCTACCCAAATCATCTCTATAGTAGTTATATTGTGAAATACTATAGTTCCCTCCATCCTATCCCACCTCCCACTTATTCTATTTTCTCCTTTGACCCTAATCCCTTTTCAAAAATGTTTGCTTCTAACTACCCTCTCCCCCAATTTGCCCTCCCTTCTATCATTCCCCCTCTTATCCCCTACCGTCCTATTTTCTTGTAGGGTAAGATACCCAACTGAGTGCATATGTTATTCCCTCCTTAATCCAAATTCAATGAGAATAAAGTTGTCCTACTCCCTTTCACTTTCTTGTTCTTCCCCTCCATTGTAACAGTTTTCTCTTGCCTCTTTTATATGAGATAATTCACCCTAATCTATCGCTCCTTATGTTTTCTCCCAATAAATTCCTTTCTCACCTCTTAATTTTATTTTTTAGATATCATCCCTTCATATTCAACTCATCTTGTGCCCTCTGTCTATGTATACATGTACACACATACACACACACATGCACACATACACCCTCCTATACCTACATATATATGTATGTATACATATATATATATATATATATTCCCTTCAACTATTCTCATACAGAGAAAAGTCTCATGAATTATAATGATCATTTTTCCATGTAGGAATGTAAATAGTTCAACTTTAATAAGTTCCTTATGATTTCTTTTTTCCTGTTTACCTTCTCATGCTTCTCTTGCTTCTTGTATTCGAAAGTCAAATTTTCTGTTCAGCTTTGGTTTTTTCATCAAGAATACTTGAAAATCCTCTATTTCATTGAATGACCATATTTTTCCCTAGAGCATTATACTCAGTTTTGCTGGGTAGGTGATTCTTCGTTTTAATCCTAGCTCCTTTGACCTCTGGATTAGCATATTCTGAGCCCTTTTGGTCCCTTAATGTAGAAGCTGCTAGGTCTTGTATGATCCTGATTGTATTTCCATACTACTCAAATTGTTTCTTCCTGACTGCTTACAGTATCTTCTCCTTGACTTGGGAACCTGGAATTTGGCTATAATATTCCTAGGATTTTTCTTTTGGGGATATTTTTCAAGAGGTGATTGTTGAATTCTTTCCATTTATATTTTGCCCTCTGGTTCTAGAACATCAGGGCAATTTTGCTTGATAATTTCTTGAAAGATGGTGTCTAGGCTCTTGTTTTCATCATGACTCCAATAATTTTTAAATTATCTCTCCTGGATCTATTTTCCAGGTAAGTGGTGTTTCCAATGAGATATTTCACATTGCCTTCAATTTTTTCATTTGTTTGGATCTGTTTTATAGTATCTTGATTTCTCATAAAGTCGTTAGCTTCCAATTGCTCCAATCTAATTTTGAAAGTTATTCTCTTCAGTGAGTTTTTGAAATTTCTTTTCCATTTGGGCAATTCAGCTTTTTAAGCCATTCTTCTCCTCATTGGCTTTTTGGACCTCTTTTGCCATTTGAATTAGTCTATTTTCAAACTGTTATCTTCCTCAGTATTTTTTGAGGGGACTCCTTTAGCAGGTTGTGGACTCTCTTTTCATGATTTTCTTGCATCATTCTCATTTCTCTTCCCAATTTATCCTCCACTTCTCTTACTTGATTTTCAAATCCTTCTTGAGCTCCACCATGGCCTGTAACCAATTCATATTTTTCTTGGAGGCTTTTGATACAGGAGTTCTGACTTCGATGTGTTCCTCCCATTCTATGCCTTGATCCTTTATGTCCCCCCAAAATGATTCTATCATCTGTTTGTGCTTCCTCTGCTTACTCATATTGGCAGCCAATTACTTTACTTTTGAGCTCTTTGCCACGGAAGAACTATTCTTCTAGAATGGAGAAGGCTTTGTCCTAAATCACTGGGATTTTTGCAGCTGCCAGAACTATTAGGAGGGCGCCTTCTCTATAGCCCCCACAAGCTCTGGCTCACTGGCCACACACCCCAGGACCACCACCCAAGACTGCGACTGAGATCCAAGAAGGTTAAAGTAAGATCAGTTACCCCTCTGAATGGTCACTTGGTCCCCCTAAGATTTGCAGGCCAGGAGTTCCTTAGGCAGCCATGTATTGCAGCCTCCATGGCTCTGCTGATTCTTGCCAGGGGGCAGGGACCAAACTGTACTCTTCCAACAGAGTTCCACACTGACCTTTTACTTTTGCTTTGACGTTTATGGGTTGAGAAGTCTGGAAACCGATACTGCTGCTGATGATTCACTCTCCTGAAGTCTGCTCTGGCAGGTCTGGGCTGCTGGTCGAGGCCACTCCAGGGCTGGAACCACACACCTCACACGGCGCTGTGCTAGGCTCCCAGCCTTGTGCAATAGACCCTTCCTGTCCATCTTCTGGGCTTACTTCAGTGGGATATTTGTTTCTTTCTGTCACTTTCTGGGTTCTGTGGCTCTAAAGTTTGTTTAGAGTCATTTTTTACATGTATTAGAAGTGATTGGAGCAGGAGCTCATGCCAAGTTTGTGCTTCCACTCCACCATCTTGGATCTGCCCCGCCATGACAATCTTTCAGGTGCTTGAAGATAGTTCTCCTAACCCTTTTCAATCTCCCTCCAAGTTGTTAGCATTCATCCATCTTCTGAAGTCATTTTGTTTTTCATTGTTGTTCAATTCTTTCAGTCATTGTAATGTCAAGCAAAGGCAACTTCCAAGGTTCGGATTACCAGCATAGCAAACCCCATTTATTCAGCAAACATTCACAGAACAGAGAAAGTCAAAATACAGTGTAACTTGTTCCTTTAGCAAGTAAGTTCTCAATTCAATCCACCCCTAAACAGTACATTCATTTAGTCAGTCAAAAGTTTCTTCTCAAATGGAGATTAGTCTCCAACCATAAACAAAGTACATTCATTTGGTCAATCACAGAGCACAAAAAAAACTCAAAGGCTTCCCACCCCTGAATCTCCAAAGGGGCAGGAGAACACAAAGAGCCATCCACCCTCAAGTTACAACAAATTTAAACTCAGCATTGAATACCCAAGGAAAGGTCCTTTTTTCATCTTCACTCAAGGCAAACCCTAAGCAATCTCAGTTCCTGGAATGACAAGGCTCAATAAAGTCATAGCCAGGGCCCTCATCAAGTCACTCTCTGCCTGTAGAACAGTCCCAGATCCCCTGAAAACATCAGCAAGGCCCTCTTCCAGGATTTCTGTGCAGGTACCACAATAAAATCCGCCTTCAGGGCTTTTGAACCAACAGCCAGGTCCCAGGACCTCTACAACAGCAGCACTGTCCTTCACCATCAGGTGAATCTGGCAACACAACATCAAAACAGACAGACAAAATACTGGCATCACAGCCATGCCTCCTCAGTCCTTGGCAGTTCCAGGTGGCAGTTCTCAAAAGTCCTGGGCAGTTCCAACAGGCTCTTGGAAGTCTTTCTCTCAGCAACTCAGGCTCCACAATACTGGATACTGCTCTCCCAATGTCCTTCTGGCCTTCTCTAGGCTTGGGCCTCTCTCCTAATTCATGGCTTCTCCCAGGTCAGCCCTCTCTCTTTACGTCAACAAGTCCATCCCACAAGTGGGATTCACAAGCTCTGGGTTTTAACATTCAACTCAAAAACCAAGCCAATACAGGGGCATCTCTAAATTCCATTACCAATACAGTCATGTCCAACACTTCATGATCCCATTTGGAGTTTTCTTGTTAAATACACTAAAGTTGTTTTATATTTCCTTCTCTAGCTTATTTTACAGATGAGGAAACTGAGGCAAACATGGTTAAGTGACTAGCCCGCAGTCACACAGCTAGTAAGTATCTGAGGCTGAATTTGAATTCAGGTCTTCCTGACTTCAGGCCCCGGTACTATATCCACTGTACCACCTAGCTGCCATATTTTGTCTTTGGCATATATTTTAGACTCATTGATCTAGTTACATGGTTTTGCCAATAGATTCTAAGTCTTTTAAGGGCACAGACTATTTCATTTATGACTTTGTATCCCAGTACCTTTACAGTGTTTGACACAGAGTAGGTATGTCATAAATGCTTACTGAAATGGATTGATATTTTTTACATTCTCATTACATATAAGTCAGAAAGTTTAAAGCTGGAATTTAGAGGCAATATTTCCATGTACTAAAAAGAATACTGGGTTCAAATCCCAGCTCTGACAGTTACTGCCTGCATTACATTGTACAAGTCACTACACTGTTGTATCTGGGCCTCACTTTCCTCATCTATAAAATAAAGGGGTTGGAATAGGTGGCCTCTAAGGTCCCCTGAGACAGCTAGAGCACTGGGCTTGGAGTCAGGAGGACTCATCTTCCTGAGTTCCTATTTGGCCTCAGACATTCACTAGCACTCTGACCCTAGGCCTTTGTCTTTTAAATGCAGCCTGCCTTAGTTTCATCATCTGTAAAGTGGAGATAACAATAGCACCTATATATATATATATATATATATACTTATTTATTTATTTATTTATATATGTAAACATATATATTTACACATCCTTTTTGTCATCTTGAACATTTATTCCTAGCCTCAATTCATTCAAATGTTACTCCTCATAAGACTATTAACTATGAAGATAGTGATGGAGACAAGATAGAGGCAAGGGGCAAGGTGTATTGCAGGTGATTTATCTACTTACCTGACCTTTTTTTCCATCTTCTATAGCCATCTTTCAGAAACATGTATATATATATATATATATATATGTGTGTGTGTGTGTGTGTGTGTGTGTGTGTGTGTATATATATGTATATATATACATACAAATATATGTATATGTATATATATATGTATATATACACACATACACACACACATATTTGTGTCTTCAAAGGTTGTCAAAGAGGCAGAGTCAAAATGGTGGAGCACAAGTGGCAACCCAGCTGAACTCTCCCAACATTCCTCCCCAAACCACTAAAATGATACCTTAAATTAAAATTTAAAGCAGCAGAACTAACTAAAGTTCAGAGGGAGACATTTTTGTCTAGCTGAAGACAACTGTCAGGAAAGGTCTTTACACCTGGCTAGGCGCTCGCCAAAGCTCATGCCATGGCAACATTGACATCAGGCCTTGAAGGCAGCTGTGAGTGGCAGCAACAGCAGCACTTTCAGGAGCTCTCAGCTCAGAGATGGTGAGGAAATCAGTAAACTTGTCAGAAAGACAATACAGGGGATCCTTTGCTGGTACAGCTAGGGCTGATTGGCAGTTCTATTGCTCATACATACTGCTGGGTCACAGTTCCAAGGCAGAGAGGAGCACCAGCACAGTCCCAGAGTCAAGAGGCTGCAGAGCACCCAGGATCCTTCCTGAGTAAAGATCAGAGGGCAGATCAGGAAAGCAGTGACCATGGCTTTCCTTAGATCACACCACATTGGAAGTGCTGAAAGTTTTCAGACCTCCAGAACTAGCTCTAAAAACAGTCATGTGAAAAAGCCCAAAGCTTAGGGTAGTCTCTTCCCACTCCCAGGGGAGCAGAGCCCAACAGAAAGTTCAAAGTCAAGAAAAAAAGCTGAAAAATGAGCAAAAAAACCCCACAAAGAACTTAATCATAAAAATCTATTGTGGTGGCAGACCAAGACATAAATTCAGAAGGAGACAATGATGTCAAAACAGCTTTAAGCAAAGCCTTGAGGGAAAATACTAATTGGACCCAAACCCAGATGAGTGGTAGAGGAAAAACTGGGAAAATAAATGAGAGTGCTGCAAGAAAACTATAGAATGAAAAGCTTGATAAAAGAGGCACAAAAAGTGAAGGAAACAACTTACAAAACCAGAATTGCCTTAATAGTGAAAGAGACATGAAAATTCACTGAGGAAAAGAACTCCTTCAAAAGTAGAATTGGACAAACAGAAAAGAAGGTACAAATGGTCCCTGAAGAATAATTCCTTAAAATTAGAACTGGGCAAATGGAAGCTAATGACTCCATGAGACACCAAGAAATAATACAATCAAATCGAAATGAAAAAATAAAGGAAAACATGAAACATATCATCAGAAAAAGAACTTACCTGGAAAATATATTTAGTTGAGATAATTCCAGAATTATTGGACTACTTGAACGCCATGAACAAAAAAAGAGCCTAGACATCACATTTCAAGAACTTATCAAGTAAGACTTCCCTGATATCCTAGAACCAAAATGCAGTTAGGTCCATGCAAATGAATAACAGGAGATAATCTGAATTGAGGCATGTTGTGGCCTGAGATCAACTTCACTTTTTCTGTTGGCCTTTTCTTTTTTAAAAATAATAATTTTTAAATGATGCTTTTTGTTTTTTTCCATCACCATAGTTTCCTCCCAGTATTCCTTCCCCTCCTTTTCCCAGAGAGCCATCCTATATAACAAATAGTATTTTAAAAATCTGGCTTCAGACACTTACTAGCTGTGTGACCCTTTGCAAATCACTTAGACTCCACACGGCTCAGTTTTCTCATATGTAATATGGGGATAATAACAGCATTTATCTCAAAAAGTTTTGGTGAGGATAAAATGACATAGTATTTGTAAAAGTGGACCTGGGGTCGATTACTAGGTGGAATATGCTCCATTTACTATGAAAGGCCATCGTTGTGTCCATCCTTATTTCTTATGATGTGCAACTTCGTTAAAGTCTAAAAGGGACAATTCCTTACACAAGTAAATCACATTTAATCTATATTAACTTTCTCAGCTTATTTAGGCTCTTGATAGCCACTATTATCCAGGAATGGTCATAATATCTTTGTTTAATCTCCATTCGCCTTTAGCATAAAATGGCTCCCTTCGCTTCAATTTTAGTTGTTTTTCAGGAACCCAAATAACATTTGCTTCTGTACTGCTTTGGGATACCATTTCTAAATATAATAAGGTAAGCTAGTAAACGAGAAAAAATACTTCAGTTTAAATGTTTATTCTGATTTTCTACCCTTTTATTATCACTTTCATCTCTTTCCACGATATCCTCTAGAGGTGGTGAGGTCCTCAAGATTTTCTGGACTGCAGATGACACTGTGCTGGTTACATCAAGCCTGAGAACACTGCAGACCCTGCTAAATGAGGTCACTCCATAGTCACTGAAAAGTTCAGTCTAACTATAGACCTTGGAATGTAGTGGAAGAAATCAATCAATAAGCATTTAGTAAGCACCTTTGCATGCCAGACATCATTATCAGGTGCTAGAGGATAAAAAGATAAAAATAAAATAACTCCTGCCTTCAGGGAGCTTGTATTTTATGGGGAAAAGCAACGGATGCATCTAGGCCAATACAGAGTATATACAAAAGATATACAGGTAAATACAAAAATTATTGACAGCCTTGGGGGGAATATAGTGAAGAAGTGGAGAAGGCAGCCCTTGAATTGAACTCTGAAGGAAGTTATGACTTTTTTTTGCTTTTTTTTTGGAGGGGGAAAGGTAGGGCAATGGGGGGGGGGGGGGTTAAGTGATTTGCCCAAGGTCACAAGGCTAGTTTTTTTGTGTTAAGTGTCTGAGGCCAGATTTGAATTCAAGTCCTCTTGACTCCAGGGCCGGTGCTCTATTCACTGTGCCACCTAGCCACCCCAAAATTATGACTTCTTAGAGAAGGGGATGAGAAAGGAGTAGATTCCACTGAGGAGAGAGTCTTATAAAAAGACAGGAAAATAAGGGATGGGACATTGTACATAAATAACAGTGGGTAGGTTCATTGCCTCAAGTGCATGGAGGGGAGATAGTTTGGAACCAGACTACAGAGGGTTTTGAACTCTAAGGCCTATTGGTCTTTTACCGTATATAGATAATAGGGATCCACTGGAGTTCTGCAGGCAAAGCAATGGCATCAACAGTCCTGTGCTTTAGGACAAAGATTCTCAAACTTTTTGGTCTCAGGACCATTTTGTTTTGTTTTGTTTTTAAGTTTTCCAAAGCACTTTATTTTATTTTTTACTTTTCAACATTCATTTTTGTAAGATTTTGAGTTATAATTTTTTTCTTCTACCTTCCTTCTATCCTCCGCCCTCCACAAGACAGCAATCTGATATAGGTTATACATGTACAATCATATTAAACATTCACACATTAGTCATGGTGTGAAAGAAGAATCAGAACAAAAGGCAAGAACCACAAGTAAGAAACAAAGGGAAAATAGTATGCTTTGATTGACATTCAGACTCCACGGTTCTTTCTCTGCATGTGGATAGCATTTTTCAGGACACTTTTTATACTATTAAAAAATCATGAAAACCCTAAAGTACTGTTGTTTATGTGGATTATACCTATTGATATTTTACCATGTTAGAAATCAAAACTGATAATTTCAAAAACACGTTTGCTATTTTAAAAATGACAGTAGCAAAACCATTATAAGTTAATATAAGTAATAACTTTTTATGAAAAATAATTACATTTTCCAGAAAAAGAAAAATAATAGGAAGATTGGTATTACTTTACATATTTTTTGCAAATCTCTCTAATGTCTTGCTTAATGGAAGAAGACAGCTGGATTCTCATATCTGCTTCTGCATTCAATCTGTCTCAATATGTTGTTTTTGTTAAAGTATATCAAGAAATCTGGCCTCACAAAATATGCAGCTGAAAAAGGGAGGATATTTTAATAGGCAAAAATAACATCTTAGTTTTATTATGAAAATAATTTCTTCCTCGCAGATGCCTTGAAAGAGTTTCAGGGATCCCCATGGGTCCACAGACAAGACTTTGAGAATATCAAAGTGCATTAGGAATTTCACTTGGGCAGTTATGTGGAGAATAGACTGGAGTTGAGAGAGATGAAGCAGGGAGACCAATATGGAGGTCATTGCGCCAATCTAGGTAAGAGGTGATGAAGGAAGCTGCGTGAATAGAAGGTGATAACTATGACATAGTCAGAGAGTCAATGAGCATTTATTAAGTGCCAGGGGCTATGCTAAACCCTGGGAATACAAATAAAGGCAAAAAACCATAAAAGCAAACAAGAAAGAAGGTTTCTATCCTCAAGGAGTTCACAGTTTAACAGAGGAAACAATATATAAAAGATGCAAAAGATAATCCCTACCCTCAAAGAGTTTATAATCTAATAGTGAAGACAATATGTTATCCACTATGCACAAACAAGATATATACTGGATAAAAATTGGAGATGATCATAGAGGGAAACCACTAGCATTAGGAGATGAAATGGGAAAAGCTTCTTTCAGAAGGTGGAATTTCAGTTGGGACTTGAATGATCTTAGCACAGTGCCTCTCCTGGGTTGGGGAACCTGCAGCCTCGAGACCACATGTGGCCTCTAGGTCCTCAAGTGTGGCCCACTGACTGAATATAAATTGCACAGAACAATTGCTTTTATTAAAGGGAAGTTTGGATTCAAGCCACACTTGAGGCCACAGGTTCTCCAACCCACACTAGCTTCTAGTAGGAGCTTAATAAGTATTTATTGAATAAATGAATGAATTAATGCACTGTGCTGGGTACTGGGGATACCAGTACAAAGAACAGAAATGAACCTTACTTGAAAGGAGCTTACCTGCTAATAATGACTCAAATAGTCTGGCCTAACTATCCATACAGAGACAACAAAAACAATACCAGTAATAATAGCAGCAGCATCTCCAATAAGGAGATGAAGAGTTTCTATTGTCCAACTGATATACAGTTGGATGGACCATCCACACAGCTGGTCCATGATCATGGAAGGCTGATTGAGGACTAGTCAGAGATTCACTTTGGGCAAAGTGGAGTGGATGAGCTTTGGAAAATTGCTCCAAACTTTTAATGACTCGCAAGTTTCTCCCTAAAATAAATGTCTACTTTTATCATACCAATATTCTTCCAGTGGTGCTTTATAGCTCCAAGTCATTCAATGCCTCTGTCAACTGAGAATTAAAATTTAAGGTTATCCACAGGGCAATGGAGAAGAACATGATGGGTAAAAAAATTGTGAACATTTTTACTAACGAAGATTTATGTGGGGAAAAATAGCATTAAGATAATTTAATAAGGTAACAAAAAACCTAAAATATTTCACAGATGTAAAGTGCAAAGCACCTATTAAATAACAGAATAGATAATAAATGTGTTACTTTTAATTTATTTTAATGCTAAGTATGTTTATCTTTTACAAGCGGATTCTTTTGCCTGTGTTCGATTACTAAGCTGACACTATTACTCCTGAGGGAGAAAAATAACAAATAAAAAATCTCCTTTGTTGTCTTCAATTTTAAATGCTCATGGAGAGACATTGTAAATGGCCTATAAACCAAAGAAACCAGAACACAGAGAGAGACAGAGACACGTAGAGAGAGAGACAGAGAGACAGAGAAACAGAGACACAGAGGGAGAGAGAGAGAGAGAGAGAGAGAGACCAAAAGACCGAGAGAGACAGAAAGAGAGAGACTGTTTGACTCTGGCAAATTTTTGTTCATAGACAGGAATCCATAGTGGGGGCTTTGGAGGAAAGTTCTCAATTAGATAACGGATTGTACCCAAATCCTGAAGCACAGTCCAGTGACTGAGCATCATTAATGACATCTCCAGAGAATGCATGATCTCAGTTAAAGAAGGACTGGATTACAAGAGATCCCCTGAGAGAGGGAGAAAACAAAACCCAGCTCATTGTGGACTTACAAGGAACCTGAAAGGACTGGTGGGGTGGGGAGGAAGGGAAGGGGGAACCATTTCTATGACAGCATGTTTTTCTAGGACAATTAATAGAGTTACAGAAAAAAAGGGGAGAAAAGTGAAAAAACTGAAATGATGACAAATTACTCCTAAAAGTTGATCTAAAAATTTAACTTTTAATAGCTTAAAACCGTCAAGACTTTTTGGCCACCCTTTGGAGTGTGGAGCATTTGCGAAGTTCTTTGCTTTCATTCTCTCATTTGATCCTCATGACAACCCAGAGAAACAAATGCTTCAGGTGTTATTATCCTTGTTTTATAGATGAGGAGATTGAGGCTTAGAGACATTAAGTGACTTGTTCATGATCAAAGAGCTAATAAATGCCATCAGTAGGACTTAAACTAGCTGTCTCCTGATACCGCTAGCACTCTTTTCTTTGCATCACCCTGCTGAGAGAGCAGGAAATAATAAGAAGGAAAATCAGCATCGGAAGAAATCAAATCAAATTATTTCAAAAAGATATTTTTTCCAAAATTTAAGTTTATCATGTTTCTTTTTCTTTTGTTATTGTGTATTTAAGTTTTAGTATTTAAGTTCAAAATAAATTAATTTTTAAAAGATATTTTTCTAATCATATACAATTTTCACCTCTGATTTTTTCTTTTCTTTTCTTTCTTTTTTTTGGTCATTTACTTTATCCCTTACCCTTGTCTAGTTCTCATATTTCTTTTATACATATATATATATCATATGATGTCAGAAACTTTAGGCTAAGCAGCATGTGGTACCACAAAAAGAACTCCCACTAAGTACCAGGCATTGTGAGAAGCCCTTGAAATATAAATAAAGACAAAAACTAGACAAAGAAACAAGAAAGAAAGTGTTTGCTCTTAAGGTGTTCACAGTCTAACGGAGGGGACAGAATACAAAAGACGCAAAAAACTGGTCCTTCCCATTCAGAAAATGCAGTAGCTGTGGGGCCCTGGGCAAAAGTCCCTAACCTCCTGAGTCTCAGTTATCTTCAAAAAAGGAAGGAAGGAAATAAACATTTATTAAGTACCTGCCAGGTCGTTATTACTATCTGCCAGGCACAGTGCTAAGTGCTGCACAAATATTCTCTCACTTATTTCTTTTTATTATTATAATTTACAATTTATTATTACATATATTATCTCATTTAATCCTCACAACAACTTTGGAGGGTAGGTGCTATTTTTAGCACCTTTTACAGATGAGGAAACTGAGGCAGATAGAAGTCTGACTGCCAGGGTCATACAGCTAATGAGTGACCAGGATTGGATTTGATAACAAGGCTTCCTGACTCAAGGTCCCATTAATCTCCTTTATATGAACATTTGCAAAGTATTTTCACCTCTGTGGTCTCTTTTGATCATCACAACCATCCTGGAAGGTAGGCAGAATTAGCATTAGCTCTTTACGGATCCTCATCCCTTTACAGAAATTCAGGAAATGCAAGTGACTTGTATAGCTCCTGTGGCTTTTCATGACTGCCTGGTTTCTATTCTCTCAACATATACATTCTTTGTCCTTATTTTCAAAGCACAATTTACCTTTTTGGTGTATACACAGAAGTAATCCAAGTTCTCTCTGGCATCTTGGATAAAACATTATGTTCTAAAACACAAAATATTCAGAGAGATTTCAGAACAAAATCAACATAAAGGTTCTTATTTTCCTCATGCAATTGTTTTACTCAAATAGAAGAATTTTGTTTGGCCACAACTCTTCAATTGATTGTGAATTCTGAAAATCCTGGATTACTGGTATATAAAGAAATATAACCCCAAAGAACATGTGTTTCCTAAATTATGATCTGACAAACTGCTTTGTATGCAAGCCATTCTACCTCTCTGGAATTCATGTTCCTCAGGTTTAAAATGAGAGGATGAGGGAACGGGACTCTATGACCTCTGAGGTTTCTTCCTGCTCCACCTCTATGATTCTGTATCAATTTGGGATATTTTTGTGTCTCAAACGACTGAGTACATGTTGTCAGGTAGGAAGGAAGCAACATGGGATCAGGATCAGACTTGGGTTCTGATAAGCTGTGGAACTTTCAGCAAATCACTTCATTTCTCTGTTTCCTCATCTAGAAAAAAGAGACAGTTGGATTAGATGCACCCCAAGGTCCCCTTCACTCTAAAATTCTCTGATAATTTTTTCCTCCCATAGTCCTTTTTGTTTTGATTTTAATTTTTTGGGGGGCGAGGATTCTTCCCCTGACAAAAGATGTGTGTTTTCTGCACCCAGATCATCAAAAAGGCCATTATTGAGCTTACAAAATTATGTTCACAGATGTTAAAAAAGGGTCTTTCAAAAATCTGCAGAGATGCTTTTTCAAACAATTTCAATTAACTCACAGATATATTTTAGTCCAATAAAAGTTCTAAATGTACTTTGTCTCAACATATTTTTTCTTTTCATATTTAAACTCAAGTACAATCGATGGAGTCCTTCATACATATGTTTCTTATTATTTGCAGTTAACACATCAAAAAATTGTGTAAGAATTAAAGTCTTCTTCAGTTTGTTTCCAATCCTTTTAAAAATTATTTTTAGAAATGTCAGCAATAATTTTCCAAGAATAAATCCCTTTACTCCCTCCAAATTCAGAAACCTTGTGTGTGTAGTGAAATTTAGGAGGGGGAGGTTGAATGAGTCCCCTGTGCTATTTTCCTGACACATATTTTTGTTGTTGTTGCTGTTGAATCATTTCAGTCATGTACAACTCTTTGTGACCCCATCTGAGGTTTTCTTGGCAAAGATACTGGATTAGTTTGCCATTTCCTTCTCTAGATCATTTTACAGATGAGGAAACTGAGGCAAACAGGATGAAGTGACTTGCCCAGGGTCACACATCTAATAAGTGTCTGAGGCCAGATTTATTTAGGTCCTACTCACTCCAAGCCTGGCACTCTATCCCCTGTGCCACCTAGCAGCCCACATGTAAAGCCATGCACAAGTAGCTTTTCAGAAGAATGCTACTGTGAACAGCTTTCAAGGTTCTGATTACATAGTATAGTGAACACTCTATTTATTCAATAACAAATCAGAGCAAAACATTCACAGAAAATCAAGGTACAAGATTCACAATGTTACAATTTATCACAGAAAATCAAAATACAGCAGTCACAACAACTTATCACTAAAATGATGACATAGTTTTCACCACAATGGTCACATAGTTTTGAACAAAATACAATCATTTAGTCAATCACTTAGTAACTCAATCATTCAATCAACTCAATCATTCAATCATCCTTAAGGAGCCTTACCTTCTTAAGGGTCACAAAATACAAAAGTCAAAGTTCTTCACTCATGGGGCACACTAAGTTACAATATCAGTCACTACTCAGCATTCTCTTAAGGGGTAGTATAAAATATATAGGCCATCCACCCCTCAGTCACAAATAAATTACAATTTCAAGGTCATAAGTAAGTTACAACTTCAATCAGTCACTACCCAGTATCCATGGAGAGATCACTTCATCTTGACCCAAGGTAGGCTCTCAGATATCCTCCATCACCTTCTACTGTCCCAGCTCCTACCTAGATTCACCAAACTGTCACTTGGGTTCAAAGGCAAACAGCTCCCAGCTCCTTGTCCAGCTCTCTGTGCAGTTCCTGTTCCATGCTGAAGCTCACAGTGTCCAGTCCCCCTTAAATCCTTCACAGTCTCTGTTCCCAGGAAGTCAAGGCTTAACAAAGCCACAAACAGACAAAATACTGGCATCACAGTCATGCTTCCTCAGTCTTCTGCTGCTCCAGCTGGTCCTTGGAAATCCTAAGCAGCTTGGCTAGCCCTCAGACTCAGCAGCAACTCAACAGCTTCTTAGTAGCTTCTTGGTAGCTCCAGCTGACCCTTGGACTCAGGAAGTTTCAGCTGGTTCTCAGAATCAAAATCACATCATTCAGGTCCTCAAAATAAAAATTATTCTTTCCAGCCTGGGCCTCTCTTCCTCAGCCTCCAGAACCTGGCTCCAAGAAGATCTGAAATTCCAGCTAGGACTTCTCCTTAAATACCTATTAGCCTCTCCCTGTTCTGCCCCTTCCTGTTACATCAGCAACTTCCTGTTACATCAGCCACAAGGGCTCATGCCTTTTGTTTCTTAACAAAGGCTTGATCTAATTGAGCTCAAACTAGGTGCTAAGTACCTGTTAGCTTTGCCAATACAAAGGGATCTAATTACATTACTATTATACCATATTATTAGGGTGACTTTTTGCCTTAATGTCTTTGAAGAATGATAAATATCCAACATGTCAGACACCCAAACTCAATTAGGACCAAGAGATTTCACATACCTATAATGCAAAGAAAATATATCTCAAATTTTCTCTGTTTTTTTTTTCTTTTAAAGCATAATCATTTTGAAATCCACCTGAATTTTTTTTAGTATTCAAAGCAAGGGGAAAAAGAAAGGAGAGATTAATTTAAAACTTGCTTCACAAAAAAGTTGATTAAGCATAATGAAAATGGAATAGTTTTACCTTTCTAAAGGAACTTAAAAAATGTATGTGATATAGGCTGAGGAGACCATAGGCAGAACTGATGGTTAAAACGACCAAACCAAAGTGGAACTAGAATGGTTACATGTTAGCTTTTCTTTGGGGTGAGATGTTCAAAGAAGAGTGGGGGTGGGGGATAGGAGGCTAGATGGCACAGTGAATAGAGCACAGGCCCTGGTAGTCAGGAGGACCTGAGTTCCAATCCAGTCTCAGACACTTAACACTTACTAGCCCTGTGACCTTGGTTAAGTCACTTAACCCCAATTGCCCTACCTTCCCACATCCAAAAAGCAAAAAACAAAGCAAAAAAAATCCCCCCAAAACAAAGAGGAGTGGGGATAAAGGGAAATTTTGGGGGGGCTTCTCTGGTTGTTACTAGTCCCTTGCTCCATTTGAAATTTCTCTACATTGGGCTCTGCTCAACAAAGTACAGCTCAACAAGGTGGCTCAGCAGATAGAGCACTGAGCCTAGAGTTTGGAAGATTCATCTTCTAGAGTTAAAATCCGGCCTCCCACACATCCTAGCTCTATGACCCTGAGCAGGTCAATTAACCCTGGTTACCTCAGTTCCTGGTATATAAAATGTGCTGGAGAAGGAAATGGCAAACCACTCTAGTATGTCTGCCAAGGAAACTCCAAATGGGGTCACAGAATGTCAGACATGATTGAAAAATGACTATACAACAATAACAACTTCTCAACAACAGGATCCTTCCCTTCTACAACTAGATATAGCCTAGAAATATGAGAAATGCTGCAAGTCTGAACAATTTCATCTTCTCTGTGTTGAGAATGTGGCACCAAGGGATTTTTTTTTTTAGGAACACGTAGTTGCCTCCCAGTGATGTTGCTATCAAAAGGCTAGGGAAATACTTTAAACCACAGGCAATTTCTCTTAAATAACCTAATATGTATCTACTATTCAAGAATTCCAATTAATTCTTCAATTATAGTATTTCTTGAAATTCTGAGTTCAATAGATTGCCTACTTATCATGGTGAACAAATATCTGTAATTATCACTCCTAGTGTTAGGGTTCTATATCGTCATTCCTTTTTTCTTCCCAGCAGAACAGGATAGCACCAAGGCACTGCAACATGAGGGAAAGGGTAGATTTGTGTCTCTGGGCACCAGCAGTTAAATGTAAGCTCTAAAAAGTCACTTATTCCCTGCCCCCATCAGCCTCAGTCTCTTTATCTAAAATAGGAATTACCATACAGCTTGTAGTTAGGGAAATGCTCTGTAAACCTTAAAATGCTAGAGTATTATGAATTGGTATTCGGGAATATATTCCTTACTTCCACTGTTCCTTTGCCTAAGCAAAGATGACTCTGGTTGTTCCTTTTCTGACAACCTCCTCCAACAAGACAGCTTTTCTTCTCTTCGAGCTTACAGAAGCTAGAGCCAACTGTTGATTTATTTTTCCTTATTGTAATAAGTATATGCCTACAAAGTCATCCAGCCTGACAAAACCCTGTAACTGTTCCAATCTCAGTACCATGGATATTAAACACAATCTTAATGATGTTTCATAATTGCATGTACCTTAAGCATTTATCTGAACATAATGTCTCAAGTTTCTCTGGCATACAACTAAATCTATTTACTTAAGGATTTACATCTTAATTAACTTTTCCCCCTTGTGTATCAAGGCTACATTTGATATTGATAGTGTTTCAAGGCTCACTATAAAGATTTAGAATCAGAATGAGGTGGCCCTGTGAACAACCAAAAGATAGTGGCTGTGGGGGAAAAATATCTTTAGAGGGTTCATGGTAGAAAGTACAGCCCAAAAGGATCTTTAGATGTTACAGTAAGGAGAAACAATGTCTGACATATTTGTGTGACGTTAGGTCTGGGTCTGGTACTTTCAGAAATTTGAGAAGGGAAGAGGACAAAGAGGTTGGGAAATAAGAGATAGCAGAAAGGAGGACTGGAAAGTACCAAGGAAAATGAATGAGTTGGGAACTTCCAAATATCTGAATCAAATAGAAAAGGGGCCAAGAGGGGTAAAAAGTGGTATCTTACACTCCAAGGCTTAGAAGTCAAGTTCGATTTTACATTGGACTTTCCAGGTTGTGGGACCTAATTTTGTTTTCTCTCTAATTTTAGAGTCTGAGACAGACTGCATCTTTCCGGGCACCAACACAAAGCCCTCTCAAAGGCAAAAAGGCAGAATGTTCTAGAAACTGTCAGTGATTAAAAGGTCAAGCATCTTTTGTTCATGGCGACTTTGGTGGTGAGAATGAAGAAAAGGATGAATGTGGCAGACTGAACAAAAAGGGAAGGGGAAAGGTCAGAAGCATTATGCTATGTTCTGAGCGCTGTGCTGAGCACTTTACAAATATCTCATTTAGAGAAGAGTCTACCCGGGAGGGCTAGGATGAAGTGAAATAGTTAGCAATAGTAACTGTGAAAAAAATTCTGAAACAAGTTTCTCTGATAAAGGCCTCATTTCCCAAATAGATAGATAACTGACTCAAATTTGTAGAAATAGGAGCTATTGATAAATGATCAAAGGACATGATCAGTTTTCAGATGAAGTAATCAAAGCTATCTACAACCATATGAAAAAAAAACCACTCTAACTCATTATTGATTGGAGAAATGCAAATTAAAACAATTCTGAAGTACTGCCTCACACCTATTAGACTGGCTAATACGACAGAAAAGGTAAAGGATAAATGTTGGAGGGGCCTTTGGAAAAACGAGACTTTAATGCACTGTTGGAGTTGTGAACTGATTAAACTGTTCTGTAGAGCAATTTGGAACTATGCCCAAAGGCATTCATACAGCAATACCACTACTAGGTCTGTATCCCAAAAAAGATTTAAAAAAAAAAAAAAAAAAGGAGGGGCATCTAGGTGGTGCAGTGAATAGAGACTAGCCCTGGAGTCAAGAGGACCTGAGTTCAAATCCAGCCTCAGACACTTAACACTTACTAGACATGTGACCTTGGGCAAGTCATTTAACCCAATTGCCCTCCAAAAAGAAAAAAAAAACTAAAAGGAAAAGAACTCATATGCATAAAAATATTTATAGCAGATCTTTTCGAGGGTCAAAGAAGAAAAAATTGAGGGGGTGCCCATCAATTGGGGAATGCCTGGACAAATGGTGGTATGAGAGTATGCTTGAATGCTATTGTACTATAAGAAATGATGAACAGGATGCTTTTAGAAAAACCTGGAAAGACTTGCATGAGCTGATGCAAAGTGAAATGTACTCTGTAAGATAAACAATTGTGAATGATAGCTATTCTCAGCAATACAATGATCCAAGACAACTCTGAAGGATTTATGATGAAAAAATGCTGTCCATTCCAGACAAAGAACTGATGGTGTCTGAATATAGACTGAAGCATACTTTTTTAAACTTTCTTAATTTTTCTTGAGGTATGTTTTGTCTTTTTTCTTTCACAACATGACTATTATGGAAATGTTTTGCATGACTACACATGTATAACCTACATAAAATTGCTTGCCTTTTTGATGGTGGGGGTAGGGAGTAAGGGAGAGAATTTGGAACTCAGAGTTTTAAAAATAAATGTTAAGAGGCAGCTAGGTGGTGCAGTGAATAGAGCACGGACCCTGAAGTCAGGAGGACTTGAGTTCAAATCCAGCCTCGCACACTTGACACACTTACTATGTGACTTTGGGCAAGTCACTTAACCCCAATTGCCCTCCAAAGAAAAAAATGTTAAAAGTTGCTTTTACATGTAACAGGGGAAAAATAAAATACTAAATAAATTTTAAAAAATTAAAAAATATATTATCTCATTTGATGCTCAAAGCAACTTTGCAAGATAGGTGTTATTTTGAGCCCCACTTTACAGTTACGGAAACTGAGGCAGACAGAAGTAAAGTGACTTGCCTAAAGTCACCCAGCTAGTAACTACCTGATAACAAAAGAAGAAGCCACAGTCACTGAAGGTATTATACTCTTTCCCATCTCCCCTTCTTCTCTCTGACATTCTCTATTCCCCCACTCATGCTTCCAGGACCTATTTGGGTAGAATCCTAGAAACAACCTTACTGCTGGCAAATCTTTTCACATGAAAGATAAATCGTTCAGTCTGCAGTATTTAAAGCCTGTTGAAATGAATAGTTTCCCTGCTTCACTTTCCCTATTTATCCTTCCTTTATTTGCTCTATTCCTACTTCATAGATGATGAACTCCTTGAGAGCAGAGAGTGTTTTCCTGCCTTTCTCTGAATCCCAGGCAGTTAGCACCATGCCTGGCCCACAGCAGGCATTTCATAAATGCTCAATGATTGACTTACCACTGCCTCAAGCATTATCAGACCATTTGTACCATTCCGATGTACAGAGACTCAGGAAGGGAAGTCAGAGATCATCTAATCTAACCTATCCCTGAGAAAGAAGTCTCTGTAGTGAGTGGTCACCAATCTTTCCTTGTACTGAGCAGGGACTTTTTGAGGAAGACCATTCCACTTTTGAGTAGCTCTAATTGTTAGGAAACTTTCTAGTACCTCCAGCCTAAACCTGTTTCTCTCCAGTTTCCTACCATTGGTCCTGCTTCTGCCATGTAGGAATATGGAAAAAGATCTGATTCTAATTGTATATAACAACACTTCAAATACTAGAAGACTACCAAAACATGGTGTCCTCACCACCACCACCACCACCACCACCACCACCACCACCACCACTACCACCGCTACTACTGATCTTCTCTTCTCCAGTTTCTTCAACTGACTGACACATGGCATGATTGAAAAGCCATTCCCCATCCTCATAACCCTCCTCTGGCCACTCTCCAGTTTACCAGGGTTCTTTCTATATACTGGCACCCCAAACCAAAAACAAAATTCTAGATGTGGCCTAAACACAGTAGCATCCAGTGGAGTGATCACTTGCTTAATCCATAGCAGAGTGCCTTCCAGTGCAGCCCAGGATCATATTTGTTTCTTAGGCTACCATGTCAAATTTGAATCATATTGAGATCACAGTCCATTAAAAGCCTTGGATCTTTTTTTTTTAAAGATAAATTGCTATTTAGTTATAGCTGTACAATCTTATATTTTTGAGGTTACTTTCTGCAACTCAGTATAAGGCTCAATATACTCATCCCCATTAAACTTCATCTCATTATGTCTATTATTACATTTGTTAATATTTGCTTTATAGATATGTCTATATGTGTGTACATGTATGTGCATGCAAACATACATGTATACATGCATGTGTTACTTATATACATATGTACCCATGTTTGTTACTTACATGCATGTATATGTACATACTCATATCTATATTCCTCCCTATGTGCTATCCCCATGGAAAGCAAAATCTCTTAAGAAGAGAGATTCCCTCCCTTGTTTCTTCATGACACTTTTAGGGCACCTTATAGCACCTTGCAAAAAAAAAAAAATGAGCTTACTAATCCCTGTGGTGCAGTGGATAGATCACCAGACCCAGAGTCAAATTTAAATTTAGCCTCAGACACTAGCTAGCTGTGTGACCCTGGGGAAGGCACTTCACCCTTGTTTGCCTCAGTTTCTCATCTAGAAAATGAGGATAATGCCCAAAGGGCTATAAATAATTGCATACCCTTTGACCCAGCAATACCACTTTTGGGGTTATATCCCAAAGAGATCACAGAAGTGTGAAAAGGACCCATATGTACGTACAAGGATATTTATAGCAGCTCTCTTTGTGGTGGCAAAAAACTGGAAATATAAAGGGTTGCCCATCAATTGGGGAATGGCTGAACAAGTTGTAGTATATGAATGTAATGGAATACTATCGTGCTATAAGAAATGGGAAGGAGATGGACTTCATAATTACCTGGAGAGACTTATACAAATTGATGCTGAGCGAGAAAAACAGAACCAGGAAAAATTTGTACACAATGACAGACACATTGTATGTGTGATGACCAACCCTGACGAACTGGACTCTTCTCAGCAACGCACAGCTATAAGACAACTCTACAAGTCTCAGGATGGAAGGAGATATCTACATTCAGAGTAAGATCCAGAAAGACTAGAATTTAAATGGAGACTGAAGCAATACATGCTATCGTTCTTTTTCATGTTTGATTTTGTTTCTTTTTTCCCATTGTTCACTCATTGGTTACAACCCTTCTATACAACCAGACTGTTGTACAATGTGAAAGTATTTGCAGATCCTG
>CM053587.1:74473037-74505006 GCA_028646515.1 Pseudochirops corinnae
ATAATTGTTTCTCCCTTTATTCTTTGACATGCACTATTAAGGATATAATTGTTAAGTCTACATATAGTTCATTATCTTTTGCTTATATTCCATAAATTAATGATTACTTTTTATTGTGTTAATCTACAAAGATGTTTAGTGCCATACTTTTTTGTTGATACCTCAAGTACATGGTCTATTTTTGTAAAGGTACCTACTATGAATTTCTAAAAACATGTATATTGTTTAATGTTACCATTCAGATCATAAGTTCTATTTTCCCCAAGAGTTTGTTCATTTATAAATTTTCTTCTTTGTTCAACTTTCTGTTAGATTTATCCAGCTCTGAGAGAGGAGGATTAATATCCTACAATTATTATGTTACTACCCATTACTTTTAGCACTCTAATTAACTTTCCTTTATTAATGTATATGCTAAGCAATTGGATATATATTCAATATTACTATTTTTCATCATTTATGAAACATTTACATATATTTTATTTCCCTCTCTTTAAAAATTATTTTATTCTTTCTTCTTTATCTTTAAAAAATTATTTCATTCTAAACTTAATAAATAAGCAAAAAATACATGAGCATTTTCATATTCTAAGTAAAACATAAAGTTGGATTTTATATCACATTGTGAATCTTCCTATACTGTTTACTTTTTTAAAAGTATATAATAAATTCAAGCTGTTATTTTCAAAACTATCTTGCTAGCAAAATAAATCTTTTTTTCTATGTCATTTGTTCCTTTCTACAACTTCTCTGTCAGGAAGTGGACAACATATTTCAGCAAAGGTCCCCTGGAAAACCGACTGTTCATTGCTTTTGCAGAAAATGTCTGTCTGGGTTCAACTATCCCAAAGTCAGGCTGGTTATTATATCTTTTCCTCAGGGTTTCAGGGATACCCTGAGAGACTGGGGTATCTCTTCTTTGTTATCAGCTTAAAAGGTCCATATAAACTGTGTTTTTCAATTGTTGGGTGCCAGTGATTAGCACCCAAGTTCAATTTAACCACATAACATTTAGATAATTTTTATAAAGGAACTTTAACTTTGAAGATACAGCAATAACAGAAGCATAAATATTTCCTTCCAACATCACCAGGGCATACTCTCCTCTCTAGGTCTATCAGGAGAGTAATCTTAAATTTTCTACACTCAGATTCAGTGTAGGCTACTGGATGAATATTCATCTAAGATATTGCTTAGCTCAGTCCAAAAATTCATTCCTTGATGCTGGAATCATAAATACTGGTCTGGCTGCAAAACTCAATATGGACTCTATTCATGGACTGAGATTCCCAGGTGCCTTGATTCCTGAATTAATCACTCTCATAACATCTCAAAGTTGGAGCCTTTAATTTCCCTACCTAAAGTGAAAACAGACAAATTAACAATGCAAAACCAAAACCTGAGGTCTGCATGCAGAAGGCCACTAGTCAGTGAGTGTCAGAGAGAACCTAAGGTTTCTCCCTTTGCAGCACCATACTCCAACAGATGCTATCAGTGAAAGAGTCAAACTAAGATCAAAGATTCACTAAGACAAAGAGGGAGAAGTTGACTAATGTCTTTTGAAGGTACCCTCAACTTTGGTCAATTGCAGCCAATCAATAAAACACCACTATGTGTTTAGCAGACCAGAACTAGTTAAAGAATATCCAGGTGTGCTACTAGACTTTTCCCAAGGCATTTCCATTATACTTTATCATGCCTCCTTTAAACAGGATTTCCAGCCTCCTCCACATAGAGAATTGCATCAGCACACTCATAGGTATTGGACTCATTGATCAGTCCTCATCAAACTTTGATCAAAATTCCTAAATATTCTAAAATCATTTTTCTTTACAATGTTATAGTTTTTGTATAAATTCTTTTGTTTCTGTTTACTTCAATTGATATCAGTTCTTACTTCCCAAGATTCTCTATAATTGTCCCTTCTATACTTTCTTTAAAAACAATAATATTCCATTATATTCACGTCCCACAGTTTATTCAGCCATTGTTTGATTGCTATGCAGTTGAGTAATTTGGTGGGCATAGTTCTAAATTACTTTGCAGAAAGGACAGGTCACAGCCTCATGAACAGTTTTCCATTATAATCTTAGCCATATTGAATTTGTTTGCATAAAAACAACTTTTGAATTTTTTAAAAATTTTATGTAATCAAAATTGTCCATTTAATCTTCTGTGATCCCCTATATTCACTGCTTAGTCATGAAATTTTTCTTTATTCATAGATCTGAAAGGTAATTTCTTCTTCACTCCTCTAATTTGCTATTATTTTTGTTAGTATAATTGGAAGCATAAGGATAAGAGTAGGTGTAATTGATTTATGGTCAGAGGATTGTGGACAGAAATATGAATATTCCCATTTGTAAATCAGCAAGTCTTTTGGACCTATTTCAGTTTTAGGTTTATCTCCTTCCTTAGCTTCCTCTTAAATTCATCCAACTCTAAAGGAAGAATATTATGTCTCCCATATAGTTGTGATACTATAAATACATACATATAAAGTGTGTGTGTGTGTGTGTATGTGTGTAGCATGTATTTTTTTTAAAACTGGAACAATTAACTCTTTTGTCATATGTAGTTTCATTTATGGTTTCTTGAAATACAACATGAGAAAACCAGGCTTTGATAAAGGCCATTGGGATTCAAATGGAACTACTTGATTATGCCTTAAACCCAAATCACTCAGGCTCTCACTGATTGGCCAGTAATAGGGTCCAGTCCAAGCCTCACTTGGACATTGTTTGGGTTTTGATGACTCTGAGGGAATGAAAGTAGCAATTGTTTCTGTTCCAGCTAGAAACTCCAAGGGTCTTTTCCCTGTTTGATTTTTGTTTTCTACTGAGCAAGCTATGCCATCTTTTGCCTCATTTTTTACCTCTGCTTAAATCGCTGAATAGGTGTTGCCTCAGACAAAATGAAACCTGGGAAAGACCTAGCTTAAAAAGGACAAGGTCTCCCACTGCATCTGGGGTCATCTCTAGTCATATTGATCTATGCCTTGTCACTGGACTCAGATGACCTAGAAAAGAAAGTGAGGTTGGTGACTTCACACAGCTCTGGGTTTCAGCAAGCACCCTAGAATGCCCAGGATGGCCACTAGCACAGGTTCGTAGAACTGCTTTTCTAAAGGAAAGCAACTCAAAATGGGTTAACAATCTTACTTTAATCAATCAAACATATATTGTTGTACTTGGCCTCACCTGGCTCCCCTGATCCCTTCCCCTTCCCCCATTCTGCTCTAGCCAGCCATCTTCTACCTGGTTTTTTTTCATGGAAATAGACTAGTTGGCTGCAAGACCCCCCCAAAGGTTTCCCTGTGCCCACGAAAATCAAAATGTGTACTAGCCAATGCCTGCTGTAAGCCTCTGACCATTAAGAGTCGGGGGAACCTATATATATCAGCAATCTCCCCTTGGTCAGGCCTGTTTAATTTGGGTGAGTCTCCCTGACAACGCACGCTAAATAAAGTCGACTTCCAAAATTGCTCTGGGGGTCTCTTTCTCACTTATTTTGGCACAACAATATCATTTACCTAGTTCAGGGGAAAAAGTCAGCACCCTGAACTTCAGAGAATACAAACAGAATACAAACAAGTTGCAAGAAAAAATTACAAGCAGACAAAGAAACAGATCAGCAGACAGGCTTCCAGCGTCTGACCATTACATCCATACCTAATTAGTTACCAGAGAGGGAAGCACCAACATCTGGGTTTTCAAAGCTGGGGGGCTTAATGGCTTCCCAGTATCTCATCTGGCCAAATCACACAACTCTTTCCAAAGTGAGCCCCTAAGCAAAAGCTCACATCAGGGTATATATAGCCTTCTCCTGGATCATAGAATGTCACAACCCTCTTGACCCATTGCCCAATCGCAAAGCAACAAGGCGTGGGCATTCCTGAAGAACAAGCCTCCCACCACAGGCTCCATGTGACCACATTCAGCCTATGAGGGGGCAGAGGATACTTTCAAATCTGGGAAGGTTCTCAGAGTCACATAGCCACTTTAGCAAAGGGCCTAGGGGCAGGGAAGATCTTCAGATTCCCATAACACTCTGTCTTATTTAAATCCAATTCACTTGCAAGTCAAGACATTACCCTTTTAATGTCATTGGTCCCCTTCAAGAAGGAAGATAAACAACAACAACAACAATATTAGATTATGTTTCACCCCTTTACTGTAATTCTGTGTCTTTCTACTTCAAGTGTGTCTCTTGTAAAAGATATATTGTTGGATTTTGGTTTCTAATCCATTCTGCAATCTTCTCTTATTTTATGGGCGAACTTATGCTATTCACATTCACATTGTGATCACTGTGTATTTCCCTTCATTCTCATTTTCTACTCTCTCTCTCTCTCTGTCTGCCTCTCTCTTTCTGTCTCTCTCTCCCTCCCTCCCTCCCTCTCTTTTTCTCTCTGTCTCTCTCTGTGTCTCTGCGACTCTCTGTCTGTCTGTCTCTCTCTCCCTTCCACCCTCCCTCCCTGTCTCTTTCCTGTCCCTCCTCAAAAGTCTGTTTTGCTTCTGATCACTGCTTCCCTTTATCAGCCCTCTCTTTTATCATCCTCTTTCCCTTTCTCCTATCCCTTTTCCCTCCTACTTTTTCTTTTTCTAATCTTATTTAATATTTTATTTTTCCCAAATATATGTAAAAACAATTTTAACAGTCTTTTTTTTTCAAATTCTGAATTCCAAATACTCTCCTTCCCCCATTGAGAAGGCAAGCAATGTGACATAGGTTATACATATGTAGTCACACAAAATACGTTTCCATGTAAGTCATTCTGTAAAAGAAAACACAGAGGCACACAAACACACACACACAGACAAAGAAAATGAAGGAAAAGTATCTTTGATCAGCATTCAGGTTCTACCAGTTTTTCTCTAGAGATGGACAACACCTTTCATCATAAGTCTAACAGAATTTTCTTGGTTCATTGTATCACTGAGAATAGCTAAGTTATTCACAGTAGACCATTATGCAATAATGCTATCACTCTGTACAATGTTCTCCTGTCTCTGATCATTTCACTTTGCATCAGTTCATGCAAGTCTTTTCATGTTTTTCTGATAGCATACTGCTCATCATTTCTTAAAGCACAATACCATTTCAACACAATCATATATACAACTTGTTTAGCCATTACCCAACTGATGGAAATTCCCTCAATCTCCAATTCTTTGCCACCACTAAAAGAGCTTTTATAAACATTTTTGTATATATAGATCTTTTCCCCTTTTCTTTGTCTCTTTGGGATACAGACCTAGTAGTGGTATTGCTAAGTCAAACGGCATGCATGGTTTTATAGCCTTCTGGGCATAGTTCCAAATTGCCCTACAGAATGGTTAAATCAATATATAACTTCACCAATAGTACATCAATGTTTTAATTTTCTCATACCCCCTCCAACATTTGTTATTTTCTTTTTCTGTTATATTATTATTTCTTACTTGTACTTTCCCAAAACTGCCCTCCCTTCTATCACCTCCCCCCCATCCCTTCTCTTCTCCCTTTCCCTTCTTAGTTTCCTGCATGGTGGGACAGATTTCTACACCCAAAGGAGTGTATATTCTTTCTTTGAGCCAGTTCCAATGGGAGTAAGGTTCATGTGCTCCCTTCCCTACTTTCTCCATTTTCCCATCCACTGTAAAATCTCTTTCAAGCCTCTTTTATGTCAGATAGCTTATTCCATTCCATCTCTCTCTTTCCCCTTCTCCAAGTGCACTCTTTCATTCTCATCTCTTAATTTTATTTTTTTTAGATAATCATACCATTTCATTCAGCTTACATCTTTGTCTCCTTCTAACTGTCTTAATAATAAGAAAGTTTTTAGGAGTTTTGAATATCATTTTCCCATGTAGGAAAAGTAGCAGTAGTCTACCAGAGCTCTAACCTGGAGCAAAACTACTATTTTGTCACCTGGAGAGCAGTGGTCAGATTTTATCCTAGTGCCATTAGCCTGAAGATCATTGACCTGAGGTAGCTCCTGAGATCTTTAAAGCACAACATTCAGTACTTGGAGAAAACAACAGCATTCTCGTAGAGAATACAAAACCGGAACAACAAAGGACTGGAAATTCCCTCTAGAAGTGCACAGATCATGAACTCCAAAACAAAGCCCCAATTAAAGTTCCACATCAAAAAATAAATCATAGAAACAACAAATAATTCCATTAAAGAAAGTCAAAATGAGACAATATAGCAAAACTTATGGGATTAGCCATACCATTTCTTAGGGGGAAAGTTATATCTAAATATTTGCATCAAGAAAGGAAAAAAAGAACAGATCAACAAATTAAGGTAACTTAATTTACGGTAACTAAAACAAAAAGGTAGAAAATCAACAAATTTCTAAATTCCAATGAAACACCAAAATAGAAATCTCAAAATAAGACCCATAAAATTGAATTAATTAAACAATAAACCTTTTTCTACAGAATTATAAAATAGATAAGCAACTAGCTAATTTAGCTTTTTTTAGAACACAAACTTTTTAAAAACAGAAGGAAAACAAATTGCCAATATCAAAAGGGGGGAAAAAAAAGAAAGATCACAACAAATAAAGAAATAAAGGAAATAATCAGAAATACTTTTGTTCCATTACATGCAAATAAAATTGAGTACTTAAATGAAATGGAGGAATATTTACAGAAACATAAAAAGACAAGAATAATAATAGGACAACAAATAAAGAATTTAGTAGCCCAATCTCCAAATACAAAGTGAACATGAATAAATAAACTAACTCTTAAAGAAAAAACTCAGGGACCAGATTGATTTACAAGAGAATTCTACCAAACATTCAAAGAACAATTGATTCCAATATGGCAGAAGTTGTTTGAGCAAATAGGAAAAGGAGATCCTACCAAATTCCTTCTACAATGTAAATATAATTATGATATCTAAACTAAGGGTAATTAAAACAGAGGGAAAATCCCCACAGAAAGATATCCCTAATGAATATTGACGCAATTCTTTTTAGTATTAGGGAACATAGCAACATATCAAAAAGATTTTACACATGTGAAAGAACGTGGCCTAGCCATAACAGATACCAAACTGTATTACAAAGCAGTAATCATCAAAATCATCTGGTATTGTCCAAGAAATGAAGTGATGGATCATTGGAATAGATTCGGTACACAATACATAGGAGTAAATGGCCATAGTGATCTAGTGTTTGATAAAACCAAAGATCCAGGTGTTAGGGGAAAGAATTCATTATTTGACAAAAATTTGTGGGAAAAGTGGAAAGCAGTTTGTCAGAAACTAGGTATGGATTAATATCTCACAACATGTATAGCAAGATAAGGTCTAAATGGCTAATTTATGTAAGAAGGTAAGGTAATAAGAAAAAATCATAATGTCTAAATGATTTAGACATAAAGGGTGATATCATAAGCAAATTAGGGGAATATTTACCATCAGATCTATGGATAAAAGAAGAATTCATGATGAAACAAGAGATAGAGATCATTACAGAATACAAAATGGATAATTTTGATTGCATTAAATTAAAAAGTTTTGCACAAACAAAACCAATACAGTCAGGATTAGAAGGAAAGCAAGAAACTGTGGGGAAATTTTTACTGCAAGTTTCTCTGATAAAGTCTCATTTCTCAAATGTATAGAGATATAAGTTAAATTCATGAAAATATGAGTCATTCCCCAATTGATAAATGGTCAAAGGATATGAATGGATAGTTTTAAGAAGAAAAAAATGAAAGCTGTCTGTAGTCAAATGAAAATAAATTAGAGAAATGCTAATGAAAACAACTCTGAGGTACTACTATCTCACACCCATAAGATTTGCTAATGTGAAAAGAAAAGGAAAAAGACAATATTGGAGGGGATTTGGGAAGATGAGGACAATGATGCATTGTTGGTATAGTTGTTAACTAGTTCAATCATTCAGGAGAGGAATTTGGAACTATGCCCAAAGAGTTATAAAACCTGCATACAGTCAATATCATTACTAGGTGTGTATCCCTTAAAAGATCAAAGAAAAAGGAAAAGGTCCTATATGTATAAAAATTTTTATAGAAGATCTTTTAGTGGAAGCAAAGAACTGGAAATTGAGGTGATACCCATCAGTTAGGGAATGGCTGAATGAGTTGTAGGTATATGAAGGTAATAGAATACTATTGTGCTATAAGAAATGATGAGCAGGATGGTTTCAGAAAAACCTGTGAAGACATATATGAACTGATGCAAAGTGAAATGAGCAAGACCAGAAGAACATTGTGCACAGTAGCAGCAATGTTGTATGATGATCAACTGTGCATGACAAACCTATTCTCAACAACACAATGACGCAAGGTAATTCTGAAGGATTATGATCAAAAAAATTCTATCCTCCTCCAGAGAAAGAACTGATGAATCTGAATGTAGATAGAAGCATACTTTTAAAAAAAACCCACGTTCTTTATTTTTCTTGTTTTGTTTCATTTTGTTCTGTGTTCTCTTTTGCAACATGGTTGATATGGAAATAGCAGCTAGGTGGTACAATGGATAGAGTGCTGGACCTGTAGTCAGTAAGACTCATCTTTTTTAGTTCAAATGTGACCTCAGATAATTACTAGCTGTTTGATCCTGGGAAGGTCATTTAACAGTGTTTGCCTCAGTTTCCTCATCTGTCAAATGAACTGGAGAAGGAAATGGCAAACATTCCAGAATCTTTGTCAAGAAAATCCAAAATCGTGTCATAAAGAATTGGACATAACTGAAAAATGACTGAACAACAAATGTGGAAATATGTTTTGTATGATTGCACATATATAACACATCAAAGTGCTTGCCTTCTCAAAGAGGGAAGAGGGGAGGGAGGGAAAGAATTTGGACCCCAAAATTATGAAAACAAAAAATGTTAAAATTGTTTTTACATATAATTGAGAGAAAAGTAAAATAAAAACATTCTTTAAAGAAAAAAAGATTACATACTATAACCACATAGGATTTATGCCATGGATGCAAGGTTAGATCAATATTGGGAAAAATATAAACAAAATAGACCATCTTAATAACAAGAAAACAAAAATTATTTACTGTAAGTCAACAGATACATAAAAGAACATTTGGCAAAATATGGTGTCCACTTCTTTTTAAAACAACAACAAAAAACATAGAAATAGGTCAGTCTTTCTTTAACATAATTAGTATTTATCTAAAATCTAGCTTATTTTATATGTAAGGGAGAATGGCCAGAGGCCTTTCAAAAGACTTACAGATATAGCAAAGATGTCCATTATTGCCACTTTTATTTAGTCTGAGCTTTTTAAAATGTTAACTATAGAAACAAGAGAAGAACTTCAGTGGAAAAGTATAGACAAAGAAGCAAAATTATTGTGTTTTTTTTTTTTTGCTAAAGATAGGATAGTTTACTTAAAGAATCCTAGATAAACAAAAATTAATTGAAACAATTAAAACTTTAGCAAAGTTTTAAAATGTAAGTCAAAGCCAAATAAATCATGAACATTTCTGTACATTACAAAAAAAAAAACAGAAACAAGATAGAAAAAGTAATTCCGTTTTTAAAAATTATGGAATGCATACACACACACACATATATAATACTTGGGTGTTTACACATAAAATATATGAATAAAAGTATAAAACTTTTTTGAAACTTTTTTTGGAAACACAGACCTTAATAATTGGAGGAATTGAAGAGGTATAAGTAGGGGGGATTTCTATTGAAATCCTTTCTAGGTTCGTTGTCCGAAAAGAATTACTGGACTCAGCTGTCTTTTGGCAGAGTTAAAGAAGTTTATTGTTACACTGGGGCAAAGGGAGCAAGGAAACCTGCAAGCTGACAGAGATTTAAGGCAGAGTTACAAAGTGTGACGCTCTTCAGCGGGCAGGGGTTGTGATAGAAAGAAAACCTGCTTGAAAAAGCCTGCAAAAACCTGCAAAGTATAGGATTATAGAGTTTAAGTGTTATGCTCTGCAGAGGGCAGGGGGAGATAGAAAGAAGACCTGCTAGAAAAAGCCTGCAAAGTGCAGGGGGGGAGGTATCAGACAAAGCCTGCAAAATTCTAGGAGATTTAGTGTGACGCTCTACAGCGGGCAGACAGCCTGCAAAGTGTAGAGGCCAGAGCTGCAGTTTTTAAAGACCTAAAACTGTCAGTCATAGGTTCATTAGACTAACTAGGTATACAAAGGTGGAGTTAGGGAGGGACCTGGGAGGAGTCAAGGAGTTGTCTCTGTTTAAAGAAACATGCATCTTGTAAATCAACTGCGCATGTGTTTTGCCTATAATTCACTGGGAGAAATTCAGGCAGGGCTAGAAAGGAGGTGTGGATTTTGCCTTGAAACATCATAAAGTCAACCAGCGGTCAAATCTGAGGTCAAATTTAAATGAGAAGTACCCATCCAGTTTGCAAATGGATGAGCCTTGTTTACTAGAACAAAAGGAGGTAATGCTTTTAAAAGAATTCATTATCATAGCTATAGAGTAAATGGTTTCAGAGGAAATACCTCTAGGCTGGGGGCAGGGAAGGGACAGAGTTAATGGTTTGTGGCTTTTATAGCTTAATTTCACAGGCTGTTACAAACTGATATTACATACATAGGTACTCGAACACAAATGAGATTTTTACAGATTGAAGTTAACAAAGTCACCCCAAAATACTCCAGAGGCACCTCGTCACTATTATTTATTACTCATCAGAAAACCTAGGCAATAAAATAAAAACAACAATGCTATCTATCCAAGTCAACATGTTTATTTGGTACCATACCAAACTACTAAAGAATTAGCTTATCGAAGTAGAATAAATAATAATGAAATTTCTCTAGAGGAACAAAATATAAGATTTTTGAGGGAAATGATGAAAAAAGTAGGAAGGAAGTGGACCTAGCAGTTCCAGATCTGAAATGATCCTACAAAGCAGTAATCATCAAAGTAATTTGGTAGGTTGGTTGTTCAGCAGAGCAGAAGAAAACAAGCCTGGTGGTTTAGGTTTGATAAACATAATAATCTCAGCCACTTGGGTAAAGACTCACTAATGGACAAAATTTGCGGGGAAAACTGCGATATACTTTGGCAAAATGAGGTTTTGTCCAAAACACTCTATACCAATATAATAGGGGCATTTATTTCCTGTATTCCAGGGATATTTTGGTTCATCCTTCCCCCAAGGCTCTCCAGTACTCATACAAGGTAGGGAGTATCTAGTCTCTTTACCATCAGCTACAGCCTCCACTGATTATATCCCTATAAGTATAGGAGTCTCTTACACCCTGGTTCCATTGAACCCCCTAACAGTTAGATTAGTTTTTGTAAAGAAGTATTTTCTCCAAAACTACAGCAAAAATAAACATACATCCCCATAACTGAGAGGTGAGACATAATCTTCCTTGTATGGTCTTGATGTCTGGGAAGGGGAAGGATATTTGATTTATAATTTAGCTCAATTCCTTTGTATCACAGCCTCACCAAGTTCTAAGCCCAAAGCCCCACTTTGGGCTCAAATCTCAAGCGCCCTGGCTTCTGAAGACTTCTCTGTTGTCTTTGACTACAACATCCAGCCTAGAATTGTTCCTCCAAGATTGTCATGGTTTCATTCTAGATCTGGGTTTCCACCACCCATGCCTAGAACTTAAAAGGACAAACAGAACAGACAAAAACAACAATGAAGCCCATTTCTCAAGAACCTGGTACTTTAAGGATAGGGCATGGGGCATTGAGGATGGGGTACAGTTCTTCTCCCTCACCCAGTCAGGTCATGGCACTGAGCTGTGGAGGAACAGCACTTCCTAGATGCATGGGAAAGAGAGATACTGTGTTAATCTGGCAGTTTTAAATTCCAGTTAAATTCCAGTCTATTCCAGATACATAGCTGATAAAAAGATTTTTCCCACTCATATGATAGGAGAATGCAAAAGACCATTGACTGGAAATGGTAAATCATTCTTCTAGCTATAATAGTCAATGTTGTTAGGGAGATCAAGTCAGTGAGTCTGGATGGAACCAACTGATAACCTTTGACACCAATGAACAGAAATTTAGTCTTGTGTGTTTCAGCAAAAAAAAAAAAATACATATACATGCACAAGCTGGTGAAATTTTCTGTAAACTGTTTTGTTTGTATCAGTTGGCAAGATCATGTTAAACTATAAGCTGACCAAAGAAGGCAGGTGAATCTTGATGACCAAGAGAAACAAGGAAACTGCTTTTTAGAGTCTATAACAACTCTTAATTATTTGTGCTTTTAAAATTATGGGAACGTGCTTTTGTTTTGTATTAAACCAGATCTAAAGTGAATAAGAAAGAAAAAGGAAAAGGAAGAAATGGGGGCAGGAAGGAAAGAATGACTACATGCAAACCAAACAAACAAAAAACCCATTAAGTACCACCCTGGGAATGACTCTAAAGAAATTAAGAAACAATTTCTTAACTGAAAGAATTCGATGACAGGTAGAAATGCAAACTCACTGCTGGATCTGAGACAGAACTGAATGCTTATTGAAAGCTTTTATGTGAATTTTGAAGGTTTTTTTTTTCCCTTTTAATTCCACAGAGCACAGTTTGAAATAGAAGCAGATGGTCCAGGATGTTACTCCAGAAACATATGAGCATTGTATTGATAAGATCTCATGAAGATAGCTTACAACAGCTCACTAAACCTTGCCCATAGAGTAGGAAGAGTAAGCAACAATGACAGTTTGTAAATTCAACAGAGAAGAAATAATCTGCAGGCTATGGATCAGTATGTGCAGAACACACGGTACCAAGAAAACTGTCACAATTCCCCTGGTTAGTATAGTCAATGGATTGTAGCTGACAATTGAAGCCTTTCTCTTAAGAGAAGAAAATTAAATTATTGCCGTCTGCCAGATCCTCTCTGACTGCAGAACTCCCAACAAAACTGCTTGAGCTATTTTTTTAAAATAGTATACCAATCAAATGACACTGAAACCTAGCCTCACAGAGATCACCCTGAAAATTTAGGAATTTTAGAAAACCAGGAGGAAAGGCAAGAAGATTCAGAAAAGAGATCAGGAGAATAGGAATAAATCCCTTAAATTTCACAAGCAAACTGTTCAGCTTGGCAGTTGAGTTTAGAAACATTACACATATGTTTACACAAGTTGGATTGGCACCAGCCAACTGTTTGACAGAATATACTAACTAGGTCCCAAGTCTTTGGACCCTTTACAATTTCCCTCTAAGCTGCTGGTGAAGTGCATATATTTGGAGTCAAGAAAAAAGTAAGGGGAAGTGCAAACCCATTCAAACATACAATTACTTGAATTAGTTCAGTATCTTTTTCCACAAGAGGCTACATTATCACTTCTACCAAAACCCAGCTTATTCAGAAAATCTACTTAAATTAGGAAAAAGTAAGTTTTACTTTCAACAATGGGCACAAAACATTCAAACTTTTTTTTTATTTTGCAACTGATGTGTTTACTAATGATCCACATAACATTAATAAATTCTCCTAATTTAAACTGAACTTTTTGAAAGCAAGTATGGTGTCTAGAAAGAGGAAGGTGATAGTCCTACTGTACTCTGCCCTGGTCAAGCCACACTTGTAATCTTGTGCTCTGGTCTTTGACAAGCTGGACTGCATTCAAAAGAGAGTAGGCAAGAGGGTGATCCATGGCCACATTTCCTCCCAGATTTCTGTATAGGTATAACTATCTGATATGACCCAAACCCAACAGAAGGGAACAGATACAAGAGATGGGTTACTGGTGAGATTGACAAGACGTAGCAAGCAACTGACCAGATATTGTAGAAAAGGTTACAGTTAGAAAGAGGGAAAACTATAGCCACTACAAGACTGTGAAATTAAGTAACTGGAAAGATCTTTAGCAGAAATGAGGGTGTTTGGAGGAAGGATGTGTTTGGGATAAAATATGAAGTGTTTTCAGTATGCTGAGTTCAAGATGAATATAGGACATCTTGGTGGGTGTGACCAGCAAGCAGCTGGTATTTCAGCACCAAAGTTCTGTTTTGTTTTGTTCGGTAGATGAAACAGAATTCATCTCCGACTGATGATGATATTCATTCAAGGCAGCTAGGTGTTCTTTTTCTTTTTCCTTATTTATCTTGGGTTTCAATTTATTGTTAGTCATTTCTATTCTTTTGATTCCAAATATAATTTTCCCTTGTAGGGAAATAAAAAGCTAAATGAGATGAGTATCGATGCTTGTTTTTCCAGCATCTATTAGTTTTTAATCTCATACAAGCTGAACAGCAATATTGTGTCTTTTTTTATGTTCTTGTCCCTACACAGGTAAAACAAAATCAAAACGCTTTTTGTTGTTTTCCTTAGTACAGGGCTAGCTTTGGTCACTCTGAGAATTAATACTATTGATTTTATTTTTACAAGAACTCTTTTTTGTATTATTCTAATCAGTAAGTCCTAGGAAGCACCTAGGTGATGCAGGAGGCAGCTGGGTGGCTCAGTAGATAGAGCACTGGGCTTGAAATTTAAAAAAAAAAAAAGATTCATCTTAATGAGTTAAAATCCAGCCTCAGACACTTACTAGCTGTGTAACCCTGGGCAAATCCTTTACCCTATTTGCTTCAGTTTCTCATCTGTAAAATGTGCTGGAGAAACAAATGGCAAAATAGTGCAGCACCATTGCAAAGAAAACCTCAGAGGGGTCTGGAAGAGTCAGACATGACTGAAATGACTCAACAACAGCAAACTTTGTTCAGAATAACTAGGTGGCACAGCAGATGCAGTGCTGGGCCTAAAGTCAAGAAGCCTCAACTTTGTGAGTTCAAATCTGGCCTCAGGCACTTTTTAGCTGTGTGACCCTGGCCAAGTCATTTAACCCTATTTGCCTCAGTTCCTCATCTGTAAAAATGAGGGGGAAAAGGCAATGGAAAGCCAATCCAGTATCTTTGCCAAGAATATCCTAAACAGGGTCATTTAGAGTCAGACGTGACTGAACAACAAGAACAAAAATATGCCCTTGCTTATGGGGGGAGGGGTAGTCAGAAGCAAACACTTTTGAAAAGGGACAGGGTCAAAGGAGCAAACAGAATAAATGGGGGTGGGATAGGATGGAGGGAAATATAGCTACTCTTTCACAACAGGACTACTATGGAAACGTTTTGCATATAACTACATGTTATAACCTGTACTGAATTGCTTGTCTTCTCAATGGGGGTGGATGGGGAGGGAAGAAGGGAGAGAATCTGGAACTCAAAGTTTTTTAAAAATATATTAAAAAAATGTTTCTGCATGCAACCGGGAAGTAAGATATACAGCAATGGGGTACAGAAATCCATCTTGCCCTACAAAAAAGTAAGGGGAAAGGGGACAAGGAGGAATGGGTGGGATAGAGGAGAAGGAAGACTGGGGGAAGGGGTAATGAGTATGCTTGCCATCTTGGGGTGGGGACTAGGGGACAGATGGGGAGAAAATCTGGAACTCCAAACCTTGTGGAAATGAATGTTAAAAACTAAAATAAAGAGAAATTGAAAAAATAAACTAAAAAATATCCTTGCTTCCATATTTTACACAACTTTTTAAATAAATGTTTTATTTCATTTTAAACATAATTTTTCAACATCAATGTTTTTTAAACATTTTTAACATCACTTCCCAGTCCTTTCCTTCCCAGTACTCCACAGCCAGCCCTCCTTTTTAATGAGATAACATAATTAAGCCAAATAAACCAACATGATAGCTATGTCTGACAAACTACATCTCATTCTGCACCTGTGGTCTACCAGTCCTTTGAGAAGGGAATGGAAGTATGATTCACCTTCTCTAGACTAGAGAGGTCATTCTATTGATCAGTAATCTTATGTGGACAGTGTTGTTTTCCTTTACATTACTGTGGTCATTGTCTAAATTGATCTCTTGGTTTTCCCTTCCTTCTTTCTGCATCTGTTCCTATAGGACTTCATATTGTTTCTCTGAGTTTTTCTAATTCATCATTTCTGATGGGACAATATCATTCTATTACATTCATTTACCACAATTTGTTCACTCACTCTCCAGTTGATGTGAAGATACTTGATTTCTCTTTTTGGCTACCACAAAAGGTGCAACTAGAAATACTTTTGTTCGCAGGCACATTTACCTCTATATTTGACCTCTTTGAGATGTTTGGCCAGTGGTGGTAGTGACGTCAGAAAGTCACACATGTCCATTTTAATTGTTTGACAAGTTATCAATGTAGACATAATCACTCTTTTTCTTCCCTATCAGAAATCTTTTTGATATCAGAATTTGATTTCTGAAAGACCTCATCCATGCTGATCTTGTATCCTAGTTAATTCAATGAGAAATTATTAAGTGCTTACCATGTAGTATCAATCATTCATTCAACAAGCAATTATTAAGCAATGACTATGAGCACAGTAGGCAGCTCGGTGGATAGAATGCTGGGTGCAGAGTCAGAAAGATCTGAGTTCAAATTTGACCCCAAATATTTATTAGCTTTGTGATTTTCTTCAAGGCACTTAACCTCTGTTTGCCTCAGTTTCTTTATCTGTAAAATGAAGATAATAATAGAACGTTCTTGTGAGGATCAAACGAGATATTTGTAAAGTTCTTAGCACAGTACCTGGCCCATAGAAAACACTATAGAGATGTTATTGTTATCACTTTTGTTGTTGTTGTTGTTAGCCAGGTCTTGTACTAGGCTCTGGGAACACAAAGACAAAAATAAAAGGCTTCCATTCTTTGGGAGGGAAATAGCATGATATAAATAAACATAAAACCAATAGGAAATAATTTTAAGAAAGTATGAGAGTACCAACAACTAAAGGAGATTAGGAAAAAATTTGTGTAGGAGGCAGCATTTAAATGAAGTTTTGAAGAGAGTCAGGGGTCATAAGAGAAGGAAAGGAGGAAGAAGGAAAGGGCACCAAGACAGGAAATGAAACGTGATAACCAGGGAAGAGCAAATGGGCCAAAAATGAAGGGATGTCCAGAAAGCCTAAAAAGGCCAATACCGGATTGTGAAGGGCTTCAAATGGCAAACAGAGGACTTTGTAATTTATCCTACAGGCAACAAAGAGTCTCTTGAGCAGAGCTTCTTGATTTCGGGTCCATAACTTTAAATATATATATAATATTATATCATATCATATCATATTATATAAATACTGCATATTAGGTATGTTTATTATATATAATATAGTATATTATATACAAATATATTATATATTTACATTATACAATATTTATATACACACATACATAAATACATACATACACACATACATATACAAACATATATGTATGTGTGTGTATATATATCTCAATGTAATTGGTTTCCTTTGTAATCCTATGTATGTTATTTTCTGAATTTAAAAACATTATTCTGAACAGGGGTCTATAGGCTTCTCCATCACTCCCCAAAATGGCTTCTTGGTAGTCCCCTATTTGTGATTCATTCTTTTTTGGTCAACACTTGTGATTTCAGCAATGTGACAACTTCTTCATGTAGAAATGTACTCAGTGATGCAGACTGAACAGCTGTATTTACTATTTAGTTTTGACAGTTACCAGGGCCAGTAAGCTGTTAAGTGACTCGCCCTTGCTCATACAGTTAATAGGTCATATTGGAACCCAAGCCTTCCTGTCTCCATGGCTGGCCCTCTAACCAATGTCACATAGCCTTTCATTCTTATATTAATAGAAATCCTCAATTTTGATCATTAAGATAAAGAGACATCTTCTGGTTGATGATATCTATGGCAAGTCAAATGCACCTCTGAGATTAATGAAGAATGAACTGGAATACACACTATGTTCCAAATTGGTAGACTTTTTGGGCAGATCCCTTGCATTGCAAACCCAAGTTCAGGAGCGTTCAAGGGAGCCATCTCTCAGGCAATACTAAGGCCTGATCACTTTGAAGCTGCTGCATTATAGCCAAATACAGTGGGTTTAATACAGGCCCTTAACACCTCCTGGACTATTGCAATAGCCTTGTGCCAAAGTGATATTTCTAAAGCACAAGTGTGACTGTCCTTTCCCTGCTCGATAAATGCCAAAGGTTCCTTATTTCCTCTAGAATAAAATACAAATTTCTCTGTTTTGAAAGTTAAAGACCTTCATGAACTGGTTCAAACTGACCTTCCCAGTCTCCTTGTACATTCCTCTCTGTCACAGACCCTTTGGTCTAGACAAACTGTTCTTAAATGGAGCTCCATCCCACTTCCCTGTGCCTTCATCCAGGCTGTTCTCAGTGCTTAGAATGTACTCCATCCTTGCCTCTGCCTGTTAAGATTCCAAGTTTTAATTAAGGCTCAGTTGGAATGAAACCTCGAACATGAGACCTTTCCTGATCCCTTATTTGCTAATGCTCCCCTATTTAAATTTTGTTGTTGTTCAGTTGTTTTTTCAGCCTTGTCTGACTCTTTGTGACCCCATTTGGGGTTTTCTTGGCAAAGATATTGGTCTTCCTGCTTTCTGTTTCCAGAAGGCACTTGAACCCTGTAACTTAACCCTGCAAGTTAAGTGAGTTTCCCAGGGTCACACAGTCAGTGCCTGAGATCAAATTTGAATTCAGGTCTTCCTGACTCCATGCCTGGTGCTCTACTTACTGTGCCACCTAGCTCCACTCCTCCTCTAAATTACCTAACATTTATTTTGTTTATATTTTATTCTTGCATTTATTTGGTATATGCTATGCATGCTTTCATCCCATGTATAGAATAGAAGTTTCTTAAAGGCAGGCATTGTATCATTTTTTTTGTATCCCCATTGCTTAATATAGTACCTAGCACCTAATAGGTGCTTAATAAAGGTTTGTTGAGCTAGGCATGGCAGTGTAGTCTGCAATTCCAACTACCAGGAGGCTGAGCCTGGTAGATCCACTGAATGTGAGAATTCTGAGTTGCAGTGGGCTATGTATATTGGGGGGGTCTTTATTAATTCTGCATCAACCTCGGGTGAGTGCCCCAGGGGCAGGCAGCCAGCCTGGTTGCTTGAGGAGGGGTGAATTACCCCAGGTTGGAAACAGAGCAGTTCAAAGCTGCTGTGTTCAGTGGGATTGAATGAATATAAGCAAACTTATGTGGGTTGCACTTCCATCCTGGGAGATGGAGAGACTCAATTTTATAAACAGATGGACAGCAGGCAGAGACAGACAGACAGACAGTCAAAGAGAAAGATAGAGAGAGACAGAGACAGAGGTAGATGCTTGTTGATTGATTTATAGACATCTCATGGCAGAAACAGAAACAGAAGCAACCCAGACTCACCTATCTGAAGTATTTTCTCCTTTCCATATAGAGGAATTCCTCAGAGGTCAGATCTTTCACATTCAAACCCATATATGTTTGCCACCCAGGAAGGATGGTGAGTGGGAGTTCTGAAATTCTATAGCCATAATGGAGTCTATTCTGCCTATGAATAAAGAGAAAGAACTTCCTGATCTTGAGTCTTGGTCCTTCCTGTTGATGTTTCTGCCATGAGATTAGTCTATAAACCAATCAACTAGTACCTATTTATCAATGTCTGTCTGTCTGTCTGTCTGTCTGTCGGTTTAGCCTGAGTTTCTCCATCTCCCAAGATGGAAGTGCAGTGCCCATGAGCTTATTCATGTGCCTAGTCCCACTGCTGAGAGACAACACCTATCTTGTGAGGATATGAAAGGATTTTTATATCTTGTCACATATGTTGTAGTTAGTATAAAGTTATGTGTAATTGATGCCTGCACTGAGATCACATGACCGTGGAGTCATAAAATTAGACCTGCTAGGGATTTTAAAGACCATCTAGTACAACATTCTGTTTTTACAGAAAAGGAAACTGAGGCTTAAGGAAATGAAGGGATTTGGCCATGATCACATAGAAAGTGAGCTGCAAAATCACGATTTGAACCCAGATCCTCTGAGTGCAAATTTGGGGGCCTTTTCATTATGCCAACAATCAATCAAGTTTTTATTAGTCATTGTGCTAACCACTAAAGCATGGAAGAAAGGTCAAAAATAGTTATTACCATCAAGGCACTCACAATCTAATGGGAGAGACAACATGCAAAGAACTAAGTACAAATAAGAAAGATACAAGATAAATTGGAGACATAATCAGAGAAGAAAGTCTCAAGAACATGTAAGTCTATGTAAAATAACTTCCATATAAAATGAATAAAGACAAATGTACATTCTCAATATCACGCAAAGCTAGTCCTGTCTTCCATGACTAACTGACTCAAAAGGTTCATAAAGACCAAGATGCCAAAAACCTGCCTGGTGAGCACTGGTGGCCAAGAGGTGTCCCTGGCCCAGAAGTTACTGGGCTCACAGTACAATGGGAAGAAGTCCAATTCCTCATGCTTTAGGAAAGTCACCAATCTGATTAGCATATGTGGGAACTCTGCAAAGAACATCAATATTCTCTAGTCAGCAAACATATCCCCTGGCTAGCAGCTCTATAGACCCTGATGTCCCATAGTAGGAAAGATATTTTTGAGGCACTGCTACCAGCATAGGTCAGAATGACTGAAGATGTCTTCAGGCAACAGGTACTGTGCATCAGAACTTCCTACACACTACCAAAAACTGAGCACGCAAATGGAAGGTTGAGCCTCCATCATGGTTCCCACCAGGGAAGTTTGTGATGGGCAATGAGGGCAATGATGGATAGATTCTATTAGATGAGTGACCAGCCTGGCAGAAAAGATCTGTCTCTCTGGGTGGGAAGGGGAGAACAGTGAGATCCTAGAGCAGAAGCAGCAACCAGCCTCACAGCAGGGGATTGCCTGAGGCAATCCAACAGCAAGGTCCCACCCTCCTGGAAACCAGCAGCCCCCTGGGCAAGTCAGCAGTCTGTGCATTATAGAAAGACCCCACTCCAGTGATCCCAAACCCCAGCACAAGCCATCAGCATTGCCTTAACCCCATTGTTAACCAGTAATGAAGCCTTACCCCAGGGCTGGCCAACAGAAGTTAAGGATGTGAATAAAATTCTTGAAGAGTTAGATATGATAGATCTCTGGAAAAGGTTGAATGGAAAGAGAAAGGAATATATATTTTTCTCAGCCGTATATGGCACTTACACAAAAAGTGACCATATATTAGGACAGAAAAACCTCACAACCAAATGCAGAAAAGCAAAAATAATAGATACATCCTTTTCAGATCATAATAAAATAAAAATTACAGCTAATAATGGACAATGGAAAGATAGATTAAAAATTAAATAACTCAATTTTAGCAAAAGAAATTAAACAAGTCATCAGTGAATTTTCTAAGAAAAAATCCTCAGGACCAGATGAATTCACAAGTGAATTCTGCCAAACATTTAAAGAACATTTAATCCCAATACTATATCAACTATTTGGGGAAACAGGCAAAGAAGTAGTCCTACCAAATTCTTCTTATGACACAAATAGAGTGTGATACCCAAACCAGGAAAAGCCAAAACAGCATGAAAATCATAGATCAATTTCTCTAATAAATATTGATGCAAAAATTTTAAATAAAATACTAGCAAAAAGATTGCAGCAATTTATCATGAGGATAATACACTATGACCAAGTGGAATTTATACCAGGAATGTAGGACTGGTTCGGTATTAGGTATTAGGAAAACTATCAGCATAATCGACAATATCAGTAAAAAACCAATAAAAATCATATGATTATCTCAATAGATGCAGAAAAAGTGTTTGACAAAATACAGCACCCATTCCAAAAAAAAAAAAAAAAAAAACCACTAGAAAGCAAAGGGATAAATGGACTTTACCTTAAAATGATAAATAATATTTATCTAAAACCATCAGCCAGCACTACCAATAATGGGAATAAGCCAGAAGTCTTCCCAATACAATCAGGGATGAAGCAAGGATGCCCATTAACACCTCTATTATTTAATGTTGTACTATAAATGTTAGCCATATTAATAAGAAAAGAAAAAGAAATTAAACGAATTAGAATGGGCAATGAGGAAACAAAACCATCAATCTTTGCAGATGATATGATGTTAAACTTAGAAAATCCTAGAGAATAAATTTTAAAAACTACTTGAAATTATTGACAACTTTAGCAAAGTTGCAAGATACAAAATAAACCCACATAAATCATCAACATTTCTATTTATTACCAACATAGTCCAACAGTAAGAGATAGCAAGAGAAGTTCCATTTAAAATTACTGCAAATGATATTAAGTACTTGGGAGTCTATCTGCCAAGACAAACTCAGGAATTATATGAACACAACTATAAAACACTTTTCACACAAAGAAAGTTAGATCTAAACAACCGGACAAATATTAATTACTCATGGGTAGCTCAAGCCATTATAATAAAAAAAGAAAATTCTACCTAAATTAGCCTATTTATTCAGTGCCATATCAATCAAACTATCAAAAATTATTTTATAGAACTATAAAAAATAACAAAAATCATCTGGAAGAAAAAACGTTTAAGGATATTAAGGGAATCAATGAAAAAAAATGTGAAAGATGGTCTAACCATACCAGATCTCAAACTGTATTATAAAGCTAAAATTATAAAAGAAATCTCATACTGGCTAAGAAACAGAGTGGTGGATGAGCAGAATAGATTAGGTACAAATACGTTATAGAAAATGACCATAGTTATTTAGTATATAATAAACCCAAAGGTCTAAGCTTTTTGGAACTTTAACAGAAACTGCTGGGAAAACAGTATGGCAGAAACGAGGTATGTTCCAACATTTCACACCATATTCCAAGATAAGGTCAAAATGGATATATATTTTATACATAAGCAAATTAAGAGAGCATGGGTTAGTTTATCTTTCAGATGTATGGCTAACAGAAGAATTTAGGACCAAAGAAGATATAGAGAGTATTACAAAATGTCAGTTAGATGATTTTGATTATATAAATCAAAAAGGTTTCATAAAGACAACACCAGTGCAATCAAAATTATAAGGGAAGCAGAAAACTGGGGGGGGGGGGGTGAGTTAGGGGAAGGATTTGTAACACGTATCTCTGATAAAGGCCTCATTTTTCAAGTATGTAGAGAACTGAGGCAAATTTGTAAAAATACAAGTCATTCCCTAATTGATAAATGGTCAAAGGACATGAAGTGACAGTTTTCAGAGAAATAAATCAAAGTTATCTATAGTCATAAGAAAAATGCTCTAAGTCACTATTGATCAGAGAAATGCAGGTTAAAACAACTCGGAGGTACTACCTCACATCTATCAGAGTGGCTAATATAACAAAAATAGAAAAATGTTGGATGTTGGAGGGGATGTGGAAAATCTAGGACATTAGTGCACTACCGGTGGAGTTGCGAACTCATCCAACCATTCTGGAGAGCAATTTGGAACTATGCCCAAAGGACTATAAAACTGTCCATACCCTTCAATCTAACAATACTGCTGCTAGTTCTATATACCAAAGACATTCAAAAAAAAGGTGAAGGGATCTATTTGTTTAAATATATTTATAGCAACTCTTTTTGTGGAGACTAAGAATTGGAAATCAAAGGAATGTCCTTTAATTGGGGAATGGCTAAACAAGGTGAAGCACATGATAGTAATGGAATATTATTGTGCTATAAGAAATGACATGCAGGATGGTTTTAGAAAACCCTGGAAGACTTGCCTGAACTAAAGCATAGTGAAGTCAACAGAAGCAGGATAATGTTGTACACAGTAACAGCAATATTGTTCAATGAAGAACTGTGAATTATCTATTCTCAGGAAGACATTGATCCAAGACAATCCCAAAGGACTAATGATGAAACATATTATCCACTTCCAGAGAAAGAACTGATATTGATTGAATACAGACTGAAGCATGCTATTTTTTACTTTCTTTCATTTTTTTTCTTTTATTCCAGTTTTCTTGTACAAAATGACTAATATGAAAATGTTTTATATAATTGCACATGTGTAACCTATATCTGATTGCTTAACCATCTCAGAGAGGAGGGAGGGAAGGATAGAATTTGGAACTCAAAACTTGAAATAAAAATGTTAAAAATTGGGTAAAAATACAAGAGTAAAAGGGAACTTGGCACAGATTAAATTGTAAACTTCCAGCTGTCAAAATATTGATGAAATTCTTTTTGGTGAGTAACATATCTTTAGTGTTCCATGCTATTTGAGAGGTTCATTGCTCCCAGCCCTCTTCCCATGGAACATTATTAGACTCATTAGAAGAACAAATCCAAAGATTCCAAAAACTCATAACAATGTGAAGAGTATAAGCTATAGAGCTACATATTTTAGTTTTATTAGGCAAGTTGACCTTGTCCTGGGGTCACATCATCATAAAGAGGTTTCATCCCATTATGGGGGAAAAAAAAGTATGTCAGTTCAAAAAACAAAAACTTGTTTTAGATAATTGACAAGCAATAAGTGGACTGAATGATATGCCTAAAATCTGAAATTACCTATTTCTGTTTGGACTACCAACACCTAACAAGAAGGTAGGGGTCACTTTCCAGATTCTCAGGTCTAATTTAATTGACTATTACTGGAGGTGAGTATCTGCTTGTGTCTTTAAAAAAAAGCCTTATATAGTACTTTCAGTTCTCATTTCAGTTCAATAAGTATTTATGAAGTGCACACTATAGTCTAGGCACTGAGATAGGTGTTAAAAATATAGAGACAAAAACATAATCCCTGAATCTCATGGAGTTTCTATTCTACCAGGGGAAGCAACATACACACTTTTTATTATGTTCAGTCATGTCTGACTCTTCATGAACCCATTTGGGGTTTTCTTGGCAAAGACACTGGAGTGGTTTGCCATTTCTTTCTCCAGCTCATTTTACAGATGAGGGAACTGAGGCAAACAGGGTTAAATGATTTGCCCAGGGTCACACAGCTAGTAAGTGTCTGAGGCTGGATTTTAACTCAGAGAAATGAGCTTCCTTATATATAGATATGTACATAAATATCTATATAAGTAAGTATATGTAGAAAGTAATAGAGGGTGCGTATGGAGAGAACACTATTTCAAACAATCAGAAGAACCTTTGTGCTCCTATAAAATATTTTTATATGTTACTTAATTTTTAACCTATCCTTCAACAACTCCAATAACGGATACTTAGAGCTAATAATTGCCATTTTAGCTTGCCTGCTTCCTGTTTCCCGTACAGCAACTGAATGCTGCAATCCTCTCTCTTCCTGACCCATGCCCTATGCACCTAATAGAGGGCACACTCTCCCTGAACCCTTGGCCTAGACTGGTTGCCATAACCCAAAATTCCTATTTCCAATAATGCAAAATCTGTCACAGTTAATTTATTCTTTGTTTTGGCATTATTGCTTTGTCCTCTGTAATTTCTTCTGCCTTACTCTTCCCTAATATCTGTGAATTTTAGATCTGGAAAAGAACTCAGAGGTCAACTCTAACACCTTTATTTTACAGAGGAGGACAATATGAAGCTCAGGGGTTTTTTTATTTAAAATTTTTAATTTTCTAAATGTTTATTTTTAAAATTTATTTTAAAATTACAGTTTTTAAAAAATTTGCATCCAATTGATACAATGTGTAATCCCCTCACAATGAGGCACTGGTCTAACGTAATTAAGAAGATAACAGTGCTCACATAAAATATATCTTGTCTTCAACAACAACAAAAACGAAACTCACAGACTTATGCTTCATTAGGCATCATAGTTTCACATCTATGAAAATGGCTGATGTTTTTCAAAGTACTCATTATCCATTCTCTCACTGATGATCTTGCCAGTCCCGTGTAGGAGTCAGGGTCAGTAATATTATTGCTGGTAAGAAAGACAGAGAAGGATTAGGTGAGTTCCTGATATCACACCACTGGGTAGCAGTTTCCAGACTAGAATTCGTGGCTCTTGACTCCTTGTCTAATATTCTTGGCAACAATGCCTTTCCTACTAACACAAAGAAACAATCTCAATAATCAAAAGAAAACAAGGACTTCACAGAATGTTTATGTTCAGCTGTTAATGTTCAAATACTGGCCTATTAATTAGTATGGGATGATTAAAAACTATTACTATTTTCCAATTCACCGTCCCTGTGCAGAGTTAAGGAGCTCCTAATGACTGAACAAACAGGGAGGAAAGAGGAAGAACAAATATAATTTGTGAAAGGACAGTTTTGTATTTTCAAATCCCTGCAGTGAATGATGAATAATAAGCTTAACTGACAAAAGAGGATGAGAAATCACAGGATTCAATAAACTGAAGCAAAATCCATCGTGCAGCAAGCTAATAAGAGTCAGAAGCAAAGCCAGTCTCTGACTTGCTCTGGCTCTGCTGTGCTGAATAAAACAGTTCAGACGAGAGGGGAAAGAACAGGCAGGAGGAGAGCCTTCTGAAAAGGTTAAAAAGGTAACAGTTTTGTTTTTTTTCAAGCACTGCCTTCATACACGAAACTAGCTCAGGCAACATGCAGAAGACAAGGGTGCTGAGGTCCTTGAATTCATTCTTCTGCAAATGTACAGTGAGCAAGTAACCTCTGGTTGGCTCTCCTGCCTCAAGTCTCATCTTCCTCCAATCCATCCTCCATAAAGCTGCCAAAGTGATTTTCTCAAACGATCCTACATGTCACTTTCCTACGCAATAAATTCCAAAAGCTCCTGATGACCCAGAGAGAAACATAAGCTCCCATCTGGCATTTAAAACCCTTTACATTTTGGACCCAGCCTACATTTCCAGCTTGATTATTCATTGTTCCCCTTTGTGCACGCTAACATCCAGCCAAATTACCCTTTTTTTCATATAAAAGACACTTCATCTTCTGTCTCCATGATTTTTACCTCTATCTTTTGAAGCCTCTAGTTTCCTTCAAAACTCAGCCAAAGTACCACCTTGCATATCAAGCCTTCTCTGTAGCATCCCACATTACCTACATGAAGATACTAGTGCTCTATGCCCCTGAGTCTATTTTTTTGTATAATATAAAGGTAGCATGCTACAATGAGTGCATAGAAAACCTCTGAGTCCAAGTCCATCTCTGACCCATGCTGGATGAGTGATCTTTAAGCTCTGTGTGGTCTAGGCAACTCTCTGAGACTTGGTTTAGTAGAAAGTTTCTATATCTGAGTGTGCCCTTTAATAACAAGTAGAGGTCTAGTCTTTATCCCTGTATTTGTATGTAATAATAAAATTCACTTTTGGTCCTAGGAGGCTGGGGAGAGTATTCTCCTTACCCTCTTCACTAAGAGGAGCCTCTCAGCTCTGAATTCAAGCACAGGTTAAACCTGGGGGAGGCTGGACATTAAATAGAGGGATAAGACTCTAACTCTCTGGCTCTTTGTACTGCCACTCAGGAATCTTAGATATAATCACTTAAAATTTATATTTGATTCATATCTATGAGCTTCTCAAAAGGATCAAGTAGAAAAATATTCAATATATAATTTAAATCAATTATAGGACAGTTATTTATTTTGTACACTCAAAAAAATATTAACCCAGGGAATTCACAAGCATGCAAAACAAAGACTTAAACAGCAGTAATAACTTCTAAGTCCTGTTATATTCTCTTGGAAGACTGATACTTAAAAACCAAAATGGGAGAGGATTCTGGGAAGATGGTAGAGTAGGTCAGAAAATTCCAAGTTCTCAAGATTTTCCCCCACAAAAGAGATGAAATAGCACCTCAGGGTGAATATTGAGCAGTAAAAATAAATAAGAGCAAGGGCAGAGCAGGGGTCCTCCTGGGACAATCAAAGAAGATCAGAAGAAAAGTTCCAGGATGAGGTTGGTCTGTGTGAAGAATAAACACCTCCAGGCAAGGTCCCAGGTCCACTTAAACAACAAGGGGCAAGCCCTGGGATTAGCTGGGTTGGGTGACTCCCCTGGCCCCAACCTTGGGAATTTTTACCCTCAGGACAGGGAGGGGTTTTGGTTGTATGAGCCAAACAAGATTGAGGAAACCTCTGCAGACAAGGAATGCCAGACCCAGCTGTGCTGCAGAGATGTGGCCTTGGATGAGAAGGAATCAGCACACACATACCAGAAGCAGTGGGGCGAGGATGTTGCTGGCTGTGGGGTTACTGGAGGTTGATAGTCTTAGTTTCAGTTCCAAGTCAGAGGGGTGAACTGAAGGAGGATCTAATGCTGAAGGCACCATCCTTCATATCCTAGCAGTAGAGGGTATTATAAAAACTGAACTACTGAAAATTTTAAAAGAAAATGCATAGGCAAAGGAGAAAAAAAATTCAACCATAGAGAGTTACTGTGGGAATAGAGAAGACAAGGTTCATCTGCAGAGGAGAATACTGAAGCAAAGAAACCCTCTTCTACCCCAAAGAGTAATATCAAACGATCATGTGTCCAAAAAGAATTTGTAGAACAACTTAACAAAGACTTTAAAAATCAAATGAGAAAGATTAAGGAAAAACTGAAAAAAGCAAAAAAATAAGAACAATCCAAGAAAAACAAGAAGTTTATGAAAAGAAAGTCAACCAATTAAAACAGGAGATCCAGAATCTTAAGGAAGAAAACAACTATTTGAAAATCAGAATTTGGCAAGTGGAAGCCAGCAAAGTTATAGGAGATCAAGAAATAATAAAATAAAATATAAAGAATTAAAAAGCAGAAGAGAATGTGAAACACTTCATAAGAAAAACAACTGATCTGGAGAACGGATGAAGAAAAGAAAACATAAGAATAATCAGATTACCTGAAAGCTATGATCAAAAAAAGAATCCTGATACAATAATACAAGAAATAATTAAAGAAAATCATCCTGAAGCATTAGAACAAGAGGGGAAAGAAGAAGCAGAAAAAATCCACCAATAACCACCTGAAAGAGATCCTACAAGGAAAACTCATAGGAATATTATAGTCAAATTTCAAAACCCCCAGATCAAGGATAAAATATTATGAGTAACAGGAAAATAATAATTTAAATATGGTGGGGCCACAATTATAAGACCTAGCAGCAGTGACACTAAAAGACTGCAAATCTTGGAACTCTATATATTGAAGAGCAAAAGAACTGGGGTTCTAGCTGAAAATATTATACCCAGCAAAACTAAGCATAATTCAGACTTTCATGACTTTGTTAAAAAATAAAACACACCTGAAGTTAATAGAAAATTTGAAATACAAAAGCCAAGAGAAATATAAGGTACATATTAAAGACTAATTACAAGGGATTCAATAAGGATAGATTGTGCACCTTTTATATTTATAAAATGCAAAATGTATATCTAAGATTGTTATTAGTAATGGAGTAGTTCACAAGAAAGACTGGGTCAGACCTGAGTGTGCTATGACTTTAAAAAGTAAAACTGTTTAGGAATAGCTAAAAAGAGTAATTATTTTATACAAATGAGGTGTTAGAAGAAGAACCAACATAGAGGAATTAGGTGGGGGAGGAGGGCTGTTGCTGTTAACCTACTTTCATCAGGAATGGGTTAAAGAGGGAACAATACTTATATATCTACAAGCATATAAGAGTCTTCTAAGTTCAGAAAGACAGACAGCTACTGGGATAAGGAGGGGGGAGAGAATAAGGGAGGGATCCATAGAGGGGACAGTGAGGAAATAGGTTAAAGTGGGATATAGAAGCATAGATTTAAGGAAATGGGAGAATAAAATAGGGATCCTTGGAGGGGAGCTACGTTAAGTAATAGTAGGGCAATATGGAGGGTAGAAGTAAAGTAGAAGAGTTACAAGGGAAAGGAAATAAGAGATAGGCCTTTAAAATGGCCTTCAGGCATTAGGTTGCTGACTCTTGCATCTACTGTCTACTATAGGAGGCACTAAATAAATATGGCTAGGCAGATAGGTGGTAGAGTGGATAGAGTGCTGGGCCTGGAGTCAGGAAGATCTGAGTTCAAATCCAGCCTCAGACACTTACTAGCTGTGTGACCCTGAGCAAGCCACATAACCCTGTTTGCCTCTGTTTCCCCAACTGTAAAATGAGCTGGAGAAGGGAATGGCAAATCACTCCAGGGTCTTTGCCAATAAAACCCCAAAAAGGATCACAAAGAGTCAGACACAACTGAAAACAAGTTAACAATAATAAACCCCAGCTACAGCAACAATCTCAACAATATCACAAAGCTCCATACTGTATGCTTGTCCGAAAAATAAAAGGTTTAAGCCAGATAAACCTCCTAGTCCCTTTCAGCTTTAAACCACCTTCTTCATCTTTAAAATGAATTTGGAGTAGATAAATCCTAACATCCCTTCTAACTGTGCTCCTACAAGTCTTACTTCACCACCCAGAAGTCCTTTACTGTATTAACCCTTAATATGGAGCAACTACTACCCTACCTAGAGGTCCTAGAATGATGATAGAGTCATAGATTTGGAGCTGGAAGGGGCCTTAGAGGCTGCAAGTTCCAAACCTCATCTTTTACCATTCATTTGAGATGAGGAAACTGAAGCCCAGAGAAATTCAGTGACTTCCCCAGGGTCACAAAGCTAGTGTCTGAGGTAGGATATGAACTCAGGTCTGATCTTGCTCCAAGTCAGGCATCCCATAAACTATTCAGTCTAGCTGTTACCTATGATGAAATGTAAAGACTAGCAATAGCTTTTCTGCTGAAACTTAGATGAATCTGACTTGGGTCCTCTGTGTAATAAGATCCACAATTAGTATCTTTAAATGTCTTTAGCTTTTAATATAGGAAAATAACACAAAGGTTTAGGAGATTAATTAGGAAGAGGCAATGAAAAACAATCTTTTGATCCTCCATTTCCTTTTGTATTGTTGTTATTAGAAGAAATATATACATATATGTTTCTTCTAATAACAAGTACACACACATTTATATATATATAATATATACATATATATGCATGTGTATATAAACACACACATATAACCTCTAATAGAACTGAGTTAAGGATGATTTCAGTTCATATTGGGGAAGGAGAGAAAAGTTGCCATGCAACAATTTGTGATGGCCATAAAACCATAGGAGGGAAAATAGGCTGATCATTTCCTAGAATCTAAGGAAGAAGAGTGTCTGATCTAAGGTTCAGCTAGAATAAAAGAGGAGGCCCAAGAATTTATTTATATCACCAAGAAATCTCAGTTTCCCATAGCTCCTAACCACCAAATTCCTTGGAGCTCCCTACCTCTCCATTATACCAGCACACAATGTCAACTGTCCTTTCCATTCCTGGAATTTAGAATACTATACTCTATAATAACAGATGAGAATAAAGCATTCAGAATATTATATTCTATATTAGAATAGGATGAAACATCCGCTAGGGTCTTTTAACAGAGAGCCAGAAAGGCTAATGTGGTTTATAGTCCTCAGAGTATTTTCTATTCCATTTTTGTTACCATGTCCTGGAAAGGCAACCAGAAGGCTATGGCTGCTATTTGCCTTATGCGACTGTGGCTGTGGCTGTGGCAGTAGGATACTCTAAGGTTTTGGCATAATTTTGTGCCTTAGGAACAGCAAAAATTACACATCTTATCATAATTTCCAAGGCCACCCCTTTTCCTAGGCAGTTAGATGCTGCAGTGGATTAAGTTTTGAACTTGGAGTCATGGAGACCTGAGTTTAAATCTCTCTTCAGACACTAGTTGGGTGACTCTGGACAAATCATTTAATCACTCTTAGCCTCAGTTTTCTCCTCTGTAAAATAGGGATAATTATAAAATATGGACTTGTTGGGAGAGCCAAATGAAGTAACAGTTATACAGTTCTTTGAAAATTTTAAAATCTTATTTGTTGTTGCTGTTGTTGTTCCTTCCGGACATGTTCAGTAGGGACAAAAAACGATGAGCTAAAGTCCTAAAACTGCAGCAACTCACAGTTGGAGTTGATTCAAAAGTCACCGAATCCAAACCAAACAGAAACTCTCTCCATAACATTTTCAACAAGTTATCATGCAACTTCTATTGAACGATCTTCAACTGAGGGGAAACAGGTATTGTTTACAAAGGCAACCTATTCTAATAATTTTCAGATGATCTCTCCTGGTTCTATTTTCCAAGTCAGTGGTTTTTCCAGTGAGATATTTCACATTGCCTTCTATTTTTTCATTTGTTTGGATCTGTTTTATAGTATCTTCATTTCTCATAAAGTCATTAGCTTCCAGTTGCTCTAACCTAATTTTGAAGGAGTTATTCT
>CM053587.1:74515514-74542280 GCA_028646515.1 Pseudochirops corinnae
GTATATTATATTTTATAGTTTATATTACCCTATGTCAATTATATTATATCATTTTATGTTTTCATACACATACATAGATACACTCATCTTTTTCTGCACCCCAAATCCATCTCTCCATCAGAATGTAGGTAGCATGCTTCATCATCAGTCTTCTGGAATCATGGATGGTCATTGCATTGATCAAAGTTCTTAGAGATTTCAAAATTGTTTCACTTTACATTGTTGTTGTACAATTGCTCTACTTTTGTTCATTTCATATACCAATTTATAAGTTTTCAAAATTCTTTGTTTTTATAATAGTGATGTTTTAGTATAAATGGTTCTGTTTCTGTTTACTCCACTCTGCATTAGTTAATACGAGTCTTTCCATGTCTCATAAATAATTTATTTTCATTTTTCTTTTTTTTTTTAGCCAAAAAAAAGTAAAGTTTATTAAAAGTTCACCATAATGGGGAGACTCTTAAGGAGCCTCGGTATCTGTGACACTTGCATTGGGCAAGAGGCTTCTTTTTTTCTTATGGTACAATAATATTCCATCACATTCTTATAGCACAATTTGTTCAGTCATTCCCAGTTGGGTATCGGGCTTTCTCATTGGTTCTCTGGAATCATAGCTGATCACTGCATTGACCAGAGTTATTAAGTCTTTCAAAATTGTTTGTTGTTACAACATTGTCATCATAACATAAATTGTTTTCCTGATTCTGCTTACTTTACTCTGCATCAGGTCATCCTAGTGTTTCCAGGTTCCTCTGAAACTGTCCCCTTCACTATTTTTTTATATCACATAATATTCCATTACATTCGTGTACCATAATTTGTTCCATCATTTCCCAGGGATGGGCATTACCTCAGATTTGCTATCACATAAATATTTTTGCACATATAGAGCCTTTCCTTCTTTCTTCCATCTCTTCTGAGTACAGATATAGTGGTGGTATTTGCTGGGTCAAGAGGTACACACAATTTAGCGGCTCATTTGTATATAGTTCCAAATTGTTTTCCAAAGCAGCAAGATCAATTCGCAGTTCTACAAAGAGCACATCAACGAGCTTGTTCCCAGAGCTGGGTTTTTACGCTTGTGACCTGTTCATTCATAAGTTTAGGCCAGCGGTTCTTGAATTTTTTGGTCTCAGAAACCCGCTGCGCTCTTAAGAATTATTGAGAGTTTCTGTTATATTTGGGTTATAGTTATTGATAGTTACCATGCTAGAAATTAAAACATAAATGTTAAATATGTATTTATTTATTTATTTAAAATGACAATAATAAACTCATTACATGCTAACGTAAGTTTGTGAAAAATTACAGTATTGTCTAAAGCAAAAGAAAATTTAATGGTAAGGGTGGCATTATTCTATGTATTTTTGCAAAACAGTTTGATATCTGGTTTAATAAATGACAGTTGGATTCTCACATTTGCTTCTGCATTCTGACAAGCGTATTAGTTTGGTTTAAGTATATGAAGAAAGTTCGGCCTCACACAGATATATAGTTGGAAAATAAAAGAATATTTCATTACTTAATTTAATATTTTAGTAACCAAATAACATATTACTGTTGTTATGAAAATAGTTTTCATCTCATGGAACCCCTGAAAGAATCTCAGGGACCCCAGGGTCCTTGCACTGCACTTTAAGGACCACTGCCTTAAAGTACTTATCAATTGAGGAACTGGTCTTGTTCTTGTAAGTTTAACAGATCCTCATCTGTGTTAAAAATGAGACCATCAGAAAAACTTGAACTTTTAACTTCCAAATAGTCCATTTTATTATCTGTGAACTTCTTTCTTTCTTTTTTAATCATGAATTCTCCTATTGATCTGAGACTTATGAACTTATCGAGAGATCTGAAAGGTAATTTCTTCTGCATTACTCTAATTTGTTTGTGAGCCAGTAAAGATTGTTACAGTAATAAATCCTTCATACTGAATTTATAAATAATAAGCCATTTCTGCAACATTGCATGGAAGGGGAAATGAAGGCCTGAATTTAGATCAGACTGTGTTTCTCTAAAGAGTAAATTTCTCAGAGAGGTTATTTTTTTTTAATAAGACTATCAATTAACACCACTAACAGTTTGCAGAAGAAAACTAGATATAACATAAATTGAAGAAAAGGAACATCACAGAAGAGGTATATGGCCTTGCTGATAAGCTATACTTCAATAAGTAATTAAAATCAAGAAGCACTCTGAATTCAAAATAACATGCCCGGTTCTTGAGACTTCTGATGCTTTCTTAAAGTAAGGCTTGCTGTTGAATTAAAAATAAGAACTTTTCTTTACCAGCATGAACTTGGAGGGACAGTGCAAATGTACCAGTGGCCAGTAAGCAGTCCCACACACTGCTTACGTTCTGAGGTTTAGTTAGCCAGCTACCAGGAAACATAACTATTGTTGTTTTTCCATCATTCCAGTCATGTCTAACTCTTTTTGAGACCTTTTGGGGTTTTTTTGGCAAAGACAATGGAGTGGTTTGCCATTTACTTCTCCAGCTCACTTTACAGAAGAGGAAACTGAGGCAAGCACAGTTAAGTGATTTTCTCAAGTGATTTTCCCATTTTCCCATTTCACACAACTCGTAAGTGTCTGAGGTGGATTTGAACTCAGGTCTTCCTGACTCTAGGCCCAGTATGCTACCCACTAGACCACCTAGCTGCCCTTGTATAACTATTAGTTATAAATTAAGTTACTGAATCTTGTTTTTAGTCTGTCGATATGCTTGAGGATGCTTTGTGTTTAGCATTTCTTTTGTGTGTAGGGAATAAGTAACCATCCCACACCTAATTCATATTGTGCTTCCTAGTTTCTCCTTTGGGGAGACAGACCCTAAACATAAGCCAAAACCTAAGTGTTAAGTAATTTTTTCTAAAGCTTCCAGTCTAGGAGATGTATTGCACCAAAAAGTATAGCAAAACAGAGCCCAATCCTTCTCATTGCAGACCATGCTTTCCCCGGAACCAAAATTAGATTGCATCTTTGGGTCTAGAGTAGAGAGATCCCTAAATGGAGAAGAGAGTGGGGTAAATGTCCATTCCCTTGGGTCTACTGATGATGGTTCTTAGTGTTAGATCGAAAACATCAGTTGCTCTCATAATTATTTTAATATCACTTAACTAAAATTAGTATTTTAATATAAATGTGACAAAAACTAAATTCTGGAAGTTGTACCTTTTTTTTACCTAATATTTTTAAATTTTTAAATTCATTTTAAACCTAAATACAAAACAAGAAAAGAAAATAAAGAACATTTCCATGTACAAAGCATAACATAAGAAAGGATTCAATGAAAAATAATACATTTCTGTTTCACAAAAATCTATCTAATAAATCTGAGACATTATTTTCAAATCAACCCAGTTTCATGTGTTTCCTTCTAGGTCTTCTTTTGTTTTCTACAATGTACTTTGAATTTTATTTTTAATTAAATGAATATATATATATGCATATATATAAAAATAAACACATGCACATACATACATATACACCCATATACACTCAAGTAAGACCATATTATGTATATTTCTATTTGTCAGTTCTTTCTCTGGAGGTGGACATTCATGCAATATCTAGTTCCATCCCATATCTTTATCCTCAGGTGAAATTACTTTTCTTTTTAGATATATTAATTTAATAGGGAGGGCAGCTAGACAGTGTAGAGTCATCTTCCTGAGTCAAAATCTGGCCTCAGACACTTAGCAGCTGTGTGATCTCAGGCAGGTTACTCAGCCCTGGTTGCCTCAGTACCTCATCTGTAAAATGAGTTAGAGAAGGAAATGGTAAGCCATCCGAGAGTCTTTGCCAATAAAACCCTAAAGGGAGTCATGAAGAGGTGGACATGACAGAAGATGACTGAAGAACAATTTAATAGGAATACCTCAACTAGTAGCTTATACACATACCTTGTCATAGGGTGGTGGTGACCCTAAGTTTTCAAAAGTTGCATCAATGATTGCAAGTTATAGCATATTCTACCAAGTCCTGGTGATAGGGTGTCCATATGTATGAAGTTCAAAGACCAATCAGGCTAAGTTCAGAAAGTTGTCAGCAAGTTGGTCACCAGGAGATGGACAGTTTTGGCCACAGAACTGATTGTGGAGGGAGATGTCATTTCCCTTTTGGGAGAAAACTGATCATGCCAGTGAAATTAGTGTACATGGGAAAGTGCCATGGCAGTTTTATGGAGCAGAATGAGCAGCACACTGGACTTGGTCAGCAGACATGCATTAAGCTCCTACCACTGATATTTATTAAATATCTGACCATGAGAACTATCCTTAATCTTTGACCCTCAGCTTTCTCATCTATACCTATACCTATACCTATAGTACCTATCTTATAGAGCTATTTTAAGCCTCAAATAAGATCATATGTGGAAAGTGCTTTTCAACTTTAAAGTGTTATCTACGTGTATAACCCATATCAAATTGCTTACTGTCTTGGGGTGGGGGCGGGGTCAGAGGGAGGGAGAGAAAATTTTAAGCTCAAAAATTTTATAAATGAATGTTAAAAATTGTCTTTACATGTAACTGGGGAAAAACAAAACATTTTTTAAAAAGAAAAGAGACTGGCACATAGTAAGTACATGATAAATATTTGTTGAATTGGGGAAAGTGTCATCTAAATTTAAACCTTAAAGCAATATAAAAATGTTGATTGTGATGATGACCATTATCATAATTTTAATTATTATTCCTGATTCTGATTCTTCCTAACCACAAGATCTCGGTCATGCCCCTCACTCCATCTGTGCTTTGATTTCTGCATCTGTAAAATGAAAACAATAAGACTTCAAGACATGCTTTGTAAAGATGCTAAGAGGAAAGTGATGTGCAATCTTCAAAGCCCTATATACACGTAGGCTATTATGATTGCTCTTATAGGCTTTTTCATTTCACATAAAAAATTTTCCCCATTGTAAGTTTAATAACTGTTAATAAAAACAAAAAAGTAAATAAGCATACAAAATATCTGGCAAAATCTTTCCCCAATCCCTCAGACTTTAAAGGCAAAACCAGACAATGAACAAATGCCACCCCTTATTGGGAGGCTGCCAAGTCACCTGTCAGGTCTGTTGTAGAGGGAACTCTGTTTCAAGTACACATTTACCCAGGTGGTCTCCAAGGTCCATTTCAGCTCTGAGATTCCTTGAGCCTGAAATGCCTTTGTTCTCTGTCTCCTTCCAGACATGGTGATTCTTTAGCTACTTTTTTTAAAGATATGATTTAAAGCCATGTATCTCATTTGCAATTTCAAATTCTGTTTACCACTCCCTTTCCCAGACTTTACTGACTCATTAGTCCTTTCTATATGGGACTCAGTTTACTTACACTGTGTTAAAGCCTCTTATAACTTTTCTTTTTTCTATATCTGTTCTTTATATCCTTTTATTTTTCTGAGAGAGTCAGCATTGCCATAGTGGATAGTGAGTTGGCTTTGGAATGAGGAAGCTATTTGTAAAACTGGACCGCTAGATGGTACAGTAGACAGAGGGTCCAACATAAGAGGCAGGAAATTCGGAGTTCAAATCCTGCCTCAAACACTGAGTAACTGGAACCCTGGACAGCTCCTAGACACTTAATCATTCTCATGCTTGATTTCTTCATCTATAAAATGAGGATAATAATTTTGTCCAGTTGTTTCAGTCATCTTTCTCTCTCACCCCTCCGTCTCTGTCTCTGTCCCTGTCTTTCTGTCACTCTCTCTCTGTGTCTGTCTCTGTCTCATTCTCCACTCTCATTCTCTGTCTCTGTTTCTCTTTGCCTCTGTCTCTCTTTGTTTTTGTCTCTTTCTCTCACTCTCCACTTCCTTTCTCTCTCTCTCACTTTCTTTGTCTTTGTCTCTGTCCCTCTCGGCTGGTAAACAGATAAATACATCATTGGTAGAAGAAATTTCCTCCTTAAAATTCCCTACATGGATGAAATCCCGTATCCTATATAAAATTTCTCCCACTTATAATTGTGGCTCCTGTGTTTTGCCTGATAGTCCTAAACTCTAGCTGCTCACTATTAGACCTTGAACCTCAAAACAAACAAAAAGATTTCTAAAAAGTAATATGACTAACTTTAAATGCTATGATATGTATAATGTGAAAAGCATTTATAAGATTGAAGACCTGGGGCAGCTAGGTGGCTCAGTGAATAGAGCACCAGCCCTGGAGTCAGGAGGACTTGAGTTCAAATTTGATCTCAGACTCTTAACACTTACTAGCTGTGGGCAAGTCACTTAACTTCAATTGCCCTCCCTTCCCCACCTCCAAAAAAAAAAAAAAAGATTGAAGACCCAATGTATAGAGCTACCATATAATCAAGAAGCATTTCTTTTCAGTAATACACTTTTCTATGTTGGGAGAAAATAGACATTTTAATTCCAAGACTTGCATGACTCTATCAGAAGAGTAAAAGGGAGACTATATCATAGAAAGGAACTTACTGGGGTTCTACTCTAGACTGGGGCCTTTTGGACACTGCTGCACATGCAGAGATTCAGTAACCTAATTTATAACTAATACATGGGTAGCTAGGTGGCACAATGTGCTAATCCTGGAGTCAGGAAAACCTGAGCTCAAATCCAGTCTCAGATACCTACTAGCTGTGTGACCCTGGGCAAGTCACTTAATCCTGCTTGCTCTCATTTTCTCATCTGGAGCATAAACTGGAGAAAGAAACAGCAAACCATTCCAGTATCTTTGCCAAGAAAGCCCCCAAAAGGGGTCACAAAAAGTTGGACAAGACTGAACAACAGCAATAGTTATACTTTTCTACCTAAACCTCAGAACATAAAGCAGTTTGGGGGACAGCTTACTAGCCATTGTTACATTTCACCATTGTTAGATTTGCCCTGTCCCCTCAAAGTTCATATTGGTAAAGAAAAGTTCTTATTCTTTAAGCAGTAAGCCTCACCTTAACAGAGCAACAGAAGTTTTTCAGGAAACAGCTATGTTATTTTAGACCCAGAATATTCTTGGTTTTAGTTATTTATTTGAAGTATAGCTTATCTGCAAGGTCATATACCTCTTCTGTGATGGAGCAGCAAAAGCTGAGCATGACCGTCCTATAAAGGACTAAAGAACTTACTCCTTTGGTAGTATACTCTTGGAATGAGATACATATTGTTCCAGGAACACTATTCGGAACACTTAGAGAAACTACAGGTGTGTAGGGGAAGCTAGTTCCTCAAAATACTTATGTTTTCTAGCTTTCTGCCCCACCCCACCCCCGCCAGAATCTGCTAAAATGGATATCCCTGGGTGAGCTTAGTTTAAACTGATGGATTGTTTTACTCTTAGTTGCTCACTCTTATATTTTCTGACATGTTACATTCTGCAGAAATTCTCCAATTTCTGTTTACTATTTTTCTTGGATAAATGGATTTACTCACTACTCACTATTTATGGTAGTCTTTTGTGTATTCAGCATTGATGAGAAGGAATAAGCTGGTAATTGTAAACTATGTACAACCCTCCACATCTAACAGTGAACAGAGATAATGCCTCTTTGTCTTTAAACTTTCTAGCCCTAGATCAGATATTTGGGGGGGACCATTTGGATTTAATTCTAGTCTGATATCACTGCCAAATACTGTAGAAAACATAAGGACTTGGCAACATAAGGACTCCCTGACCTTCCTCCCTTTCCTCTAGCTAATGGTTAGTAAAATGATTTAATAATTAATAATTCTTAATAAAAGGAAAAACTTGGACTCAGTCAAAAGGTCACACCCAAGGACCTAGAAGGCCACATGTGGCATCGAGGCCACAGGTTCCCCAGCCCTGAGCTAATCCAATGGGAACACATGGGTCAAGTTTCATATCATATTTATCTATGCTGCACGTGATCCATATTTTTACATTTAAGCATACCAATTTGGACATACTTATTGAACATGGACCCGAATAGCTTAAAAAACTAATTTTGTATCATGTACTAACATTATGCCTCTAAATTAAAAAAAATATCATTCTCCTTTATTACATTATTTTCAAGGACATAAAACAAGTCTAGAGCAGGAAGAAAAAGTAGAAGTGATGAGTCACATTTTAAAATTAAGCTATAAAATAGTAAAGTTTAGTTTTTATTTGGAAGAATATGAATTTTTATGTTTCTTTCTTTTTAATGACATGAGCAATGTCTCTTTGTAATCTATAATGCATTTACTTAATAAGGGTTGAGTACTTCCATGAAGTACTTCAACTTTGTCTAAAATTTCTTCATACCATTTTTTCTCCTTCAATGCAAATAAGGAAATTGTTTTGTTTTGTTTTTTTAAATGAGATTGTTCAAGATTATTAGCTGTACTTTTTTCTATTCTTTATATAAGAATTAAACTTGCACAAACTGTGGAATCTGCTTCTTTATTTTATAATAATTTAAAGTATTTTCAGGAGTATTATTTAATATTCCACACCTAGATAGAGATAGAAGGGGATACGTATAGATAGGTAGATGTCTATTTATGTACATATTTGTGTATATATATATATATATATATATACATACACATATAGGGAGTAATTATGATCTCAGATAAAACAAAAAGTCAACCCAATTAAAAGAGATAAGCAGATACCATGGACAATGAAATAATACCAATACTAAATATATATTCACCTAATGACATGGCATCCAAATTCTTAAAGGAAAAGTTAAATAAATTACAGGAGGAAATAGGCAATAAAACTATGCTACAGGAAGACCTCAACCTTCCCCTTTCAGAACTAGATATATCTAACCATAAAGTAAATAAGAAAAAAAGTGAAAGAGATGAGAATGATTGGATCAATTCACAGTTCCACCAACACTGTATTTATGAGCCTGCCTTTATGAACTTATAAGTTCTTCAAAACTGACTATTCCCATCATTCATCACTTTTGCAATTTTCCTGGGTATGAGGTGAAATTTCACTTGTTTTGATTTGTGATTCTCTCATTAGTGATTTGGCTTATACTTTCGTATAGTTGTTAATAGTGTATAATCCTTCTTTTGAGAATTGTTTGTTCCTATCCTTTCACCACTTATCCATTAAGGAATCATTTTTCATCTTATATATTTGTGTCAGTTCATTTCATATTGCAAGAGATAATATCCAACTCCAGTCTCCCCATGAGCTTCAATCTAACATCACCAGACTATTAGACATTTCACTCCTGGAGATATCTCAAGCTCAACATGTCTAAAACTGAACTACCTTTTACTTAAAACATACCTTCCTTCCTTCCTTCCTTTTTTTATTTTTAATTTTACAAATTTCAGGAAAAGGAAGACATTTTTTTTTAACTCTCCCAAGGTCATCATGTTGGAGTTACTCTTAATCACTTAATCTCCCTCACCCTACATATCCAATCAGTTGTTAAATTATTGTATTTCTATCTCCATAATATATCTCAAAACTAAACCTGTTTTCTTTCTTTACTTTCTAAATTAAATAATACATTGATTTTTAGTTTTCAACATTCATTTCCACAAGATTTTGGGTTGCAAATTTTGTTCCCATTTCTCCCCTCCCCTCCACATCAAGATGACATGCATTCTGATTACCCCTTCACCCAGTCTGCCCTCCCTTCTATCACACCCACCTCCATAGCCTTCCCCCTTACTTTCTTATAAGGCAAGATAGATTTCTATACCTCATTGCCTGTACATTTTATTTCCCAGTTGTATGTAAAAACTATTTTTAACATTTGTTTTTAAAAGTTTGAGTTCCAAATTCTCTCCCTTCTTCCCTCCCCACCCAGCCTCATTGAGAAGACGAGCAATTCAATATAGGTTATACATGCATAGTTATGCAAAACACTTCCCATAATAGTCATATTGTGAAAGACTAATTGTATTTCCCTCTATCTTCTCTTGCCTCCCCCCACTTATTCTTTTTTCTCCTTTGACCCTGTCATTTTTCAAGTGTTTGCTTTTGACTACCCCTCCCCCAATCAGCCCTCCCTTCTATCATCTCCCTCCTTTTCTCCCCTTCCCCCTTACTTTCCTATAGGATAAGATACCCAATCCAATGAGAGTAACGTTTACTCATTCCCTCTCACCTGCCCCCTCTTTCCCTCCATTGTGAAACTTTTTTTCTTGCCTCTTTTATGTGATATAATTTACCCCATTCTATCTCTCCCTTTATCCTTCTCCCAATATATTCCTCTCTCACCCCTGAATTTTATTTTTTTACATATCATTCCTTCATATTCAACTCAACTCACCCTGTGCCATCTATCTATCTATCTATCCATCCATCTACTATATATACTTATATGTATATGTGTATGTGTATGTGTATATATATGCTTCCTCCAACTACTCTAATACTCGGAAAGGTCTCATGAGTTACAAATATCATCTTTTCATGTAGGAATGTAAACAGTTCAATTTTAATAAGTCCCTTATGATTTCTCTTCTTGTTTACATTTTCATGCTTCTCTTGATTCTTGTATTTGAAAGTCACATTTTCCATTCAGCTCTGGTCTCTTCATAAAGAATGCTTGAACATCCTCTATGTCATCAAATTTTCATTTTTTTCCCCTGAAGTATTATACTCAGTTTTGCTGGGTAGGTGATTCTTGGTTTTAATCCTAGTTCCTCTGACCTCCAGAATATCATATTCCAAGCCCTTCAAACTCTGTTTTCTACTAACATAGCTAGAACTCAGTTATCATCTTGGAGAGTCCTTTTGCAAATACTTATCCCAAATACTATAATCCAAGAAGGCCATTGTATCCTTTGAAATGATTTTTTGTTTGTTTTCTTTGGACAAATGAGAAAAACATTTCCTTTACTTAAACTTTTTTAAAGAGAAGTTCTAAGTAATTATCTCCTTTAGGTGCAAACCTCCCTCCATGAAAATAACTGTAGCTTTTATTGTATAGGATAAAGAGGTAGAAAGATCTGTGAAAAACTTGATAAAATTATCCAAATAAATTTTTTTTGCATTTAAATCAATATATAGTTTTATATGTGAAAGCTTGTGAATAGTATAGATTTAAAAATAAGAAGAAGAAAAGGGGAAAATACATTTTTATAATAAACTTGCTAATTCATATCACCCTGAGAGTATTTAAGGATCAAACTGATAGGACAAAGAACAGATTTAAAAAATTTTTTTTAATTGTCAAAATTTCTACAATGAAATCTTTTCTTTATCAGTAATGGTTAACCCATCACATTTGGAATCTCACACCAATCTCAAATATGAGAATACAGAAATGGTAATGAATAAAGTATAGATGAGAAAAGCAACTGGAGTAGATCAGATACACAGAGAGGAGTCCTATATGGGAGGGAACACAATCCTGGGAGCATTATGTATTCAAGATACATAAATAATGGGAAAAAATCTTTGAACTTTCATTGGAAAAAAAAGCAATGACAAAATCAGCAACTACTTATCCATGTTTACTTTCCATATATATGTGCATATATTCATATATATAATAAAAATCTTTATATGTGTTGAGGACATCCTTGATAAGTGTTTTCAAAGGGAACAGGCAGGCTTCTGAAGGGAACATTTCACAGGAGATCACATCTTTACTTCCCCTGAAATGTTGCACAAAGAAATAGAATTGGCACTAAAGAAAATAAGTATGAGATAAGCAGCTGAAGGAGACCAAGTATACAGAAAGGAGACCTATGCTGGAGACAGTGAGTTTTGGAGGAAATAAAAGAGCAGTAGAGGAGCAGGTGCAGTAGGAAATATCATGCTAGGGCTGAACTCATACCCAGATGCAACAAACAAAGCACTCTGCCACTGGAGTTAATAACCACCCAGCATCTCCCAGCAGTTCTGGAAGAGAGGCAGCAGCAGCGGGCATCAAACTGAGACAACCTAGACCTAGGCCCAGCCTGGCATCATCTTTAACAGCCCTGGACACTATAAAGTTCATTATTCATCTGCCATCCACTATTACCCCCATGACCGTCTCTTGTTTCTTTCTCTGTCCTTGTAGTAATCAATCATTGACTATGTAAGCATAAGTCATCCTCCACTCCTTACCTCCCATTGTCTTATCCCCATCCTCCCCAACCATTCCTCAACCAAGTCCCACTCCACACCTGCCCATTCATTTTTCTGTGCTCTCTGGCACAGAATTTTCATTCCAGAGTGAACAAACTGCCCTTCATCCTGGTTCTCTTCATCTCATGCTCCATCATCAAATACGTCTCTTTAAGATTTGTCTCTTCTGATAACATATATCTTCACCCATTCTCTTCAACACTAACTTCTCCAGTGAGTATGCTGTGGCTCTCTATCCCAGAATCAGAGCAACTACATCTTCCCTTCTGGGTTCTAGGATACTAAAGATGTTTGGGAATGATCTCTTTCTTCTTCTACTTCTATTATATCAAGATCTCATTGGTTCTGTTCCCCCCATATTTTAGGGATCAGTTCCACTTAATCATTTAACATTGACTAACATTTACAAAAAGATTTTCTTCAAAGATATAGCCAGAATAAATATATAAACGTTTTCCTCCTGAGGGAGTAGGTTCACATTAGCTTGTTCCTACGTAGCACTGATCCCACCAAGTTCATATCCAGATGTAACTTGACTGCTGGATGAGTTCTCATCTTAGCTTCTAACAACCCAGAAGGTCACTCCTGAAGGCTATTCCCTTGACTTTGACTGGTGCTACATTACAATGACTGAAAATCTAGAAACTGGAATGCTACGATGCTGAGGTACCCTCTGGACCTTTTGAACTTTTGAACAAAGAACTTCTTTCACCTGAAAAAAAAAGAACAAATGAGGGACAAGGACTAAGGCATGTTTCTCATGGCCACATAACTACATAAAATTGTCTCTCACCAATTGCTATGAGTGAAGGAGTCACACCACCAGAGTCCAAGTAAAAGACAATGAGGGAAAGAAAAAATTGTGGAAGCTGCTTAAGGCCTTTTGGATGTCTTTACAGCCAATTAAAGAGCCTTTCATTCTAATCAGCAGACCAGAATCAGTTGCATAGTGTCTATGTATGCTCCACAGACTCTCTAAGGCTGTTCTAGAAGTAAGCTGTTCAATTTCTCCTCAGAGAAGGACATTTCCCCAGGTACTCTGTGTATTTGTCAGAGCCCCATTACATTTCATACCCACCAACACACAAGTCTTGGGAGAAGAGTCAGAACACTCATCAACCCCCATTGATACTTCCAGAGTCTCCCTTTACTTCTATAAATTTTTAGAAACTAGGGTACTTAACCAAACCCCAATTCTCATGAGTCTGATCCCCATAGCCAAGTCTAGCTTTCCCCTTCTCTTCCCTCAGGGTTTTTAATTTTCATTTTAATTTTTTTATTTAAATTTATTTATTTACTTTTAGCTTACAACATTCAGTTCCACAATCCCTTGAGTTTCAAATTTCTCTCCCTCCTTCTCCCTACTCTCTCCCTTCTCCCCCCGCATGGCGGCATGCAATCAAACAGAGTTTCTACAAATACCATCACATTGAACATTAGTCATATTGCTGCAATCTGCAGACCCTGTAGTTCTTTCTCTGGAGGTGGATATCCCTTTCCATCATGAGTCTTTTGGAGTTGTCTTCTAACCTTGTATTGCTGAGAGGAGCTCAGCCCATCAAAGTCAGTCATCACACATATGATGTGTCTGTAATTATGTACAAAGTTCTCCTGGTTCTGCTCTCCTCACTCAGCATCAGTTTATATAAGTTTCTCCAAGTTATTATGAAGTCCATCCGCTCCTCATTTCTTATAGCACAATAGTATTCCATTACATTAATATGTCACAACTTGCTTAGCTGTTCCCGAGTTGATAGGCATACCCTTGATTTCCAATTCTTTGCCACCACAAATAGAACTGCTATAAATATTTTTGTACATATGGGTCCTTTTCCCACTTCTATGATTTCTTTGGAATATAGCCCTAGAAGTGGTATTGCTGACTCAAAGGTGTGCACTTATTTATAGCCTTTTGGGCACAGTTCCAGATTGCTCTCCAGAATGGTTGGATCAGTTCATAACTCCACCAACAATGCATTAGTGTTCCAATTTTCCCACATCCTCTCCAGCATTTATCATTTTCCTGTTTTGTCATCTTAGCCAATCTGACTGGTGAGATGTGGCTCAGAGTTGTTTTGATTTGCATTTCTCTAATCAATAGTGATTTAAAGCATTTTTTCATACGCTTATAGATATCTTTAATTTCTTCCTCTGAAAACTGTCTATTCATATCCTTTGACCATTTATCAATTGAAGAATGACATGTATTCATATAGATTTGACTCAATTCTCATATATTTTAGAAATGAGTCCTTTATCAGAAGCACTGGATAAAAATTCTTTCCCAGTTTTCCACTTCCCTCCTAATCTTGGTTATATTGACCTTCGTTGTATGAAAACTTTTCAATTCAATGCAATCAAAATTATCCATTTTGCATTTCATAGTGCTCTCTAACTCTTGTTTGGTCATAAATTCTTCCCTTCTCCATAAATCTGACAGGTAAATTATTCTTTTACTTAGATCGTGCACCCATTTAGACTTGATTTTGGTATACAGTGTAAAATATTGATCTATACCCAGTTTCTTCCATACTATTTTCCAGTTTTCCCAGCATTTTTTGTCAAATAGTGAGTTCTTATCCCAGAAGCTGGGGTCTTTGGGTTTATCAAACAGTAGATTACTAGAGTCATTGACTGCTATGTCTTGTGTACTTAATCTATTCCACTGACCCATCACTCTATTCCTCAGTCAGTACCAAGTAGTTTTGATGATGACTGCTGCTTTATAATACAGATTAAAATCTGGTATGGCTAAACCACCTTCCCAAGCATTTCTTTTAATTAATTCTCTTGATATTCTAGATAGACCTTTTGTTCTTCCAGATGAATTTTGTTACTATTTTTTCTAGCTCTGTATAATAATTATTTGGTAGAATGATTGGAATGGAACTAAATATGTAAAATAATTTAGGTTAAATTGTCATTTTTATCATATTAGCTCAACCTATCCATGAGCAACTGATATTTTTCCAATTATTTAGATCTGACTTTATTTGTGTGAAAAGTGTTTTATAATTTTGTTCATATGGGTACTAGGTTTGTTTTGGCAGGTTGATTTCCAAATATTTTATAACGTCTACAGTAACTTTAAATGGAATTTCCCTTTCTATTTCTTGTTGTTGGATTTCATTAGGAATATATAGGAATACTTAGGATTTATGTGGGTTTATTTTATATCCTGCAATTTTGCCAAATTTATTTATTATCTCAACTAGTTTTTTACTTGACTGTCTATGATTCTCTAAGTATATCATCATATCATCTGGAGAGAGTGATAGCTTAGTCTTTTCTTTGCCTAATCTGATTCCTTCAATTTCTTTTTCTTCTCTTATTGCTACCCACTAACATTTCTAGTACTAGATTGAATAAGAGGGATGATAGTGGACATCCTTGTTTCACCCCTGATCTTATTGGAAATGCTTCTAGCTTATCCCCATTACATATAATACTTGCTGATAGTTTCAGATAGATGCTACTTAATATTTTAAGGAAGAATCCATTTATTACTATACTTTCTAGTGTTTTTAATAGGAATGGCTGTTGTATTTTGTCAAAAGTTTTTCTGTATCTATTGAGATTATCATGTGGTTTCTATTAGTTTTATTGTTGATATGATCAATTATACTGATAGTTTTCCTGATATTGAACCATCCTTGCATTCCTGGTATAAATCCTACCTGATCAAAGTGTATTATTCTCGTGATAAGTTGCTGTAGTCTTTTTGTTAATATTTTACTTAAAATTTTTGTGTCTATATTCATGAGGGAAATTGGTCTATAATTTTCTTTCTCCATTTTGTCTCTTCCCAATTTAGGTATCAATACCACATTTGTATCATAAAAAGAATTTGGTAGGACTCCTTCTTTAATTTTCCCAAATAGTCTGTAAAGTATTGGAATCAATTGTTCTTTAAACGTTTGATAGAATTTGCTAGTAAATCCATCTGGCCCTGGAGATTTTTTTCTCCTAGGGAGTTCATTGATGGCTTGTTCAATATCTTTTTCTAAAATGGGGTTATTTAAGTATTTTACTTCCTCTTCAATTAATTTCCCTCAGGGTTTTAAAGATATTTCTGAGAGAGAGAAGTTTTTTTTTTCTCTAATGCCATTGGCTAAAGTCCATATTCAGGTGTGTTTTTCAGAGTGTTAATTGCCAATGATTGGTGCTGCAGTGCTATTCAACCTATTGACATCAATTAGTTTTTTCAGAGAGATATTTACAAAGACCCAGTTTCGGAGATAAGTGAAGGAAAAACCTAACTCTTATATCTTTAAATGGGAATGGGTTAAACAATTCATGAAAATGAAAAGAAAAAAGAGTGACAGATTGGATAAGAAAACAAAACCTCACAATTTGTTACTTTAAAAAGAAACACATTTAAACAAGGACATCTTACAGAATAAAAAGTGCTTTAAAAAATCCTATCTATCAAGTAAATCAAAAAAGCAGGAGGTTAGCAGAAAAAGCAAAAACATTCAAAATATAAAAAAGGATAAGCAAGGAAATTACATTATGCTAAAAAGAATCATAGATAGTAAATCAATATCAATATTCAATGCATATGCTCCAAATACCTTAGCATCCAAGTTCATAAAGTAAATATTAACTGAGCTACAGGAATGCATTAATAGTAGTAATGTAATAGTGACAGGATATTTCAATATTTCTTTCTCAGTTTTGGATAAGTCTATCAGAAAGATAAATAAAGGAGGGAATATAGAACTCAACAAAATGCTGGAAAAATCAGAAGCAAAAGACTTCTGGCATCTTCTAAATGAGACTACATTTATCTCAGCATGATATGGAACTTTTACAAAGACTGATAATTTATTAGGGCACAGTGATATTGCACTCAGATGTAAAAAGGCAAAAATAATAAATATATTGTTTACAGACCATAATTCAATTAATATGGTAATTTGTTAGGGGACCACAAACAAAAGACACCAACTTAAGTGGAGAATAAACAATGACATGTAAGTTATGAGTAGGTCAAAGAATGACATAATTAATTGATGATTAATTAATACTTATGTGAAAGAAAATGATAAAGATGAAAGATCATAAGAAAATTCTTGCAATATAGCTAAAGAAGTTCTCAGGGGGAAAATCTTATCTCTACAAATATGTAGTAACAAAATAGGAAGAGAGGATTAATTAAGAGATATGTCCTGAGAAGATATAGTAAAACCAGAAGTTCAAACAATCTTCTCCATCACTGTGTAACTAGTAAGCATCTAAGGCAAGATTTGAACTAAGTTATTCCTGATTCTAAGTCTGGCACTCTATCCACTATACCACCTAACTGATAAGAGATCCAAAAGAACATAGATCTATCCAAGTATTAAGGAGACAATTTAGAAACAGAGAGTTTCAATTATTTGCCTGGGGTCACACAGCTAGTAAGTGTCAGAATCAGAACATAAACTCAGATTTTCTCAATCAGTTTCAAACTTCTCATTTTTAAACATACCGAAGACACATTCTGATATAATCATAGAGAGCTACAGCAAATAACAAATTTTGTATTCTAAGGAATTAGAGAAATACCCCAAAACCAGAGATGAGAATATGTTATCTTGGTTTTTGCCAAGGAGAAAAAAAAAAACATAGGTGGCAGTGATTGTTTAAAGCTAAATAATTAATCTCTTTGGACTTTTATTTCCTCAGCCATAAAATAAAGGGTTTGAACCATTTACACACTCTTCTTCTAGAAGGTCCCTTCCAGATCTAAAATTTCATGATTCTGTGATTCTTTTATTAATGCCAACTTTGAAAATCTCCAGGGGGTGGGGGGGATAAATCAGAACACATTATTAAACAGGTGGTCTCAGGGCATTAAAAATAATCTGGTGATCAATAAGTACAAATTATACCAAACTAATTACATTTTCTTCATTTTCTTGCTGTGCATGTAGATAAAGGGGATGCTATAGACAGTCAATATAAGCAATTAAGTGCCTACTATGCATCAGGTACTGTTCTTGTTGCTGGGGATACAGAGAAAGGCAAAAGGTAGTCCCTGCTCTGAAAGATCTCACAGTCTAATGGGAATGAAAACATGCAAATAACTATATATTTAAAAAGATACATTCAGGATAAATTGGAGACAATAAATAAAGGGAAAGTTCTAGAATTAGGATAAGGAAAAGCTTCTTACTGGTGGGATTTTAGCCCAGACTTGCAGGAAACCAGGAAGGGGAGAAGATGAGAGAGGGGATTACAGACATGAAGTACGACCAGTAAAAATGCATGGAGTTGGGAGATTAAATAGTATGGATGAGGAACAAGTAGGAGGTCAGTGTCACTGGATCACAGAGCAAATGGAGAGGAATAAGATCTAAGAGGACTGGAAACATAGGAGGGAACCAGGATTTTAAGGTGTTTGAATGCCAAAAATAGAGGATCTCATATTTGATAGTAGAGGTAATAAGAAGCCAATGAAATTTATCAAATAGGGAGATGGTGTGACATGGTTGAACCTGTACTTTAGGAAGATCATTTTGAAAACTCAGTAAAGGATGGACTGGAATGGGAAGAGACTTGAGGAAAGGAGATCAACCATCAGTCTATTGCTGAGGTCCTGGAATCAGATAATGAGGGCCTGCACGAGAGTGGTAGGAAGATCAGCAGAGAGAAAGTGGTGTATGTGAAAAATGTTACAATGGTAAAATCAACAGGATTTGCCAACAGATTGGAAGAGGGAGGTGAGAGAGTGAGGAACTGAGGATGACATTTTGGTTGTAAGCCTCAGTGACTGGGAAGATGGTGGTGCTCTCTACAGTAATGGGGAAGTTTGGAAGGAGGTAGGATTTGATGGGGAAAATAATAAATTCAATCCAATGGAAATGGAAATGTCATTTTTTTTCTCAGCTTACAATAATTCTTATAATGACTGAACTATTATAAAGTTCTGGGGATATAATTGATAGAAACAGAATCCCTGCTCTTTAGAGCAGCAAGTGGTTAATTGTGGAAATTGAATCAATCACACTGACTCCATCTTCTGACTCAATTCTGGAGCTGGATCAATTCCTTTTCTATTCAATAATGGGTCTAGTTCAACTTCTGTCTTGTGAGAAAATTTTATTCAATTGTGGAAATTGTGAGAAAATCATGTTGTGTTGTGTGAACCTAGCGCTGCATGTCTAGAAAGCTGGACTATATCTACCTGCTGCTTTGGGATCCTTAACTAAGGATCTTAGTTATGTTGACCAGGCACCCAGTCAGATAGAAATATTGATGCAAGGAGTTTTCTCACAATTATACATAGTAAGCAACCGTTATGTCTTATCTCAAAACTGGCCCCATACTGGTCAAACAGTCATTATGTCCAAGTTTCTTTTGATTAAATACAGCTACTTGGGGAGAATAGAACATATCTTCCTCCAATTTCCAGGAATTGCACCTATTCACTCTCCCTCTCTTTCAACTAGGGAAGTCTCTAATCTTTTCTCCAATTAGAAATCAGATTACTTAATTTTGTATCCTGGTTAATTGTTTTCTGTTAATGAATTGATCTTATTTGATTGTTTTTAATGCCAAGAAAAAAAATCTATCTCCTCTTGTATCTGGGATCCAGTTCCATGTTGAGGAAGGCCACTGGTCCTGATTTGGTATGCAATTGTCATGCATTGCTTAATAAATTTATATGCTCAGAAGCCTTAACCTTTGCTTCCTCAGTTAGTTTACCTTTCACCTGCCACACTCTCAAGGAGCCTATAGTCTAAAGGAGGAGATGACATATACAAAGAGGTAGGAAAGAGGATTGGGGGGGAGGGGTGGGGACATCAAGTGACATCCAGCCCAGGGGGAATCTTTTTCCATGCAGTTGAAACCAGACAGAGCAACATTTGCCCTCTATAAAGGAGGGAATTGGGAGGAGTTTGGTGGAGTTTGGTACTCCACCCTCCAGTCTACCAATCAAAGGAAAGAGAAGGCTAAGGTAAGGGATGTGGTGTCAGTCAAGGCTTGATTTAGCAGCATGGTAGTGAGTTTGGAAATTATAAGCTTATCCTGGGAGGGCATCTTCTTCCATGACGTTGAAACCAGGCAGCAGATACAAAGTGAAGTGGAAAGAGATTATGGTCATGTTGAGTTTAACTTGTCTATGAGACAATGAGGTCAAGATATACAAGAGATAGTTGAAGCTGTGTGTCTGAAGGTTAAGAGAGGTTAAGACTCAGTAAGTTGATTTGAGAATCATCAGCTAAGAGATGATAATTCAATTGGTGGGAACTGAAGATAACACCAAGTGAAATGGTAGAGAGGATGAAGGAAAGAAAGGACAGAAAAGAGCCCCTAGAGACATCTACCATTAGGTAGCATGAGCTAAATAAAATCCAGCAAAGGAGATGAGATGGAGCAGTGATATGGAAAGGAGGAGAACCAAAAGAAACAAAACAATGTCATGAAAACCTAGAGAAAAGAGAATATCAAGGAGAAAATGGTGATCAACTATGTTAAAGGTTATTGAGAGGTGAAGAAGAATGAGAATTGAGAAAATACTATTACATCTGGCAATTAAGAGGTTATTGGAAAATTTAGAGAGAGCCAGTTTGGTTGAATGATGAGATCAGACACCAAACTGTAGAGTCAAGAAGAGAATGAAAGAAAAAGAAGTGGAGACATTAATTTAAATGGCTTTCTCAAGAATTTTAGCCACAAAAGGAATGAGAAATGCGGGATGATAGTGAGATTGGATCAATCAAGTGGGATTTCTTGAGGATGAGAATGGCATGGGGGTGTTTGTAGGTAGTAGGCAAGCAGTGAGTAGACAGGAAGAAATTGAAGATAAGTTGAGGAGTGGGGATATTAGAGTGAGCAATGTGCTAGAGAAGATAGGATGGCATACAAGTAGAAGACTTTGCATTGTCAAGAAGGGCCATCTCTTCCTATAAGTCAAGAGTGAAGGAGAAGATAATGACAGAAGGCATTTGGGTGATATGAAATGAGGAGCAGGGAAGAAGAAGGAGCTCTTTACAAATCACCTCAATTTTTTTCAGTGAACTGTGGGGCAAGTTTCTCAGCTCAGAGGCTAGAGGAATAAGAGATTATTGGGCATTTGAGGGAAGATGAAAAGACATAGAAAAATCGCTATGGTGATTCAGATAGTGAGTTGAATAGGGAGATGTAAAAGGATTCCCTTGCCACAGTGAGTAGGCAACCCAATGAGGCAGGTGATTAAGTATTATTAGCCCTAGAAACACTAAGGAACTTGTCTAAGATCTCATAACCAGTAAATGGAAGAGACAGAATTTAAATCCGGTGTTTCTGACAGCCCTATGTACTGTTTGGACCCTGTGTTTCCAATATACTATGCTGCCTCAAGAGTTTACTGGAAAATGTCTCTAGTCCAGTAAGAGAAATCTATCTAGTAAGAGAGTCAAGATGTACACAATTATAATGTAGGAATGCAAAGGATCATGGTAATGCAGAGGAAGAAGAGCTTACACTGGTTAAAGAACCAAGGAGAAGGTAAGGTTTGCATTAAGCCTGAAAAAAATGGATATAATTTAAAAACACAGGAAGAAGAAGAAATAATATCATAATTTAAGAGATGCTCAGATGAACTAAAACTTGGAATGATAGCTAGAATTATAAATGTCATAAACAAGATTTTAAAATTATTTCAGAGGACTGGAATATTAGACAGAGTCTAAGATTAAATTCAACCAGGGGAAATGTACGTTCTTTTATTCAGATTAAAAAAAAAAAAAGCAAATGTAAAACTTTAGGATGAGGCTACAAGGAAGTCTATGTAAAACAGAAGGGTGATGTAGCTGCTAAACATGCTAACATAATCTTGGACTGCAATAATGGTGATATCGTGTCAAGATCATGGAATATTATCATCACTCTCTTCTCACTAACACAGTGGTTCTCAACTTGTGGGTCACAAGCCCTTTGGGGGTTGAACAACCCTGGTCTCAGGGGTCTCAGGGGTCGCCTAAGACTGTCCGAAAACACATATTTCCGATCATCTTAGGAACTGAGACACTGCTCCTCTACCTGAGTCCGCGAGTCCGCCCACATGTGAGGCATTAGGAAGGTTGAGAACCACTGTTCTAATTGATCACATTTGGAGTAATATACTGAATATTGGTGTATCAGCAATACTTATAGTTACTGTAGGCATTGTGAATACTGCATTGCTGATACAACTGGACATCATACTTTCAAAGGCACATTAACAAGATGGAAGTTACCCAGAGTAGCTGTTTGGGAGGAAAAAGGGATAAGAAATAGCATCAAATATTATTATAATCATTTGGTGATGCTGCCCTGGAAGATTTGGAGATTTGTGGTGGAAATGGAAAAGGAAAGGAAAAGATACTAACCCTGTTCTGTGGCCCTCACCTTTAGAATGGAATTGTGAAATGGGATTTACAATCCTTATCTTTCTCCTTAGTCTCTGCCTTTGCCAAACACAGTATGAACAAGGAGGAAGCAATGCTTAAGACATCATGGTTCAGGGCGGCTAGGTGGTGCAGTGAATAGAGCACCAGCCCTGGAGTCAGGAGGACCTGAGTTCAAATCTGACCTCAGACACTTAACATAAAATTAGCCTATGACCTTGGACAAACCACTTAACCCCAATTGCCCTACCTTCCCCCCTCCAAAAAGCAAAAAAAAAAAAAAAAAAGATATCATGGTTCACTAGCTTCCATTCATCTCTCACCAGACTATCAATTGCCCAGTTCACTTTAGTATAGACTGAGGGCAGAAATTCTCTGGATCCAGTTTTAATTCTCCTTTTTGAGAAGTTTATTAAAGCACATCTTATCTATGTGTTTTTTCCACAGAATCTTCTAGTAAGTGTGAAGGAAAGGAAAGAGTTCCTTTTGACCCAAGAGTCAAACTGAGAAGATTCATCTTTTTTATTGCTTTATTATCTGTGTACAACCCGCCATTTATTGGCTCTTTCCTCTTCAACCTGCTTACACTTAATATCATAAGGAAATTTTAACAAGTCATAATTTAATAATAATAATAGGGTTTTGACATACTATGCAAATCAAGAATTGTTCAGTTATTTCAGTCATGTCCAACTTTTTATGATCTCATTTGGGGCTTTCTTGGCAAAGATTTTGAGTGGCTTGCATTTCCTTCTCCAGTTCATTTTACAGGTGAGGAAGCTGAGACAAACAGGGCTAAGTGACCTGTCCAGGGTCACACAGCTAGTGTCTGCAATTGGATTTGAACTCAGGTCTTCCTGACTCCAGACATGGTACTCTCTCCACTGCACCACCTAGCTGCCTAAATCATGGATTAGAATCAACTTGAAGAACAAAGAAAAGTCTTAGAATAAAAGCTGGCCCTCTATAGGAAGAAAGGGAGAGGGAAGATACAACATTTCACCAACATTGGCAGGTCTGGAATTACAACAGTCTGCAGGTTCAATTCATTCCACCCATACTCTTTCTCTCTCAAACATTCAAATAGATCTGTGATTTTGTCTTTGCCTTCAAAGATTTTAATGGAAACTCATTTGTGAATGCTTTGCCATCTTGTGTGATTCTATGCCTGCCAGAAGTTCAAATCAAGAAGTCAACCCACAGCACCAAAGACCTTCTTTGTCAGTCAATATCATCAGAGTAGCAGTGGAACATCATGATAGACTACCTGTAATTTCTTGTTCTCATGATATGACCAACCCATCTTCTCTTTCTGCCATTCATTTCTTCAATGACATCCTCTAATCCTGTTCATCAGAATTCCTTGCCAGTTAACATGCTTGGACCTCCTCATGCCTACCATAAACCTTTCTGTTACTCTTTTTCATGCCCAATTTCAGTTTGGCGGCAGGGACAGAAATGTTGTGCCAGATCTCATTACTATATTGCAACACGAGTAGGTGAAGATAGTAGCTAGCAAGGGGACAAGGGGATCAGTTTCCTATAGCGCAAAATTTCTACTTGCTAGATTCGCATTAAAAAAAAAAAAGACTGTTGGATCCTGTCTTTATCTTTGTCTCTATTCTCTCTCTCTCTCTCTCTCTCTCTCTCTCTCTCTCTCTCTCTGTATGTGTATGTGTGTGTGTTTATCAATAAACATTTAAGAACCTACTATGTGCCAGGCATTATCCCAAGAACAGGGCACGCCAAAAGATAGTCGCTACCCTGAAGGACTTCACAGTCTAATGGGGGAGACAACAAGCAAACAATTATGTATACAGTTATATACAAGCAAAATAGAAAATAATTAAAAGATAGAAGACACTAGAATTGAAAGATTGGGAATAGTTTCTTGTAGAAATTGGGGTTTTAGTTGGGACTTGAAGTACTCTAGGGAAGCCAATAGGTTATTATCAACTTTTTTCCCTGTTAACAAAAAAATTCAGTGGTCTTAAGTGACTACAGAAATTATTGTCTTAAAGAAATAACCAATTTCTTTAATCTCTACCTCCAACTGGGTATATTTTACCATTTTTAAGATAACAAACGTGAAGACTAAAAAGGAGCACTTAGGATAGAAAAAAATTAAGAAAGGGACATAGACAGCCAAGAACTACCATGTTAAATCTGAAATTTGCAACAACCATTAAAAGGACACATGTCCTTTCTTTGAAGTATTTCTATTTATTGTGGGAGACAGACTACAACATATATACAGACAACCAATAAAAACACATACAGATATAAGATATACACTGATGATATGATAAGGTATCTCCCTATCACCTCTGGGTTCAAATATAAAATGCTCTGTTTGACATTCAAAATCTTTTATAACCTAATCTCCTCCTACATTTTTCAATCTTCTTAACACCTTACTACCCAACATTTGCTCTTCCATCCAGTGACACCTAAAAAATCCTATAGGAAACCTTTCCCAAATCCTCTTATTTCCAATGTCTTTCCTTTTTAAAATTTTTCCTTTTTAATATTTTTTTTACCATATATAACTAGTTAATGCATATTTATTTGCTTGTTTTCTTCCTCATCAGATTGTGAGGTCCCTGAGGGCAGGGACTGTCATTTGTCTTTTTTTTTTCTGGTACCCCCAGCGCTTACAACAGTGCCTGGCATTTGGTAGGTGCTTAATAAACTTATATTGAGTAACTGACTGGTATAATGGGGCAAAAAATGGAATAAAAATTTTTAAGAAATTTAAGGAGGGTTCAAATACTTTCAGTTGAAGAGATAAAGGAAGATTGCTGGAAGAAGTAGAACCTGAACCGAGGAAAAGAAGAGTATGATTGCAAAAGTAAGAGAGTGATTGTAAAGAAACAAAGAGAGATTGATTGTATCCTAGACTTGCAAAGTAGCCTGTTAAAATGTAAAGGGGTAGGAGGTCAGCATTCAGTTTGGGCAACATTTAGTAGGGTATTCTGTTTGGAATGTGGGACATATTCAGGATAGGATTAATGTGAAATTAGTCTGGAAAAGAAGGATGGTTCCAGATTCTGATTTTCACACCAAGGCTGTACATTTCAACGTAGAGGCAATAGGAAGCTTCGGAAGATTTTTCGTCAGGCAAGTGACTGGTCAGACTATGACTTGGAAAGGCCACGTAGGAAGCTATTAATAATTGGAGATGCCTCCAATATTATGAGGCAGGGTGGGTGGGGGAATGGTGATACCATTAGCAAAAATAAAAAAGATGAGAGGTACAGATTTAAGGAAAGATGATGTATTAGGTTTGGGACATGTTGAATTTGAAGTGCTAATGGGACAGCTAGGTGCAAGTATCTGGTTGGAGATCCAGGATAAAATCTTAGAAATTCATCCTATTTCTTTATTAATGTGAAAGGCCTTTATATTGGGAATACTCTAGTGCTTCAAGGTAGTGACTATGGGGACTTTAAGCTTGCAATTCAGCTTATCCAAGCTGTGTGTGTGTGTGTGTGTGTGTGTGTGTATATGTTTGTGTGTGTGTGTGTGTGTATGTGTGTGTGTGTGTGTTTCTAAAACATTGAGAATTATTCCTGTGGCAACCTTCTTTCATAGCCTGATTCTAAAGCAACTTTCCAAAAGTTTTAGCGTCCTTCTGTTTAGATGACTTCCTTCCCCTTTCAAATGGGAGAAGCCAGGAAAGAAAAGCTACATAGCAGTACAATTTTGTGGATCTTCTTAAAATTTTCCTCTAACTATTTATACCTTACCAGAAATATCTCTGGTTGTGCCCTTTTTGGGGGGAGAGAGGAGGGAAAGCCTGAATTAGGACCTGATTCCGCACTCCACCCCCCAATTGAAACAATTGTTTCATATTAACTCAAATTTGTTTGAAGTAAAATCTACATCCATTGGCTTCCTCAGTCATTATTGTTCTCGCATTTTCCTTTTTGATCTAGGTTACCTGCTGAAATAGCTCAGAATAATACAATTTTTGTTTAAATAAACAAAAATTAATCATTTTGTAAAAATTATTTCTGGACAAAAATCTCTGTACTTGAGGGGGGAAAAGTTTAGCCAGTATTTCGAATTTTTAAAAAATGAAATATGGTTTTAATAGGAATTTTCTTTAACTGAAACATAAGTTTCCAGTTTTCTTTTTTTAAATTGATTTGTTTATTTACTTTTAATTTACAAGATTCAGTTCAACAGTCCCTTGAATTTCAAATTTTTTCCTCTCCCTCTCTCCCCCCCCCCACCATGGTGGCATGCAATCAAGTATAGGATCTGCAGATACTTTCACATTGGACATTAGTCTGGTTGTATAGAAGGGTCGTAACCAATGGAGTGAACAGTGGGAAAAAAAGAAAGAAAACCAAACATTAAAAAGAATGATAGCATGTAGATTGCTTCAGTCTC
>CM053587.1:74542780-74562043 GCA_028646515.1 Pseudochirops corinnae
TTCTGCATTTATTGAGATAATCATATGGTTTCTGCTAGTTTTATTGTTGATATGATCAACGATACTGATGGTTTTCCTAATATTGAACCATCTGTGCATTCCTGGAATAAATTCAACCTGATCAAAATGTATTATTCTTATGATAAGTTGCTGTAGTCTTTTTGGTAATATTTTATTTAAAATTTTTGCATCTATATTCATGAGGGAGATTGGTCTATAATTTTCTTTCTCCGTTTTGTTTCTCCCTGATTTAGGTATCAGTACCATATTTGTGTCATAAAAAGAATTTGGTAAGGCTCTTTCCTCACCAATTTTCCCAAATAGTTTGTAGAGTATTGAGATCAATTGATCTTTAAATGTTTGATAGAATTCACCAGTAAATCCATCCAGCCCTGGGGATTTTTTCCCAGGAAGTTCCTGATAGCCTCTTCAATTTCTTTTTCCGAGATGGGGTTATTTAAGTAATTTACTTCCTCTTTAGTTAGTCTGGGCAACTTATATTTTTGTAAATATTCATCTATTTCACTAAGAATGTCAAATTTATGTGCATACAATTGGGCAAAATAATCCCTAATTGTTGTTTTAATTTCCTCTTCATTGGAGGTACATTCACCCTTTTCATTTTTGATACTCGAAATTTGTTTTTTTCTTTCTTTTTTTTTTTTTTTTATCATATTGACTAAGGGTCTATCAATTTTTTTGGTTTTTTCATAAAACCAATTCTTAGTTTTATTTATAAGTTCAACAGTTTTCTTAATTTCAATTTTATTAATCTCTCCTTTGGTTTTCATTATTTCTAATTTAGTATTTAATTGGTGATTTTCAATTTGTACTTTTTTCTAGCTTTTTCAATTGCACGTCCCATTCATTGACCTTCATTTTCTTTAATTTTTTTCATGTATGCATTCAGGGATATAAAATTTCCCCTAAGAACTGCCTTTGCTGCATCCCACAAGTTTTTCCATGATGTCTCATTATTGTCATTCTCTTGAATGAAGTTACTGATTGTTTCTATAATTTCTTGTTTGACCCATGAATTCTTTAGGATTAAATTATTTAGTTTCCAATTAGTTTTCTGCCTATCTTTCCAAGGCCCTTTATTGCATATAATTTTTATCGCATCATGATATGAGAATGATGCATTTAATATTTCTGCCTTTCTGCACTGAATTGTAAGGTTGTTATGGCCTAGTACATACATCATCAATTTTTGTGTATGTGCCATGTACCACTGAGCAGAAAGTATATTCCTTTTTATCCCCATTCAGTTTTCTCCATAGATCTATCATGTCTAGCCTCTCTAAAATTCTATTTGCCTCCTTAACTTCTTTCTTATTTATTTTGAGGTTAGATTTATCAAGTTCAGAGAGGGGGAGGTTGAGGTCTCCCACTAGTATAGTTTTGCTATCTATTTCTTCCTCTAATTCTCTTGACTTTTCTCTAGGAATTTCAATGCTATACCGCTTGGTGTGTATATGTTAAGTAATGGTATTGCTTTATTCTTGATGGTGCCTTTTAGCAGGATGTAGTTTCCTTCTTTATCTCTTTTAATTAGATCTATTTTTGCTTTTGCTTTATCTGAGATAAGGATTGCTACCCCTGCTTTTTTTACTTTAGCTGAAGCATAACATATTCTACTCCATCCTTTTACTTTTACCCTGTGCATATCCCCTTGTTTCAAATGTGTTTCTTGTAGACAGCATATTGTAGTATTGTGGTTTTTAATCCATTCTGCTATCTGCCTCTGTTTTATGGGAGAATTCATCCCATTCACTTTCTCAGTTATGATTACTGTCTGTGTCTTTCCCTATATCTTATTCCCTCCCCTGTTTATATCTTTATATCTTCCTTTTCCCTTCCCCTTCTTAAGAGTTTCCCTTTTGACCATTGCTTCCCTCAGTATTCCCTCCCTGTGTCCCCCCCTCTTTACCTAACCTTTCCCCTTATTACTCTTTCTCTCCCTTCTGACCACCCTCTCCCTTCTTATATCCCTCCCCCATCCCTCCTAGGGCCTGTAGGACACAATAGATTTTTATTCTTAACAGAGTATGTTATTCCCTCCTTGAAACCAAAACAATGCTAGTAAATTTCATACAGTGCTCCTCTCCTTCCCTCTTTTCCCTCTATTGTTATGAGTTTTTGTGTCTTTTCATGTTAGAATCTAAACTTAACTGTTTGTATTGATCCCTCTTTAAATCAGAACCAATGAGAGTAATGATCATATGATGCTCATCTCCTTCCTTTCCTCCCCTCCACTTTAGTATGTTTTTATGCCTCTTCTTGTGGCATAATTTACCATTTTCTGCCTCAACCTTTTCTTTTCTCCCATTACAATCCCTTTCTTCCCTTTAATAGGGTTTTTTTTTTAATCTTCAGATTAATTCACTTATACTCACACTCTCTATCTATGGACATCTCTTTTAAAGGTTGTAATACTTATACAAATTTCAATATTGACAGGTATCCACTTCTCATATAAGGAGGTAAACAGTTTGCTCTTATTGAGTCCCAAGTTATGTGCATGTGTGAGCATCTGTGTGTGTATGTGTATGTGTGAGTGTGTGTTTTTCTTGTTTACCTTTTTATGTCTTTCTTGGGTCTTGTAAGTGGAGATTGAATTTTCCATTGAGCTCGGGCTTTTTCATAAGGAAAGTCTAGAAGTCCTTTATTTCATTAAATTAGCATCTCCTTGCCTCAAAGATTATGCTCAGTCTTGCTGGGTAGTTAATCCTTGGTTGCAGTCCTAGCTCTTTTGCCTTATGAAATATCAAATTCCATTCCCTCCAATCTTTTAATGTAGCATCTTCTAAGTCCTGTGTAATCCTGACTGTAGTTCCATGATATCTGAATTGTTTCTTTTTGGCTGCATTCAGTATTTTCTCCTTGACCTTATAGCTCTGAAATTTGGCTACTATATTTCTTGGAGTTTTCAATTTGGAATCTCTTTCAGGAAGATATTGGTGAATTCTTTCTATAACTATTTTACCTTCTGATTCTAGGATCTCAATACAGTTTTCTTTGACAGTCTCTTGGAGGATGCTGTCCAGGCTGCTTTTTAAATCATGGCTTTCTGGTAGGCCAATAATTCTTAGATTATCTCTCCTGGATCTGTTTTTCCAGGTCAGTTGTTTTTCCAGTGAGATATTTTGCACTTTCTTCTAATATTTCAATCGTTATGTTTTGTTTGACTGACTCTTGCTGTATCATAGAGTCCTTAGTTTAATTTGACTGATTCTAATTTTTAGTGTTTTCTTCAATTAGTTTTTGAAGCTCCTTTTCCATATGTTCAGTTTTCATTTTTAGGGAGGTATTTTCTCTAGTTAGATTTTGGATCTCCTGTCCTAGTTCTCCAATTTTACTTTTTAAAGATTTGTTTTCTTCAGAGAGATTTTTTTTCCAATTTGGTCACTGTAGTTTTAAATTTATCTCCTACCTAATTTTGTTTTTAAAATCCCTCTTGACATCCTCCAAGAATGCTTTTTGGGCATTTCTTTTCTCATTTCCTTCTGTGTTGCCTTCTGAATTTGGTTGTTCTTGCTCACTATAAAAAGATTTTATAGTCCTAGCCTTCATAGGTTCCTTCTTCCTCATTGTGATTGTCTATGTCCTAGATTTTTAAAGTGGCTATCTGCTTCTTGGCTGCAGAGGTATTGAGCTTCTGAGGCTGGGAGGTAGGGGTTTGGTTGTTCTCTTCCTGAGCTGTAGCCTCTGAGTGTGTAGACTGAGGCCAGGGCCTAGACTCTCAGTGCTTCTCCTGAGTTACCCTGAGGCTTACAGAGTAACCTATGGGGACAGGGGGGTCTGGCTCCTTCAGGCTTTCACCTCTGTGTCTCTGGGCTACAGCTCCTGCAGGCTCAGTATCAGGAGGCCAGCAGCAGGGTAGGGCTGCAGTTTGCTGATTGGCCAGGTGGTGCTAAAGGGCACCTGGGCTTATATTGTTAGTGTTTCTTGGCTCCACCCTCCTGGGCTTAGACTCTGTACTGCCTCACTTCCCCCTTCCTCAGTGACTCCCAAGCCTGAGGCTGTTTCCACTAATTCAGGATTTTACTCTGGGTGGGGCAATTATTTCCAGACTTTTCTGGGTCAGGGAGGGGGGATCAGAGCAACTAGGTTTTATTCCTCCATCTCAATTTCTGGAAGTTTGGGTATGTAATTTTTAAACATCCAGGCCATGGGCTGGTAGCCCCAGGAGAAGCTGCTGACCCTGCTGAGGGCCCTGCATTTTCTCTTACCCAGCTCTGAAGATCCTCTGTCCTGTGGTAAGATGGCTGCAAATTGTGCTCAGGGTGGGTGAGTCTGCTGGCTGGCTGGAGCTTCTTCTCAGTCTGCTGTACTCTGCTCTGAGATCTGCACTGGTGCAGCTCCTATGTGCTCTGCATTCTCCCTGCCCAGACCTGAGTAGGCACTTTCCTGGGCTGGGAATTTGCCATGCTCTGTCTCCCAATGGGTTCTGTCACTTTTAAATCCGTTCAAATTCACTTTTTAGCTTTTAACAACAGAATTCTTGGAGGAGCTTGGGAAAGTTACTGCTTCCTTTCTGCCATCTTAGCTCCGCCCCCTCCATTTTTCTTTTTCTTTCTTTCATGAGTTTTTTTTTTCTTTTTTAAACAATCTGGGCATTTATTACATTAGAGAATGTCCAGGTTAGGATTTATATGCCTTTTTAGGCTTTGATCTTTCTTAGGTAGAACTCTTTGCCCTCAAGCACATAGTCATATGCTCAGCCACAATGGCCTGTCCTTCTGTAATGGCAAGGTCTCAGGCAAGGAGCTTGCCTTGCTGCAACTGTTCCTCCAGAAGTGAGCTGATCCTCGCATTCTTCTTCTGCACCTCATATTTCTTCTGGATCTTCTTTGACCACTTTATATTTATAATTTCTTCCTCCTCAGGAGTCAGCTTCTCTCCCTTCCTCTGGCCCAGTGGCAGGGCATAGGGGGATGCATACCACTGGCAGCACACACTGCTACTGATGAGTACAATGCATTTCTTCACTAGTTTCTTGGTCCAGACCAGCTCACTCTTGGATGCATTGTAGACCACATTGCTGATCCTTGTTTTTCAGGTACAGCACTTGGAACCCCAGGAGAAGTTGCCCAGCCTACTTTTTGTTGCCTCCTCGGAATGGTACTGTGATGATGTGGCAGGGCCAATCTTATTGTTGGCGGGAGATCCAACTCATACTTGCACTTCTTGTGGTATGTCACTTGGGCCAGCTGTCCAGAGAGATTCCCATGACTGGTGCAAGCTGCAAAGAAGTTTCCAGTTTTTTTAACCATATTCTTAGACACATCATGTTTAATGCTACTTTCTGCCCTCTTTGCTTCCTGGTGCACAAGAAATGTAGTTTTCAAAAAGAAAAAATAAATAATTGAGCAATTAGCAAGAGAGTTGAAATTCCCAACTCCATCTGTCACCAGAAAAATCTCCCTTTTCCTTTAATCATTATAAATCTTTCTAATCCTTAGTCATGCTCCTGATAAGTGGGGCAAGTAGAAGGGTAAGATCTTTTATTCCTTTTTCCTTTTCTTTTCTTCTACTTCCTCACCTATATTTCATCCCTTCATTTCAAGAGGTGATGACATATCGAGGCAGCTATACAAGGACTAGTTAAATATAAGAAGGCGCACTAATAGAAAACTGCCCACTAGATGATGAAATTTTTGGCCATGATGCCCCAAACAGTTATTAGGTGTCAAAGGTAGCTGATAGTAGGGATTTGTGATTTTCATATGAAAAATAACATAAAGATCCATATATACATATAATTCAAATGACAATATAATAAATGAGTAGCGACAGAATGGTATAAGAAATTCAAAGAGGGAGGGAATCACTTCTAGGTGGCTGGATCAAGAAAAGCTTTATGGAGAAGATGATTCTTGACATGGTTCTTGAAAGTAGAAAAATATTTCAATACATAGACATACAGTCAAGACTCTATTTCAGATACAGGAAGTGGACTGGATGTAGATATTGTGTACAAAGGCAGAGGTGGAAAAAAGAAAAGTTGGAACAGGGAATAATTCAGTTTATTTGGAATATGGCATCTGTGAGAGGGACTAGTGTAAAACAAGAAGAGAAAGATGTATTACAGGCAGATTGTAGAGTATATTACATATTAAGCCAAGAAGTTTATTATTTAGCAACAATGTGAAACCACTATTGTTATTAGAATAGGGGAGTAATATTATCAGTTCAGTGAAATAAAGCAAGTGAGTTCCCCTTTGCCCTTATTTCACCAACAATCTGTTTACACCATATCTGTCTTTCTAACCCATATACACTAAACAAATTAACCATAAAAATTGATGAGGAAAAAAAATCACTACAGAGTCAGCTCTTTCATTGAAGTCAATACATATTAATGATCATGGGTGACTTAAGAAAAGGATAAAAAATTTTTAAAAAGTGGGGGTTAGTTCAGCTTGTCCTACTTAAGGGACCATCTTGGCTGGCAGAAAAGAAAGAAGAGAATGCTAAGCATTGCACAGTTTTTAGACTATCTACAAACAACATCATTGTTTGGGTATTTGTCCATGGATAGATAAGATAACCCACTTTTAGAGGGATTTAACTATATCCATATTAGCATTTTCACTGTGACTAAAAAGAAAAGTCATGAAAAAGCTGTAGCTAAATGAAATCATATGGATATCTTCACCAGAGAGGTAAGTTGAAGACCTAGCAAGACTTGTTCTGTTATAGTCCCCAAAGTAATAAGAATGACCATTTCATGGATTGCTTAGTTATTTTACAGGGTAGAATTCCTAATGAGGATTTTTTTTTTAAAGATAAGTATAGCTTGTGCATTAACATCCATTGCAGAGGATGAAAGAGAGAAACCCAAACCAACATAAACTTGGACACTCAAGGATGTCAATGTGAGAATAGGGAAATGTGAGAGATAATAGGGTAGAATGGCAGTTTTGAAGTACGAAGTGAAAGTAACCAAAGGCTTTACGGTGTGTTCAAAAGGTTCAACCCTGTGCAATCATAAATATTTTCTATATAAAAGAAATATATGAAAAACAACAAAATCAAAAAGGAATTTGACTATATTGTGATAGATAGGAAATAACTGGTGATAAGCATGTCTGCCATGACAGAACCAACCATCTGAGTGAAGTCAAATCATTGACTAATTAGAGCAAAATCAAAGTAAGTACAAAATTAGAGGAAAGGATAAAGACAAACCCCTCCCCCCAAAAACCCACTCTATGCAATTACAGCAGCCACAACCTAATCTGCCAAATTAGCTGTTTAAGCCCCACGCTCAAAAAAAGAGAGAAATGGACAAAAATAAACACATTGACTTCGATATCAACATTTCTTAGAGAATATCAACCAATATAAATTTAGCCATGCAAAATATGGTCATAAGAGGAAGGTTCAAAGAATCCCCAAACCACTTCAAACAACAATCTCTTTTAAAAGCTAAGATATGAGAGCCACAGGTACCTATTTGGAGCACAAACTTATTTGTCAAACATTATACAGCAAGATGACAAAAGACTAAAATCTTAATAAAAATGATCTATGAACACCGGATGATAAAACCATGCAAAGGGAATAGGCATTTATACATCATATTCTAGACTAAAAAGTCTATTAATAGCAGCTAAATGGTATAGTAGATAAAGCATAGGACCTGGAGTCAGGAAAACCTGAGTTCAAATCCAGACTCAGACACTTCCTAGTGATGTGATCTAAAGCAAGTCACTTAATCTTTGTTTGCTTCAGATTCTTCAGCAGTGAAATCAGGAATATAATAATACCTACATCACAAAATGGTTATGAGGATCAGATGAGATTATATATACATATATATATGTACTTAACACAGTGCCTGGCACATAATAGATACAAAATAATTACTTATTCCCCCCCCCCCTTATTCCCTGTCTCTCTCTTCCTTTATAGTTGAATACAACTGAGTGAGAGGTATAGTGAATCAATCTATTATGCTATATCTACTATTTATTGATTTAAAAATAATTTGATTCAGTAAAATCTTAAAAGTTTTCCTCAGACAAGGTGCTGCCAATAGACAGACAGATAATTAGGTAGATAGATAGATAGATAGATAGATAGATAGATAATTAGATAGATAGACAGACAGACAGACAGATAGATAGATAATGCTACCTATCTCTTGTTTGATCATGATTTCTTCTCTTTTCCATAAATCCAATACATAAACTATTGCTTATTCTTTTAGTTAGCTTATGGTATCACCCTTTATGTCTAAATCATGTACCCATTTTGACCTCATCTTTGTAGAGGGCATGAGATGTTGGTCTATGACAACTTTTTGCCATACTATTTTCCAGTTTTCTGAGAAGTTTTATGTCAAATAGCAAGTTCTTATCCCAGAAGCTGGCATCTTTGAGTTTATCAAACAGTATCTTATCATAGTCATTGCCTGCTGTGTCTTGTGTACCTTACCTATTCCACTGATTGGCTACTCTGTTTCTTAACCAGTACTAAATACTTTTGATGATTAGAGCTTTATAATGCAGTTTTAGGTCTGATACAGGTAGGCCATCTTCCTTTGCAATTTTTTTCATTAATTCCCTTGATATTCTTAACATTTTGTTTTTGCAGATCAATGTTGTGGTTATTTTTTCTAGTTCTATAAAATAATTTTTGGTAGATGATTGGTATGGTACAGAATAAGTAAATCAATTTAAAGGAAATTATCACTTTTATTATATTAGCTCAGCCTACCCATGAGCAACTGATATTTTTCCAATTATTTGGATCTGATTTTGTGTGAAAAGTGTTTTGCAATTGTGTTCATATAGTTCCTGGGCTTGGTAGATAGACTCTCAAATATTCTGTATTTTCTACAGTTACTTTAAATGGAATTTCTATTTCTATCCCTTGCTGCTGGGCTTCCTTAGTAATACATAGAAATGCCGATGATTTGTGTGGGTTTATTTTCTATCCTGCCACTTTGCTAAAGTTGCTAATTATTTCAAATAGTTTTTTAGTTGTTTCTCTAGGTTTTTCTAAGTATGCCATCATATCAGCTGCAGAGTGATAGCTTTGTTTCCTCACTGCCTAATATAATTCCCTCTATTTCTTTTTCTTCCCATTGCTAAAGCTAACATTTCTAGTCTAATATTGAATAACAGTGGTGATAATGAACAACCTTGTTTCACCCCAATCTTATTGGGATTGCTTCTAGCTTGTATTCATTACATGTAATGCTTGCTGATGGTTTTAGACAGATGCTACTTATCATTTTAAAGAAAACTCCATTCATTTTCTATGCTCTCTAGTGTTTTTAATAGGAATAGGTGCTGTATTTTGTCAAAATCTTTTTCTGTATTTCTTGAGATTATCATACTATTTCTGTTCAGGCTTGTTATTGATATGGCCAATTACATTGATAGTTTTTCTAATATTGAACCAGCCCTGCATTCTTGCTATAAATACTACCTGGTCATAATGTATTATCCTGGTGACAAATTGCTGTAATCTTTTTGCTAATTTTTTATCTAAATTTTTTGCATCAATATTCATTCATGAAACTGGTCTATAATTTTTTCTTATGTTTTGGCTCTTCCTGGATTAGTTATCAGCACAATTATTTGTACCATAAAAAGAATTTGGTAGGACTCTTTCTTTGCCTATTTATCCAAATAGTTTATATAGCATTGGAATTAATTGTTCTTTAAATGTTAGGTAGAATTCACTTGTAAATCCATCTGGCTTTGGAAATTATTTCTTAGGGAGTTCCTTGATGGCTTATTCAACTTCTTTTTCTAAAATGGGTTTATTTAAATATTTTATTTCCTCTTCTGTTTATCTTGGCAATTTATATTTTTGCAAATAATCATCCATTTCACTTAGATTGTTCCATTGCTTTTTACCCCATATCACTACCTCCCCCTCAACACTCATTAAGTACCCACTGCCATAATCATAGTGAAGAGAAATACAATGCCTGCTCTAAAAAGATTGTGCCCATGAAAACTGTATAATGTCTGTGACTTGGGTACTTAAGTTCCTGGGGTAACAAAAGAACCCAGGTTGTGTGGTGTCGTCTCAAACTGAAAATTCTCAATTAGAACGTGGGTTAACTATTTTGTGAACACTAGAAATCCCTCGGGTAACTGAGTAATGCTAGTGTGGGAGATATTTTTCCAAGTTGTCTGACTTCCAGGCAGTTCTCAAGCTCTAAGCCACAAGTCTCTAAAGCAATTTGAGAAACTTGAATAGGAGAAAATGACTTCTTTGGGAGATGACTCCATGAAAGAATAAAACTGCATTTAATGATTTATATTGTACTGTGACACACAGTAAAACCAATAGAGAAAGCCTCATTTATTTGCTGAGCCCAACTGTGCTAAGAAAGGCTGTAAAAATTTTATAACCAGTCTTGTCCTCAAACCAGAAGGTCAGAGAACTCAAAAGTCAAACAGCCACACTCCAGTCTGAATAACAACTTTTAAAGAAATGAATTTCTCTCTCCTCTTATCTATGATGTCCCATGATAAGAAAAAAAATTTTTTTTAAAGAGCTTTTTCTAGTCCTTTAGATTTACAGGGAAGCTCAGAAGCTACGGAAAGAGTGAGAGTCTGGAGATTCTTCTCCTTATATGCCCTTTGCCTTGGCCCCCAGATTCCTTGCTCTATCTGGATAGAACATTTCAAGTTCAATTTCTCATCTTCTCTAGTGAAAAACAAACAATAATAACGAGAGTAATATTTAAAATTCCATTGATAGGGAAATCAAGAAGATCTGGTGCTGATCATCCCACTATGCAATTCTGAGTGATTTAATATCCTTTCTCTGAATTTTGTCATCCATAAAATCCAGATCCTTCTCTTTTGACTTCAGTGAGATAAGAAGATGATTAATGTGGCAAAATTAAAAGAGCTTTTTGGAAGACATACAAAGTGTTGTCTAGTGTTGTTGTTGTTGTTGTTTCAGTCATGTCCAACACTTCCTGTCCTCATTTGGGGTTTTCTAAGCAAAGATACTGGAGTGGTTTACCGTTTCCTTCTCCAGATCATTTTACAGATGATGAAATTGAGGCAAACAGAATTGAGTGATTTGTCCAGGGTCACATAACTAGTAAATATCTGAGGCCATATTTGAACTCAGGAAGATGATTCTTCTTGAGTTCAAGTCCAGTGTGCTCTAACCACTGTTCCACCTAGCTGCCCTGTTGTCCAGTATTCTAGCCATCTTGTTTATGTTTAAAATATTGCAGAGAAAAACTGTCCACAAGCTCCATACTTCAAAAGTGACAGATATTCTCACCTAAGTTAGAATAGATGAGGCACATGACATGGCAGGAAGAACACTGAGTACTATTATATGGACAAGTCTTTAAAATATCAGAGCCTTAATTTATTTATTTATAAACTTAGAACACTGAACCAGTCTCTAAGGTACCTTCTTGGGGTCAGAGGATCAGAGTTTGAATCACAGATCTTCTACCTGTGTGACTTTGGGCAAGTCTTTTAACCTCTCTGTGCCTCAGTGTGCTCCTTTGTAGACTGAAGGAGTGGAAGTCAATGATTTCTCAGGTGACTTCTAACTCTGCTATGATCTTATGATTATTTTGTGTAGTCCTCTTTCAATCCCCCACCACTCTTCCCTCAAATAGGAAAAATCTCAAGCAAAGGAAGAATATCACCTTGAGAGGAACGGACTCTCTTTTCCTTTCTGAGTTTTTCGCACTACAATTTCCCATTTTATAATGAAAAGACATGTCAGCCTTAAGAAACATGTTATCTTTCCTTCAAATTTGCTATGGTTTAGCAAGTATAATGATAATTATTATCATAATGATAGCTAGTACTTAAATCAAGATTTAAGTTTTATAAAGCACTTTACAAATATTATTTCATTTGTTCCTCACAACCACTGGGGAAGGTAGAGGCTATTATTATCCCCATTTTAAAGATGGAAGACATTGAGAATAACAGAGTTAAGTTACCTGTCCAGGGACACATAAGTAGTGGATGTTTGAGGCAGGATTCAAAATAAGGTTTCACTAATTGCAAGTCAAGAGCATTAGCCACTGTATCACCAAGCTGCCTCAAAGAATATTAAAAGAACTGGATAATGCCAAAGTGATTGGCTGGTTTTAGAGATGAAGATACTAAGATCTAGAAAGGGGAAATAACTTGTCCAGGGTCACAAAATTTGTACATGTATAGGTCAAGATTGGGATACAGGCATTCTGGCCTCATGTACAGTGTTTTGTTCTGTTTAATTTTTGGTTACCATGTTTCCTCCTATAACAGGCTGCCAGGCAGATATTCTAGGTTAATTATTGTTTTTAAATAATATTTTAGTTTTCCCCAGTAACATGTCAAGAAGATTTTTAGCATTCATTTTTATAAGATTTTGATTTCCAAATTTTTCTCTCTCCCTTCATCCCTTTCCCTCTTCTGAAAATAGTAGGTAGTTTGATTTGGTTTATACATATGCTATCATGTAAAAATATTTCCATATTCATCACATTTGCGGAAGAAGAAACAAATCTAAATGGGAAAAAGCATGAGAAAGAATAAAGTAAGCAAAAAAAATATGTTTTCATCTTTATCCATAGTCCAATATCTGGATAGGGATAGCATTTTCATTGTACTTGTCTTGGATCATTGTATTGCTTAGAAGAGCTAAGTCATTCAAAGCTGATCTTCATGCAATGTTGCTGTTATTGTATACAATGTTCTCCTGGTTCTGCTCGCTTCACCTCTCATCAGTTCATACAAAACTTTCCAGGTTTTTCTGAAATCTGTTTATTCATCATTTCTTATATCACAATAGTATTCCATTATATCCATATACCATAGCTTGTTCAGTCATTCCCAACTAATGGGCATCTCCTCAGGTTCCAGTGTTTTTCCACCACAAAAAGGGCAGCTATAAATATTTTTGCACATGTAGATCCTTTCCCCTTTTTTATGATCTCTTTGGGATGCAGACCTAGTAGTGATATTGCTGGGTCAAAGGATATACAGAGCTTTATACACCCTTTGGGCATAGTTCCAACATTTATCATTTTCCTTTTTTGTCATATTAGCCAATCTGATAAGTGTGAGGTGATACCTTAGAGTTGTTTAATTTGAATTTTTCTAATCAAAAGTGTTTTGGAGCACTTCTTCATATGCCTATAGATAGTTTTGATTTCTTCATCTGAAAACTGCCTCTTCATATCCTCTGACCATTTATCAATGAGGGAATGGCTTATATTCTTGTAAATTTGACTCCATTTTCTATACATTTGAGAAATGAAGTCTTTATCAGAGACACTTGCTGTAAAGATTATTTTCCAGCTTTCTGCTTTCCTTCTAATCTTAGTTGCATTGGTTGTGTTTGGTTAAAAAAAAACACTTCCTACTTTTTTCTTCTACCTCTCTTATATGATTTGTAAGCTCTTTTTTAGGCTTCTGGGCTTGACACCACTTTCCATTTTTCTTTGGGTTTTTGCCCATAGATGTTTTGATGTTGTTGCACTCTTCTGAGTTTGTGTCTTGGTCTTTCCTGTCACCATAATAACTTTCTATGGTCAGATTCTTTTTGGTTGTTTTTGGAGTATCATTTTTAGGGCTTTTTCCTTTCTTTTAAATTTGATTTCTGCTCTCAGGATGGAAAGGGCACTGTCTCTGGCTTCTTGTGCCAGTGGCTGCAGACCCTGGATGTTTACCTGGTGTTGCACTGATGTTGCCCTGCGGTTCATGGGGGCCCTTGTGTCTGGTGCTATGATGAGGAGGTGGGGTGGGTGGTGGGTGGTGGGTGGTGCTGTTGGAGGCCATAGGGGTCTGGTACTTTACCTGGTACTGAGATGAGGCCCTAGTGGTTGTGTCTGGCATGTCCTGATGCCCAGTGGAGTGTTTCTGCATTATCCTGGGGCTACACTGAAGCACATGGCAGTCCTGGAATCTGGAGTCTGCTGATTCCCCTGACTATGCTAAGGTATATGGGGGTTGGGCTGGTGTTGGTCTTTGTCTGTTCTACTACACTGAGGTTCAGGATCTCCCACTGGTTTGCTGGGATGCTTCCCATCCTGGAATGCGTTCCCCTTTTACCCAAATGAGACAAGGTCTTTTTTGTCAATCTTCCAAGTTTCTTGGGTTAAAATATTGTTTTGCCCCATCTTTTTGTTGGTTCTGCTATTCCAGGATTTGTTTTGGGGCACTATTTCATGGTTGTTTAGAGATGAATGTAGGAGAATTACAATGATTTATTGCTTATTCTTCCATCTTGGCTCCTGGAAGTCTGTTCTCTCCACATTTTCATATGAAGTGAGAAGCCTTATTCAAAATACTATATTACAGATTTTGACTGAATCAAGCTTATTCCAAGAAATCCATAGTAATTCTGCTTCTGGTTGGGCAAGAGAGCAATGACTTCTGTATTATTTCCATTTTTCTTTCTTTCTCTTTGCTCTACACTCCTCTGATGAAAACTTTCTATCCTGCTCTCTCATTCCTCCTGAAACTATTCTTTTTCTTCCTTTTGACCTCTAGTCCCTTCACTCCTGCCCATTTACTTCATCACCTCTACTGTGGTATTACCTCCTTTTACAGTATTGATTACATAATTCACTTGTTCAACTATATATTCCTCTACCTTTGAGTCTTACTCACTCTTGTTTCTTCTTCTTCTTCTTCTTCTTCTTCTTCTTTTTCTTCTTCTTTGTCATCCTATTTGACTGCTCTTTCTCATGTTCCATTTTTGGATCAGCATCTGTCTTAATCTTATTGTGAGAGTTTTGTCCAGGGTCCTCTTTTCTTTTGTTATACTTGTTCTCTTATTGATCCCAGTTTCCATGGGTTCCATAATCTCCCTAATCAAATGACAAAATCTATAAATCTAGCCCTAATCTCTCTCCTGACATCCAGTTCCATATCAGCAACTGCCTACTGGATTTCCATGTAGACAACTTAATGACATCCCAAACTCAACATGTTTAAAAACAGAACTCATTATCTTCCTACCCTCACTCCTCTAGTAAACCCCTCCCTTAAACTTTATTCTTTCTTCTGTGGGTCATACCCTCCTTCCATTTACCTTCATTCAAAACCTGTCTCATCCTTAACTCTTTCCTCTCTCTCTCACATCCTCTGCCAACACTTCTTAAGTCTTGTTTATTCTAAAAACATTCTTACATCCATCTTCACTGCACTTTCAAAGTCACTAAATTAGAGTATACACCTATCACCTTTTATTTGGATTATTTTAGTAGCCTCATAATTGGCCTCCTTGCTTAAAATCTCTCCCTCTCCTTCTCCATATTATTACCTATTCTATGACACAAGTGTGACAAGTAGCCTCCATCTGTGTCTTTCCATTGAGTTCCAATGACTCTGGAGGAGAAAGAGGCTGATGGCATTGCAAAGTCCTGCCTCACTTAAGTCTTATTCACTTGCAAATCAAGACATCACCTTACTGTTGGCATCGGTCCTCTTCAAGAATGAAAGATGAACAACAACAACAATCTATGACCATAAATAGCCCTACTCAAGAATCTTCAATGCTTCCTCTTTTTTCTAGGATAAAATAAAAACTCCTCATTTCCACATTTAAAGCTTCCATAAACTGATTCCCATGTACCTTTCCAGAATTCTTTCATTTTGTTCCTCTTCACATTCTATAATCTAGTCAAGTTGTACTTTTAGCCATTCAATGAAGTTGATTCTCCATCTCCCATCTACGTGCTTTCGCAAAACAAAACAAAACAAAACAAAAAACACTTTCCTCATTCCTTTCCTCATGTGTTAGCATCTTCTCTTCCCTCAAATTATCTTGTTTTATTTGTGCATATGTTGTTACTGAAGCTCTACCCTTCCTGAATAGAATATAACTTCTTTGAAGACAACTAACTTTCCATTAAGTCTGTTTCTCACACATAGCACAGTGTTTAACTTTTATGTACTGGATGGAACTGAACATGTTGGCCAATTAGTTTACATAAATCAATGCTTCAATATGAATCATCTTTGTAATTCATGAAAACATATCTTATTGAGATGTTGTTCACAGTTGTTTTAATTACTTATACAAAAGAAGATCAGAATGATTCAATAGGATCGCAGCCTCAAAGATTAAATCAGTACTCAAAAGGAAAAGAAAAAGTCAACAAAAGAGGAGTTGCCTAGAGATAGGCTTAAAAACATTCAGTGGAGGTCAAAGGGACCATTTAATCACAGAACCAGACAAGCACATCTACAAAGTGCTAGACTAATGGCAAAGATACATGCTTCATTAAAAATAAAAGTTACCAAACCAGTCGTCCTGATTTTGTAAAGAATATAAAACCCTTAGAACTTTTGGCAAATAAAAAATCCCTTACACGTACACACACATGAACACACACACACACACACACGCACACACACATGCACACATTTACAGCATTTACCAAAGCACCAGTATTCTGTCAGACAATAAAGGATATATATGATCCCCTTTTTTTAGGGGGGAAGGCAAGCAATTGGGTCACACAGCTAGTAAGTGTGTCAAGTGCCTGAGGCCACATCTGAAGTCCTCCTTACTCCAGGGCCAGTGATCTATTCACTGCACCACTTAGCTGCCCCTATATGACCCTTTGATAATTTGATATCATGCCATTTAGTACAGATATGTTTAATATTGATATTACTTCATTATATATGGTTTCTTTCAGCAAAATGTAGTTTCCTTGCTTATCCCTTTTAATCAGGTCAATTTCTGCTTTTGGTTTGTCTGCAATCATGCTTGTTACCCCTGCCTTTTTGACTTTAGCTAAAGCATAATAGATTCTGCTATGCTTTATTTTAACTCTGTGTGTGGGTCTCTGTTGCAAGTTGCAAGTTTTTTGTAAACAACATATTGTTGGATTCTGGTTTCTAATCCATTTTGCTATCCACTTATGGGTTTTATGAATGACTTCATCCTATTTGCATTCACAATCATGATTACTAATTATTCATTTCCCCCATCCCATTTTCTTCTGTTTATCCTTATCTCTCTCTTTTTATCCTATCCTTCCTCTCTAAAGTCTGTTTTGCTTCTTAGCACTACTTTCTTTTATCTGCCCTCCTTTTTTTCAGCTCCTGCCTTTCCCTTTTCCCCTTTCCCACCAACTTTCCTGTTGGGCAAGAGAGAACTCTATTGGCAATTGTGTGTGTATGTGTGTGTGTGCGTGTACATATACATACACACATATCTTTATATCTTTTCCTTCTTTAAACCAACTTAGATGTGAGTACAATTAAAATAATGCCTGCCTCCTCCCAGTATTTTCTCCTCTACTGTAAAAGCTTTTCATTGCATGCCTCTTTTATGTGAGATCATGTCCCCCATTATTTCTCTCTTTCCCTTTTTCCCAGGGCATCCATCTTTCTTGTCTAATTTTTTTTATATCATCCATATATAATCAACTCAGTCCTGCCCCCTTATTCTACATAGAATCCTTCTGTCTTAATAATGGTAAAGGTCTTAGGACTTACAATTGTCATCACATTTAGAACGGTAAAGAGTTTAAGCTTATTGAGTTCCTTATTTCTTTTAGAAACTTCAATTTTTTTGAAGTGGTATCTTTTTAAAATTTTTTTAAAATTAAATTTAATGTTTATTTTTAGTTTACATCATTCATTTCCACAAGATTTTGAGTTACAAATTTTCTCCCCTTTTTCCCCCTACCCACCAACCCAAAACTGCAATACCATAGTATGCCCCCTCCCCCAGTCTGCTCTCTCCTATGTCCTCCTCCATCACCCCTCCAACTTTTCAGTAGGGCAAGATGGATCTCCATACCCCAATGCCTGTATATCTTATTTCCCAGTTGCATGTAAATAATAATAATAATTATATATATATACCAGTTGCATGTAAATAATAATAATAATTATAAATATATATATATTTTAAACATTTTATTTTAAAACTTTGAGTTCCAGATTCTGTCCCTTCCTCCCTCATCACCTACCCTTAGTGGGAAGATAAGCAATTCAATATAGGATGTATGTGTGTAGTTATGCAAAACATTTCCATAGTAGATATGTTGTGGAAGACTTACTATATTTCCCTCCATCCTATCCTGCCCCCTACTTGTTCTATTCTCCACTTTGACCCTGTCCCTTTACAAAAGTGTGTGCTTCTAACTACCCTTCACCCCCAACCTCCCCTCCCCTCCATTATACCCCCTCTCATCTCCTTCCCCTATACTCTCCTGTAGGGCAAGACACCCAATTTAGTGTGTGTGTTGTTCCCTCCCTAAGGCAAATTCAATGAGAGTAAGGTTGACCCATTCCCTTTTGACTTCCTGTTCTTCCCTCCATTGTAACAGTTATCCCTTGCCTCTTCTATATGACAGTATTAAACCCATTCTGTCTCTCCCTGTCTCCTCTCATTCTATTTCTCTCCCACCTCTCAATTACACCTTTTAAAATATCATCCCTTCTTATTAAATTGATCCTATGCCCTCTGTGTATGTACACATATATACACACGCTCACATATGTATTCACATGCATATATATATATATATATATATATATACCCTCCTATATAGACATATGTGTATGTATACATATATGTACATTTATATTCCCTTCAACTATCCTCATACTGAGAAAAGTTTCATAAGTTACAATTATCACTTTTCCATGTTGGCATGTAAATAGTTCAACATTGATAAGTTCCTTATGATTTCTTTTCCATGTTTACCTTCTCATGCTTCTTGTATTTGAATGTCAAATTTTCTATTCAGTTCTGGGTTTTCCAGCAAGAATGCTTGAAAGTCCTCCACCTCATTGAGTGACCATATTTTCCTCTGAAACATTATTCTCAAAATTGCAGGGTAGGTGATTCTTGGTTTTATTCCTAGCTCCCTTGATCTCCAGAATATCATATTCCAGGCCATTCAATCTCTTAATGTAGAAGCTGCTAGATCCTGGGTTATCCTGATTGTGTTTCCACAATATTCAAATTGTTTCTTCTTGGCAGCTTGTAATATTTTCTCCTTGATCTAGGAACTCCGGAACCTGCCAATAACAATTCTAGGAGTTTTCTTTTTGGGATCTTTTTCGAGAGGTGATTGGTGAACTCTTTCAAATTGTATTTTGCCCTCTGGTTCTAAAATATCAGGGCAATTGTCCCTGAGAATTTCTTGAAGGATGATTTCTAGGTTCTTTTTTCTGATCATGGCTTTCAGGTAGTCCAATAATTTTTAAATTGTGTCTCCTGGATCTATTTTCCAGGTCAGTGGTTTTTTCAGGGAGATATTTCATATTGCCTTCTATTTTTTCATTT
>CM053587.1:74562543-74583399 GCA_028646515.1 Pseudochirops corinnae
TCTGGCAAATTCGACTTTTTAAGGCATTCTTCTCCTCATTGGCATTTTGGGCCTCTTTTAGCATTTGAGTTAATCTATGTTTTAAGGTATATTTTCTTCAGTCAGGTTATTGACTCTCTTTTCATGATTTTCTTGCATCATTCTCATTTCTCTTCCCAATATTTCCTCTACTTCTCTTATTTGGTTTTCAAAATTCTTCTTAAGCTCCTCTATGGCTTGTAAGAAGTTTACATTTTTCTTGGAAGCTTTTGGTGCCGGAGTTCTGACTGTGTCATCTTCCTCCTGTTCCATGCTTTGATCTTTTTTGTCCCCAAAAAAGGAATCTAAAGTTGGATGGTTGAGCTTGTTTTGCTTCCTTTGCTTGCTCATGTTGTCAATCAATTAATTTGATTTTTGAGCCACAGTGGATCTCTGCTTTCAGAGGGGAGAGTTTTGTCCCAAATTGCTGGGGTTTTTGCAGCTGCTGGAGCTATTAGGAGGCACAGTCTCTGCAGCTCCCACCAGCTTTGGCTCACTGAAAACGCACCTCAGGACCACCACCCAAGACCATGATCCATATCCAGGCAGTTCAAGGCAAGAATACTTAGCCTCTGAATGATAGCTTGGCCCCCCTGCAATCTGCAGGCCACAAGCTCTGAAGCAGCCTTGTGGAGATTGTTGCAGGGCTCCTGCTTCTGTTGCTTTCTTGCCCTGGGGGCAGATGGCTGGACCTGCTTTTCTCCCCCAAATTTAGCTGAGTTCCTTAGACCTTTCACTTTGTCCAGGTTTCTTATGGGTTGGTAGTTCTGGAAACTGCCACAGCTGCTGGTGATCCACTCTCTGGAGTGCTCCAGCTGCAGCTTTTCCTGACTGCCCTGGGGCTAAGCCATGGTTTTAGGCCAGGCTGGGCTTGACTCCCAGCACTCTGTGATGAGCCCTTCCCATCCCACTTGCTGAGTTCTCCCAGTGGGAGTTGTGTTTTTCTGTAATTTTGTGGGTTCTGGAGCTCTAAAATTTGTTTAGTCATATTTTATAGCTATTTGAGGTGGTTATGGTGGGAGCTGCGGAGTTCTCCTGCTTCTAGACCTCCATCTAGTCCAATAATCTTTAAATTATCTCTTTTGGATCTATTTTCCAGGTCAGTGGTTTTTCTAATGAGGTATTTCACATTGTCTTCTATTTTTTCATTCTTTTTCGATCTGTTTTATAATATCTTGATTTCTCATAAAGTCATTAGCTTACATTTGCTCCAATCTAATTTTGAAGGAATTAATTTTTTTCAGTGAGTTTTTTGAACTTTCTTTTACATCTGGTCAATTCTGCTTCTTAAGGCATTCTTCTTCTCATAGGCTTTTTGGATTTCCTTTGCCATTTGAATTAGTCTGTTTCTTTAGGTGTTATCTTCTTCAGTATTTTTTTGGGTCTCCTTTAGCAAGCTGTTGACTAGTTTTTCATCACTCTCATTCTTGTATCACTCTCATTTCTCTTCCCAATTTTTCCTCTACTTCTCTTATTTGATTTTCAAAATCCTTCTTGAGCTCCTCCATGGCCTGTGAGCAGTTCATATTTTTCTTGCATGGTTTTGGTGCAGAAATTTTGACTTTGTTGTCTTCTTATGGTTCTACATTTTGATTGTCTTTGACACCAAAGAACAATTCTATAGTATGGTTTCTCTTCCTCTGTTTTCTCATCTTGCCAGCCAATTACTTGATTTTTGAGCTCTTTGTCATGGTAGAACTCTGCTTCCAGAGTGGAGAGTGCTATGTCCCAAATTTCTAGGGTTTTGTGCAATTGTTGTCAGAGCTTTTTCTAGGCATCTGCCTCAGAAATGTAAGGACAATACCCTCTCCACAGCTGTCACAAGCTCTGCAATGCCAGTGCTCCTCCTCACCCCAGGACCACCACCTAAAACTGCGACCCAGATCCAAACAGGACAAAGCAAGTGAATCCTACCTCAGTGCCAGCAAAGAGATTCCTGCATTTGCCCTCTGATCAGCTGCTTCATTCCCCCACCATCTGTGGATCTAGGGCTCTGGAAGCAGCTGCCAAAGTGGCTACAACTGCCACCATCTCAACCACCCTGGAGGCAGGGGCCAGACTGCCCTCTTCTCTTACCCAGGTCCAACAGAGTTTCCCCACTGACCTTTTACTTTCTCTTTGGCATTTATGGGTTGAGAAGTCTAGAAACTCATAGCTGCCAGTTATTCAGTCCCCTCAGGTCTGCTCTGGCTGGTCTGTGCCACCACAGCCCACACTGGACTGTGCTCCACTCCCAGCCTGGAGCAATAGACCCTTCTTGTCAGACTGCCAGGCTTCCTTCCGCAGCAGATTTGTTTCACTCTGCCACTTTGGGGGTTCTGTAGCTCTAAAATTTGTTTGGAGTTATTTTTCACAGGTATTGGAGGTGGTTGGGGCAGGAATTTAAGCAAGTTCCTGCTTTTACTCCACCATCTTGGCTCCCCGCTCTGGTTTTTTCATCAGGAATGCTTGAAAGTCCTCTATTTTATCAAATATTAATTTTTTCCCTTGAAGGATTATACTCAGTTTTGATGGATAGGTCATTCTTCATTTTAATTCCAGCTCTTTTGTTTTCCAGAATACCTTGCTTCAAGTCCTCCAGTCCTTTAACAGGGTGGCTGCTAAATTTTGTGTGATCCTGACTATGTCTCCATGGTATTTTAATGGTTTCTTTCTAGCCTCTTGAAGTATTTTCTCTTTGACCTGGGAGCTCTGGAATTCGGCTATCATATTACTGGGACTTTTCATTTTGGGATCTTTCAGGCAGTAATTAATGGATTCTTTCTATTTTACCTTCTGGTTCAAAAATATTGGGACAATTTTCCTTCATAGTTTCTTGAAATATGATGTTTAGGTTTTTTTCTTAATCATGGCTTTCACTTACTCTCATAATTTTTATATTATCTATCTTAGATATATTTTTAGGTCAATTGTTTTTCGAATGAGATATTTCTCATTTTCCTCTATTTTTTAATCTTTTGACTTTATTGTTTCTTGATGTTTCATATAATCATTAGCTTCCACTTGCCCAATTCTAATTTTTAATTAATTATTTTTTGAGTGAACTTTTGTACTTCTTTTTCCATTTCACCAATTTTGTTTTTTAAATGTTAGTTTCTTTAGTATATTTTTGTCCCTCATCAAATTGCTGTCTTAATATTTTTTTCCTTTGCTTTCATTTCTTTACTTAATTTTTCTTCTATCACCCTTATTTGAGTTTCAATATTATTTTTAGCTCTTCCAGGAATTCTCGTGGGCTTGTGTCCCATTCACATTTTATTTGAGGCTTTGCTTGTAGCTATTTTGACCTCATCTTTGACCTTATCTTCTTTAAGTTTGTGTCTTATCTTCCCTGTCATCATTGTAGCTTTTTATGGTTAGGATCTTTTTTTGGTGTTTACTCATTTTTCCATCCTATTTCTTGATTTGGAATTTTGTGTTAATGTTGGGCTCTATTCCTAGTGTAGGGTTATAAAGACACTGTCTCAAGCTTCAGACTTTTCTTGCACAGCTATTTTCAGAGCTAGTTGTAGGGTTTTCGAAGTTTTCAGTGCTTCCAAGTTTGTGTGCTCTGGAGATACATGTGGTTACTGTTCTCCTGCTCTGCACTCTGGTCTTTATCCAGGAAGGACACCTGATCCCTTGGATATGCAACAGATACTGCTTCTCAGAGTTCCTGCTCCCTTATGGCCAGTAACAATATTGTTCATCAGGGTCCCTGATCTCTTGTGACTGGAAGTCATACTGTGCCTCAGAGCTTCCACTCCCTTTTGACTAAAAGTGTTCCTCTCTGCCCTTTAACTATGACTCAGAAGTGGGTATAAGCAAAGGCATTGCCAAAAAATCAATGTTTCTGTGCCCAGTGCTAGCATAGGAGTACACTGTAATCCCTTTCTGACCAATTTCTAGGTCCCTTGATTGTTTCTGGCTTGATAGCTTACCACCTAGTCCTACCACTGGTGTTTTATCCATTTGGGTTCAGTGCCAGCCTCCTTCCCCGTATCACAGATTCCTCTTTCCAACATCCTATATTGTCTTGGGCCAGAAAAGTGTCTTACTCTGACCTGTATTTTGACTTTGCTACTCCAGAATTTTATTTGAGGCATTATTTTAAAGTTGTTGGTAGGTAGTGTTGGGAGAGTTCATCTGAGCACTTTCTCTACTCTACCATCTTGGCTTTGTCAATGGACATGATGTATGGTCTTCTTACCCAAACCCATATGAAGTAATGACAATGTTCAGCTGGTGTCTTCTTTCCCCAAAGTAAACACACCCAATGTTACCCCCTTTCTTCTCAATAGCTCAGATGTGGTCTTTCTATCAGTCAGTTTTACTGAACTTTCAAGAAAAAAAAAAAAGAAATGTGGTAAATTATGCCAACAATTGATTTAGGTACAATTTTGGTACATCAGGTTATTCATAACAGGACAGAGTCAAGGCTAACAGGGGTGTATTTCCAGTACTTATCAGTCAATATTTATGGAGTTGCCAGTTTGTACAGAATACTGTTTTGAGTGTCATGGGGAGGAAGAGGAAATAAAAAGAAGATGATTATCTCAGGCCTCTATGATCTTTATCATTTATAGAGGGTTAACTAAGTAGCATACGAAATAGAGTCCTGGAGTCAGAATCAAGAAGACCTAAGCTTGATCCTTCTTGAGTTTTTTACTAGCTGTGTGACCCTGGGCAAATCACAACTTCTCTCAACTTCATTGTCCTCATCTATAAAAACAAGCACAAATAAGATTGTTGTGAAAATGAAGTCAGATAACATATGTAAAATGCTTTGCAAACTTTAAATCCTTTTATCAATGCTAGCTATTAGTAGTAGTCTTATTATTATGCATGTTAGTTTCAAATTCCAGATACTGAGAGCTTCACATTATTTCCTTTCCAAGAAAGAAGCAATAATCAATGGAAGAGAAAATCTTTCTCATCCTTAGTGTGAGCCACTCACCAATTCACTCACAGTGAGTTGTGTAATAAATTCTATCTAACAAATAGAAAAAAGAAAGCTGATTCATCCAAGATGCAGCTTTTATAGGCAAAGGGAGCATGGTCAAAATATTAGCAGATGCTAGTAAAGTTTAGTATTTACGAGGCTGGAAAAGACCATCACATGAAACGGAAGTTCGCTTCTGAGAAGAAAATCATAAATGTACCCTCTGAAGCTGAGCGTATTGTACTCTGAAACCCTCTTGAAAGAAATCCAAACTGATCAAATGTGCCATTTATCTAAAAACATTCATTGTTCAACAATTCACAGAGAAGGAAAATTCTAGTAAAGAACCAGACTTGACACAAAATATCTGTCAGCACATAGAGCCATGTGCAGACCTGATCATGTTGTAATTGTTTCTGTCAGACTGACTTCTGCTTTGGTCTGATATGTTCCTATGGGTAAACAGAAGGGACCCTACAAGCTGATGAAAATACCTAGCTTTGACAGGTATTTGTCACTTAACATGTACATTTGCCTGTGTGTGTGTGTTTTGTGAGTGTATATTTTGTGTGTTTCTGTGAGTGTTTGTGTATCTTTTGTATGTTAATCTCCCAACAGGGAATTTTCCAGAAAGACTTCAACTCCCTGCTTCAGATTGAAGTACATGGTGTCATCTGTTCCCATTTGAAGTCTGGGAAGAAAAAATAAAGCCAGAGGCCAATAGAGCAGATGCTTTTAATTACCTTGCTCAGAGACAAAGTTATAGAGGTCTCTAATAAGAGAAAATCTGAAAAAGGTGTCAATCCCACATATCACAAAGGGGCCATAATTTCTGTAGCTTAGTTTATGTTAGGAGCAAAGGACAGAAGAGGATTGATAGAAATGAGAGGGGCACAACTTCTATATATTCAGATAGACTTTCCTTGGATCAGAAAATCCATTTAATTTATTTTTATTATTTATTTTGAGCAATATCACCTTCCACATACACACACACATATTAAATGATAGATTCATTGATAGTCACACAAAGGAAACAAACCTTCTCTTGTAACAAAGAAAAGTAGTTAAGGAAATGCCTGATATGGGGAGCTCATCCTAATGTCTATAATATCCTGCCTCCCTCTTTCACTTTCAGGTGAAATGAAGGAGGTTCATTTCACTGTTTATTCTTTAGGCCCATCATTACTTTTTCAGCTATTCAGACTTTGGTTTCCTTTCAGTAATCTTTCCATTGTGATTACTGTAGCCATGTAGCCTTCCAGTTCTTGTTTCATTCTAACCTGGTCCATATAAATCTCCCCATGTTTCTCTGAACCCCTCATCCTCTGTCATTCATATAGAAGAGGCAGAATACTTTACAGTGGTGGAGAAAGTAGTAGAGCAGCTAGAGGTAGAGCAAAGAAAATCAACATTCAAGTCCTTTCTCTTATACAGACTGTGTGACCGTGATCAATCCAGGCAAACTCTCAATGCTAGGCAGTTCTCTCCAGTGGTTCTCAACCTTCCTAATGCCGCGACCCTTTAATACTTGCATGTGGGCGCATCTGCATGTGGGCGGACCAGCCTAGAGACAGATAGAGTAGTGGCGTCTGGCTTCCTAAGACCATTGGAAATATGTGTTTTCCAATGGTCTTAGGCAACCCCTGTGAAAGGATGGTTCGACCCCCAAAGGGGGCACAACTCACAGGTTGAGAACCGCTGCTTAAGCTTATGAGGCACAAAAGGGCTGGCTTGCATTGGGAGAGGCAGTTTCCTTATTTGGCAGTTCCGTATATTGATGAAACTGTAGCTAGATCTAGTTCCTTTCCCAACATTCACTTCTTTTTCTTAAAAGAGACATAGAATTTTATTTGAATGAGTATATTCCATCACACTTTTTTCACATTTCATGATTGGATGTTATTTTTTCTTTTATTTCTGTAAATTTGTTTATTCATTTTAAATTTAAATACAAAATGAGAAAAAAAGAACATTTCCACATACACAGCAGAACATAAGGGAGGTTTAAATATAAAACAATAAATTTCCATTTCAAGAAAATCTATGTAATAAAAACAAAGCCACAGAGGTTTTCTTTGCTCCTTTCTAGGTTTTCTTTTGTTCTCTTCTGTACACTTTTTACTTTTTTTTTTTCTCCTCCCCACCCTAAAGAAGGCTACAATTAAATGCAGGTATATATACACATAGATAGATAATCTATAAACAGACACACACATATATGTACACATATACACTCATATGCATATATGTAAAAACATACTTTGCATATTTCCACTTGTCATCTCTTTTCTGGAGGTGGATAACATCTTCCTTCATTGGTCCAAGTCTTTCCATGCTTTTCTAAATCAACCAGCTCATCATTTCCTACACCACAGCAGTATTCTGATTTAATCACATCCTATCTGGGAGATTGTCTATGAAAGTTTCTTCTTAATTTTCTATTTTTGGCTACATTAGTTTTATTTATACAAGAACATTTTAATTTAAAAATAATCAAAATTAGCCATTTCATACTTCAATAATATTCTCACTTTATAATGTAGTTTAAGGTCTAATATTGCTGAATCTCCTTCCTTTACATTCCCTCCCTCCTGCCCGGTTTCTTTGAAATTCCTGACCACTGTTCTCCCAAATGAACTTTGTTATTTTTTTTTCTAACTCAGCAAGATAATTTTTCAGTAATTTAATTGGGATTGCATGGAATAAATAGATTAGCTCAATAAAATTGTTGTTTTTTTAAATGTTGGTGTTATCTACCCATGAATAACAAACATTACTCCAATTATTTAGATCTAACTTATTTGTATAAAAAGTGTTTTATGTTTATGTTCATGTAGTTCCTGTGTCTGTTTTGGCAGATATACTTTCAGGTACTTTATACTGTCTAGTTATTTTAAATGGTCTAAAACAATATTGAATAATATTGGTGACATATAATATAGTTTTCCTATTTTCCTCTTTTAATTAAATCTACTTTAGCTTTAACTTTGTCTGAGATCATGATTATTACCCCTGCCTTTTTACATAATAAATTCTATTCCAATGCTTTATTTTATCTTTATGCATATTTTTCATTTTTACTGTATTTCCTGAAAGCAACATATTGCTGAATTCCTATTTTTATTCTGCTGTCTATTTCCATTTTATGGGTAAATTCATCCCATTCACATGCTAAGCTATAATTACCTGTCATACATTTCCCTCCTTCCTATTTTTCCTTGCTATCCTTCTCACTGTATTTATTCTATTCCTCCTCTAATTTGCTTCTACTCACTAGCTTGCCCTCCTATTCCTTTACCTACCCACCTCAACAAAAGTCCCTCCCTTATCCTTTTCCTGACCTTATCCCCTAATCCTCTTATTTCTTTCTGAATTCCAAAGACTTTTATACATATACATACACATCCATACATAATACATATACATACACACACATATATATGTATACAATATATATTGTACACACACATACTATATATATATATATATTGTTCCTCTTTAACCTATTCACCAACAGAGTAAGGTTCCTGTACTGTCCACCCTCCCCCACAACCTCACCTCAACCCCCTCCTGCAACTGCTTATTCTGTATCAATTACTGATAGTTTTTGAAAGACCTTGCTGCTCTATTCATGCTACTAGGTTACTGGACTTCACCAATCACCTCCTGTTCTGGTGACTCATTTGTTATGCACCAACTTGTCCTTATTTTTGGAATCCTGCTAGCTGAAACTGAGCTGAAGGCAAACTTAGGTTGAGGCTATAAGAAAGTCATTTCAGGAAGCTAATCAATGCTACGAGTCATCAACCAGAACACAAGCAGACTAAACAAGAAGCCACAGAGGTAGTGTAAAAATACCCCATACAAAGGAACAGGCAAAAGTAGAAATCTATCCCAAGTTGAATTTGTCTTGAACAAGACACTAAGACAGATGGAGAGAAATTTTTAAAGACTAGAACTGAAAGACTGATGTTAAAGTAATGGAGAAGGTGGATGAAAATGGATATGTGATTGCACATGTGAAATCTTTCACAGATGAGTGTTATTTCACAGACTCTCTTTAATGGAGAGTTGGTACTGGGTAGCCACCCCTATCTCAACTTTTTAATGGAACTACCATAGCAATATCAAAAGTTCTGACATCAACCACTTATATCTCTGCCTATGGCTTACCACTATACTTTTGGGTGACCTAAACTGCTGAGTTTTTCCTTTAAAATTTCCTGATGGACTTATCTTGTCTCCAAGTCCTAGTCATTCCCAGTCTGACCTGTCCCTCTATTTCCAGGGGCTGGAAAGAATCCTTGCCACTCCTTCGTTTGGATAATCACTGCTGATTTCTTTCCAATAGCTCAACCAATTATCCAAAGGTAGCAACAACTAGGTGGTGCAATGGATAGAGAGCTGACAGAAGACTTCAATTGAATTCCGGCCTCAGACAAGGCCCTGGAAAAGTCACTTAACCCTGTTTGCCTCAGTTTCCTCATATGTAAAATGAGCTGGAGAAGAAAATGGCAAACCACTACAGTAACTTTGTCAAGAAAACCTCATGACTGAAACAACTGAGCAAAGCAACAGCTTGGAATTAGAAGATTCTCTATCTCAAAATTGCAGGGTTACCTTAGGACTCAACATCAGGCCCAGTCAGCTTCACCATACAGATCTGCTTGTTTTCTTTTCCAAAGTCTAGGGAGCCAGTCTGTTTTAATTTGCTTACATCCAACTGTGAAGTTTAGCAATCCCCATCCTATCCAAGGGGCACACCAACTATTGTGAGTGGTAAGGGAAGAGAAGGGTACATTGGGAAGAGAGGAAGAGGAAAATATTCTCCTCTGATGTATTTCTGGTTTCCAGACAGTTCGTTCAAGGATATTAACACTGAGGGACATAACAGTATGTAATTCAATAAAGAACATAGATAATTGCAATAAGACAATTGCAAATGCAGTTTTCTTTGTCTTTGGGATCTCCAAAAATTTCAGAATGTGCATTAAATTCCACATATTTAATTCTAGGTCAGAGTATCATAGATTTATAGCTGGAAGGGATCAGAGTAGTTCATTAGGTTCAACCCTGTCATCTACATGGGAAAACCGAGTCCTATTGGGGTGCATTGACCAAGGTCATATAGTTAGTAATAAAATCAAAGAAAGAAAAATGAATGAACAATGTATATCAATTTAAAGAAATTCAATAGGCTTTATAAAGTCACAGTAAGTTGACGGATACAGTCTTAGTCTCTTGATTCTAGTTTTATTATTCTTTCCATGACCCCATTTGATCTATGCAATTCTTTAATAAGGGAAGCTCCTCATTCACATTTATAGAACACTAAGTTCTATAAAGAAGATTCTTCATGACGGCCCTATAAGGTAGGTAATGGCAAGTATTATCCCCATTTTAAAGATGAGTGGACTGAAAATGAGAGAAGTTATAACTTGCCCATTGTCATATAACTAGTAGCTAGCATAGCCAGGAATCAAGCTGAAGGTTTCTGATTGTAAGTCAATTTTTTTTTTCATTACAATATTATTCCTTCCAAGAATCTCTTTGCTTAAGGAAGCTGCCCTTTGTACGTTGCATTACTATTCCCCTTTCCTAGGCTGCTCCTTATTGTTTGGGGGTGGATTATAACTCAAATATCTCCATTAATGTGAGCCAATCCTACTTCACTCTTCTGAAATATTTGGAAGGTATATAAAACCCTTGTCATGTATAACCCTTAAGAATCTAGGAGTAAGAAGAGAACCAGACAAATTACAGTATGTTAGAGTTGGGAGGGACCTCAAAGACTACCCAGTTCAATTCATTTACTGAAGGAATCCTTTCTACAACATTAATTTCAGAGATAGGAGAGATAATGAATGAGTGAATCAAGGAAAGAATAAATGAGTCAATGAAAGAAAGGCATTATTTATTAAGTGCTCACTATACTGCTAAGCATTATGCTCAGCACAAAGGTTTCTCTCTCTTCTCTGTTGCCCCATTATTTAATAGCAAATGCCTTCTAATGGATGAATCTAACTGCCTACCAGAGATTTGAAAAAAACACTCCCTGAGCAAATCTTACATATATCCCTGGCAATATTTTCTGAAAGCCTGGCTGGAAGTATAATGAAGTGGAGAATAGAGACAGAAGCACTTCACATTTCTTGCAGGTACTTCTAGAAGGGTGTGGGTGTGGGTGTGGGTGGCACATGTGTTGTTCTGGGCCTGTAGGTCAAGTTTCGTGCAGAGACCAGGATCATCAGATCCATTTGTGAGGCATTATAGCACGAAAGTAACTTCCTAGGTTTCCCCTTAAATCACAGAATAAGTTCTTTCTCTGAATGTGTTGATAATAGTTCACCAGTTTCTTGATTTGCCAAGCATTCTAGGGCAATGATCAGTGAGGAAACTGGTCTCTAACCTGTGAATAGCTAGAGCCTCACAAGGCAGAACAAAACAGAAGTGCCAGGAAACAAGTACTTATTTTAAGAGTGGGGAATGTGGTCTTCAGATCTTTTAAAGTTCCCCGGAGAAGAGTTCCACATGCTGGAGTGAAGGCACAGTTTATATACATAAATCACAAGTGGGAAAAATGAGGGGAGGTAGATCATTCCAGAGTCTGAGTGGCTTCCCACAACAAGCCCCCAAGTGCAGGACAATATCCTGTGAGAATAGTTCTCAAGTTGATTGTTTACTAGAGTCTTGGGGTGTGTTACTTGGTGGGGAAGAGGACCAGCATTCTGTGATGGGAATAGGTTCCACAATCTTTGATTTGCTTCACTTAAGGTATAAAGGCACAGGAATATAATGATTGTGAGGGTGTTGTCAAAGGTTTGGTTGATCATTTCAAGCAGAATTGAGAGTTTCTGACTCTCAAGTCAGAAAAGGCAGCTCTGAGAAATATAAATTATTAGTATATTCGTTACACATATCATAATTCCCTTTATACATAAAGATAATCTTTAACATTTGTTTTATAAATTTTGAGTTCCAAACTTTCTCCCTCCCCCCTCCCTTTTTAAGGAGGTTAAAACAGTAAGCAATTTGATAAAGGTTAAATATGTGCAATCATGTAAACACATTTCTATATTAGTCATGTTGTGAGAGAAGAAATAGACCAAAATGAAATACACACACACACAAAAGGAACAAAAGTGTGCTTCGATATGCATTCAGACTTTCTGGATATTGATATTTTCCATCATGAATCTTTTGGACTTGTCTTAGATCATTATGCTATGTGATGAGGAGAGCTAAATCTATCACCATTAATCATCACGTGATCTTGCTGTCACTGTGCACAGTGTTCTCCTGATTCTCCTTACTCCACTCAGCATCAGTTCATGTAAGTCTTTCCAGGTTTTTTCTGAAATCTGCCTGTTTATCATTTCTTATAGCACAATTGTATTCCATTACATTCATATACCACAATTTGTTCAGCCATTTCCCCAGTTGAGGGACAGCCCCATAATTTCCAATTTGTTGCCACCACAAAAAGAGCTACCATAACATTTTTGTACATATGAGTCTTTTTTCCTTTTGTATGATCTCTTTGGGATACATAGCTAGTAGTGGAATTGCTGGGTTAAAGGGTATGCACAGTTTGACTGCCTTTTGGTCATAAAAAACTGGTATTTAATTCAGAACAACACCAGAAACAAATATGATCTTATCAGTGGAAATGACATTGAAGAGGCATTAATATCTGCTTTGCTGCTGTACTCTAAGGACCATGGGACTTCTCCATCTCACAACTGAAATCTTCCATGTGTGTTGTCTTTCCCCCTTGGAATGTGAGTTTCTTGAGACCAAGGGCTGCCTTATTTTTCTATCTGTATTCCCAGTACAGTGCTTTGCACAGGGTAAGTACTTAATAAATGCTTTATTCATTCTTTGGCACCATAATATTTGCAAGTTGCTTTATACAAAACATCCTATTTGATCTTTGCTGCTAGGTAAAACAGACATTACCACCACCATTTAAAAGAAAAAAGTAATATGACTAAGAGAATGTGTGTGTGTGTATGTGTGTGTGTGTGTGTGTGTGTGTGTGTATACATGTAGGTTGTTTTAGGAATCCTATGCAGTAGAACTTACATGTATTATTGTACCCATTTTACAGACAAGCAAATTAAAGCTCAGTTAAGTGACTTACCCATAGTCACATATCTAGGTCTCTGACTCTAAGTCCAATAAATTTTCCATTACCTCATGCTGCTTAAGCAGTCACTCAAAAAAAAGTTTCATAGTCTTAGGATATTTTCTTAATAAACAAGATTTTAAAGGTATATTACTGTTTCTTTGACGGTGGATAACCTCTTCCATCATAAATAGTGTAGTGTTTATCACCAATGTTCTTGGCATTGTTAGATGGTTCAACACCAAAAACTGGCATGACTTGATCAGTGAAAATTACATGAGAGAAGCATAATCACTTGTTTTGCACCCGTACTCAGAGGATCATAAAGCCCCTCCATCTGACTTGAAGCTGAACCTCCTCTAAGTGATATCTCCACCATTAAAATGTAAGCTCCTTGAGCGCAAGGATTATCTTGCTTTTCAGTTTGAAACCTCAACATTTAGCAGAGTGCTTTATACATGGTAAAACCTTGATATATGCTTTGTTCATTCACTCCTGCAAATTTAGATAATGTTGGAGATTTGAGGAATTAAGGAAGAGAAAGTGAGGTCGGTGACTTTGCACAGCCTCCCTCACTTAAATCCAATTCACTAGTAAGTCATGGCCTCCTCTTCCTGATGTCATGATCGTCATAAAGAATGAAGGATAAACAACTTTCTTTCTTTTTCTTTCTTTCTTCCTTTCTCCTATGAACTTTTTTATTTGCAATTTTTAAATTTTAAACTTAAATACAAAATAAGAAAAAAATCAAACTTTTGATAATACAAATACAAAATAAGATAATACAAAATATAAAAGATTTTTTTTAATTGCCATATGTACAGCAGAATATGACGGAGGATTCAAAATATGCAGCAATAAATTTCCATTTCGAGGAAGTCTTTCTAATTAATACTACATACTGTGTTAAGAGGTGTCCATTTTTTCTTTGCTGTCCTGTAAGTTTTCTTTTGTTCTCTGCTGTGCACTTTTTACTTTGTTCTTTTTTCCTCTCCCCCCCAAGAAGGCACAATTAAGTGCAGATATAGCTACGTATACATATATACATATGTACATATATACATAGAGAGACATACACATGTGAAGATACATAAAAAGAGATGCACACATACACTTACACATACATATACTTAGATATCGATAATCATAGTCATATACAGATATATACATTCATATGCATGTATGTAAGACTGTACTATACTTACTTGTCCTCTGTTTCTTTGACGGTGGATAACCTCTTCCATCATAAATACAAATCTTCCCATATTTTTCCGTCCACCAACTTATTTCCTACTCCATAGCAATATTCCCACCTTATACTGTCGAGTTGTTTTAAGTAGTCCAAAACAATCTCTATAAATATGGCTGACACATAGTGTAGTTTCCCTGTTTTTTTCTTTTGATTAAATCTATTTTAGTCTTCTCCTGTGAATTTCTGCCTGGACTTACATAAGACTTCATCATTCAGTGCTTCCATACAGTGAACTCTTCTTGATTTCTAAGGAACATTGTGGTGATTCTTTCTCTTTTGTTGTCTCTTTCCATTTGTTTTTTTCCATTCCATCTCTAGGCAAGTGAAATCAGTATCCATATTCACTTTACTTAGAGCCTATGAAATAACTCAAATTTATGCAAAAGCAAAACAGATATTCATCCTGGGACATCCAGGTTGGTGGTAGTTAGCATATAAATCTTTATTTTAAAAGTTACTGTCTGCTCTAATTCTAACTGTTACTCCACAGAGAAGGACATGAAATTGTACCAAACTATTAATTTCAAAACTCTAACTTATGAGCCAGACAGCTTCATTTTCATTAGTCTCCTGGCACATGCAATGACACAAAGCTTTGTTCTTTTAATTTGACATAAGCACTGTCTGCATAACATTACCCCAAAAATGTTGTTTAGCAATAATATTATGAATATATTATGCCCAGACCCCACCATAACATCATAAGATCTGCACATAAAATCATTGAGCCAATTGTCTGATGCTAAGCAATGTTTTGACATACTCTTTGAGGTCTAGTGACATTAGATCCTCCTAGATCCCAGTTAATATTGTTTCATATAGTATTGAGGGTTTTTTTTTGTTGTTGTTTCATAAAATGTTGCACAAGTTTTTTTTGTATATAACAGTTGCTAAGCTAGTCAATATGCTAAATGCAGTTTCCTCCAAACTACAATTTTTACTAGAGTTTTACAGATATCACAAAATCTGGGTATTCATATTACCATTATTCATCTTTAAAACCAAAGAAAATGTCTTTAGAAGTCAATTTCCTAAGAAAAATCTAAAAGGAAGCTTATCAAGAGACAGCATGGTATCACAAATTGAGTATTGGACTCGAAATCAGTGAGACCTAAGCTCAAATTCTGATTCAGACATTTATTTGCGGGTTGATCCTGGGCAGTCACTTGACCACTCTAGGCCTCATTTTTCTCATCTGTATAATGGGCAGGAGAATGGAGGGCTGGACTTGGTGACTTCCATTCCAACTATAAATCTATAATCCCATGATCTATTACCTCCTCACCTTTGGATATTCTGGTCATTTCTCTGCTCTGAAAGTGTCTATTAAATAGCTCCAAAACAAGCTGCAAGATTCGTCATAAAATTTTGTCATTGAAAACCCTGGGAAACTCTCCCATTGTGAAGAATGCTACAGCTAGATTATTTTAACATTACATTAATAAGCTATCCAGCTATACTTAATTAAAGTCAATCTATCTAGATAAATTTTTTTCTTGCTTACTGATACTATGTACTCAGTCACTTGTAACATTAATTAATTAATCCCTGCTTCGCTTAATTCAATGAAATTTAATGCCACAAGCAGTTATTAAGTATTTATTATGTTTCAACATCTGGACATATAAAGATTAAAAACTAGACAGTCTCTACCCTCAGGGAGCTTTCATAATCTGATTCTAAAAGTCTCCCCCATTTTGGTAAACTATTTTAACAACAGGCAGTAAAAGTTTTATGCATCACAGTGCAATCTATACATGAGACAGCAATTATGAGTAGGAATTAAATTCAAAGTCTAGCTTTCTGTACCTTTTTGGGATTAAATCTTATGGAATTCTCTTAGCTTTGGATATGTCTGTCTAGACACCCTTTTCTTCAATAAATCCATATGAGATTTTTTCCAACCAGTGCTAGACATCATGTTGTTAATTTTGAAGTCAGCAAAATTTCACATACTTTTTCATATACTTTTTCCACATACTCACTATCATTTATCCCTTTAATAACATATCCAATTATGTGATTATCTTAAATGCTTTTTGCTTCCAAAAAGCTCTTTAGTTTCTAAAGTTTCCAATAAGTAAATTCATGTTTTCTTACTCACATTCAAGTAACCCAGGTTATAAAAAGAGCTTCTTTGGCATACTGATTCACTCCATAAAATTCTTCTTTTAACTCAGATGGTTGTAGTATTTTGTCATCTGCCATCTCCAGGGTTGAAAACACTTCTCCATTGTGGTAGCTACCACCTCCTCAAGCTACAAGCATTGCAGTCAGAAGCAAAGTATCAATTATTTTTCTTCTTTTTATATATTGGCAGAAGTATTACCCTCCCCATTACTAGCTTCTTTGCCAGAATTCTATATACCAACAACACATGTTCTATTCCTTGGCTGGCACCCCCTGAGGGCTAGGAGTTCCTTCTTGTGGCAATTAGTCTCGCTGTAACCTAGCGCAACTTTTACTTCTTACATTCAATTTCACAGTTAATCCTTTTGACAGCAACCAATTTTCTAAACCAATTTAGACTGTAATAAAAACTATTTTAACAACAGGCAGTAAAAGTTTTATGCATCACAGTGCAATCTATACATGAGACAGCAATTATGAGTAGGAAATAAAATTCAAAGTTTAGCTTTCTGTAGTTTTTTGGGATTAAATCTTATGGAATCCTTTTAGCTCTAGATATGTCTGTTTAGATATCAAAATTCATCCTATTTCCAGTCTAGGGTACATCTTGTTGGATCCCTGGGAGTTAATGCAATACCTTCAAGATCTTACAGTTAAGTTACTTCACTTTATAGATGGAGAGCTGAACCCCAGCAAATCTAAATGATATACCTAAAATCTTATGGCTAATTAATGACAGAGTAAGGACTTGAACATCTTTATTTATAATTAGTCCACTGTTATTTCCCTTCATTCTGTTTCCTCTGTTTCTCATTAACATGTAAGTTTTGTACTCACCTAGGAACAGAGTTTCAAATTGTTCCCTCTCAGTTTTTCTGGTTTCTGAGGTCTGTCTACAGACATAAATGGATGAAGTTAGATTTATCAAAAATTTTAATATTATTATTAATCTATCAGACTCTATGGTTGTGATGGAAGAGGGGAGGAGTGATTTCAGAAGATATAAATGAGAGGTACAGCCTTTGTTGATCCTTCTGTATGAACTCATCACAACACACTATCCAGGGGTACAATGTGTGCTAATGTCTCAGCAACAAGACCAGCCGCACAAGGGTACTCATAGGACAAGGTCATTCGTAGGCATACAATACAGGCTAAGTATACCAGCACACTCTAAAAGACTTTCCCTTTGACTCTTTCCCTGAAGGAAGGCTACTCATGACTTGTACATGCATTTGATCATGGTCCTAACCACAAAAGAAGTCACCCAGGAACAAGAAATCAGTACATCCATGTGACACCATTGTGATTTGATCCTTCTTTTCTTCTTTCTGAAGCACTATACAGCTCCATGGACATCAAACTGTGTATCAGCAAGCACCCTAGCATACCCAGGGTGGCTGCTAGCACAGGTTCTTAGATCTGCTTTTCTAAAGGAAAGCAACTCAAAATAGGTTGACAGTCCCACTTTAATCAACCAAACAAATATCATTTACTTAGTTCAGGGGGAAAAGTCAGCACCCCGAACTTCAGAGAATACAAACAGAATACAAACAACTTACAAGCAGAAAATACAAGCAGACAAAGAAACAGATCTTCAGATGGGCTTCCAACTATCTGATCATTACATCCATACCTAGTCAGTTACCAGAGAGGGAAGCATCAACATCTGGGTTTTTCAAAGCCGGGGGCGCTCAACGGCTTCCCAGAGTCTTGTCTGGCCAAATCACATAACTCTTTCCAAAGTGAGCCCCAAAGCAAAACTTCACATTAGGGCTTATATATAGCCTTCTCCTGGCTCAGAGAATGTCACAGCCCTCTTGACCCACTGCCTGATCACAAAGCAACAACACATTAGCATTCCTGAAGAACAAGTCTCCTGCAACAGGCTCCATGTGACCACATTCGGCCTGTTAGGGGACAGAATATACTTTCAAATCTGGGAAGGTTCTCAGGGTCATTTAAGCCACTTTAGCAAAGGGCCTAGGGGCAGGGAAGATCTTCAGATTCCCATAACAAACTGCGAGGACCATCTTCTACACATCACCAGTAGAAACTCTGTTTTACCCTGTGTGTATGTGGTGATTGAAAGCAGATCCAGGATGGGAGAAAAATGTGTTCACTCCTCAGAACTGCTGGGTGAAGTTGACCCATCCACTTTCCAACCATCTAAAAACCAGTCACATTGCCTTCACTACTACCTTAGCAATTGCATAAATTAGAGCTGTGCTAGGTCAGAAAGAGGGGAAAAAAAGAGTATGGCAAAATAGACATATTAACAAAATCCTACAATATATGCAATGTTCCACACTCAGTCCCCCTGCAAAGAAAAAGGAAACATGCATTTCCTTCTATCTTCTTTAGAGCCAACTTGGATCATTGTAATTTTCCAGAATTTAGTGTGTTGAGGTTGTTGTTGCATATGTTGTTTTCCTGATTCTGCTTACCTAACTTTGCATCAGTCATATAATTCTTCATATTCATCCTTTCTTAAGTTATAGAGGTATAACTATTACATTTATGTACTACATAAAAAAACCCAACTATTTTACAATCTATGAGCCTCTGTTTTAATGTAAACTTTTCAAATAGTGCTACAAGTAATCATATCATACTGCTACCAACTTGAACGCCCCAGGCCTATTTCCCAATTTCTTGCTTCTTATCACCTTATACTAGTTGCTGTTCATTCAGTCATGGATGATTCTTTGTGACCCTATGGACCATAGCACAACAGGCCCTTCTATCCTTTGCTATCTCTCAAAGTCTGTTGAAGATCACATTATGCTACATGATACTTTATAGGAAAACTCAACTCAATATATTTTTCCCTTATCCACTTGATTAATTAGGTCATAATATGGAATATTTACACAAAGTAAAGAGTTTTCCTCTTATGAGCTTCATAACACAGTCCTAATAAATCCATCTTGATTTAGATATGTGTGTGCACATTTATATATGCACACATACATGTATGTGGACCTTCAAAGTAAAAAAGCAATATTTTGCAGACAACCAATATATTTCATCATGCATCTGAATTATTGCTTTCATGATTGCTTTAGAGAAGCCTCAAACACCTAAAATCAAAGATTTTAATATGGAAGAGACATCAGAGGCCATCTATGAACCCTTCCTTTCACAGATGAGGAAACTGAGGCCCAGCAAGCTTAAGTGATTTGCCCAAGGTCAGATAAATAGTAAACATCAAAGGCATGAATTGAATGAAGGCAGGGCTAGTGACTCTGGAGTAAGGGCTCTTTTCATTTAACCACACAGAAAGAATTTAATATGCAGGAAATTATACCTAGGAGAGATATCTTATTAATAACATTTAAATATGTAATAACATTTCTTCCCTCAAAATAGTTTAATTTTAAACTAATAAAATTCCTTCATTAATATAGATATGTATATTTAATGTAGTTTTACTGCTTCTTTCCCAAGTCTGAATGTCATAAAGGAAAGAAAATCTGGTAGGCTTATTATTAACATTGTGAAATGGTATAGATACCTAAGCAGGAAAGAATTGTTACTGAAGTTGTCTATCCTTCATTTAGGCATTTGGCTTTCTGTAGAATTTTAGCCAATATTCTCTATTCCCAGAACGTTTTGCAATTTAATTGCTTGTTTAAGTCAGTTACTTAAAAATTGCAATGAATATGATAGCCAGAATCAGATAATATGCTTTCTTTTGGTGGCAATTCCCTGTGTAATTGGAAATAGCATCCAACAAGTACCTACATTACTGCTACAAAGAGTTGAGCAGGCAAACAGTAATGACCAGAAGACACTGTGTCCACTCTACTTGCTAAAATGCTACCCCTCCCCCAACCTAGGTCTATATGTGGAGAAACTTCAAGAATTCCCTAGGGATGCTTCCTCGGTATGAAATTTGGACTAGAACAGATGTAGGAGTCTTATTTCAGTCTTCAGCTTCTATGCCACCACTGGCACAGAATCAGAAGTGGCTCCAGCTAACTCTAGGTACAGAGCCCTAGAATCCATTTCACTCACCTCTGTTCTCTTGGACTCAATCTATTACCGCATAATCATTCTTGTTTGGGAGTCCAGTCAAAGGACTTCCAGACAGTAGCATCACCAGCACCAGCAAAGGCATTAGTACTCAAATAGTTGGCTCATCCAATGATTACCTAGATTATTATCCACGAAGTAAAATATGTGGGGTAAAAGAAAAATAAATTATTTTTATTATGACTGTATTTAGGAAAAGCTTAAATATTGTAATGCCATGCACCAGCAGATTCCCAAAGGAATGCTACTGTGAACAGCCTTTAGAGTTCAGATTACAAAATATAGTGAACACTCTGTTTATTCCATCACAAATCAAGACAAACAATCAAAACATTATAATATTCACAACATTACATCTTATCACAG
>CM053587.1:74583899-74607720 GCA_028646515.1 Pseudochirops corinnae
GATTATGTACACACCTCAGCCAACCCCCTTCTTCCACATCAACAGGGGCTCAGCCAATCCCCTTCTTCTACATCAACAGGGGAGTTCATGCCTTCTCAACAATGGGACAGAGTTTGCACCTTCCACACTTAGCACTTAGTACTGTCCCTCCACTTAGTACTAAGTGCTAAGCATCCTGCTAAACCAATTACTATTACAAATATACAGATCAATTCACACACAGATTTTTTTTCAGACTTTTCATTGCCTATTTCTTTGGGGGGAGGGTATAGCATCAAGCATCCTGGCATACCCAGGATGGCTGCTAGCACAGGTTCTTTGATCTGCTTTTCTAAAGGAAAGCAATTCAAAAAGGTCTAACAATCTTAGTTTAATCAAACATATATCATTTACCTAGTTTAGGGGAAAAGTCAGCACCCTGAACTTCAGAGAAAATACAAACAGAAGTTCAAGCAGACAAAAAAATACAGACAGAGAAAATAACACAATTCAACGGAATGACGGGGCTTCTAGCTGTGTGACCCTCACATACCTACATAGTTAGCAGAGAGAGAAGCACCAAATGTGGGTTTTCAAAGCCAGGGGGCTCAATGGCTGCCCAGAGTCTCATCTGGCCAAATCATACAATTCTCCCCATAAATGAACCCCAAAGCAAAACCTCACCTGAAGGAGTATAAAGCCCTCTCCAGGGTCCATAGACATCACAACCTTCATGACCTACTGCCTAATTACAAAGTAACAAAAGATTTGAAAGCCTTCCTGAAAAACAAGCCCCCCCAAGCAAGCTTCTCTTGTTGGGCTCCAAGTGAGGCCCATTAAGGGCAGGGAAGATCTTCAAATTCCCTTACCAATACAGGGAGTGGTATCCAAACAACATAAACTAGAGACAGAGCTAATTAGGGGTGGAGGATATTACAGTATAAGTAGAGATATACCTTACTTTGTGGATACTCCTAAGAAGTTTCTATGAAAAGAAATCTCCTAAGGCCAAATCTTACTTTACTATTGTTACTACAAAATTACAATTACCAGTGTGATTTTCTGGAAACCAAATAGTTCCTGCACATTTGAAGGAAGCAAAACCTTTATAACTTTTGAAGGTGATAGCTCAGTCTTTCAAGAACCTCTGATTTTGTCAGCTTGTGGAGTGCCCAGTATGGGAAAATCCTCCACCAATGCAGATGAAATCCACCTGTGACTTAGTAGTTAAGTCTCAGGCTATTGCTTAGAGAGGTTAGTTATGTGCACAACATTGAAAGGAGAAGTGACAGTTTTCTGATAAAATTCCAATCAAAATATGAATACAAAGTTCTAAAATCTACACGTAAATATAACCTATGTTTCTTATATTTACATTTCACTTGTTAAAAATAACAGCTTAAGTAAGCACACACTATAGTAAAGAATTTACTCAGTTTTTATCCCCAAATCCTTTCTAAGTGTTTTTAGAAAGAAGTACAGAAGAACATGTACCTTGCCTTGGATAATCATGCTGTCTTTCATAATTGTCTAAGAAGCTGAGAATTTAAGAAGTGAACCTATGGGTCTGGGCTAAGAGGAGGAGACAGAAACGCTATATAGGCATGATATAGATATAGATATGGTGATAACTCTAAATTAGGAAAGAAGCTTTGAAAATAACTCCAAGAACTAGAACTTTGACTCTGATCTCATGTAAGCTTCTCAAGAGCGTGGAGCAATTTTTGTTTTTTGCCTTTATAGCCATAGTGCCTAGCGTGGTATGTGGGGCAGCCTAGGGCAGTGGAAAGACTATTGGCTGATCCCTGTATTACCTATTCTACCCTGGCTTTCTTCCTATCCAAATCCTACCAATTCTTCAAGAATCCATTTGAGATTAATATCCTCCATGAAACATTCTGAGGTTACCTCACTCCACATTGATCATTTCTTCACATTAACTTGTAGTATTTATTGTCTATAACCATCATTTGACAATTAATCACATTGTGCTTCTTGATATGTTAAAATGGCTAAGACCAGGAAGATGCAGGGGGAAGGAACGGAACCTGGGCAAGAACTGGCTTGGTTACAAGGATATAAAGTAGAGGACACTTCTGATAACTTCATTAGCTTTGTTTTAATATATGTATATATGTTCACAACATATGTATATGTATATATATATATATATATATACACATATAACAGTGTGTATATATTTATCTGTTTCTGTTTGTGTATTTGTGTGTATATATATATGTATATATGTATATGTGTATATATTTATATATACACATATACTTTTATAATCATATTATGTAAAGGGCCCAAAGAGAGACAGGAGGAAGAGAGGAAGAAATAGTAGTCCTTAATCCTCAGGACTGATACATGAGATTCATCAGGCACCAAGAGGAGGAAGACAGCTAACTACAAGAGCACAGGAATACAAAAATACAGAATTGGTCAAAACAACTAGAGAATGGAGTGAGGCACTGATAAGCAGCAACAGCCCTGTTGCCATGACAACAGAAATAACTTCCACCTGGAGCTGGGCATGGGTCAGCACAAGGCTTTTTTTAATAAAAGTGAATATCAACAGAAGCACGGCATCAGAGACTGTTGTTTAAGTGATATTTAGGGTAGGAGATAAGAGGAACAATGTCTACACACACCATGGTGGTGGGAGCAAGGGGAAGGTATGGCTTACTGTGTATAAGGTGTAACATCTAGAAGAGGAGCACAACTTCATCTACGTATAGGCGACATATTTGTTTTCTATTGCTTTATCAAGAACTCTGAGGGCTTAATAAAGGGCACAGATGATCATAGTTTTCCTCAACTTTATTGCATAAAAGAAAGAATCCTGAAGTACCTCTTAGCATAGCCAGTTAAGATTCCTGACCAGCACCTGCATTTATTCAATGTTGGAGTATTCAAGGAGAGACTTAATCACTCCATAAACAGCCTTGAATGAGTTGTTCAGTGCTCACAACTTTTTAAGTATTTTTATTGAAAAATGGCTTTGGTCACTTGTGTGATCCAGGAAGGACCCAGTAGGTACGTTGGAGGACCTTTTTCACTCCCATTATAGTATTTTATTTTTTTCCAAATACATGTAAAGACAGTTTTTAACATTGATTTTTATAAAATTTTGAGTTTCCATTTTTTTGTCCCTTTTGCCTCCCCAAGACAGCAAGCAATCTGATTATGTTATACATGTAAAATCATGTTAAACATATTTCCACATTACTCATGTTAAGAAACAAGAATCAGAACAAAAGGGGAAAACCATGAGAAAGAAAAAACAAGAAAGAGAAAATAGTATGTTTCAATCTTCATAATTTTTTCTCTGGATGTGGATAGCATTTTCTATCATGAGTCTTTTGGAATTGTCTTATTGCTGAGAAGAGTTAAGGCTATCATAGTTGATCACGAAACAATGTTCCTATCACTGGTACAATGTTCTCCTGCTTCTGCTCACTTCACTTAGCATCAGTTCATGTAAGTCTTTCCAGGTTTTCCTTAAATCTGCCTGCTCATCAGCTCTTACAGAACAAAAGTATTCCATTACATTCATATATCACAACTTGTTCAACTATTCCCCAAATGGTAAGTATCCCCTCACTTTCTAATTTTTGACTGCCACAAAAAGAACTACTATAAATATTTTTGTACATATTGGTCCTTTTCCATTTTTATGATCTCTCTGAAATACTGACATACTAGTGGTATTACTGGATCAAAGGGTATGCAGTGTTCTTTAGCCCATTGGGCATAGTTCCATTTTGCTCTCCAGAATGGTTGGATCAGTTCACAACTCCACCCGCCAGTGGATACATTAAGTGTTCCAGTTTTCCCACATCTTCTCCAACATTTATCATTTTCATTTTCTGTCATATTAGCCAATCAGATAGGTATGAGGTAGTACCTCATAGGTGTTTTAATTTTCATTTCTCTAGTCAATAGTGATTTAGAACACTTTTTCATATGACTATAGATAGCTTTAATTTTTTTTTTCTCTGACAACTGTCTGTTCATATGCTCTGATCATTTATCAGTGTGTGAATGGCTTGTATTCTTATAAGTTTGGCTCAGTTCTTTATGTATTTGAGAAATGAGACTTTTATCAGAAATACTGGCTGAAAAAAAATTGTTTCCCAGATATTTCTGTTTTTCTTCTAATCTTGGTTGCATTGGTTTTGTTTGTGTAAAATCTTTAAATTTAATGTAATCAAAATTATCCATTTTGTATTTCATAGTGTTCTCTATCCCTTGTTTGGTCATAAATTCTTCCGTTCTCCATAGATCCAACACATACACTATTTCTTACTTATTTGCTTATGATATCACCTTTTGCATCTAAATTATGTACCCATCTGACCTTATATTGGTATATGGTGGGAGCTGTTGGTCTATGCCTAGTTTTTACCCTATAATTTTCCAGTTTTCTCAGCAGTTTTTGTCAAATAGTGAGTTCTTATGCCTGAAGCTAGAGTTTTTTTGGTTTGTCAAACAGTAAACGACTATAGTCATGGATTACTGTGACTTGTGTATCTAACCTTTTCCACTGATCCACCCCTCTGTTTCTTATCCAGTACCAAACAGTTTTAATTATTACCACTTCATAATATAGTTTTAGATCTGGTATGGCTAGCCCACTTTCCTTTGCATCTTTTCCATTAATTCCCTTGATACACTTGACCTTTTGTTCTTCCAGATGAATGTTATTTTTTTTTCTAGCTCTATAAAATAATTTTTGGTAGCTTGATTGGTATGGCACTGAATAAGTAAATTAATTTATGTAGAATTATCACTTTTATTATACTAGCTCAGCCTACTCATGAACAATTTTTTCCAGTTGTTTAGAATTGACTTTATTTATGTGAAAAGTGTTTTGTAATTGTGTTCATACTGTTCCTGGGTTTGTCTTCGTGGGTAGACTTTCAAATGTTTTATATTGCCTATAGTTACTTTAAATCAGTGGTTCTCAACCTTCCTAATGCTGTGACCCTTTAATACAGTTCCTCATGTTGCGGTGACCCCCAATAATAAAATTATTTTCATTGCTACTTCATAACTGTAATTTTGCTACTGTTATTAATTGTAATGTAAATATCTGATATGCAGGATGTATTTTCATTGTTACAAATTGAACATAACCCACAGGTTGAGAACTGCTGCTTTAAATGGAATTTTTCTTTCTATCTCTTGCTGCTAGGCTTTGCTGGTAATATATAGAGTGGTGGATCAGTGGAATAGGTTAGGTACACAAGTTACAGTAGTCCATGACTATAGTCATTTATTGTTGGACAAACCAAAAAAACTCTAACTTAGGGGATAAGAACTCACTATTTGACAAAAACTGCTGGGAAAATAGTATGGCAGAAACTAGGCATAGACTAACATCCCCCACTTTATACCAAGATAAGGTCAAATAGGTAAATGATTTAGATGCAAAAGGTGATATCATAAGCAAATTAGTAAGAAATAGTGTATGTGTTGGATCTATGGAGAATGGAAGAATTTATGACCAAACAAGGGATAGAGAACACTATGAAACACAAAGTGGATAATTTTGATTACATTAAATTGAAAAGGTTTTACACAAACAAAACCCAATGCAACCAAAATTAGAAGAAAAGCAGAACTATCTGGGAAACAATGTTTTCAGCCAGTGTTTCTGATAAAGGTCTCATTTCCCAAATATATAAAGAACTGAGTCAAATTTATAAGAATACAAGCCATTCACACATTGATAAATGGTCAGAGCATGTGAACAGACAGTTTTCAGAGAAAAAAAAAATTAAAGCTATATATAGTCATATGAAAAAGTGTTCTAAATCACTACTGATTAGAGATATGAAATTTAAAACAACTATGAGGTACTACCTCACACCTGATTGGCTAATATGACAGAAAAGGAAAATGATAAATGTTGGAGAAGATGCGGGAAAAGTGGAACACTAATGCAACCGCTAGTGGAGTTGTGAACTGATCCAACCATTCTGGAGAGCAATATGGAACTATGCCCAAAGGGCTATTAAAAACTCATACCTTTTGATCCAGCAATACTACTACTAGGTTTGTATCCCAAAGAGATCATAAAAAATGGAAAAGGATTCACACGTGCAAGAATATTTATAGCAGCTCTGTCTGTGGTGCCAAGGAATTGGAAATTGAGGGGATGCCCACAAATATGGGAATAGCAGAACAAACTGTGGTATATGAATGTAATGAAATACTATTGTTCTATAAGAAATGATTTCAGAAAAACCTGGGAAGACTTACATGAACTGTTGCTGAATGAAGTGAGTAGAACCAGGAGAACATTGTACCAGTAATAGCAACATTGTGTCATGATCAACTATGATAGACTTTGCTCTTCACAGCAATAAGACAATTCCAAAAGACTCGTGATAGAAAATGCTATCCACATCCAGAGAAAGAACTATGGGGTCTGAATGCAGATCAGAGCATACTGTTTCCTTTTTTTTTCTTTCTTATGGCTTTCCCCTTTTATTCTGGTTCTTTCACAACATGGCTAATGTGGAAATGTGTTTAACATGACTGTACATGTATAACCTATATCACGTTGCTTGCTTTCTTGTAGAGTGGGGGGGATAAGGAGGGACAGGAAAAATTTGGGACTCAAAATCTTATAAAAATGTTGAAAACTATATACGTAATTGGAAATGTTGAAAACTATATATGTAATTAGAAAAAAAATAAGGTACTCTCTTAAGTGCTTGGAGGGAAAAAAAAAACAAAATGAAAAACAAAGGGCAAACAACAACAATTCAAATCCCTCATTTCATAAGTGAAGAAACTGAAGCCAAGAAAGGATAGGTGATTTTCCCAAGGTCACATGGGCAATAAGTAGAAAATCCAAGATTTGAACTCAGGTCCTATGTATGACTTCAAGATCAGAACTCCTTGGGGGGCACCTAGATGGTGCAGTGAATAGAGCACCAGCCCTGGATTCAGGAGGACCTGAGTTCAAATCCAGCCTTAGACTCTTAACACTTACTAGCCATATGACCTTGGGCAAGTCACTTAACCCCAACTGCCCTGCCTTCTTTCCTCCAAAAAAAGCAAAAAAAAAAAAAAAAGATCAGAACTCCTTCCTCTGTACCATGCTCCATTCCAACCATCAGTCCATTAAGTTGGTAAATAGACCTAGGATAATTTGAATAACTGAATCCAGAATTCAGAAATAGTTATTGATGGAATCAATTGGAAGCCTCTGAAATTCTTCTAGAATCGCAGATGGCAGAGGGGAAGTGGAATGTTCACTAATTGCTGGCTAATCCTGGATTATCTTTTAATAGGTTCATCAGCAAACAGCCAGCTAGGTAGTAAAACTGATAGTGTGCTGACCCCTGGAGCCAGAAAGACCTGAGTTCAAATTGAACCTCAGGCATTACTAGCTGTGTGACCTTTGGCAAGTCATTTAACTTCTGCCTGCCTCAATATCCTCATCTGTAAAATGTAGACAATTATAACGTCTACTTCCCAAGATTGTTGTGAGGATCAAATAAAGCACTTAACACAGTGCTTGGTATATAGTAAACACTGTATAAATACTAGCTATTAGATGACCAACTATGATAGACTTTGCTCTTCACAGCAATAAGACAATTCCAAAAGACTCACGATGGAAAATGCTATCCACATCCAGAGAAAGAACTATGGAGTCTGAATGCAGATGGAAGCACACTGTTTTCTTTTTTTCTTTCTTATGGTTTTCCTCTTTTATTCTGATTCTTCTTTCACAACATGACTAATGTTGAAATATGTTTGAAAGGATTGCACATGTATAGCCTATATCAGATTGCTTGCTGTCTTGGGGGAGGGTGAGTGGGAGAAAAAAATAACTTGAAACTCAAAATCTTATAAAAGCGAATGGTGAAAACTATCTTTACATGTAATTGGAAAAATAAAATATTAAGTGAAAAATAATAGAAATAAAAGAAGATAAATCCTAGTTATTAGTATTATCATTGGGCCAATTCTGGTGCAGTTGAGAACTGCTAGATGATAGATGTTTGAGGTGAGATTTTAATTAGCATTTAAAGACAAGCATTTTTTCAAGCATTTTTTCAGACAGAGTTACAAACCACTTTTGAAACATGCTGGGACCTGAGAGGCCGGTTTAATGCTCTAATGACAGGAGGATTTGGCCACTGCTGCTCAAAAGTTGGAGACTCTACTATTCATGAGAAGTTCACTAAATCAAGTTGAATTGAAGTCTGACTTTGATAAAGAAGTTAACAGGAGAGCTGGAGATCAATGGGAAGATTCATTTGGCCCACATCCTCTATCATGTGAGCCATCTGGGAGTGGCATGAACCCAGAATATAGTAGTCCATCTTAGGAATTTCCTGGACAGGGTCAGCCATGGGGGGCAGAGGGAGGAACCTTGCAAGTAACCTCAAGGTGGAAAATTTAAGGATCTAACCTTTTGAAATAAAGGAAACTTCGTTAGTAGCATACCTTATAAAGAGAGAAGAAATAGTCCCATGTGACTCTATGTAATAAGAACATTGAAAAGGGACTAAAACACAACACAGAGTGATAAAGGATCTAAACTTTGCACTCTGCTATTTTAATGAATTATTCAGATAATGTAAGTCTATTGGGAAGGGAGTTTGTCTATAGCTCCAAATACTTTTCACTTACAGGGAAATCTCGTCCAAGGAAAAGTCACTGTAGGGTTAAAAAAAAGGACTTGTTAGATTATTGTGGTATCATCTATTAGCACTTATTCCCCAATTCTACTTCCTTTCCAAGGGGAAGCCTTAAGGATGATGCTGACTCTGGAGAACTTTAGAGTCCGTGGAAAAGTGGGATGTACAAGAGAGGAAGAATTTTATTATTTGTTTAAGATCTCCTAATCACCAATCATAATGTTCTTTTTTCAGTTATAATTCTTCTTGACCTTTTAGAAGCATCTGACAATATTAGCAAGCTATTCTTTGACACTATCTTGGCTTCCTAGAAGCTTCCCTCCCCCTCATTCTTCCTCTCTTTCTCTGTCTGTTCCCTCTGTCATATTTCCCCTTCCTCTTTTACCATCTCATAAATGTTCATCCAACCAGTGCTCCATTCTTACCCATCTTCTCTCTCTCTCTCTCTCTCTCTCTCTCTCTCTCTCTCTCTCTCTCTCTGTCTCTCTCTCTGTCTTATATCCTTTGATGTCCTTACCTATTACAGTACCTTCAACTATTCACCCAAGTCAGTACCATCAGTTCAGATCTCTCTTCGGGGTACCAGTCTTGCATTTCTATCACCTGAATGTCCTATAACACTTCAAATCATCCATTTTCAAAATTGAACTCATCATCCTCCCCACCAAAATCAATTCATTTTTTTTCTAACATCTTTCACCACAGATCAATGATACCACTATATTCCCATTGCTAAAACTTAACATCTTGGTTTTTATCTTTGCCAGCTCCCTCTCCATTGTTTCTCATATCCAAACAGTCACTAAATCATGTCATTTCGACCTCATTATCTCTCACATCTGTTCTTTTCTCTTCGTTTTTTTGACCAGCAGTCAAGCAGGTCCTCATTATTTTTTGCTTGGACTACTGTCCTGGCCTTCTAATCTATCTCTCTGTCTCCTTTCTTTTTATACTATAAGCCCTTCTACACAGAGAGCTGCTAGATTAATCTTCCCAAAGCATCACATTCTCTTGTTCATACACACCTTCAAAGTCTCCACATTAGATAGTCCCCATAATTAATTGTACAAAGTAAGTGACAGTACCGGTGAAAGATTAACTGTGTGGCCTCTGGTAGAAATGAAAATATGAAAATTCTAAAAACTGAAAAGGAAGGTCTCAAGATTTTGCAAATTATATTAATTCATTCCATAGCTTTTGCCACTCCTTGGTTTCACATATTTGTAACAATTCCCAATGGATTTTATGTATCAGAAATCTACTGTTATTGTTCAGCTGTTTTTCAGTTGTATCAGACTCTTTGTAACCCCATTTGAGGTTTTCTTGGCACAGATACTGAAGTTGCCATTTCCTTCTCTAGCTCATTTGACAGATGAGGAAACTGAGGCAAACAGAGTTAAGTGATTTGTCTAGGGTCACATGTCTAGAAAGAGTCTGAGGCTAGATTTGATGTATTAATATATCAGAGGCAAATTTTTTCTCAATTTTTTTCTAATTCTATCTTCATTTTTTTTTCAAGCAAAAGCTAATGACAAAGAACTAGGAACAAAATATTACTTATTAAATGGGGAAGGGCTTTTAAAAAAACCCTATGGTATTTAATATCATTATTTAATAAAAATGAGTAATATATGATATTCAAAGAAAGATGAAAAATTGTATGAATTGATTCAAAGAAAAATAAATAGAATCAAGAGAATAATATATACAAAACTACCATGATGTGCATTTAAAGATCCCTAACAATGGAAACTGAACTCTTGAGTCACTGAAAAAAAAAATGAAGTCCTTGGGAACAGATAAAGAAACTTACATCCCCTGTTATGGCAAAAAGGTATAGACCTACTGGGGTTTAATGTTGTCATATGAAGTCATCTTATCACGTGTTTGATTAATTGTTCTTTTTCACAAAAGGATGCGTCAGTCTGGAAATGAGCAGTGAAATGATTATGATATAAGTACAAAAAGCATCAATAAAATACATTTTAAGATAAATTATCGCACCAACAGCCACTCTTTAGCTATGATTTTGAATGAGTTCAAGTCCTCAGAGATCATTAAATCTGGGGTAGCTTTTTGGGTGTCTATATATGTGGGAGGGGGAGGGCTAAAATAGAGTGCTACAAATCTTTATAGTGAAATACAGAAGTTCTTGGAGTGTCCAAAATTATAATTTCTAATGGGAATCCATTTCTACCTTTTGAGCTAGATAAATTTATGTGAAAAGTGTGTTACTGAACAAATCAACAGCTAGAATCAGCCCTTGTCTGAGAAAATAATCCTCATCAGACTAGAATAGAGCAAGTTTTTCTATATATCGATTCATTTCTCAAAATGGAAGCTTAGACTGTGTTGTAACTATTGATTTTATAGTTGAAAACTCTTGTCATTTTGTAATACAACAAGGACAGTTGACATCTTTCAATTGATTCAGTTTCTCAGTGTTGGAAAGTATTGTTAGATACTTCAGGTGTACTTAAGAATTATTGAACAAAAACAGAGATACGTACATGGGAAAAGGAATCAAAGAAATTTCAGGTAGAGAAACCTAAGAAGTTCAAATGAAAAAGAATTCTACCAGGAAAACTACGTGGCTGAATAAAAACAAGTTATAAAGTTCATTTGTATCCTGAGGCTCAAATACTCTACTGTCATGTCAGAAAAACTCAAGCTGAAAATTTGTTGACTAATTTAATAAATAGTATTTTTGTGACAGTCTTAATACCCATTATTGATGTTTTAACAAGGAAATCCTTGTTACCCATTAAAAATTAAGAAATGGGCTTAACCTTAAAATCAGTTGAGCATTTTTTAAAATGAAAGACATTTACAAATCAGTACGATTTTGAAGACATTGTGCAGAAATTGCCCTACATTGGAGAAGTTTTTTTGACTTATAAAAATAAAAAGTACAGGGCCTCTGGGTTGTCAAACTAAGTGCTTTCATAAATGGAGAACAGAGGATTCCAGACAGAGTTTTCCAGTAACCTACTACATTTATTTATTCATTGGTTCACTTGTTCATTCACTTGCTTGCTCATTTATTTGTTCACACATTTGTTAATTCATTTGATAAACATTCTAAATATCTGTATTGTGAAAAAGACCGTACTAGGAACCAGAATTTAAAAAATGAAAAATTACATAATCTCTGACTTCCACAAGTTTACAGTTTTGGGAAGGATACAACATATACATGAAAAGGTGTACTACAATGTAGAACATGATATGAGCAAAGGTGAGATCCAAGGTACTTTGGAAAGTTAAAGAGGAAATAATTCTTTTATACTGAAGGAATAAAGGAAAGCTTCATGGAGCAAGTAGCATCTCCGGTAAATTGAGCCTTGAAGAAGAGAAGGATTTCAGCATGCAGAGAGGAAGAGGGAATACATCCCAACACAGGTGACATATGACAATGCAGAGAGATAAGAGAAGCTAGGATAAAATCAGGCAACTGCCAGTAGTTCAGTTTAGAAAGATGTAGAGTGCAGGAAAGGGAGTAACACGAAATAGTACTAGAAAGGTATATGTGGGGAGCCTTGAATATCAGGATAAAGGATTTAATTTTTTATTTTGCTTTATAGTAATAGAAAACCACTATAAGGTTTTTGAGTAGGAGAGGGATATTTTTGGACCTACCCTTTGGGAAGATTATTTTGACAGTTGTGTGAGGTACAGAAAGAGTCAGTATGGCTAGGTTCAAGTCCTGCCCCTGACACATACTATCTGACTTCCAACAAGCCACTTAACTGCTTAGTGCCCTGGGTGACTCTCTAAGCCTACAAGATGGAGAGAAGATATTGGTTTGCATTAGTAGAGGGAGTCTCCTCACCAGGGAGTTCCTTATGTCATTAAAATCACGGGTCTCATATATACAAAAATATTTATAGCAGCTCTTTATCTTTTTTGCAAGAACTCCCTAGAAATTAAAGATGTGTTCATCAACTGGCTTAACAAATTGTGCTGTATAAATGTCATAAAATAATATTGTGATGTAAGAAATGAGGAAATAGATAATTTAAAGACATGGGAAGACTTATATGAACTGAAACAAAGAAAAGTGAACTGAACCACGAGAACTATTTACACAATCATAACACCCTAAAAACAAAAAAACTTTGAAACTATGAGATAATTCATGACTCTAAAGGACTGGTAATGAAGCATGATTCCTGACAGAGAAATATGTACATACATACATATATATGTATATAATATATACATATGCATATATATGTATATATAAATACATGCATATGTAGATAGATAGATGGATGGACGGATGATTGGATGGATGGACGGACAGATGGACAGAGAGACAGATAGATAGATAGATAGATAGATAGATAGATAGATAGATAGATAGATAGATCGATCTAGCATGGCCAAATAATGAATTTGTTCTGCTTGACTATACATATTTGTTGCAGGATATGTGTTTTTCTTTGTCCCCCTCCACCATAGAGTGGGGGGCAGAGAGAGAAAATAGATTTCTATCAATTAAAATAAGACTTTAATTAAAGAAATCCCAGATCCACTCCCTATTCCTCTCTGTACTATCCCTATAAAGCACATTAATCACAGTGACTAGAAAATATGGCATCTAGAAAAATAAGTAATACTACAGTCAGGACTCCACTTCTAAGTAAAGTTCCACCATGGTACCCAGATGGAGTTCTCAAAGACAAAACTTCCATGGGCTACTGGAATTCCTTGTAATAACACAAAATGAAACTTTTTTTAGAGGACTCTAAATGGATTCAGGTCATTTAGGAGAGGAGAAGATCTAACTGTGACAATTGTTATTCTTCCCACTAATTTTGCCTCCAAGGATAAAAAAGCATTTATTAAATGTCTAATTGAGAATAGTATTTTAAGTATTAACACAGATTTTGTTCCTGCTTTCTAAGAATTTACAATCTTAGGCAAACTGATAGTAACAAATTAGTGGATAAATCAATTAATTGATACTTTTATTTGTTAACTAATCAATAGAGAATTATTAAATATGGGAAAACCCTGTGATGGCATTCTCCATCTAGGGAAACTGAAGATTTTTAGTTTGAAGGTGAAAAGACTTAGGAGAGATGTGGGGAAACTCTTCAAATAGCTGAAAAGCTATCAAATGGAAAGGGATTAGATTTATTCTGACTGGTCCCAGTTAGAGGATTTAGGAGCAATGTTAAGACTTTAGAAAGACAGATTTAGAATTGATGTCAGGAAAAACTGTCTAATCTTTTTGGGGGGAAGAAAGGTGTAGACCTATGATTTTATCAATGTGTAGAACTCCCTGTGGGTAAACTCCATTTAACAGACTAAAATTGCAAATGGTAACTATTTTGTCTTATGGAGTTGACTAGGGAACTAAGAAGTCAGGTGACTGGCCTGTGATCACATGGGAAAACTGGAATTCAGGTCTTTCTCTTTCCAAGGCCAATGCTCTATCCTCTACACCAGATTGTTTCTCATTGTTCTTCAGTTGTTTCAAATCATGGCCAACTCTTTGTGACCCCACTGGGGGTTTTCTTGCAGAGATATTGGAGTGAGTTGTGACTTCTTTCTCCAGCTCATTTTGCAGATGAGGAATGGAGGCAAAGAGGATTAAGTGACTTGCCCAGAGTCACTGAGGCTAGACTTGAACTCAGGAAGATGAGTCTTGCTGACTGTAGGCCCAGCACTCTGTGCACTATGGTGCCACCTAGCTGCTCAGGTTAGGTATAGCTGTTATACTCATGCATTCCATGTCTTCTTCATTAATCAATTATCCAAGTACACACAGAGAGCTGGTACTGAAATTTCTGCCACATCTGAAACTAGTGACTTATTTTATGTTAAGATATAAGCAATTTTATTTTTTAATGTAAAACAAGCCATTTGTACATTGGTAGTTCTCAGTGAAATACCAAAAATGTGCACTTAGTGACAAACAGCACCCATTGTTCTCTCCAGCTTCCTCTCTGGTATTCCAGCTAGAAAACAGATTGTTATGTGATCTGCCAGTTAGTATACCACATAGCATTTCAGGTTACTTTTCAGTTACCTAATTCTCCACTACTGAGCCCAGGTTTAATGACTGTCTGGAGGGTATGCTCTTGAAGATACTTATATAGTACTAATATATGTATATATATATATATACATACACACATATATATACGTGTGTGTATATGTATATTATATGTAATATATACTATATATGTATACTATATATAGAAATATATTATATATTGCCATATATAATATATGCCATATATGTGTGTGTGTGTGTGTGTGTGTATATATATATATATGTATTCCCTCTGAACTAGCTAAACCCTCATTTTCCTATGTACCAGTTTCACTGCTTCTCAGTCAAGACCTCACAAACTAATGTGAACATACCATTCACTCTTAATGGTTATGTATTTATTGACAGTATTGGATACCATACAAAGCACGTGTGGTCACTGAAACAACAGCTCATTTAGCAGGCTGAAACAGTATTGTGTTGTTGCAGGACTGGTTACTTTTTTTCCCCCAAGTGACCCACCCCGCCCTCCCCAACCCCTTTCCCAGCAAACTGGTCTGAAGGGGATATAAGGAAAAGGGAACAAGCAGATTTAGGGGAGAAATAGTGAGTGTGAGGAGTGAGAGAAGAAGCTATGAACTGGAATTCCATTTGACTTCACAGAAACCAAGGGAAACATTTAACTATGAAAAACAAAAGTGTATAATAGCACAGAACTGCTCCAAGTGTTCAGTCTAGTGGAGTATGAGCCTCCTGCTTCCCCTGGCTGCCTCCTCTATGCCCTACAGCAAGTTCTCAAATGACTAATCTCATCTCACTATTGTTTGTCCACTTTCATAAATGCTCTACAGAGAGATTTAAGTCACGCTTTTCACTCTTCAGCTTTTTTAGGGGGTGGTGTGGGGCCAAGGCAACAAATCTGCCCCAAATAGCAGGAGAGACCTGGATAAGGATAAGCGAAGGAAAATCTGTTTCTTCCTCCCACTCTATCTTGCAACCTGCAAAAATCTTGAGTAGAAGGCCTTCTAAGGGAAAATAAAGCAGAAATCCAATAACTGGGAACTGTATATTTACACACACTTTCCATCTTAATCATTCTCTATGATTCCCTTCAACTTAGTCCTCTCAGATTGCACTTCTTGTGTGGTTCACCCTATTAAGGGTCTTCTAATTTTAGAAGGCATTCATTTTGTTCAGGGTTGAAGCTTTTGAGCAGACCACAAACTCTTGAGATCTTTTATTCTTTTTTTGTAACCACACATATTTAATTAATAACTATAATATGCATATATGTTGTTCAGTTTTTCTGTTGTCTTCATGACCCATTGGACCACAGCACATTATTAATGTCCATGAGGTTTCCTTGGCAAAGATAATGGAGTGGCTTGTCATTTCTTTCTCAAGTGGATCAGATGGCAAACAGAGGTTAAGTGACTTACCCAAGTGTTGTACAGCTGGTAAGTATCTGAGGCTAGATTTGAACAAAGGTCTTCCTGACTGCAGACCCAGTGCTCTATCAATTGTGCCACCTGGCTTCCTAGTTAGAAAAGAGGCTTCATGAGAAGGGACAGGACTTATACTGGGCCTTAAAAAATGGATGAGTAGGTTTTTTTTATAAAAAGGAGGCAAGGGAGGGCATCTTGGACAAGAACAATGCAAAAGGCAGGAAGGCAAGAATGAGTATAAGTGTTGCCTGGGTAGAGAGAGATCAGTTTGACTCTAGCAAAGGGTTCATATTTGGAAGGATTAGAAAGTCAAGCAGGATGAGACTAGGACCAAGTAATGGAGGTTCCTGAATGCCTGAAAGTAAAATTTAGAACAGATGCAGTACAACAGGGAATTAAGGTTTTTAACCAAAGAAGTAGCATATGTTATATCGATTTTTAATCAATACAATTCATCAATTAATACAATACAATTTAATCAATACAATTTTTAAGTCCGTCAGAGATATGCCAGATTGTAGGGTGGGATACATTTCTACAGAGAGGGCACAAAAATGAAAATACTAAAGTGACACAGGTACAAATCACAAGACACTCTAATAAAAGGGTCTCTAGTAGATTACCAATGATCTCTTTACTGCAAAATCCATTTTTCCCCCTGAGACCTCATCCTCCTTGTTCTTTTTGTAGTTCCCGATACTATTTGCCCTCCTTTTTGGGGAGATATTCTCTTCCCTTGGCTTTGTGTCACTGCTTTCTTCAGAATTACCAGTGAACTCTTAACTGCCAAAATTATGGCAATTATGGCCCTTGTTATTGTTGATTTCCCTGGAACATTTGACTACGTCGACCACCATTTTCTCCTGGTTACTCTATTCTTTTTGCATTAAGCCATTTTTTGACTTCCCACAACACAGAGACATACATGCTGTCCCTCCTAATGGAATGCAAGCTCTTTGAGGGCAGAGACGATCTCACTTTTATCTTCATCTTTTTATCCACAACACTTAGCCAAGTACTTGGCTCATAGTACATACTTAACAGATGTTTATTGAATTCTCTTTCTGGGTTCTCCTACCTCTCCCCTAAACACTACATAACTTCTTTTGCAAGGTCCCCATTCATCTCTATCTCCTAAATGCAAATAATCTCCAAGGTTCTATTTTCTAAGATATTTCTCTCTCTTCACTTTTTTTTTTTAAGAGATCTCATTTATTTCAAGACAGATAATAACCAAATCAATATGCCCAAAAGTAATCTCTCCATATCCTACATCTCCAAATGTTTATCAATGACCTCTACCTAGCATTACTGGTAGCATTTCAAACTCGAGGTGTCCAAAACGAAACTCAGCATCTTCCTTAGTAAACCCACCCCTCCTCCCAAGTCCCAGGTGCTCAGGTTCTCAAGATCAGAAACATCCTTAACTCTCTCTCTCTCCCCACCCCTAAATCCAACCATTATCAAGTTCTAGTGATTTCAGTTCTACAATACTTTTCTTATCCTTCTACTGCTTTCCACTCACATGGCTACCATCCTAGTTTAGGCTCTCATAATTTGAGACTTGGTAATTACAATAGTCTTTGAATAATAGCTTCACTATTGGACCAATTCATGCTCCAAGTGATTGCAAAAATAATCTAAGGCACAAGGCTAATCATGCCATTTTCTTGTCCTTCAATGTCTCCCCATTAATTTTTTAGGATAGAATTCCTACAAATGCTTCAGACTGGCATTTGAGACCTTCTACAACCTGCCTTAATTTACCTTTCTAGCCTTGTTTTCTATTACTCCCCTTCAGACACTGTACATTCTGGCAACACTAGCTGACGATCTGTTCCCTAAAGCTGACACACCCTCTCATAGCCTTCTGCCTTTGCAGAGATTGATGCCCCATATCTAGAATTCACTCTTTCCTCATCTCTAACTTTTGGTATCCTTATCTTCCTTCAAGAATCAACTCAGGTTCCATTTCTTCTACAAGGCTGACTCCATCCCCATGCCTAAATGTTTATCATGAAAAAGTGATACTTGCAGAAAATATAAATGGATTTTTAAAAGGTTTGTACTAATTGGCAACATCTACAAATAACTCTTAAGAGAGGTTAGGAAATACCTAACCATTAAGGTTAACACTACAGAAGTCAACTAAGTCATTTAAGGTGCTTTTCTTCCTTGTCCATATTCTGCTCCCCCTCTCTCTCCTCTTTCTAGGAGACTATAATCCCTTTGTGGGAATGGACTGTATTATTTTTGTCTGTAACCCAGAGCTTCGAACACAGTGTTTTTCCTCTAGGAGCCTAGAAATTGGAGTGGCCGCCATAGGCATACAAGCAAAAAACTGAGTCATCCTGACAACCGGACATAAACTATGATGGGGAATGACAATGTAATGCTATTTAGGAGAAGATTTCCTACTCAGTGCTCAAGGGGAAAAATATAGCTAGGTAGAAGGAACTTCAGTGATATCATCATTGTTCATTAGAGCCTAGTGTCTGATAAATGTCTCTGGCAGAGAAAACCTAATGTTGACAACCTATAGTAAAACCGAATTTTTATGAACCTCTGATGGCTGCTAAGCAGGGATGTGAGATTATGGCTGCTAAAGTTTGATGCTACTGAAGATGTGAGAGAAATGATTATTTCTCTCATATTAATAGCCAATTACTGAATCAGGACTAAGGTTTTCCCTCTATTTCCTCATTCAGAAATCAGCTCCTGTATATTAGCCAGCCTTTGAAGTTCAGGGCTGATAATGAGATGAAATCTTGGGCAAAACTTACCCAACTGGGAAGACTTAGATCTGCCCAAAGGTAAAGAAATTGTAGTTTAGGTGAATTATAAATTCCAACCCATTGTGTTTTAGTCAGACAGGTCTGGGTGGAATTGGATTCCCCCTTTTGTCTAAATTGCCTTAGACTGAAGTGGTCTGGAAAGACAGAAGTCTCTGTGTCCAGGACTAAGTGATCAGTCATGTCACCTAGTCTCTCATTAGAATAAGACCACTTCTCATTATAACATTCATTCTCTCATTAATTGTTAACCAATCAGAGTTCATTGCCACCTATTGGGAACATCTACTCTTCCAATGACATTCAAGTATTGAGGGACCTGCCATGTGCCATCTTAGATTTATGAGAGGTGGTCAAATGACCATCCCTCTATTAATTATGGCTACTGAGTATTACTCACTGGCCATAATTAGTAAAATGATTAATTACCCAGAAATTATATCTCTTGAACTTTCCATATGTCACACAGATTAAGTCATTTACAGGCAGAAGAACTGGAAAGATTCATTCATAAGTTTTATCTATTGATAGAAGAGATGAAAAGGAATGGACAGCAGTACAGTGGAAAGAATGCTGATCTGGAGTCAAAGGACCTGGGTCCTCAAGACTCTGTTTCTATTACTGCCTATATGATTTGGGGCAGGTTATTCAACCTCTCATTACCTCTGTTTCCTCTTCTGTAAAAAAAAGTGGAGGTCAGGCTAGATGGCATCTAAAGTCCCTTCTAACTCTTCTAATTCTAAATCTAGGGTCTAAGTTGAAGAAGTATTCACATTTTATTTGGCACTTTTATTAGTTAAAGTGTAGAAAAATGGAAAGTAGATAAAATCTTATTTTATTTGTAAAGAGGGTAAGAAACTTTGATAAATGAGCATTGAATCATCTAGCCCAGTCACACATTACACATACCATTATGCATGAAACACAATGTTGCTTAATATATAATATTATTCGAAATTGGATTTTTTTCCCTAAAGTTAACAATTTAAATATTTCACTGAGCTCAATACAGTACATGTATAAATAAATACATATCAGGTTGAAAAATATGACCCATGAGAGAAAAGATCATGGCTTTCTATGAAAAATTACCAATAAACTTCAGGACTCCTGAAATGGAGCTAAACATTTCCAAGGATTGCTATTTCTCTCCTTAAATAGCAAGAACTAAAGTCTATCTAGCTGAAGAGTAAGCCAACATTCCATTTGAAAAAATACTGAGAAAGTGAAGAAAAAAAAAAAACTATGTTTCAGCTGTAGGTGCAAGTCAGGTGCTCAGGACAGGGGAAGTCTCAAACACGTACATACATATAATTATGTGGAAGGCAGGGATCAGAAATAAGGATTGGACCAAGAATTATTAACAAATATAATCAGGAAACACTTGGGCAGCAAGATCTGGGCAAACTGTGGATGGGAGAAAGTCAAAATAATTAGGTAGGTGATACAACTCAGGCAGATGATCAGAAAATATAGATTATACTAAAGCTGGATAGGAAAATATGGATGTTGGAGAAGAAAGAGCATTGGAATAGGATCAGAATGGTTGACGTATAATGCTGGCTATACCTCTTACTGTCTGTGTGACTGTTCAATCCTCACTTCTATCATTTGTTAAAACAAGGATAAATAATGTTTCCTGGATGACCTGACAGGGTTATTGGAAGTTTCAAACAATATAATGTGTGCAAAGATATTTTGGAAATTCTAAAGAGCAACAGGCATGTAAGAACTTGAATTATTGCATGCTGTGGCATAATCAAGAGATCTTCATAACTGAGGAAGCCTTTGGCTTCTGTTCCAGAAAGATTTACATTCTTCCTGCATAAGCAGAAGCTAATTTCAAAGTGAGATGGGCTGAGAGGCCTCATAGAAGCAGACAATGAGAAAGGCTAGGGATGTGGGGGAGGGATTGCTAGGAGACCTTGGCATTTAAAAGCTACAAAGAACCCTACTTCCTGTCACTAAGATTTTCCCACTTCCACTTTTAATATCATTCAATTTTTAAAGTAATCCAGTTATTTCTGTTTTACCTTTTGACAAACAGGGACACTCTGTCCATCTCTAAAGCCTGAAAACTGTTAAAATCAGTAGGGAATAATGTAAAAATAAAATAAAAAGCCCAACAGCATAAAGGGCTGAAGAGAATTCTATTTTTAAAAATAAATTTGCATTGATAATTTTTGCTTTTCCATCTCCTATGCTGTCCAATGATCCTTCCTCTTCCCTCTCCAGAGAGTCACTTAGAACAAAAAAGTAAAAAGTAAAAAAAACCAAACTTCATCAAAGTTAATCAACAAATAAAAAAAGGCTGACATTACATGTTGTGTTCCACAGTGATTTTTGTCTTCCACATCTACAAAGAACCATATCTCTCTCATATGTCTTCTTTGGGGCCAATCTGAGTCACTATAATCTCCATAGAATTCAGGATCAATTGTTTTGTTGTTGTTGTTTGTTTATCTTTCCATTTATGTTAATTTAGTCTGTGTGTATATTGTTTTCCTTGTTCTGTTTTCTTCACTTTGTCTGATGAAAAGAAAGATCACTCTTTTTTCAAATTTCCTTCTTCATCCTCCCATCATCACTTCGACCACAACAATCTCCTCCCACCCAATTTAATTGGAGATAAGAGTCCAAAAGCAACATAGATGTCTCTTTCTACCACCCTTCACATAAACAATTATTTAAGGAGGAAGCAGGCAGCAAGCTTAAGAATATAAGCTCCTTGGTGGCGCATGGCAGAAAGCAGACAGTACAGCAGCAAGCTGATCCACCAACCACAAGGGCCATTCCCAGGCCTATCACCAGAGGGCTGGAATCTGTCAGAGCTCAGTAAGAGACAAATGCAGGGCCCACAGCATGGAAGCAGCTACTTTTGGGACTATCAACCCATTGCCTGGAAATTAAAAAGCACCTACCTGAACTTCCAGAGACCAGGATGGCAGAGTGAACACCGGCTGCTCCAATTCCCTCCCCCCCCCCCCCCCTGAAAACACAGAAACTATTGCCCCAAAGCAAAATTTTAAAATAGTGAAGGTTTAGGAGTCCTAGAGGAAGAGTGTGGCTAAGGTCTTGCTTCAAAATGGGTAAAAGACAGATTGGAAAGACAAAGACTCTAGAATCCTATTTTTGCAAAAGGGAGTAATCAAATTCAGAAGGAGACAGAATTGACTCCACACCCACAGCTGAAGCTGAATATGAACTGATCTCAAGCCCAGAAAGCATTCTTAGAAGAGCTTAAGAAGGACTTTAAAAACCAAATTAGAGAGGTAGAATATAAAATGACTAATTCTTTTAAAATCAAATTTGAGAAAATAGATAAACATTTCAATGAAGAAAGCAGCTCCCTAAAAAGAAAAATGTGTGAAATGGGAAAAGAGGCTCAAAATCTAACTGGAGAAAATAAATCCATAAAAATAAATTCTGAACATATGGAAAAGGAGCTTCAAAAACTAACTGAGGAAAATAATTTGCTAAAAATTAGAATCAACCAAATTGAAGCTAGTGACTCTATGAGGCAGCAAGAATCAGTAAAACAAAACATCAAGAATGAAAAACTAGAAAAAGAGGTAAAATATTTCTATGAAAGAATAACTGACCTGGAAAACAGATCCAGGAGAGATAATCTAAGAATTATTGGTCTACCAGAAAATCATGATGAAAAAAGAGTCTGGACAACATCTTCCAAGAGCTCATCAAGGAAAACTGCCCTGAGATCCTAGAACCGGAGGGTAAAATAGAAATTGAGAGAATCTACCAGACACCTCCTGAAAGAGATCCCAAATTGAAAACTCCACAAAATGTTGTAGCCAAATTCCAGAACTATCAGATAAAGTAGAAAATACTGCAAGCAGCCAGAAAGAAAGATTGCACAGGCTCTGACAGTTTCTACATTGAAAGATACCCAAATCAGGAAGAGACAAAATGGAGAAAGAAAATTATAAACCAATTTGCCTCATGAATATAGATGAAAAAATTTTAAATAAAACATTAGCAAAAAGACTACCGCAACATATCACAAGAATAATACATTTTGATCATGTAGGATTTATTCCAGGAATGCAAGGATGGTTCAGTATTAGAAAAACCATCAGTATAATTGATCATATCAACAATAAAGCTAGAAGAAATCATATGATTCTCTCAATAGATGCAGAAAAGTCTTTTGACAAAATACAACATCCATCCCTACTAAAAACACTAGAAAGTATAAGAATAAATGTAGTCTCTCTTAAAATAATAGGTAGAATATATTTAAAGCCATCAGCAAGTATTATATATAATGGGGATAAGCTAGAAACATTTCCAGTAAGATCAGAGGTGAAACAAGGATGTCCAATATCACCCCTCTTATTCAGTCTGGTACTAGAAATGTTAACAATAGCAATTAGAGAAGAAAAAGAAATTGAAAGAATCAAATTAAGCAAAGAAAAGACTAAACTATCACTCTTTGCAGATGATATGATGATATACTTAGAGAATCCTAGAGAATCAAGTAAAAAACTACTTGAGACAAAAAATAAATTTGGCAAAGTTGCAGGATATAAAATAAACCCACATAAATCCTCAGCATTCCTATATATTTCTAACAAAATCCAATAGCAAGAGATAGAAAGAGAAATCCCATTTAAAGTTACTGTAGACATTATAAAATATTTGGAAATCTACCTGCAAAAACAAACCCAGGACCTATATGAAAACAACTACAAAACAGTTTTCACACAAATAAAATCATATCTAACTAACTGCAAAAACATCAATTGCCTGTGGCTGGGTCAAGATAATATAACAAAAATGACAATTTTACCTAAATTAAATTACATATTTAGTGCCATACCAATCACTTTACCAAAAAATCACTTTATAGAGCTAGAAAAAAGAGTAACAAAATTCATTTGGAAGAACAAAAGGTCCAGAATATCAAGG
>CM053587.1:74607820-74644214 GCA_028646515.1 Pseudochirops corinnae
CAAAGACCGCAGTTTTTGGGATAAGAACTCACTATTTGACAAAAACTGCTGGGAAAACTGAAATATAGTATGGCAGAAACTGGGCATAGACCATTATCTAACACCATATACCAAAATCAAGTCTAAGTGGGTGCACAATCTAGGTATAAGGGCTGATACTGTAAGCAATCTGGGAGAGCAAGGAATAGTTTACCTGTCAGATTTATGTAGAAGGGAGGACTTTATGACCAAACAAGAGTTAGAGAGCATTATAAAATCCAAAATGGATCATTTTGATTACATTAAATTGAAAAGATTCTGTACAAAGCCAATGTAACCAAGATTAAGGGGGAAGTGGGAAATTGGGTAAGAATTTTTACAACCAGTGTCTCTGATAAATGTCTCATTTCTAAAATATACTGAGAACTGAGTCAAATCTATAAGAATACAAGTCATTCCCCAATTGATAAATGGTCAAAGGATATGAACAGGCAGTTTTCAGAGAAAGAAATTAAAGATACCTATAAGAATATAAAAATTCTCTAAATCACTATTGATTAGAGAAATGCAAATCAAAACAACTCTGAGGTACCACATCTCACCAGTCAGATTGGCTAAGATGACAAAACAGGATAATGACAAATGCTGGAGAGGATGTAGAAAAATTAGAACACTAATGCATTGTTGGTGGAGTTGTGAACTGATTTGACCATTCTGGAGAGCAATCTGGAACTATGCCCAAAGGACTGTAAATAATTGCACACCCTTTGACCCAGCAATACCACTTCTACAGTTGTATCCCAAAGAGATCATAGAAGTGGGAGGAAGACCTGTATGTACAAAAATGTTTATTGCAGCTCTTTTTGTGGTGGCAAAGAATTGGAAATTAAGGGGATGCCAATCAATTGAGGAATGGCTAAACAAGTTGTGGTATATGATTGTAATGGAATATTTTTGTGCTATAAGAAATGAGGAGCAGCTCTATTACTTCTAGGACAAAATATAAGCTACTCTGGCTTTTAAAATCCTTTACAATCTGTCCCCAACCTACATCCCAGTCTTATTCTGCATTACTCTATTTTCTGACTCTGTGGTTCATGTCCAGCTGGTCTTTTTACTGGTCCTCAAACATAACCCTACATCTCCAAGCCTTTGCACTAGTTGTCTGACAGCCCCCCATACCATGAGTATACTTACATCTCACCTCTGTCTCTTTCTTTAGACTATATATTCAGAGAGCCACCATCGTGAAGCATGGGCACCAGGCATAGGTCCCTATTCAAGCTCATGCTGCATGTCTTTCTGTCTTCTTTTGACCACATTTTCTTTTTCTTCCCCCCCCCCAATTTATTATGCATTTTTAGTTTTCGACATTCACCTTCTTAAGTTTTAAGTTTTCTCCCCCTCCTTGTCCTACCCCAAGACAGCTTACAATCTGACATGGGCTCCACACATACATTCCTATTAAACGTATTTTCATGTTAGTCATGTTGCATAAAAGAATTATAATAAATGGGAAAAACCATGAGAAAGAAAAAAAAGCCAAAATAAAACAAAACACAAAAGAAAAATAAAAGAAATGAGGAGCAGATGAACTTTATATTTACCTGGAGAGACTTATACAAACTGATGCTGAGAAGAACAAAACTAGTAGAAATTTGTACACAATTACAGACACAATGCATGTGTGGCGACCAACTTTAACCGACTGGACTCTTCTCAGCAATGAAAGGTTATACAACAACTCCAAAAGACTTATGACGGAAAGAGATGTCTACATTCAGAGAAAGAACTAGAAAGAACAGAGTCTGAATGCAGACTGAAGCAAACTACCTGCTCTCCTTCTTTTTCTTGTTTGGTTTTGTTTCCTCTTTCCCATTGTTCATTCTATTGGTTACAATCCTTCTTTACAACCTGACTAATGTCTAATGTGAAAGTATTTGCAGATCCCATACTTGATTGCATGCTGCCAAGGGCAAGGGAAGGGGGGCAGGGGAGGGAGGCACAGAGGGGGAGAAAATTTGAAACTCAAAGGATTGTGGAATTGAATCTTGTAAACTAAATGTAAATAAACAAATTAATAAAGACAAAAAAACCAATTACTTAATCTGGGGGGAAAAAAAACCTTAAAAAGTTAAAATTATTAGCAAATTCATTTAAAATTATTTGGTTTGCCATTAATTTGTGAAGTTTTTTTGTAATGTAGAAAAACCTTTCTATCTCACCTACTTATCTATGTGCAATCAATTGTTAAGACCTATTGACTTACTTCTTCAAAAATTGTAGCCCTGGGCCCTTATTCTCTATTCTAGTACTCTCTGGGCCTTAGTGCAGGCCCTTATCACTTCCCAACTAGATTACTGAAAAAAGCCCCCTAATTGGTCTCCCTGTATTGAGTCCCTTCCTGTTCTAATCCACTCTTCCCATACAGTTTATTACAAGGTAATGAGGGAATACACAGAAGCTTAGGAGGACTAGTAAAGGTTTCATCAAGGTGGTATAACCACTCAGAAATCAATAATTATGGATTTTATCTGGCTTCATTGTCTTCTAGTTTTGTAGAGAACCTAGAGGTTCAGTAATCTCCCTTCATGTAACTGCTCTGTCATTCATCATATTAACAGTGATTATTATCATTTTTTTAAATAAAGAAGGTGGTACAAAACTGAGTCTTGAAAGGAAGACATGAATTCCAAGAGGCAGAGGTGAGGAAGGTGTATGTAATGCCAAGCAAAGGCAACTTCCAATGTTCAGAATACCAGCATAGTAACTCTATTCTATTCAGTGACAAATTATGGCAAAAAAAAACCCCAAACATTCACAGAACAGGGAAAATCAAAATACAGTGTAACTCATTCATTTAGCAAGTAAGTTCTCAATTTAATCCAAGTACTACTCCACCCCTGGACAGTACATTCATTTAGTCAGTCAAAGTCTCTCTTCTCAAATGGAGATTACTTTCCAATCATAAACAAAGTGCATTCATTTGGTCGGTCAAAGAGCATAAAAAGTCAAAAGTTTCCCACCCATGGATCACAACTGTATTACAATATCATCCATTAATGCCAATCACTTTCTCAAAAGGGGCAGGAGAGGACAAAAGGCCATCTACCCTTAAGCTACAACAAGGTTAAGATATCATCACAGCATTGAAAACCCAAGGAGAAGTCCTTTCTTCATCTTGACACAAGGCAAGTTCTCAGTAATCTCTATTCCTGAGGAGACAAAGCTTAACAAAACCACAAGATACACTGCCAGTGTCCTCATCAATCCACTCTCTGCCTGCAGAACAGTCCCAGAATCCCTGAAAACATCAGCAAGACCCTCTTCCAGGATTTCTGTAAACACACAACAAGAAAATCCTTCGTCAAGGCTTCTGAACAAACAGCAAGGTTCCAGGACCTCTGCAACAACAGCACTGTCCTTCACTAGCAGACAAATCTGGCAAAACAACATCAAAACAGACAAAATACTGGCATCATAGCCATGCCTCCTCAGTTCTTGGCACTTCTGGGTGGCAGTTCTCAAAAGTCCTGGGCAGCTCCAACTGGCTCTCAGCAGTCTCTCTCTCATCAACTCTGGCCCCTGGCAATTCTCCTCCCTCTCTGCCTCCACAATACTGCTCCCCAAAAGTCCTTCTGGCCTCCGCTACTTGGGCCTTCTCTCTGCTTGGGCTTCTCTCTAAATCCATGGAACCAGCTCCTCCCAGTTCAGTCCTCTCTCTTCACATCAACAAGTCCATCCCACGATTGGGATTCACAAGCTCTAGGTTTTAACATTCAACCTGAAAATCAAGCCAATGGGGGGGGGGGGTCTTTAAATTCCATTATCATTATAGTGTATGATGGGAGATGGACTACTATGCATGTATCAGTAAGAGGGTAAGAAAACTGAAAACATAGGAAAGATCAGATTAGAAGAGCTTTTATATCAGATGAGCTTGTGCCACTGGGATTTGTCAAAGTTGGAAGGGTGACATAATCAGATCTGCTCTTTAAGAAAACCATTTTTGTAGCTGTATGGAAAATGGAATAGAGAAATCTGAGTTGGAAACCAGTTAGAAAGCTGGTTCAGTAGTCCAGGGCAGAGGTGATTAGAGCCTTAACTAGTGTAATGATTATATGAGTAGAGAGGAAGGGACCTATGGGAAAGATGTTTTGGAGATAGAATGACAAGGATTGGCACCTAATTGAATATGTTGGCTAAGTGCAGAGTTGAGGATGACCCTGAGGTTGTGAACCTGGGTGCCAGGAAGAATGGTGAAGTCTTCAACAGTAATGGATAAGTTTGCAAGAATGGAGAGTTTGCAAGGGAAGACAATCTGTTCTGTTTTGAAAATGCTGAACTTGAAAATTTTTCCAATAAGTAGTTGGTGTTGCAAGACTGCATCCCACACTAGGACAACATATATGGATCTGGGACTCATCTTTATGGAGATAATTGAACCCATGGGAGATAAATTTACCAAGAGAGTGTAGAGAGAATTAGACACCCATAACAGAGCTTCAATTTACACTTTCTTAGTGTATATGAATGGAAGCTGAAGGAGTAAAAGAAACCGAGGTAGTAGGAGAACATGGAGACAGTCTTCTGAAATTCAGAGAGGAGAACGTATCCAGGAGGAAAGTAGTCAACAGCATCAAATGCATCAGAGAAATCAAAGGGGGTTAGAATTGAGAAGAGGCCATCAGATTTGGTGATGACTTCCCCTTATGTACTCCTGTTTGCTAGATCTCTTCAATAACACATCATCTTTCACCTCTGTACCTTTACTTAGGATGTCCTTGAATGTTCTGCCTCCAAACTTCCATCTACTGGAACCCTTAAATCCCTTCAAGGATTAGCTCACATGCCAGGTCCTTTCTGATCTCTTTCCTTATTATGTTCCCCACTCCCCCACCAGCTGTTATTTTCTTTACTCAAGTCATTGCAGAATTGTTGGGTTTTGGCATATATCATATTTATTTGTCTGTGAATGTGATGTCTCCCTTTAGAAGAATACTAATTCCTTGAGGGCAGGACTTTTTTATGTTTTCACATTTATCCCCAGTACTTAGTACAGTATGTGTTATATAACATGCCATTAAATGGGACAGCCAGATGACTCATGGGAGAATGCCAGCCCTGGAGCCAAGAAGACTCATCTCTCTGAATTCAAATCTGGCCTCAGACACTCAACAAGCTAAATAACCCTGACCAAGTTACATAACCCTGTTTGCCTCAGTTTCCCCATCTGTAAAATGAGCTAGAGAAAGAAATGGCAAACCACTCCAGTATCTTTGCCAAGAAAACCCCAAATGAGGTCACAAATAGTTGGACACAATTGAAAATGACTGAACAACAGCGCCATTAATAAATGCATGTTTGACTGTTTTATTCTTGGCATATAGAAGGCATTGATAAATATTTGTTGGCTTGATGGGTTGAATGTAAGTTTCTGGTGAGTATGGATTTTTTCATTCTTTGTATTTGTCTGCAGTAGTTAGCACAGTAACAGAGACATTTAATAAATACATGTTTGTTGACTTACTGAATTGTAATAGTAAAAATATTACCTATTAAAGAATATCACTTTTGAGAGTTTGCTGTTCCTTACAAAGACCTTCATCACTGACGCCCTTTCTGCATATAAAGGAGATTCTCAGGAAATATTTATGTAGATGAGAAAGCATGCATAGAGTTTAGTAGTTGTACATTTCCTTGATCATCTTTACTTTTCTGGCACCAGTAAGATCAAAAGTGAAAAAGATGAAAGATATTCTATGAAATTATTGTACATAATTTATATTCTTCCTTCATTCAAATATGTAAACTGCTTGACAAAGTATATAAGTTATGTTTCCATTTAAGATAGGGATGGTATATTCACACTGATTGTCTAAATGCATAGACATGGCTCATGGGTTGCAGGGATAAATATTTCTTTAAAATCTAAACACTATCTAACGCAGATTGTGATTTATGTCTTGAGGGGAGTAAGAGAAGGGCCATGACTGAGTATTTGCTCTTTTCATACTGAGAGAAAGAACAGTTTCACCCAGAGGAGGTCTATTCTAGAAGCTTCCGTGGCTGCCCAAGTGTCATGGAACAAGTAGTTCTCTGTGTATGAACTTCCAGCTCTTAAGACCAAGGTAGAGACTTGGAAAGCACACTGCTTAAAGAGATGTTAGCTTTGACTGGCATTAAGAAATCTACAACTACACACATCTTAACACCCTTAAAGGGATCAATGACCTGAATGTGTCAACCACACACTAATGAATGTATTAGAGACATTAGGATGATAACAAAAATGTGGCTTTCTAGATACATGAATACCACTTTACTAGAAATGTCACCATCATTGACTTTGTACTCTCCCTGTTGATGTTCAAACACTTACTCAGGAAAGGAAATACAAAGCAGACATAAGGAAGTACTATTTGGCTCATTCTCTTAGAGCCAAACTGGTTACATCTCCCTTAATGGTGTTCTAGGGGTACAGTAAGGAGTTTTAAATGTCTCTTTTCTATAGCCATTGGCTCAAATCCTTAATATCAATTAGCTTTTACATAGTTATATATATATAAAATATAAGCAAGGGAAAAAAAAGTAATAATATTCCCCCACCCAACATCCCAGTGGCACATTCAGCCCTATTCCACCTGGATCTCTGGGGATAATGTGTTTAAATTTACCTCAGTTACGCTGGTTCCACCAAATTCATGTCTAAATCCATCCAGTTAAGTCTTTGTCTCAGATATCAATATGCTACATCCCAAAAATTACTCCATGCTTCTCTGGGTAGTAACACTAAAATAACTAAAAATCCCAAATTTTAGTATGCTGGGATGCCCAGACACTGGGATATCTAGTAGCCCTGACACATGCTCTCTGACTTATCAACACTTACAATATTGGAAGCTCTAATTCCTTCACCTAAAACAGAAATGAATAAACCCAAAGGCCAAGCACCAAGGTCCATTTTATAGAACCACATGCTGGCCTCAGAGGGAAGGGCTCGAGGCCTCTTGCCTTAAAACATTAATTTGTCACTGGATTTTAACATAAGCAAAGGAGTAAAACGACGAGCAGAAGAGCCAACAGAGAGGAAAAAAAATGGTCAAGATTCTGACCTTTTGAAAGTGTCCCAAATTAATTTCTGGAACTGAAGCCGATCAAATAGGCTGTCTGTCATTCTACTCCAGGTCAGCAGTATAGACCCAGTTATATAGGATGTTGACACATGCTTCAGCATCTCTCTAAGGAATTTTCATTACATATTATTGCAACCCTCCAAGAAGCAGGCTTCCAGCTTCTTTCATACAAGGAAACATGATCTGTGTATGTACTAATCCCCATCAAACAGACAAGGCAGATAGGGCCCTAGGCTCAAGACAGCCTAGCTGGACCCATGCTCTGTCTGGAAGTAGAAGCTGGGATAGAAGGGAAGAGCACAGCCTTTCCCTCCACAACCCCACAGGACTCTAGAGATGAAGTATATACTATTTACCACATGGAGTACAAGCAAAAAAGTCCCATCCAGGTGGCTACCTCTCCTTGGAAAAGCATAATCACCAGTTCCTATAGGTGAGCAATCAATAAAAGCATCACGTCATCATTGCAAAGCTCCCAAGTTCTTCAGTGCTGAGCCACCACATGACCAGAAATAACCAGGAAGTTCATCATCTTTTATGTTCTCAAATGCTGAGTCACCATGTCCCTGGAGTACCCAGGAGTTGCCAGGGGAACACCTGGGATATATGCCCTGCGATAGCTCCTAAAAGCCAATTCAACCTCTGCTACAAAATAAATTAGTTTAATTCTTTCTAGGCAGACAAGAAGTTTGGTACTAAGGTCAATCAAATATGCCAGCAAATATCTTTTTTTTTTAAGCAATCTTTGAAAAATAGGACTTTTCACCTTGATGTTCATAAAAAGTCAACATGTCAAAACCATGCCAATGCCTCAAGGGGTCAACAAATATTTTTTGACCACATGGCCTGCATGTAAACTGGTGCTCTGTTACTCATACATTTCACTGAAAGGCAATTTTCTCAGCAATCTGGAAAACATTTATTTCAACACACCAATTTATATTTTTCTGAAATTAAAAGTTTGGAACTGTTTTCCCAGGGTGGCTGCAATCATCGGTTAGAATACACCACTAGCCAGACAACAAACAGAAGTGTTGCTAAAGCCATTTCTAGTCCCACACTACAACCCTTTACAGTGTGTTCTGGGATGAAGTGGAGATGCTGTAAACTTTATGAGATATTTTCCCCAGGCTCTGGTGGTTATTTAGAATCTAGCATTCTTTCCAATTTGTCTAACTAAAGCAAAAAAAAAAAAAATTCAACATACTGGGGCCTATTCAGCTAACTATAAATCTCTCACCCATTTAAAGCACTCTGATTGAAAAACTGTAGGTGTGTTGAGACTGTTCCTAGCTAGGAAAAAAATAACTCTATCTCCTCACAAGGTGCTAACCCTGCCTGAAGCAACCAATCCTCAGATTTATCACCCTGTTGGATTCTACACCTAAATAGGAACAAAATGATTTGAGTGTGGGGGGTTCGGTGGGGTGTGGGAGGGAAGGGAGAGGTTATGAGGGAAGAAGGTAATTTGGCTGCACTGAGAAGAAATGAGGAACACTTAGAAAATATACTAAATAACAGAATGTACTAAAAAGCAAAAACAAAAAACAAAACGAGATGGTTTGGTCCAAGGGTGGCCAAATTGCACCTCAGGTTGGTGACAGCTTATGGAAGTATTTTAAAATATTGTATACATCAGTTTATAAGTGCTGTTCATTGACTTTTAAAAGTTGGCATCCTTCCACTTGGGTCACACAGACTAATTTCAGGGAACATAATGCAAGAGCTTCGGGACACTGAAGAAAAAAGCAAAGCAGCGGGATGGTAGGCAAACCAACTTTTGCGGAATTTCTGTAATCTCTAAAAATCGAGAGGCAGTCAAGTGCCATGTGAAAAAAAATGCTGGATAAAAGGGATCTGGGTTTTCACTCCAAGCACTGCCCTTGTTTGACTGGGCCTCGGGCCTCTCAGTTCCCCATCTGTCAAATGACTGATCTTTTAAAATGCAATTTTAAATCACTTATAAAATGAATGAAAGGGGATTTCATTCACTCCTAAAAGATAATAGAGTAGCTATAGAGAGGAAAAGTGTAAGCCAACATTGAACTGTCTTTTTCCTTTCCCAATTTAAAAACGTCCTGTTTTTCTCTTCTTTGAACTTTTGAAAGTGTTCTGGAGTTTTAACTTCTCTTTCCTTTTTTCTGACTTTGAAATATTTTCAGTGACTGACTCCCTCCTCCTTCTTCCAAATTCTTCTGCTCCCTGCAAACATTTTTCAGATGCTCGTACCTATTACCATTAATTAGACCCGAGGCTGACTACCTCTCACTCACCTGCTTGCCCTTTGGGGCTTCCTGCGCCCGCGCGCCGCACTTTTGGGCTGCAGGGCCCCAGAGCCTGGAACAACTAGCCCCTCCCCTGCGGCCGCCTGGGGCTAGTCTCCTCCTCCACCCCTAGCGACGCGGCCCGAGCTCGGAGACGCGCGCTTCGCGGCTGGTTGCCCCTAACAACAGGAGGACGCACCAGCTCCGCCAAACGGATCTCCCCAGCCCGCAGGTGGTAGCTGAGCAGGGGAGCGGGCGGAGCCATGTCGGACATAGTGTGCCGGTGGCTAAACCAGGAGGTGAAGCTGTCCCGGACCGTTAGTGAGTAACTGACCAGGGACCTAGTGGGGTTGGAGAAGGGAGGGAGAGGCCCATTCCTCCGCGAAGCTGAAGGCTGGAAGGGCGGCCCGCCTCGGGTGTTGGGTGCAGAGGAAGGCCCAGGGAATGGCCCTCGCTCGTAGCCCCCAAACTCCAGAGCTGGACGGGACCTTTTGTATATTTTCTTCGAGGTCATCTACTTCAGTCTCCCCAGTTTTAAGGGTGAAGAAACTGAGGACCAAGGACTTAAGTGACTTCCCTGAGCCCCCATGGGTAGTAAGCATCATAAGTGATTCGCCCCTAAAGAGGGTTTTTTCACCTTTTCGGAGTGCCTGGGACCGATCACCTTTAGCAGTCTGAAGCCTATGGGCCCCTTTCTCAGAATACTGTTAGTAATACACAAGAGAAAATACGTACGTTTACAGAGGAAAACAACTGATATGGAAACATAGTTATCGAAATATTTTTTTAAAAGTTCACAGCCCTTAGGTTAAAAACGCTTGCCTAGGGCCTAGGACTGACATCCTTGGCTGTTTCCCTCAGTTGTCCTTGGCATTTCAGCTCACCATGGGGCTAGCCTCATAACCCCTCTCTTTCAAACCCTCATTCTGATGTATTGCCTTGTTATTTCAGTTAAGATTTCACAAGATTTCAAGTCAGAAGGAATTTATTTTCTCATTTGAGAACAAAGAGCTTATTAATGACCCTTTTACTAGCACAGAGAGGGGAAAATTTTAAAAAATACTCGAATATCTTACATCATAGATTTAGAACCGGAAAGGACGTTAGATCTTGTCGAGCCCCTTTGTTTTACAGTTAAGGAAACCAAGGGCCAGAGAGATTACATTATTTGATGTGCACATGGTTACACAGGTGGTAAGTAGCAAAGCAAAAATTCAAACCCAGCTCTTCTTGATTCAAATTTAGCCTTCTTGCCATTGGCCTCTGTCTGTCATCACCTGTCATACTGCAGACCACCAAGCCTCATCCTCACCTCGAGTTGGATGCTTTCCCCCACATATCTCCGTGCCCATTTCAGGGCTGATCTGGGTACTGATGGTGATAAGGGTGACAAGAACAACAAAGACTCACATTTATAAAGAATTTTAAGGTTTGCATTATCCGTTTGGATTCTCACAACACCATTGTGAGGTTGCTGCTATTATGATCACTGTTTTCCCTAAGAACACTTAAGGTTGTTCATTTGTTCATTGTAACGCAGCTAATAGGCATTTGATGGACAGCCCAAGTCTTCCTTCACTTATAAGTCCAACACCCTATCCACTACCCCACTTCACTTTTCCTGTCTTTAGAGATTGCTGTTCAGAATTTGTCCCTGAAGTGTGAAGTGAGGAGTTTTATGGCTTAATTTCTCGAGGGCTAAACTTTCCCAACTGTAAAATAAGGAGGTTGAGCTAGAATCAAGGGTGGGGAACCTGTGGCCTCAAGGCCACGTGTCCTTCTAGGTCCTTGAGTGTGACTTTATGACTTAATCCAAGTTTTGCAGAACAAATCCTTTTATTAAGGGAATTTGTTCTGTGAAGTTTGGATTCAGTCATATGGCTGAACTTGAGGACCTAGAGGGCCACATGTGGCTTCAAGGCCACAGGTTCTCCATCTCAGGACTAGATGGTTCACAAGGTGCCTTCCAGCTTTTAGTCCTGTGATCTAATTTAATTCTATAATCTAATGGCAATGGCCTTAAATTGGAATTACCCCTCACCTGCTAGATCCTGCAGACTGATATTTTAGACCTCCTGTGGGCTAATACCATGGCAATAACAAACTGCTATATCTTTGTGGTAAAAGATGCAGTTAATATCTGTAATGGTTTAACAGTCTCAGTGCCCTAAACCCATTACAGAATGAACTTCTCATGCTGGCAGACTCATTAGGACACAGACTCATTAGACGCACTCACAGCAGTGTGCCTCTGGTCACCATGGCTTGGTTTGTCCCCATTTTTTTGGCAAAGAATTATTAGACATTGGTGCCATTTTATCTCTGGACTTTTGCTGAAGAGATCTGTCTGTCAGTCAGTCTTTGCTGTGGTACCAACCTCCTGGAACTTTTAATAACATTGGATTCTGTGACATAGTGGTTACAGTGCAATTTCATATTAAGGCCATTTCTCCAGAATGAATCATGGCCTTAGAGATAATCTAGTCCAATTTTGTGGATGGGAAAATTGTGCCCAAAAGGAATTAAGTGCCACAAATGTTGACTTTCATACAATAGTGACAAGTTTTCAGTAACAGTCACTGAGTTTTCAAAAAACTGATTCTGCATTCTGCATTCTGCAGCAGAAACTTGATGCTGTTCCTTTACCAAACTCCCATCTCTTACACTGAGATATAACAGGCAACACTGACTACTTGGCTTTGTTGTGGTCCCAATGTGGGTCTTATTGTCTCCCTCAAACATAATATTGATAGATAAATACCTGGGATCTTTTACTCACGAAAAAACTTCCTCTTCTTTCATTATGGAAGTGAAAATGTAATGTTGAATTATTTATTTAGACTTCTCTTTAGTAAAATTATTACCAGATTGTTTAGCCTAATGTGGCTTATTTATTTGCTCAGGAAAAAACCGTTTGCTCAAGAGTCTCAAGGGCTCAATTACAGATTGAAACACTTAAAAATAGATATGTAAAATTAATAAAAAAAAAACCATAACCAGAAGAGTAGTACCACTATAATTTGCCAGCTTGAAAAAAGAGTATTTTTTTTTAAGTTTAGAAGTCTGCAGCCCTTCAAGAAAAAGTCCTAAAGACATGAACTGTTAATGGAAAATTCCCAGCTTATGCTTCCCTGCAGTATAAACCTGTTGCTTGTTAGCAGAAATACTCTTACTTAATGTAATCCTAGGAACCCCATGTACTGTCACTATATGCTACATAAAATCTTTTCACCTTAACTGCTTGGACAGTATATTGAGAAAGAGATAAACCCCCAGGGAGCCAAACTAGACTGTGTAAATGTATAAATGTATAACTAAAGTTATAACTTGAATTGTACTTGGAAACAAACAGACATCAGTGGAAAATATAAACAAATGGTATAGTATCTTCCTTGCTATAAAAACATAATTATATAGGCCATTCTATGTGGCATACATTAAAACCTTTACATGATTTTAAAGAAAATGCACAATCATATTCAATATAAAGAAACTTGAAGCAAAAAAATCTAATTTTCTAGATGTAATAAAGATAATATTATAGCTTGTAGAGTCATGAAGGTTTTTGCAAGAACTTTTTTCCCCCAAATGTGCTTTGTTTATACAGGATTACTTTTTGTTAATGGTTGAACCATGGAAGGATATTAAGAAATTAACTCTTACATCATTTCTTTCTTTAAATCATTTCGGTAATAGTCCCTGTGCTACTCTCAAGTAGTACAGTTTGGGATTTATGTAGTAATGAATATCTTGTTTTGCTAGATACATTTCCTTGGCCAGAATTACAGGGATTCAGTCATGGAGCAGTGCTTTTACTTCACAGATCGCATACTGGTTCCAAATTGGAGAGAAAAATGAGAACTTTTGATCTTGGGAAGATATGCAAACCACTAGCCTGGAAGACAGGTTCCCAATCTGTAAAATGAGATAATTGAACTAAGCAATCTCTTAGCCACCTCTAAATTCTCTAATCCAGTGATAATCCTGGAGATTTGCTAAAATATAGGAGATAAAATGTGAATGAAATGTGTTTTTCTGTTGCCTCAGTGACTCTGATTCTGTTTTGATGAATGTTAGTTGCAGGTGGTAATTAGCTAGAAAGAGTCAAGAGTTGAGTCAGTCACATTTTTCTGCATGTCCCAAGAATCGTAGAATTTGAAGGAAAAAAATCTATTTGGAGAGAAAATGAGATCAAGAAGTTCTTAACTGATAATACTCAATATCCTCTTAATCTTTAGTATACTCAACATTTTCCTCTTGATGACATTGTAAATTTGGCATCTTGTACCTTATTAATTATGGAGATGGGTCCCAAATGAGTCCCAATGCCGGAAAATCCAAATCTATTCAAGATTTTGGTATTGAGATATGAGATGAACTACTTTATGCACATCCATTAATCTAAAATATTCAGCAAGTTAAATGTAATAATAATTCCTCCTAAAAAAATCATCTAAGAGATAAATAAGTTAATTAAAATTAACTACTAAAATGTAATAGAACATGAAAGGATAATCTTAGCATAAACCTTTTTTTTTGAGATTTAAGCAGTTCTTTTACAACTGCCAATAAGGTTTTGTATAATTCTTGGTGCTTTTCTCATTTTTCCCTGAGAATATGACTTGGATCTTCTTACTCAAAGAAGAAGTCTTTCGGTCAGTTTTGTCATTGTTAGTAGTGTCTGAGTCTTGTTGAGTATCTGAGGCTAGATTTGAACTTAGAAAGATGAGTCTCCATGACTCCAGGCCTGGTACTCTTTATTTGCTGCACTACCTAGCAGCCATTTAGTCAATCAACATTTGTTAATGCCTATTGGTACAATGCACAGTACTAGATACTTGGAAAAATACAATGTTAAATCAAGCCCTCTGCCCTTAAAGATTATACAGTCTACTAGGGATTGAGTTAAAAAAAAAAAACATTTAGTTTAGATAATTGGGAGCCCTCTCAATTCCATCTGGCATACAGACCATCTTAAATATAAAGAATTCCAAATGACTGTCAAACTATTTTTTAACTAGAATATATTGCTTTTTAATAGTTTTGTTATATAGACTTATATTTGATGGATGTCAATATTAATATTAGAAAATATAATACTTTTTATTTCTTATATGTCACAAATCCTACTTGATTGCCCCAGCTTTGTCAAAATTATCAAATAGTATTAAAATGAAACAATACATAGTAAAACTACCAAATAGTTTCCCTCTACCACACCCCACCCTTGGTTGTTTTCACAGTATAGCATAGGATTTTCCCTCTCTCTTAGATTAATATTGTTGAATAATCTAAAAGATACTTAAAATCAGAGAATTTTAGAGATATAAATAACCTTTGAGCCAAACCTTTTATCTCAAACATTTTAGGAAACTGAGGCCCAGAGTGGTTAAGGAACTTTCCCAGGGCTAATTAGTGGCAGATCCAGGTCTAGACAGGATATCAGTACAGGGTTTTTGATAGACCACAATCCTAACTTGTCTCAAATTTCAGACCTCATATTAATTATAAAATTTATTCTTTTTGGTATCAACGTAACAGTCTGATTTCAGTACTCTCTGCATAACTTGGCACCATTTTGCTTCATTGCAGTGTGGCTCAGATGAATAGGAGTAGAGATCATGAGTCTAATAGCACCTAGGCATTGTGCAAATCAAGATTAGACCATTCAAATCTTTAGTTTAATAAAAACTTTTTTTTCAAATTTCCAAGAAGAGGATGGTGGGCAGTCCCATGAAACCAGGTAATAAGGTAGCAATTGAGATTTAATGCCAGATATTGAGGCTTTTTGTAAACTATATTACATGCTTGAAAGGGATAGTTTGAGTTGATGTTTTCAATCTCATACTTGAGAAAAAATTAAACTAGAACTAAATTAATCTGTTTTTCAAGTGGGATTAGACACAGGCTAGTTCTTTACTTGCTGAACGTTGATCTCTTAATAAAACCATCCAAATTATAGAGTACTGTTGTTCAGTCATTTTCAGTCATGTCTGAATCTCTGTGAACCCATCTGGGGTTTTCTCACCCCCTCAAACAGGATTAAGTGATTTCCCCAGGTTTCCACAGCTATTAAGTGTCTGAAACCAGATATGAAATCAGGAAGATGAGTCTTGGCACTCTACCTACTGTGCCACCTAGTTGCCCCAAATTATAGAGTAGTGCCTGAACTTTATTGGGTTTTAAATTGTTTTTCCATTGAGCAGTGAGGGAAGGAGAAGAGGGAAGGAGGAAATTTGGAACTCAAAATTTTAAAAAAGAAAAAGAATGTTAAAAATTGTTCTTGCACATGATTTTGGGGAAAAATAAAATATTAAATCTGTAAAAAATTTTCCATTGTGAATGATAGAGGAAGCTAAATGTATTGTCTTAATAATAATGCTGTAAGAATCAGGGCTTCCCCCCAGATGTAAACTCTTGTCTGTTGAGTCACATATACTGAGTTCCATATGACTGGAAACATTTATGCAGAGCCTGATTGACAACTTGTCTGGGATGCTGTGGAAAGTCTTTCCTGTGTAAGTCAGTAAGTATTTATTAAGCACCAGCTATGTGCCAGGCCCTGTACTAAACACTGGAGAGAAAAAGAAAGGACAGTTAAATTATTGGGGAATTTGATAGGGAGCTGGACTAGGAAATTTTTAAGTATCTTTCATACTTTTAAGACTCCCTGACCATCTCAGTAACCTTAAAGGACATAAAGGCTTCCTAGGAGGGCCATGTTGATGCTACATCAGTCAGTACAGTTCAGCTGTTGTCCTGGTATAGTAGCATACTGAGCCACGATGCATGATAGCAGGGTAATCTATACAAGTAGTTGATATAAAAGCAGTAGGACAGAGTTCTCTGTTATAGAAGTCTTTCCATTGTCTGGATTCCAAACTTTCTCTAGTGAAAAGATCAAAGAGTGTCTCATCTCTGGCCCAAGGCTTTAAATGAAAAGGCAAAACCTGACTCATCTATGTGTATATTTGGAGTTGAAACTTTTACTTGTACACACACACACACACACATACACACACATATGCACATGTATGCACACACACATAGATACACACATATCCTATGTGTATATGTGACGTGTATAGATTAATGACACACTTACGTAAAAGAAGCAAGCATAATTATTTGAGGATTAAAATGAAATAGAATGTTAAGTACAATAAGAGAATATTAGTTTGGGGGTTAGGAGGAAGATCAGTTAGCTACTGGATCATTGCCTTTTTTCTCTTACAAAGAGAATTATTGTTGAACTGAATAAAAGTGGTTATCAGGTAGGAAAAAACCAAAATAAGTGAGGAAGGAGTAAGACCAAGTTTAACTACTACTATCTCAATAAATTCAAATGACTGAACTGGTACAGAATCTATTGAATCTTGGAAAAGAAAAGGGAAATGAGTGGAGTCTATAAACTATAGATAAGTGAGCTTGATTTTGTGTCCAGGAATAATTCTGGAACATATTAAATGGATATGTAGCATCTAAGGACACACAGATATGGCTTCCTCCAAAAAATCTAGCCCAGGTTCAAGATACTTTGTGGGTCCCCGCTTAAAAAAAACAAAACAACTCAGGAGCCCTTATTTATTGTTTACTTTTAAAGGTCAGCTCATAGCAAAGCCTTCTAGAATGTAGCATAGGAAGAAAAACAATAATAAAATATCATTTCTATAAACTTGGAGTGTACTCTTCCAAAAATAGTCACACTGTGAGTAGAAAGAGTGGCCACACACAAGAAGCGTTTGTGAAAGTGCATAAATTGCATAAGGAACATGTGGCCAGGGTGTACCTTTGGAAATGCACGTCAGTAGGAAGTATGGGTGGCCATGGTGCTTGTGTAAATAATGGATGTGCCCAGAGCACATGGGGAGGGCATGAGTAGGGAACAATTGTGGTCAGACAACATGTGGGAGGGGAAATTGAACAGGCAGCCCATGTTTTGGGGCTATATTCTTGCCCTATTCCTGCTGGGCCTCCTCTGCATGCGTCATTTGGGACGTGCAGTCCTTGGTACGGAGGTGGCATGGCCTGTTGTTGCTTTTGAGCGTTGCCCTCTGATGATCTCATGGTAGCTGCACTTAGCACACGATTCTCTCTGCTTCTTGCTTCTCCTGACTTTAGCAGGAGTCTTCTTCAGATTAAAGCTAAATCCAGGTGATCACTGAGCTAGGGAAAAATCTCTAGCTGCTTTTATTCTCTTATAAAGGATGTCTGTGACTCTCCAGAACCTTGGCTGTGATAGGTTTTTCCTCTCCAAAAGGAGAATCTCTGTCTGAGGGTTCTAAGCAAGGACTTTGTCACACAGAATGGCCAATCAGTTAAGTAGTACTTACTGATATTAAATCTGTTTTTTTAAACTTTACCTTCTAGGTAACCAGTGGTAGTCTTGGTCGCAAGACCCTTAATAATAATAGTTAATAACATTACATGGCGCTTATTGTGTGCTAAACACTTCAGAATCGTCTGATTTTATCTTTATAGCAGCTCTTGAGAGAGAGGTAATATGCTTCTTGTTTTACAGATAAGGAAACTGAAGCAAACAGAGGTAAAATGACTTGCCTAAAGGTCTGAGGCATAGTTAGAAAATCCTAATATTATGTGCTAATATCAAGTAGATGGCCAAACTTCATATGGTCAGCGTAATTTTAGGGACTGCTTTTTTTTTTTAGCAAACTTCCAAGGATTGCCTTGGATCTAAGGCCCTCCAGTTTTTTCAATTCTGAGTTACTTTTTGCTCTCCCTTGCAAATGAATGGAAAAGAAAAAGGAAAAAGAGAAAGCCCCAAGACCAGTGGTTCTTAACCTGTGGGTCGCGACCCCTTTGGGAGTCAAATGACCCTTTCACAGGGGTCGCCTAAGACCATTGGAAAACACATATTTCCAATAGTCTTAGGAACTGAGACACTGCTCCTCTCTCCGTCTCCAGGCAGGTCTGCCCACATGCAGATACTCCCACATAGGAGTATTAAAGGGTCGCGGCATTAGAAAGGTTGAGAACCACTGCCTAAGACAGAGAGCCATTTGAAGGCACCATCCTCCATTCCAATTCTGTGTTTCAAAATTTTGACTTTATTGTGTGTATCTGTTTAGCAACAAGTTTGGGGGTTTTTTTGTTTGTTTTTTTAGCTCTGCCCTATTGATGCTTTGTAAACATATAGAAAGGTAAGTGGGGACATTAAAAGCCAGCATGTCCTTATTAGGACATTCTAGGCTTGCCAGAATGTCAGAATCACCACAGTTCCTATTGTGATGGGGTAGATTAGGGTAATGCTGTAAAGAGAATCTCTCTTGATAGTTGTATGGACAAGCTGGAAAGATGTTGATTATAGGGTAATACTGTTAGGTAGATTCAGAACTAGTTGAATGACTGGCTCCTAAAAATAGCCATTAATTGCACGGATGAAAGTCTTTAGTGCAGAACCCTGAGAATCTACCTTTGCCTGTGTGCTTGCTTGTAAGTGGAAGATATAGAAGGCGTACCTATCAAATTCACAGATGACATGTTACAGGGAGAGATAGTGAACATGGATGATGATGCTGAGGTTCTAAAAGACTGATGAGTGGCCAGATTGCATAAGATGAAATTGAATAGAGATAAATGCAAAATTATACACTTGGGTTTAAAAAAATCCACTTACCAATATAAGATGAAAATTATATGGATAAGAGAGCAGTTCCTGGAAGATCATCTTGGGGTCATAATGAACTGGAAATTCATCAGTTTGACAAGGCAGTGAAGCAAATGATGGCATCCTGAACTGCACTGAGAAACACGGCTCACAGAACTATTCAGAGGAGGTGCCTGGACAGAATAATGGAATATCTGAGAAAGATGTTCAGTTCTGAGAACTGAATTTTAGGAAGCATATTGCTAAGCTTGTATTTTGAGAAGAGACAACCAGGGTGGTAAGGGAACTGATGAACCTATCATATGAGATTTAATGTAAGGAAATTGGGATGTTTGGGAAGGAAAAGACAGACTGAAAGCTACGAGCATTTGAGGAGACCATTTTATGGAATAAGAATGCTACATGGACTGCTTGGTCATAGAAGTTAGAACTAAGGATAACTTTCAGTGATTCAGATTTCAGCTGTATAAATAGAGCACCTCTTGACACTTAGGGCTGTCCCAAATAGAATGAGTCGTCCCCCTTCACTGCTTTTGAGGTCTTTGAGTGGATCCAGGTAATGACTTTTCTTTGATGTTATAGGAGAATGTTATTGGACAAGATGGACCTCTGAGGTCCCTGTCAGTTTTGATATTCTGTGTTTGTTTCTGGTAATATTTTTATATCTTCTTTCCTACCAGTATGGTCACTTATTTGACCCATGTGCCAGGGTATTGTTATCTGGAATAAGAAATATTCTTAGAGAAGAGATTTTGTGACAAATTTTGATCTATTGTACAGATTCTATGTAGGACTTTCAGTCGCATCAATAGAATCCAATACGTAGCTTTCAAGATGTTTCTCTTTGAACTTATATTAAAATACAAAGAAGGACTTGGAGAAATATGCAGACTGACATTGAACCTGTAAGGTATTCTAGTAATGAATGTTGAATCTTACACTGCCCCAGACATGCTAGCAAAAGTTAATGAAATGGTGAGAGATGTGTCATCTGATCCTGTAACCCATCAACAAGTGTTATGGAAATGAGAGGAAAAAAAGGGTACAGGCTGACAAAGAAATGCCTCTAGTCCATTGTATTTGTGATTCAGAAATCACAGTTATTATGAATGCACCTAACAAGTTAAAAGAAACTGATAGTAACAATGAAGAATATATTTTTGGTAAAGGATATGAAAATAATTTGGGACAGTTCCTTTGCCTTTTTATTATATTTTGCAGAAATGTTAAATTTTGCAGTAAGTCTACCATGTTATATATACTAGTCAGTAGTCAATAAACATTTATTAAGCTCCTACTATGTGCTATTCTCAAGCACACACTATGTGCTAAGCACTGGGAATAACAAATAAGAAAAAGAGAGTCCCTGTCCTGAAGGAGCTCACAATCTAATGGCAAAAAACTGTACGCAAAAGGAAGCTGGAAAACTGGAGGCAGGGAGACGACCAGAGGGTACCCAGCCCAAGGGCATGATGAAAACCAAACAGAGCAGCTGATGATAAGGAACTCAGCTGGAAAAATCAGAGCCCTTGATAAGGGAGGCCTTAGAAGGATTTCATTGCACTTCCCTCCAGTTTTCCAGCCAGAGAGGACCAGCAGAACGTACTGATGTAGTGCTGAGAATCAGAGACACAGAAAGTAATGTGGCGAAACGCTCTTCACTACATTTTAGGAAAGACATAAGTGACCAAAAAAGCAGGTTGATATCAGTCTTTTTTTCCCCAGAAAGCAAGTTCCATACTATCTCCAGGTATCAGTTTCAGTTCTGTTCTATAGTCTATGCCATCTGCATCTATGAATTGATTCCACAGATGCACATTGAGAATACAGTATAATAAACTGCTCTTGCTCCCCTATCTAATAAACCCCAGTGGCTTCCTATTGCCTCCAGGATCAAATCTGAAAACCTCCGTTTAGCTATTATAGCCTGGTCCACCCATATGTATCAAGTCTTCTTATGCCTTACCCCCTCTGTAATTCAGTACCTCTGGCTTCCTAAAGCCTCCTTCCACAAGATACTCCATCTTGCAACTCTGGACATTTTCATTGGATCTCCCTCATGCATGGAATTCTCTCTTCCCTCTCTTCTACTCTGTGGCCTTACATCTAACATCCCACCTTCTATAAGAAGCCTTTCTCATATTCCTTAATGTTAGTGCCTTCCTCCTGAGATTATCTCCTCCATTAGCTTGGGAACTCCTTAAAAAACAGAGGCTTAAAACAAATTGTTTTACCTTTTTATCCCCAGTATTTAACCAAGTACCTGGTGCAGGCAAGTGCTTAATAAATGCTTAATTACTTGACTGATCAGTCTATTTGATGCTAGACAGCCAAAATAAAACTCTCTAAATACATTTAGTATCCAAGCCTCTGTTTTTAACTCTAGCATTATTGTCACAGAATATTAGAAGTGACTCTAGAGGCCATCTAATTCAGCTCCTTCATGTTACAAGTGATGAAACTGAAATGATAGCCAGTGATTCAGGTACAGAGACAAAGCTGGAATACAAGGCTCCTGGGTGAATCAACAGTGCTGTTTCCCCATGTGATGGGTTTTTTTCAGTTTTAATTTTATTTCTGTCTGTGGTTACCTTGGGCACCTTCTAAGTGACACAGTGCCAACCCTGGAGTCCGGAAGACTCATCTTTCTGAGTTCAAATCCAGCCTCAGACACTTACTAGCTGCATGACCCTGGGCAAACCACTTAACCCTGTTTACCCCGGTTTTCTCATCTGTCAAATGAGCTGGAGAAGGACATGGTAAACCACTACAGTGTCTTTGCCAAGAAAATGCCAGACGGGGTCACAAAGAGTCAGACATGGCTGAACAACAGCGATTATCTTTGTTTTCTTCCAAAGATACATATGCTATTATGTATAGCTAGTTTGTCCTTCTTGTATGACTTATTAAACTTTATATGAAACCCAAGGGGTGCTGTGGGCTGTGGGTTGTGAATAGGACACCGGATCCCTGTGGGTACCACCTAACACTGAGTATCACTCTGGATTAACTTCCAGTCTGTCTTCTGACTCATTCAGCTTAACCGCCCCATGGTAGGTAGCATTTACTATGATAATGCGATTCTCGCTTCCCATCCCTACTCGGAAAACTCCTACCTTCTTGCCTCTTCTCTCCACTACCTATCCCCTCTCCTTTCCTAATTATGTGAGAGAGAGAGGGACAGAGACAGAGAGACAAAGAGAAAGACAGACAGAGAGAGAGAGAGAGACAGAGGGAGACAGAGAGACACAGCATAGAGAGACAGAGAAGCAGAGAGGCAGAGTGCTAAATGTTAGCGAAATGCTAACTCCGTTTATTTGCACTCATAGCCACAAATTTTGATTTCCCCATACCAAGCCACCTCATTCCATCCCCAAACTCACAAACATAATCAGCATCCCTGGAAGGGGAGAATGCACTCCAGTTTACTTATAATGAGAAGATCGATTCTTGTCCCCTCAGCAGAGCACACAGCTTTGATTTGGACCTTAGAGTCATTTGTCCCCAGGAACTCATGTTCCCTGCAGCCTCCTTAACAAGAGTTATGATCTCATTTTCTCACTCACTTCTCTTACATCTGTTCTTGTGCTTCTGTCTCCACTGTTGTTTCCAATTCGATGACTAGACTCAGCTGCAGCCTACTCATGTAACCCAGCCAGGCATGGGTAAGAGAATCCATCCATGCTGTTCCCAGATAGCTGCATCCTGGCATGCATAAGTTTAGCATCCATAGCAGCAAAAGGGAACCAGTAAAATTTGTTTGTGTCTTTCTTTTTCAAAATTCTGCTATTTGCCCTCTCCCCCTATGATGACAGGTTTATGAGTCTGTTTCCTCCTCAGTCCCAGCCTTTGCCCCATTCTCCAGCATACATGGAGAAAGGTGGTTGGCAGTGGGCTTGCTCCCAGATGTGTTTGCCCTGTCCTCAGGCAGGGCAAGTAGGAGAGTGGTAGGAAGAGTCCTGTATTAGAGCACAGTTGCCTTTTTGTTTTCCTTTTTTGTTTTTTGGTCCCTGGAAGTTGTGTTATTATTTCTCAAAAAAAAATTTTTTTATAACTCAAGGAATTAAAGTTTTTTATTGTTGTTGTTTTGTGTGAATTTAAGAGTTCATATGCATTATGTTAACTATTTTTAAATGTTTTAATTTTTTAAAAATTCAGGTCCAAAGGCACTTGAAAAAGATTTTTCTAATGGCTTCCTACTTGGAGAACTTCTGCACAAACACGAACTTCAGGATGATTTTCCTTATTTTTCGGAAGGCAGGTAAGACTGCTTCTGTGCTGACTATTTTTACTGTTGGAATCTTCTAAGGCTGTCGAAGCCAGGATGGAAAAAGGATAAACAAGTGTGCCCTAGAGGCAGCAAGGGGATGTGGCTGCCCCCAATTCTACTGGGCTTCTGAAAAGTTTCAGGAAATAACCTCATGGCTATTGCCATGCTTTTCAGCTTGGAGATTGAGAAGCTGACCTGGAAAGCTGATGATCTGAGGTGTTAGTAGGGTTTCTTGTACATGCCATTGGGATTGCCAGCAGTAGAGTAGTGTGTGTAATCACAGGGGCTTCTTCACTTGAGGCATACAGAACCAGGGACAGATTGTTCAACCCCCTCTTCTCCTTTAGGGAAAGGGAAACGACCAGAGGCAACTGGGCGGGGTGATCATATCAGAGAAATAGAAATGTTGGACCGTGCTCACAGCCGCCTCTTGGGATATTTCCACTTTGTCTGCTGCCCAGGTATCTTCTCCTCTATACCTTTTCCCTTAGGGGAGAAGGAAGTTGAATATCAAGCTCAAGTGGATAAGCATTGGTGAACCTGTGGGTTCATGTGGTTTGGGAATGAGTGGAGTGTGAGGGTGTGTTCAGTGATTACAAGTGGGAGAGTGAGTGAGCCATTGAAGACCATGGGGGCTCTGACTGGACGTTTGTGAACCAGTGTGGTTGTTAGTGTACTTCCCTATGTTCACCCTGTACCTACATTTCAGTGTATATCAGCAGAATGAGCTGTGATCATTAGTCTGTAAAGTCATATTCTGTGGCATATGCCAGATTGGAATCATGGGTGTGAGCTCTTCCTAGTTTGTTTTCAAGAAATGATGAACCTGGGGCCTTGGGGTGATTGAGGACATCTCAATTCATGATTGTTTGATGACACTTTAGTAATTTAAGAATCTGTGTTGTTATAGGTATGAAGAGACCCTCCCCCACTGATGTGTATCACATCTCCCTTATGTGTTCTTTGAGATTTTCTCCAGCCCAGAATTCATTAACTTAACAACCTTTAGCCAGGCTGTGAAAAACTTCTCTAGTCTTTAGAGAATGTGTAGCCTATTACTAATTCCATATTTAAAGCAGCGGGGTGAATTGGAAAGTGTGCTGGATTGGAATCAGAGGTCATGGGTTTGGATCCCGGTTCTGCAGTTTAATATCTCTACAAACATGGGTAGCCACTCTGGGCTTCCATTTTCCCTTCTATAAAATGGGAGGTTTGAGTTAGATGTCTTCTAAGAAAACTTGCAGCTCTTAATGTCTAATCCTGTGATCCATTCCCACTTGGTTGGACATTGTGCAGCATTTCCAGGGCGTTCTACCATGTAGATGTGTCCTTCAAGAGCCTGGGATCTCCTCCAGACCCCTCACAAGATGAGGCTTATCATTGTTGTTGTTCAGTTGTTTTTTCAGTCATGTCTGACTCTGTGTGACTCCATTTGGAGTTTTCTTGGCAAAGATACTGGAGTAGTTTGCCATTTCATTCTCAAGCTCTTTTGAGAGATAAGGAAACTGAGGCAGACTGGGTTAAGTGACTTGCCCAGGGTCACACAGCTATCAAGTGTCTGAGGCTGCATTTGAACTCAGGTCCTCCTGACTCCAGACCTGGTGCTCTCTCCACTGCACCACCCAGCTGCCTATGATGAAGCATTAGAGAAGGCTTGTAGCAGAGAATACAGTAACTCTAGAAAAAGTAAATTTCTTTAGTCTTTTAAAACATCTTACCCTCCTAAGTTAACCTTAAAAGACATTCTTTTCAGAAGCTAAGCATCAAAAAGGAAAAAAAAATTGCTTGCTACTTTTGTTGCCATATTCACTTCTTTTGTATCACAATCATTCTCAAACACCATTATTTCATCTATTTGGTTTCCTCTCTCCACATCTTCTATGTGGCCCCAGCCTCTCATGAACTTAGATCTGCTTTGGTCAGTTGTGTACAACATGAAGAAGTGGAAGGTTTTGTGCTTGATAGCAGGTAGTGTGTTTTGTGGTCTTTAATTTTAATGTCTTAAGTAAAAGAAATGACCATAATCAAAATAAATTTTAAAATAGTATCAGCAGGTCCCTAATTGTTGAGTCCAATCCCACTTTTCCAGCTGAGGGGCATGCTAAGAGGGAAGGTAGCCATGTGACTTTATTGAGGTAGAAGAAACAATGGAAAAACTGGGATATGAGGACAAAAAATGAAAGATCTTTCTCTGAAGAGTTTATTATAGTCGCCTGCAGGAGACAACATGTACTTTATGTACAACATGTATTTTAATTTTTAGAGAGAATAAATGCAAAGTAAATTAAGGAGGAAGGGTTCTGGTAGTTAGGAAGATTGTATGCATCATATTTCTTCCTACCCTAGAGAGGCAATAGGCTACAGGGGAATCTTGTTGTACCCCATATATTTGAATCTCAGGCCAATTTCTAAATTTCTGAGACAAACTATTTGGGTGATCCCCTTCTGTCTATAACCAGTTTTCCTCTCCCACTCCTGCCTTATATATCCTGGAAGGGCTGATACAGAGTAAGATCAGACCCAGAGGTTAAAAAATTCTGCACTATAATATCGGGTCTATTCTTAACCTTCTCCTCTTTTCTCCTACAACCGTTCTGGGTTCCTGATAAGCTTAGGCATGGTCTTTGAACCCCATTACTCCTCTGATATATGTTCTCATATTCTGGTGATGATGACTTTGTTGCTAGTGTTGTGCTTTTGGGGAAAGTCACTTCTAAACTGAAGGAAATTATTCACATTTCTGCTTCCAACAAGACCTCATGTCTTAGAAAACCTAAAATCTGGGAGCTGTGGTGGTAACACACCTGTGATCTCAGCTACCAAGAGGATTAAGTTTGATGGATGTTTTGACCTTGGGAAGTCTGAGTAACAGTGGACTCAGTTGATCAGATATGTGCACTAAGTCCAGTTGGGAACATCAGGCTGCCTAAGAAGGGGTGAAATGACCCAGGTCAGAAAGACGGTGGATCAAAGCTCTTGTGCTTACCAGTATTGAGATCAGGCCCATGAACACCACTGACTTCCTGGCCAAGATAGGGAAACTCAATCTTTAAAAGAAAAATAAAGGAGCGAGTATAGGATAGAAGAGGGAGGAGAGAACAGAACCTAGATTTTCCAGAATTTGAGGACTGCCTCAAGTTCAGGACAGAATGTCTACCTACACCTTAGGGGATTTGTAAGTAAGTCCATCTTTGCCAAATGACCCAGTGTGACAATGTAGGACCACTAAATTGTCTCAGAGTTCTTTTCCTAGCAAAGTGAATATAATTTTATCCTTCTGGATCAGTGCTAGGTAGCCGGATATTTGAGTGGCAGAATAAGCATCCATATTTATTCTTTTGCTCTACTCTTCCTCCCCAGACTATACTTCTTAGGGTATCATGTAAGTCAGTAAATTTGTGATTATTTCAGTGCCACACAACAAGCTTATATTGAAAAAAAGGTTTTTTCTTCTCTTACCTTGCCAAAGTCACTTTTATTACCAGTTCCCAATTCTGTGGTCTGTCATCTTTTAAAATCTTGTTTAAACTTTCACTATTTTTTAAATTAAGAAGCATTAACTTTCTCTCCTTTCCACTTCCCTCCCAAAAGAAAAAATAAAATCTGTGCTGATTATATGCAAATTTATGTTTCATTCTGTATATCAAATTCATCACTTCTCAGGAGGGGGACAATTTTTCACCATCATTACTCTGGAATCATGGCTGATCATTGATTATATGGGTCAAAGATCTCAAATCTTTCAGAGTTACTCCTTTTCTGGATGTTTTCCTTGTATGAATTGTTCTGGTTCTGTTTACTTCATTTTCTATCAGTTCATATAAGTCTTCCCAGGTTTCTCCAAAACTGTCCCTTTTGTCATTTCCTGTGGCACAATAAGGTTTCATTGCATTCATCTGCCATAATTTGTTCTTGTATTTCCAGTTATTTGCCACCACACAAAAAAAGCTACAATAAGTATTTTTGAGACTATGGGTCTGTTTCCTATTTCTTTGATCTCTTTAATCAAGTAATAGTATCACAGTTTAGCCTCTTTGGGGGCATAGTTCCAAATGGTTTTCCAGAATGGCTATACCAATTCATATCTCTACCCGTAAATAGTGCATTAATGTGCCTGTTCTCTCACAGTTGTTCCCGTGTTTGTCATTTTCCCTTTTTTGTCAGTTCTGTTGACTGACTGTGAGGTAGAACTTCAGAGTTGCTTTAATTTTCATTTCTACCATTATTAGTGTCTTGGACTTTTTTTCACATAGTAGTTGATGGCCTGTATTTCTTTCCTTGGCCTGTTCATATCTATTGACTATCAATTGAGGAATCTTGCCTATTTATTTTTAACTTTTGTAATAGGCATAATTGAATTCTAAAGGATAGGAATAGGGACAGCATCTGTGATTTCACTGTTATAAGAAACTTCCTTTACCAATTCAGATCAGTACCTTCTCTGGAAATTATAGTCTGAGAGAATTACTTAGAGCACTGAGAGGTTAAATGACTTTCTGTATGTGTCAGAGGTGAGAGCAGAATCCAGGTTTTCTTGGATTTGAGGAAAGTCCTCTTTATGTCATCCTGATTCTCAAATTGGAGTTTAAATTCAGCTTTTAAAAAGGTTCTATGTTACTTAAGAATACAAATTTGACATAATCCCATTTTGAAGCCTCCTTGTCATGTGAAGGTGACTCTGGGCTCTCAAAAATTATGTAAACAGAGGACAAGCTTCATAGATTTTGCCAGGCTAGAAAAAAAGCTTTGAAAATGGACCCAGAGATGAGTTAGGTGTTTCTGTCGTTCAAGAACCAAATAGCTCAGTGTGGGGGTAACTCATCCTCAGGATGATGTGAATTTTTTAGTAATGGAAAGAAACATGGATGCATTGTGATCTTTGTTGTCATTGGAAGAAGTTCTGTTTTGATGAAATGGTTGTTCTTTCCAAGTATCGAAGTAAGACAACATTGGGCCTTATCTAATTTGAAGGTATTTGCCTTGGGAATTAATTACCCAGGCTAGGGGCAATATTCCTCACTCAGAAAGGAGAGTCTGCCCATGAAGATAGTTAGGCCTCTTGTTAAGGGTGAAAAGTGAGCAGGGAATGTACAAAAATGAACACGGATTTCTCTGGGAGGGTGAAGTCTCTTCACTGTACAAAGAGAGTTATTCCCATGACACCTGGGGCACCAAGGGAGGGGAATAGCAGTCTCGTGACAGATAAGAGGAGAGAGTAGAGAGGGAGAATGCTTTTCCCAGAATACTTAACCTGCTCCTTAAGCAGTCATCATTTACATCATATACTCTGCCTCTAGAGCAAAAAAGTCCTTGAGGCTTAACTTACATGCAGACAACTGTAGCACAGAGCCCATGAGGATTGTTATGTTGCGTTTATTGAACCTAGGTAATACGCAGACCATTTCCAATTTATGAATAGATTATATTCTCAAATTTTGGCAATAGTTTGGAACCCAGAAAACATTTTCCCATTAAAAGCCACTATTTAAAATGATGGTTGCATGACACGGTAAAACTGCAAAAAATATTCTAATTTGACCCATAATACAGTGAAACTGAAATGTGAAGGCTATTTACCCTTAAATCTGAGCTGTTGAAACTGGGGGGCCATATTCTTTTCTTTCCTGTTTCCGATAGAAGGGCCAAAGTTAAAGTTAGGGAGTTTATTCTTGGCATATTCTGGTCTTAACCTTCTTTCAAATCCTAGTGACTAAAAAAAAACAATGGCCCTACTCCCAGGTGCTCACTGTGTCCATAATGCTCTAACCCTGCTTCCCAAAGTGGGTGATACCACTCCTTTGCAGGGGCACTGGAATGATCCAGGGAGGTGGTAGTAGTTTGAAATGATGCAATTTTTTAAACAACATTATAGGGTGAAAGAAAGTAGATTTGGGAGGAGGGGGCGGCGCTGAGTAATTTTATTTTTTAAAGGGCTGGGCAGTAAGCCAAATAAGTTTGGGAATCTCTGCTTAAGGTCTTCAGAAGAGCACCCTACCCCAACCTGTCCTAAGACCCAAAGAATTTTGTGCTTTAAAGTTTCCTGTCTCTTTTCTCCTTGATCCAAAAATTCTGTTACCTCAGTACTAGGCATTAGTGCTCTGATTGAACTAATTCACATGTTTTAACCCTTCTTAACCCTTCCATAGGCATTGAATTTATAAAAGAAGATGATTGATGCTACCATTAACAGTGGTAAAGCTTGGTCAAATGGCATGCCCTTTTTGGTAACTTTTTGTTACTTACCAGAATGGTAATTAAATCCATTCTTAGGTCCACAGACAGTACATTAATGTGCCTGTAATCCTATTGTATTACAGATTTTTAATTTTCCCTCCAAATTTGTCATTTTTCTTTTTTGTCATCTTTGATGATCTGGTAAGTATGAGGTAGAACCTCAGACTTGCTTTAGTTTGCATTTCTTTAGTTATTAGAGAGTGGAAGCTGGTTGGTTCACATTCCTAGGTCTTTTATCCATTGAAGAAAGGTTTTTAATCTTATAAATTTGATTCACTTCTCTAAATATCTTGGGAATAAGATTTTTGTCACTGGAACTTTTTTGCAAAGGTTTTCTTCCAGTTGTTTCCTTTTCAATCTTACCTTTGTTGAATTTTAGATAATGAAAATTATCATGATCTTTTCTATCCCTTGTTTTATTATGAACTTTCCTTCTCTTCATAGATTTTATAAGTGTTTTTCCATGTTTCTCTGATTTGTTTTAAAAGTGTCATTTTATATACGTTATATATCCTTTAGGAGCTTAAATTCGCATGAGATAGGAAACGCTGGTCTAAATCTGTTTTTTTCCATACTGCTGAATAATTTCCTCAGCAATATTTTTTCAAAATTAAATTACTGCCCCAGTAGGAAGGGTCTTTGTATTTATCAAATAATAGGCTGCTAGGTTTGTTATATATTCTGTATTTGTTATATTCCCGTTATATAACATACGTGTATGTAGGTTTGTATCACTATATTTCTATATTTGTTATATATTCTGTACCTAATCTCTTCCGCTGATCAAACTATTTTTAAACCATTGCTAAATATTGTTTTGAGAATTACTGCTTTGTAGTAAAGTTTGAGATTTGGTACTTGTAGTTCTCCTTCATTCTCACTTTTTCTTTTTTTGTTCTCTTGAGATTGACCATGCTCCCCCTTATGAATCTTATTATTATTATTTTTCTAGTTCCATGAAGTAATAATTTGGTAGTTTTATGTTAATTTAAATGGAATTGTCATTTTTATTATATTGACTCATCCTACCCACGGGCTATTGATATTTTCCCAATGATATAAGCCATATTTCTGTAAAATTAGTTTGTAATTGTATTCATGTGGTTTTTGTGTGTATCTTGATAAGTAGACATAAATTTTTAAATGTTTTTTGTAATCATTTTAAATGCAATTTTTCTATTTTTCCCCATTATGTCTTATTGGTACTTTATTGAAATGTTGATGATTTGTGCTTTTATTTATATGCTTCAATTTTGCTAGTTATTGTGTTCCTTTAATCTTAGTTGTCTCTCTAAGGTTCATGCTTTAATTACACAATCCTATATGCTACAAAAAGTGATCGTTTTTTTCTCCTTTATCTTTGATTATTCTCTCAATTTCTTTTTCTTGTCTTATTGTTATAGTTGGCATTTCTAGTACTATGTCAAATAGAAGCTAGAATTTCTTAACCTTTTCAGTGTTATAGACTCCTTTGTCAGGATGGTGAAACCCTTCTCAGAACAATATTCTTGAGTAATTGAAGGCAGTGGTAAATTTCAGTTAGAGGTCAATGAAAATAAAATGTAGTTGTTTTTTTTTCCCCATTCAAGTTCAAGAAGCTAAATCTATTGATGATCCCTTTTGCAGTTCTGTGAACCTGAGGTTAAGAACCTTTGAATCTAAGTAGAAGACTTCATTTTTCATTGGGGAAAAATCAGGCTGATTACAGATTACTTCCCCTTTCCTAAGTCTGTACTTTTTATCACCTCAAGATTATTCCTCCCTCTCACCTCTTTTGCTCCAGTCTTGGAAGAGAAAGACTTTCTCCATGCCAAATCAACTTCCATACTTGTTTCCTTCATCCCATCTTCTTAAATGTCCTCTGGGAGCTTGTCCTTTTTGGTCATCTCTCTTTTATTTAATTTTAGATATCTTCTTATGCACTGTCTGCTTCTCTATAGCTTACAAATAAACTCTGATCTCTCCTAGCTTTTAAAGTCCTTCGCTTGATCCTACCATCCTCTCAAGCTTTTATCATGAATCTTCCCTTTCAAAGCCAAAATCCCAGGAAAAAATCTTACTCTCTCTATTTTCTTATTTCCCACTCATTTCTCAATGTCTGTTAACAATATGATTTTCAGTGTCATGACTCAAATGAAACTACTTTTCCAAGATTACCAGTAATCTCTTTTTTAAATGAAATATTTTATTTCTTATTGCTAACTTGTTTTTTAATTACATAAATTTCCAAATTTATTCCTCTTCCTTTCTTCCCTACTGACTCATTCCTTGTGACACAGATGAAAAAAAGAATGAAGGAAGAAGAGCAGTTTAACAAACCTAATCAATATACTGGCCTTGCTGGACAACATCTGATCCATAGGCTCCCATCTCTGCATTAAAGGGAGTGAGGTGTACATTATTATTTTTTTTTTTGGTATCAAACCTGGTTATTATAATTACACAACATTGAGTTTAGCTTTTTTGTTCTTTCTATTTAAATTATATATACACTATCCTTGGTTCTCTTTATTTCACCTTGTATAAATTAATATGCCTTTTCTATCCTTTGGAATTCTTTGTATTAATTTCTTATGGAAAAGTAATATTCCCTTAATCTCATATATCACAGTTTTTTGAGTCATTTACTAGTTGATGGGTAATTAATTTTTTTCCAGTTCTTTGATATCACAAGATTGCTTTCATTAGAATTTTAGTATAATTGAGATCTTTCTATCTTTGACCTCCCTGGATCATATGTCTATAATATGTATGCATGTATATGTATATGTATGTATGTATGCATATTTTGTTTTCTTTTAAAAGTATAATTCCAAATTACATTCTGGAATTATTTGACCAATTCCTGACTCTAGCTACAGTGTTATACTGTGTCTGTCATCTCATAGCCCCACCAATTTTGACTATTTCCATCTTTCCAGCGTGCTGAGAATGAAGGAAAACCTCATGCATTTTTCTTACTTATTAATGATTTGAAGGAATATTTCATATGGTTGTACATAGTTTGTACTTTTGAGAATTATTTATGCCTTTAGATCATTTATACATTGTATAATGTCACCAATATTATTTTAATGCCAAATATGATGACCCTTTCTTAATTCTCATCCTCCTTGACCTCTTTGTAGCTTCTGTTGATTACCGTCTCCTATTGTATACTGTATACTCTCCTCCTTAGGTTTTCACTTTGTTTTTTGTTCATAGGATATTATTCTTTCCTTGTTCACCTTGTAACTCACCACCTTTTTTTTTTTTTAAAGCTGGCTTGTCATTTCCTGTCTCATCCCCTATGTGAAAGTTTATCTCAGAGTTCTGTTTTGGGCTTTTCTTCTACTATGCTCTCTTGATGATTTCATCAGCTCCCATAGGTTCTTTTGTCATCTCTCTTCCAGTAGTTCCCAGTTTTCTTTTTTTTTTTTTAATTTTAAAATTATTATATTTTAACATTCTTTTTAAAAAAAATTTGAGTTTTAAATTCTCTCCCTTCCTCTCACCTCTCACTCACTCATTGAAAAAGCAAGCAGTATGATATCAATTATACATGAGAAATCATGCAAAACATATTTTTATATTATCCTTGTTACGTAAAAAAGCAAGAAATTTTTTTAAAAATTGAAAAGATTATATTTCAGCTTAAGAGTTCATCAGTTCTGTTTCTTTGGAAATAGAATTTTTCATCATGAGTCCCTTGAAGTTGTCATGAACCATTGTATTAATCAGAGTAGATGTCTTTCACATGTGATCATCATTAAAATACTGCTATTACTGTGTACAGTGATCTTCTCCTCCTGCTCACTTCACTCTTCATCAGTTTATATAGGACTTCCCTGGGTTTTCTGAAACTACCCCCTCTCTTCGTCACTTCTTACAGCACAATCATATTTCATTACAATTATACATCACAATTTATTTGGCTGTTCCTCAATTAATGAGTGTAGCGTCAACACAGTATTCACATATTTACGTATTTGCATAATTCTGAGCTGCAAAATACAACAGACTCTCCATAGAGAATACAGAAGCAAAACATTTATTCAGACACCAGAAAACCAAATCCCAAAACCAGGAAGCTGAATCCATCATAGCAACAAAGAAGTTAATACACCATAACATTGCAGAGAGCATACCATTCTTTAGTTTTCCCACAAATACTCACAAGCCTAGCTGTCTCCTTGGGTGTGTCCTCTCCTCCCACAAGCTCTGATTGCTCTGACTCCTATCTTCCCCTGGGCTCTGCTGCCACCCTTAAGCAAACTACTCTCACCACAGGCTTCATATGATTACTTCAGCCTATTAGGGGATCAGGAAAATCTTCAAAGCTGGAAAGATCTTCAAATTCTCTTAATAAGCATTAAGGAGCAGAGAAGATCTTCAAATTCTTATTACTGTCACAATGGGCAATTCCCTCAAATCTTTGACACCAGGAAAAAAAAGAGTAGTTATAAATATTTTTGTACATATGAGTCCATTTCCTTTGGGATACAGACCTAATAGTGGTATTGCTGGGTCAAAGGGTAGGTACGTTATAGCCCTTTAGGCATAGTTGCAAATTGTTCTCCAGAATGTTTGGATCATTTTTACAACTTCAGCAATAGTGCAGTAGTCTCCCAATTTTTGCACATCCCCTCTAGCATTTTTCATTTTCCTTTTCTGTCATGTTAACCAATTAGATAGGTGTGAGGTGGAACCTCAGAGTTGTTTTAAATTGCAATTCTCTAATCAATGGGTATTTAGAATAGTTGTATGAATCTAGATAGCTTTGATTTCTTCTTCTGAAAACTCCCTGTTCATATGCTTTGACAATTTATCAATTGGAGAATATATTTTTTATAAATTTGATTCATTTCTCTATGTATGAGAAATAAAGCCTTCATTGAAGAAACTTGCTGTAAAATTTACCCCCCCAGTTCCTACTTTTCATCTAATTTTATCTGTATTTGTTTTATTTATGCAAAGACTTTAATTTTATTTAATAAAAATTACCCATTTTACTTCCTGTGGTCCTCTCCATTTCTTATTTGATCATAAACTCTTCCCTTAGCCATGGATCTGACAAGTAAAATTTTCCATTCTCGCCTTATTTGCTTATGATAGCATCCTTTATGTCTAAATCATATGTCCATTTTGACCTTATCTTGGTAGACAATGTGATATATTAGTCTATATCTCATTTCTACCAGATTGCTTTCTGCTTTTCCTGGCAATTTTTGACAAGCTGTGAATTCTTGGCTCCAGAGCTAAGGTCTTTGGGTTTACCAGATGGTCATTTATGATCATTTATTACTATGTACTATATATACTTAATCTATTCCACTAATCCACCACTCTATTTCTTGGCTAATGCCAGATTGTTTTTCATGGCTACTTCTTTGTAATAGTTTGAAATCTGATAGTATTAGGTTGTATCACATTTTTTCCCATTGATTTTTTTTTTAATGTTCTTGGCCTTTTGTTCTTCCAGATGAATTTCGTTATTATTTTTCTAGCACTAAAAAATAATTTTTGTAGTTTGATTGGTATGACACTGGATAAGTAAATTAATTTAAGTAGAATAATTTTTATTATAGTGGCTTGACCTAACTATAAGCTATGGATATTTCTCCATTTTTTTGTGTCTGTCTTTATTTGTGTGAAAAATGTTTTGTAATTGTGTTCATATAGTTCCTGAATTTATCTTGACATGTAGATTCCCAAGTATTTTACCTTGTCTGCATTTTTTTAGTTGGAATTTCTCCTTCTATCTGTTCCTGACTAGTTTTGTTGGCAGTATATAGAAAAACTTATGATTTATGTATGTTGATTTTATATCCTGCAACTTTCCTAAATTGTTAATTATGTCAGTTTTTAATTGATTCTTTAGGCTTCTCTAAGTATACCATCATATTGTCTGCAAAGAATGTTAGTTTTTTTTCTCATTACCTTATCTCATTATTTGAATTTCTTTTTCTTGTCTTAATACTAGAGCTAGAATTTTTAATACAGTGTTAAATAATAGTATTGATAAGGGACATCCTTGCTTTACCTCTGATCTTATTGGGATAGGCTTCTACTTTATCTCCATTACATATAATGCTTTTTCTAAGTTTTGGATAGATTTTACTTATTATTTTAGGAGAAAAAAGCTACTTATTAATATTCTTTATACTATTTTAATAGAAATGAGTGTTGTATTTTGTCAAAAGCTTTTTTCTGCACCTATTGATATATTTGTAACATTTTTATTGTATTTGTTATTGACATGGTCAGTTATGCATGTAATTTTCCTAATATTAAACCAGTCCTGAATTCTTGATATAAATCCCACTTACTGCTATATTCTCATTGCTGTTTTTTTCATGAATATTCATAAGGGAAACTGGTCTATACATTTTCTTTATTTTTGCTCTCCTGGTTTAGGTATCAAAATTATATTTGTATAATAGAAGTGATATGTCAGGACTCCTTCTTACATTTTTTTTTTCCAAATAGTTTATATACATTTAGAATTAGTTGTTCCTTAAATATTTGGTAGAATTCACTTGTAAATGCATCTGGTCCTAGGGATTTTTTTCTCAGTTCATTTAAGGCTTTTTCATTTTTTTTCCCTGCTAAGATAAAGTAATTTAAGTATTTTATTTTCTCTTCTGTTAATCTGAACAATTCATATTTTTGTTAAGTATTCATCTATTTCACTTAAATTGTCTTTTATTTTTTATTATTTTTTTATTTATTTTTATTATTTATTTTACTTAAATTTACTTAAATTTAATGACTAAATATTGGAGAAAATAACTCAAAATAATCACTTTGTTTCATCTTCATGGTGGTGCATTCATTCATTTTTGATACTGATAATTTGGTTTTCTTAATTTTTATTTTATTTTATTTTTTTAAAATAATTTTT
>CM053587.1:74654352-74670001 GCA_028646515.1 Pseudochirops corinnae
CTTTCTGTAGAAATTTCAAAATCATATTTAAAGAACAAAAATCTATGCCTTTTTCATTCAAACCTAATATAAAATTAATCACTCCATGAGTATAAAAAAGCTTAAGCTCTAAATGGCATCAAACCTAATATAAAATTAATCACTCCATGAGTATAAAAAAGCTTAAGCTCTAAATGGCATTAAACTTTAAGTGAATTCATGGGAAAATGAAATGTTTAAAATGACATACAACTTAGAATGGCATATCATGAAAATACGTGTGCTGCTTGAAATATTTGCTTGAAAAGAAGTATTTCATACTGTGATTAACATTTTTATAGCTTACATGGCAATTGTTGGTTTAGATAGTGCAAACTAATAATAAAAATTTTTTTTCTTTTTTTTTCATTTTAGGGTTTCCAATGTCAAGCTTAATAACTTTTCTCGCTTAGAACCAACATTTCAACTCCTGGGTGTTCAGTTCGATCAAAATGTGGCCCAAAATATTATGACAGAAAAACATGGCTCTGTAACCAAACTTCTTTATCAATTGTACATCGCACTCCAAAAAAAGAAAAAAAGTGGACTCACTGGAGTTGCAATGCAAACAATGAGACCTTTAGCACCTGCAAAACTACAGAATATGAAAAGTGAGATTTATCGAGAGGTGGGTATGTAAAACAATGCCAATCTTATACAGTATAGAGGCATGACAAGAACTTTTAAGTAATTCCATGAGAAAGTCCCATTGGGCTTCTGAACAGTTTATCTTTTTTTTAAAATTATTTCCTTTTATTGTATTATTTTTGTAGTAATAGTAGTTCAAAAATAAATTATTACTCTTGAGGCAATGAGGTGGCAAAGTAGGTAGCGTATGGCACTTCAAGTCAGGAAGACCTGTGTTCAAATCCAGCCTCAAATATTTAATAATTTGGTGACCCTTAGCAAGTCACTCAACTTCTACCTGCTTCAGTTTCTGCAAATGTAAAACAGAGATACTTCCAACATTTACCTTCCAGGGCTGTTGCAAAGATCAAATGAGGTGATACTTATGAAGTGTTAGGCACAGTGCCTGGAAGATAGTGGACACTTACTAATATTTTCTTCCTTGCTCCCTCCTTCCCTCTTTCCTTCCTTCTTCCCTCCCTCCCCTTTCTTTCCTTCCTTCCTCTTCCCTCATTCCCTCTTTCTTCCTTCCTCCCTTCTTCCCTCTTTCCTTCCTTTCCTTCTCCCTTCCTTTCTCTGTCTTTTTCTCTCATCTCTGTTTCTCTCTCTCCATCTCTGTCTCTCACATACACGTATAAGGCTGAGAATGCCATCAGTAACCTAGCTCTCCCTTTTCATGTATCTGATCATTTAAGGATCATACATACAGCATTAAAGCTGGAAGGGACCTCACAGATTATCTAGTACATTTCTGTCATTTGACAAGTAGGAAAACTGAAGCCAAGAGTTGAAGTAATTTGTCCAAGATCTCCCTCCAAGTAAACTGTAGATCCCAGAATTCAGACTGAGGTCCTCTGACTCCCACCCCTCTCTTCTTTACATTATACCACATTTGATTCTTCACCTCTAACATGTCTCATGCCTGTTGTTCCTTGGCCATTGTTACTGCCATCCCCCTAGTTCAGATCTATCTTTATCCCTTCGTGCCTTCACTCCAGTAGGTTCCTTATTGATCTTATTGCCTCCTGTCTCTCTCCCCTCCAACCTACTCTGTACATTGTTGCCAGTAACATCTTTCAGTATTGTTACTTTCATGATCTCCTATCACTGGAGTCTATACCACCCCCTAACTATGGGATCAAATACTAACTCTTTATTGTGGCAATCACAAGGTCCTGTGACTTTATAATTTAGAGCTAAATTGATCTTAGAGGTCATAATGATAAAGATGAAAATGCTGAAGGCCAAGGCTGTTCAGTAATTTGCCAAAGGCAGAATATTTGACACAGCTGAGATTTAAATACAGGTCCTCTGATCCTAAATGCTTGCGCTCTTTATCCTACACTACACTGAATTCGACATCTTGTACAAGCTGGTCTCAGCTTAACCTTTTGGGTTTTATGTACTCATGTTCCTACCTGAATTTAGCTTACAGCCAGGTTTTTTCACATTTCCTTGAATATATTTTACACATTCCTACCCTTTTGGTTTGCTCATGTCATTCCCCCACTTGGAATGAGCCACCCTCTTCCGAGTTTTTCATTTTTGGCTGTTTATAATCCTCCTTCAAGATTTAGCTGAAGCTCTACCTCCTCCATAAGCTGGCTGGTTGGCTAGCAGAGTACACTGCCATACATTATTAGATAATTTTTCAGATGTATATGTTGTATTTCTGTTTGTAGGTCTAGATTGCAAATGTTAACAGGAGGAAACATGTACTATATGTGTTTGCATCCATCATTTGTGATGGGATAGGGACTACATCATATGATTTCACTGGAAATTTATAAAAGAAAATAGAAATTTTGATTTGCCCTAAGAAATTTCCTTAAAATGAGCAATGTGCATTAAATTTTCCAAATCAGTGGGGTTATGTGTAGCATTTTACCGATACAGTAGTTGAAACAGAATATATGAGACATTCAGTCATATGGGAAAATGTAATAGTTATTCAGACCCCTACTTACCAATAGCTGACAAAATCACGAACACAAAAATTCTTCTATTGTCAGGACCATAATCATAGTGAAGACTCAGAAACCAGGTGTTATGAGTAGTTAATAAAAGGAGCAGTCTTTCTCATATTATTTAGTATAAAAGATGTGACAATAAAGTAATGAAATAATTTTTAAACAAGTATACCAGTATTTAAATGGCCAAAAGATTCTAAAATTCTATAAAACTAGTCACCATGGGAAGTTATGTACTTTTTATATTTATCACAATTGCTTAAAATATGTTTGCACTTTCTCTTTGGGCATCACTTTTAAAAATATCTTATAAACAGTATGCCAAAAAAAGCCAAACAAACAAACCAGCCTTCCTTTATATGTAACTAAATAAAACCGTTAGAACTATCAGTCACGTAAGACAGGGTTCTTCATATATAGACATTTTAAAAAATAAAATGCACCTTCATTATACCAAAATTTAAACACAATTAATATTAACCAATAAACATGAAGTGCCTGTCATGTACCAGATACTGTACTGTATGCTGAGGACACAAAAAGACACAAAAGGCAGTAGTCCCTGCTCGCACGGAGCTTACACCCTAATGAGTGAGATAACAAACAAATATGTACAAACAAGCTATATACAGGATACATAGGGAAATTATGAACTAAGGGAAAGCACTGGAGTTAAGAGGAGATGAAAGTGGCTGAGATATCCAAACGTGACTCCATAGCCTTCAAAAACAATTCCCAAAGAGGAAATTCAGAAACATCTTTGCCAAAAACGGTCTCATTCATTCATTCATTCAACAGATAAAATGCCTTCTACATGCAGAGCAGTGTATTAGGTGTTGGGGGAGATAAAAAAAATTTAACTGAGATCCCTACCAGACCCTTTTAGAGCTCATTGTCTTATTGGAATTAGTGTGTGGTCCCAAAAAAGCTCTTTTGGAAGGCTTAAATTTAGACCTTTTGGTGTAGATGTTAAAAATATTCAATCCAGTTCCTTAGGGCGGTGGAGGTATCAGTATATTATCATGGAAGCTACATTGCATCAAAAGAATCAAGAACCAAAAGTATCGACTCTTCTACTTAGGAGTCCTGTTGTCTTGGCTGTATCAGACATGTTGACCTGGGTGATTTTTCAGCTTCCTTCCAAATCCGACATAGTTGCTTGGTTTCATTGTCACACCATATATGTTTTCATGGCAGATTGATTATTTTGCATTGCATATACTGATAACCTAGTGATCTCAAGGAGGCCATGCGCAGTCATTTCTTTCCAAGTTAAGAGAGTAATTTAAGCAGGTTGTTAGTTAAGTAAGGGAGAATTTGTCTCGTTTGTCATGTACTTTTCAGGTGGCATTTATCCAAATAAAACTTGTGTTTTGAAATTAATTTTTAAAAAAAGGTCAAACCTAGGGCAAAGAATTTAGCTATAGATGCAAATAAGAGGTTATTTTATGAGAATTCAAATGTTTTGTCTTTAGTTTTAGTTCAAGTTTTCTGCATTTTCCTTTGTGTAGTTAACATCTTCAAAGGCATTTTTTGTGACTAACACAATGGTTAAGCTTATTTCAAGAATGAGTTCAGATTATTTGTTACATTTTTTTAACTTTTGTTGTGAAAATGTGGTTTAAAAGCCCATTAGTTGCTAATATCTGCATCTTTGGAAATGCTTTCTTTATTTAGAGACTTAAGTACCTGGTTCCTCGGCAAACTGACTTGAACCTAAAACGAGTTTCAGAAAAATTTCAAGCAAAGTTTAAACTGATGGAAGAAAAAATTAATCGTATGCATTTTGAAAATATTCAAAAAATTCAAAAGTTAAAGGAAGAACAAAGAGTACAAGATCTTGAAAAGGTTCTATAAAACTATTTTTTTAAGAAAAAATTTTGTTGCAGTAGGTCAAAGATATGACACGTGGTGCCAATTGTAATTTCCTGCCTATAGCGTACTTGATATGAATGCCGACCTGTAAAGCCAAATTTCTCAAATGCCTATCATCTGTCATCTTCTCAGTGCTTTTGGAGATCGTTTTTAGACACTGTTGTTTTCTGGAGGGACAAGGAGAATTTCTCCTGCACATCTTGACAGAGCCTGCCACTGAGATCTTGAAAGTTAGCACCTTTCACAGAAGGGTGGGTCCTTCTATCATTATCAAGATAAAAGGCTGATGAGGCCTGTCACTGAAAGAGAAAGAAAAGGTGGCAAGGGCTGTTAGGATCTGCTCCTGTTAGGGCATTTCCTCACTCTCCTGCACTTTTTCTTGTAGTGGTAACCTTGCTTGCTTCCCCCCCACACTCCCCCTCCCCCTCCCCCTCTCCGCCCCTCACCCCCATCTTTTACTCCCCTTAGAAACTGTTTCAGCTGTCTCTTTCCATCCTTCACCACTTTGCTTTGACCACCCACCTGCCAGACCTAAAATTTCTTTAAATGATCTTTAATGAGTCCATGTACCTTTTCAGAATTGAATAAGAAAATGGCATGTGAAATCATTGAAGACCTTTTGGGGAATTTCAGGATGCTGGGTGCATGGGAGGTATATACTATAGGCATAAAATTATAGTTCCCATTGCTATTGCACTACAAATCTGTTTTTCTTTTTTTTATTCTTGTGCTTATAATGCTAAGAAACTAACACCTATGATCTGAATGTAGTTTAACTAATTAATAGATACCTGGATAAGGAATGGTTCAGTGCCCATCCTCAAAGGTAAATTTTTAAAAGACAAGTAAAACTGGAACATTTTGTGATTTAGATAGAACAAAGAGAGCAGAGAACTGGGTTTCCTAACAGCACACTATCTCAGTAGCTACTTCTGTTTTAAGGAGGAACATTGAATATTTTGTCAGAGTATTGCTTGCATTGCAGTGAGGTTACAATTCTGCACTTAGATTCTACTAAATAATTGAATTAAAAGACACTGCCAGTGTCTAGTACCAAATTTAAAACCAAAACTCCACAGGGAAGAGGTGAGGAGGGGGGAGGGGAGAGATACACAGAAAGAGATAGACACAGAGAAAAGAGAGAGAGAGAGAGAGGAAACACCAAGTAATTTTTTTAAGCCATTTTTTTTTGTAAGACAAAGCAAATGTAACCAAATAAGGCTTATGGGGTTTTTTCCCCCCTCTGAGGAAAAGAATATTGTTTTAGATTAGAAAATAAAAGCGTATAGTGATACACATACACACATACTTACATATATATATGAATACTCTTTATCTTAATTCTCATTTTTGTCAAGAAGACATGAATTTTCATGATTCATTTCAGACATTATAAATCTACTAAATGCAAAAAAGAGAAAGGAATGGCAGAAAAATAAGCTTTTAGAATTATTAGTATAGCAGACGGATTGCTAACTCTTTGAACGAACCTTAGAAAGCATTGTATACATACTCACTGCCTCCATTTCCATACGTCTCTCTCCACTTTTGCCATCTAACTGCCAATCTTACTGTTACTGTTCCGTGTTTAAGGTTACAAAGGACCTTTTCCATTGCTAAATCCAGCCAGTCACCTTTTCTTGAATTCTCTTTAGATTTGGACTGTTGGCTACTTCTTATTCTGGGATATTCTTTTTTTTTTTTTAACCTTTGCCTTCTATGACAATTCTCTGTTGATTTTCTTCCTGTCTGTCTAATCTTTCTGCATCACCCTTGCTAGATCATCATCTGTTTCCCACCCACTTAATGGAGATATATCATTAGGGCTCTGTCCTATTTCCTGTCTCCCTTTCTGTTTTATCCTTTCTCACCTGCTTTCATGGATGTATCATCTCCACTGAGATGACTCACACATCTGTATATTCACTCCACATCTCTCTTGACCCTGAGTCTGCCATTGTCACTAGCCCATTGGATTTCTCCTAGGAGATCAGTAGGCATCTCAAACTCAGCCTGTCCGAAATGGGACTGATTTTTCTTTCCCCCCAACAAAACACCATTCCCCCAAACTTTATCATTTCTATTGAACTGAAAGTTAGTATTTTTAAAAATCTCACCATTTTGTCCGATAAGTTGATGTTACTTATCTGAAGACAATAATAATTGAGTCGGTGTATGTTTTAGACTAATTTTAAAGAATTTCAGAGATTCTACTAAGACAATCACATGATTATTTCAGAAACTACCAAGTTTGCAGTTTAAAAACTCATTAATGTTAAATTTTTTTAAAGCATATTTTTTCTTCTTTACCATGCCTTACTAATTCTGTTTGCACAAAATAATTATTTCTTGCATATAAGAAATGATGGCCACTAATAGTTAAGAATTTGGAATAAACTCTGGAATTCATTGTTTAAATGTTGTTGACTTGTTGGTAGGCTTATTAATTGATCTGGATTCATCAGGAATCTTCAGATAAATGCTTCAGATAAATTTCTCTCTTGATAGATGAATTTTTCTGCCAGTATTCCACAAGGATGACAGTATGTAATCACTTTACCATCGTATGATGGACTGGGAACTACATCTTTCCTATCCTTCAGGGGGTTGTCAGGACAACCCAACCACCACTTTCACGAAACATCACAGAAAGAGAGGTTGGCGAGCATGGTTTTCTTATTGCTAGTATATTGCTTTTTGAAAAGATCATATAAGTTAAAAGTTTTACAGTATTTGTTATATATATATAAAGTACATCAATTTCTTTGACCTGTACTACGAAATTTTCTGTGGATGAATTTTAAATAGAATGTTGTAGATCCTCTGAAGCAGCAACAGACAGAATTAACTTTATATGTAAATACACAGCAACGCTTGGGCAGAAGACGGCAGCATGAAATGATGGCCAGAATTCAAGCAGCCATTTTACAGATTCCCAAAGTATTACCAAACCGTACTTTGAAAGCTATTGAAAGACACAAAATGTTGATGAAGAAAAAAGAGGCAGAGGTTAGTGATCATCTTTATTTTTTACTATTTCCTATCTCTTTGCCTAAGTGTAGAATTTTAAAAGGGTAACACAATTTAATGTATAGTGATTTAAAATGTTGTAAATATTATAAAATCCCTCAATTATTTTTTTCTTTCTAACATGTTTTTTGTCCCTACTAACAATTATTAGTGAAGTTCACACCTATTTATGTACATCTAACCTACTTTATTCGTATGTTCTGATTAAATCAAAGAATCATAAAACTTAAAGGGACTAAGTAATTCATTTTACCTAAACCACATACTTACATTTGAGGAAACTGAGGCCCACAAAAGTGAAATGACATTTTTGTCTCTGCTTCTATTATGAGCTTTAGTTTCTTTTACCTGAGAAAATAAAGGCAATAAAATATGTACCACTTACCTCAGAGAATTGTGGTCAAGATCATTTGAGCTAATGGATTTGAAATGTTTTGTAACTTTTTTTTTAAGAGTCATTTCAGTTGTGACCGACTTTCCGTTACCCCATTTGGGGTTTTCTTGGCAAAGATACTGCGGTGGTTTGCCATTTCCTTCTCCAGCTCATTTTACAGATGAGAAACTGAGGCAAATGGGGGCACAGAGCTAGTTAAGTGTCTGAGGTCACATTTGAACTCAGGTCTTCCAGACTCAAGGCCATGGCTTCTATTCACTGTGCCCCCTAACTGCTCTTTGTAACTCTGCTGATCTATCAAAGTTATGATTTTACTTGTCTAAGACCTTGGACAAAAGAAACACTCGCACACACACGTATGTATACACACATGTGCACATACATATATATACACATATACATGCATGCACATACATACACACATGTATATGGTTTCCCTAAACCTATCAGCCATTACACTAGATGGGCATAATCTAATTGCATTTGCATGAGAGGAATTGAACCTGCTTTTGATATAGTTTATTGGACTTCACATACCACATGAGACAACTACATGGCTCAGTGGGTAGAGTGACTGGGTCTGGAGTCAGGAAGACCTGAGTTCATATCTAGCATAGCTGGGTGATCATGGGCAAATCACTTCATCTCTGTTTGCCTCAGTTTCTTCAACTGTAAAATGTATCTATATCCTGTGGTTGTGAGGATCAAATAAGATAGTATTTTTTTTATTTTTTTATTTTTTGGATTTTTTTTAAAAGAGAGTATTTTCAAAGCACTTAGCATAGCGCCAAGCACATAATGGATGCTATATAAATACTGTTATTATTGTTATTATTACTTTTATTATTATTACAGACAATAAGCTGTTAAGTGAATGTCCTTATTTGCATAGCTATGTAGTACACTAAGACAAAGTATCTTTCATAGGAATTTCCTTTTGAATTTTGTAATATTAAAAAAATTTACCAAACTTAGTTTTTTTTCAGATTTCATTTCAATACAAAGTTTAGTTTCTTTTTTTCCTGTATGTGGTAAAGACCTCATTAAAGACTTCCTCATTACTTATTATAAGAACATAGTACAAATGAGGCTTCAGAGGAATGTTTACAGTGTTTAAGAGGGGGAGAAAAGGATATATACATCTATTTTAAACTGGCATTATGCCTCAAAAACACACTCGTTATCATAGTTACATCAGGTCCTAGAAGGACTTGCCATATGATAAAAATGTTTCACGTGTCACTATCATACACAGAATTTTGATCTGGATGGAATATAGGTAAGAGTGAATATGACTATTCTCCTGCTCTCTTAAGCAACATTTAAATTATTAAAAGTAAAAAAACAGTATTCCTTTTTTTAAAAAATAAATTCTGCAATTTCAGTCTTTTCACTAATTCCACCTGGTGTTGAACATAATTAGCACAAGTTAATGAGATCTAACTATAACCTAATATGCATATCACTTTGTAAGTGGTAATATGGTAGTTGAGTGCCTTTGTTTTTTTTAATGACAGTATATCTTTTCTTTAGGATGTGCTTAATGAAATTAAGTCATTTGAATCACTGATAAAAAAGGAGATTGTGGCCAAAGACAGGTAAGATTTGAACTAGCTTAATAACTGTATTTTGCTGTAAAAACTTACATCTAGTGGAAGCTGACATTCTAATAGAGGAATAAACAGGGGCATGCTGAAGCCAGTTCACATCATCTCCCAAGGATTGATTATTAAATTTTGAGTGTGAGCATTTCTATTTGGAAATTCACAAATGCTACAAATCAGGGCTTGATTTATTATTTTGTTGTTTGTCTAGACTTAGGAAAGTGATGGAGAAAATGTTAATATTGCAAATTAAACTTTAAAATGTGTTATATACAAAATTTTCCCCGAGAGATCCATTTGCTCAGCATTTATAAAACCAGCACATCCCTAGGAATATGTCACATAAATCATGATACATAATAGTGCATAATAAGTATAGTAGAATTATGTAAAATAAATTGCCTTGGGAGAGTAAAAGGAGAAAAGACTGATACCATTGGGGGTGGGGCATTGATTAAGACTGGACATAGTATTTGATTTGAACCTTGAAGGATGGTAGTAGCTCAACAAATGAAGAGAACTGTGATATCATAGGCTTTGGGAACAGTATGTGAACAAAGGCACATAGGACAAAAAATGCGGATTGTGTTTGAATACTAGAATAATTTAGTTAGCTTATATATAGAGTGAGTGGAGAGTAGTATAGTGAAATAAGACTAAAAAACTTGAGTGATGCTAATTTGTGGAGAGCCTTCAAGGCCATATAAGAGTTTGCATTCTACTCTGTAGGAGTCAAGGAACTATACTTAAGGATTTGGAGCAGAGGACCAAATCATAAAGGCTGGTCTGGCTAGCAATATGGAGGAGATATTAGGAGGAAAGAGGGGAAGTCCTCTTAGAATAGACAGTTCACAGCTCCAAAGACCTAGAGGATTGAAGAACACACTATAGAAGCAATAGAAAATTTAATCAAAGAAGATGACAATAATGAAATATACCAAAACTTAGAGGATACAACTAAAACAGTTCCAAGGTAAAAATTTATATCCCTAAATTATTTCTTGAGCAAAAGAGAGAAAGAACAAATCAGTGAAATTGACGTGCAGTTTTAAAAAATCCTGCGCAGCAAAAATGGAGAGAAAAAAAAAACCCTAACAAAGTAGAAATTACGACAATTAAAAAAAAAATTAATTCAATTGAAAATTTTAAAAAGACTTCTGGATTTATAAATAAAATTAGGAGCTGATTTTTAAAAAAACTAATCAAATAAACACTTAGCTATTCTTATTTCAAAAGAGAGAACCAAATTGATCATGTCAGAAAGAAAACAATGTTTTGAAGAGGAAATTAAAGAAATTATTAGACACTATTTTGCCCAATCATATGCTAGCAGAATTGATAACTTACAGAGATGAATACTTAATGGAAATATAAAATATCCATTAACAAAAGAAGAAACTAACTAAATAACTTACCCTGTTTGCCTCAGTTTCCTCATAGTACCTATATCCCAGGGTTGTTAGGATGGCTCTAGGATCAGGTCCTCTTCATTTGATCCTTGTATCAACCCATAACAGAAAACTATTAAAAAAAAAAAAGAATGCTTTTCATGGTAGAGCCAGAGGTACTTTAAAAAACATAGTCAATTTTTTTTATACACGTGCCAATGTTTATTATTGCTATATTGATGATGGCTCATAAGCAGTGATATTAGATAATGCCATTAGATAATGACCCAATTCTGCTAGAATTTGAACTAACCACAGTATAACCACAGTTAATGAGGCCTCCTGGAGAAAAGGACAGAGGCTTTCCCTGATGGGGATGTCCCTAATCAGGACTTTTGGTCTTGAACTAGCTGTCCCCAGTGATTCATTAGATCAGTTAGAAACTGCTCGCAAGCGGGTGGCTAGGTGGCGCAGCAAATAGAGCACCAGCCCTGGAGTCAAGAAGACCTGAGTTCAAATGCTACTTCAGACACTTAACACTTACTAGCTGTGTGACCTTGGACAAGTCATTTAACTCCAATTGCCCTACCTTCCCCCCTCCAAAAAAAGAAAAAAGACTGCTTATGAGCCATCATCAGTATAGCAATAATAAACATTGGCATGTGTATAAAAAAAAATTGACTATGTTTTTTAAAGTACCTCTGGCTCTACCATGAAAAGCACTTTTTTTTTTTTAATAGTTTTCTGTTATGGGTTGATACGAGGATCAAATGAAGACTCTTCTGGCTCCATGATAAGGCCCTCTCCATCAGTGCCATTGGATAATTTAAACTCCTTGAGGGCACAGTGCCTTACATGTGTGATGATGCTTCATTTTTCAGTCATATCTGACTCCTCATGACCCCATTTGGGGTTTTCTTGGCAAAGGTACTGGGGTGGTTTGCTATTTCCTTCTCCGGCTCATTTTACAGATGAGGAAACTGAGGCAAACAGGGTTAAGCAACTTGCCCAGGGTCACACAGCTAGTTAATATCTGAGGTCAGATTTTAATTGGCCAAGAGACAAGTCATCCTGACCTCAGGCTGGACACTCTCTCCAATGTGCCACCTAGCTGCCCAGCCTTACATATAGCAAGTACTTAATAGATGCTTATTGGATTGCCTTCAGTTACTCAGAAGGTATTGTAAGAATTGAGATAATTTTTTTTTCTGTTATACAACTGGCCAATTTATCTTTGCCTTTTTGCATAAAGTAGGAGATTCTGTTCCAAACTTCAAGTGACCCACTACAAGTTACATATTTGTATCTATACCTGCTTCTTCCCACAAGAAGTATGCCAAGGAACTGAGAAAGCTTCATTTTGTTTGAGAGCTCCTTGGGAAGATATTAAACTGAGCCTACTCTGGGAGTGGGTGGCATGCTGAATTAAGGCTTGTTTTGTGGTCTGGATCTTCTAGATATCAAGAAACAATTGTACTGTTGCAGAATTCTGATAGTCTCTACAGTTGCCATTAAATTAAGTTACACATTGTAAGGTGGAGAAGGAATAGTAGTACTCCCTCCCTCCTAAATCCCAACAGGCAATATTTATGTATCACTTTAAGATTTACACAACCATTTACCTATATTATTTCATTTGATTCTCACAATAAACCTGTGAGGTAGGTGCTACTGCTTTCCCCATTTTACAGATGAGGAAACTGAGTATAACAGAGATTAAGCAACTTCCCCAGGGTCATACTGCTAGGAAGTGCCTGGGATAAAATTTTAACTCAGGTCTTCCTGACTCCAACTCTAGTATTCTACTCCAGTATAACACCTAGCTGCCTTCTAGACCCAAACCACATCTAGTAGCAATATTGTGAACATGTGCCTGGTTTTCTTTTGTAGAGGCAGTACATCCCTGTCTCCTGAGTTGTAAATAGGCTGAATACTACTGCTTCAGTAATGGGACAGGAACCTGATCCAGAGGCCTGGAAAGAGGGAAAGACTAGGGGAAATCAAAGAGCAGCAGAGCAGAGACTGTGAGAGTGAATAATGAGAAAGGAGAGAAGGAACTTGTGGTAGGGTACACAATGTTGTAGTGGGAGAGTCAAAAAGAAGGGAGGTCTGGAAATAAAGGTCGGGGCTAATTTATTAAGATAAGGGTATCATCTACTTACAGTAGTACTGAGCTTCTTCTGTTTGGTTGAATGTCTATGTTCCAAATTTAATCAAGGATTACCCTCCCCCCCAAAAAACCCACTTCTATTAAATTACTATAGCATTCCCCCATATGTAGAAATACACAAATTACGAAGTTATCTCTTTTGTCAAAATTATTTTTCCTAGAGCATCAAAAGTTCCTACAGCATCCCAGACAACAGCTGACTTGTTAGGCACTTATTCAGATGAGGAGTACATGAAAAAAATTCAAAAACGCCTAGAGGAAGATACCTTAGCACGAGAACAAAGAGAGAAAAGAAGAAGAAAATTGTTAATGGATCAGTTAATAGCCCATGAAGCACAAGAGGTAAGATTATGTAAGCTTAGGTTCCATAATAACACAAAATTGCAAACTCTGTTTTATTTTTCAGTTTTAAAGTACTTTACTTTTATTTACTTTATAAATTTGAAATCTCTTTTTTTCAGTGTTCGTCATATTCTGAAGTAGTTTAAGATCTGAAAATAACAGCAAATCTCTTTGGATAAAAGAAAAGCTATGCAAACTGTTTATAAATGTTTGGTTTTTTTTAATCTATACAGTTCATTTATTATAAATGTAGATAGAAAAAGCTTCTTTCTAAACAATATAGAAAAATTTTAATTTCCTAAATTGTCAGTAAAATTAACGTGTATGTTTAAAACTTGAAGATAAATGTTATTTTTTAAGTTATTGTGTCTTCTACTTACCTAGTCAGTCTGAATTCACATTGTGTATCAAAATTGAACATATTTTCAGTCACCATTTTTTTAAAATTAACTTTTGTTTATTTTTAGTTTACATCATTCATTTCCACAGGATTATGAGTTACCAATTTACTGCTAGTCTTTCCCCTACCCACCACCCCAAAACAGCCATCCCACTGTATACCCCCTTCCCAATCTGCTCTCTCCTATATCCTCCCCCATCACCCCTCTGACTTTCCAGTAGGGCAAGATGGATCTCCCTACCCCAGTGTATATCTTATTTCCCAGTTGCATGTAAATAATAATAATACTTATATATATATATGTATATATGCATATATATACATATATATATATACACACACATATATATTTTTAACATTTGATTTTAGAACTTTAAACTCTAGATTCTTTTCTTTCCTCCCTCATCACCCACCCCCACTGGAAAGACAAGCAATTCAATACAGGCTGTGTTTGTGTAGTTACACAGAACATCTCCACAATGAACATGTTATGAAAGACTGACTATATTTCCCTCCTTCCAACTCCACCTCCCAATTGTTCTACTCTCTACTTTGTCCCTGTCCCTTTACAGAAGTGTACGCTTCTAACAACCCTCCATCCCAACCTGCCTTCTCCTGCATCATCCCCCCTCTCATCCCTTTCTCCCTTATTCTCCTGTAGGGCATGATATTCAATTTAGAGTGTATGTCATTCCTTCCTTAAATCAAATTTAATGAGAGTAAGGTTGACCCATTCCCTTGTGCCTTCCAGTTTTTCCCTTCCATTGTAACAGTTACCCCTTGCCTCTTCTATATGAGATAATTAACCCCATTCTGTCTCTCCCTGTCTCCTCTCATTATATTCCTCCCCCACCTCTCAATTTGACCCTTTAAATATAATCTCCTCCTATTCAATTGATCCTGTGCCCTCTATGTATAACTGTACACATGTATACACACACTCATATGTATTCATATGCATATATACCCTCCTATATAGACATATGTGTATGTATACATAGATACATTTATAGTCCCTTCAACTATCCTCATACTGAGAAAAGTTTCATAAGTTACAATTATCATTTTTCCATGTTGGCATGTAACTAGTTCAACTTTGATGAGTTCCTTATGATTTCTTTTCCCTATTTACCTTCTCATGCTTCTTGTATTTGAATGTCAAACTTTTTATTCAGCTCTGTTTTTTTCAGCAAGAATGCTTGAAAATCCTCCACCTCACTGAATGACCATATTTTCACCTGAAACATTATACTCAATTTTGCTGGGTAGGTGATTCTTGGTTTTAATCCTAGCTCCTTTGATCTCTGGAATATCATATTCCAGGCCCTTTGATCCCTTAATGTAGAAGCTGCTAGATCCTGGGTTATCCTGGTTGTGTTTCCACAGTATTCAAATTGTTTCTTCTTGGCAGCTTGTAATATTTGCTCCTTGATCTGGGAACTCCAGAACATGGTTATAACATCCCTAGGAGTTTTCTTTTTGGGACCTTTTTCAAGAGGTGATTGGTGAATTCTTTCAGTTTCTACTTTGCCCTCTGTAATGCCATGCACCAGCAGATTCCCAAAGGAATGCTACTGTGAACAGCTTTTAGAGTTCAGATTACAAAATATAGTGAATACTCTGTCTATTCCTTTACAAATCAAGACAAACATTCAAAACATTATAATATTCACAACATTACATCTTATCATAGAAAATGGCCACACAGTTTTCACTACAGTGGCCACAGTATTCAGAACAAGGAACAATAGAATACTCAAACTTCCACTCATGGGGCAACTCAATCATTAGTCATTCAATCAATTCACAATAGAATACTTAAACTTCCACT
>CM053587.1:74670501-74711776 GCA_028646515.1 Pseudochirops corinnae
TCTCTCCCTCTCTTTGTCTCTCTCTTTCTCAGCCAGCTTCAGTCTCCAGGATTCTTCCTTCAAGGGGAGCAAAATTCCAGTTCTGTCTCTCTTTGTCTCTCTCTCTCTCTCAGCCAGCTTCAGTCTCCACAATTCTTCCTTCACCCAGAGCAACATTCCAATTCTGTCTATCTGTCTCTGGAATTCTTGCTTATGTACACACCTCAGCCAATCCCCTTCTTCCACATCAACAGGGGAGTTCATGCCTTCTCAACAATGGGACAGAGTTTGCGCCTTCCACACTTAGTACCTAGTACTGTCCATCCACTTAGTACTAAGTGCTAAGTATCCTGCTAAACCAATTACTGTTACACCCTCTGGTTCTAAAATATCAGGGTAGTTTTCCTTGACATTTTCTTGAAGGATGATTTCTTGGTTCTTTTTTTGATCATGGCTTTGAGGTAGTCCAATAATTTTTTAATTGTCTCTCCTGAATCTGTTTTCCAAGTCATTGGTTTTTTCAGGGAGATATTTCATATTGCCTTCTATTTTTTTCATTTCTTTGGATCAGTTTAATAGTATCTTGATTTCTCATAAAGTCATTCACTTCCATTTGCTCCACTCTAATTCTGAAGGAATTATTCTCTTCAGTGAGCTTTTGAGATTCTTTTTCCATCTGGCAAATTCGGCTTTTTAAGGCATTCTTCCCCTCATTGGCTTTTTGGGCCTCTTTTGCCATTTGACTTAGTTTATTTTTTAAGGTGTTATTTTCTTCAGTCAAGTTGTTGACTCTCTTTTCATGATTTTCTTTCATTTCTCTTCCCAATTTTTCTTCCACTTCTCTTATTTGATTTTCAAAATCTTCTTAAGCTGCTCTATGGCTTGTAACAAATCTAAATTTTTCTTGGAAGCTTTTGGTGCAGGAGTTCTGACTGTATTGTCTTCCTCCTGTTCCATGCTTTGATCCTTTTTGTCCCCAAAAAAGGAATCTAAAGTTGCATTTCTGGGTTTGCTTTGCTTCCTTTGCCTGCTCATGTTGCCAGTCAATTACTTGACTTTTGGGCTCAGTAGAACTCTGCTTCCAGAGGGGAAAGCTGTATCCCAAATCTCTGGAGTTTTCACAGCTGCCGGGGCTATTAGGAGGCCGCTGCAGCCCCCACTATCTTTGGCTCACTGAAAACACACCCCAGGACCACCACCCAAGACCATGATCCGGATCCAGGCAGCTCAACGCAAGAGCACTTAGTCTCTGAATGATTGCTTGGCCCCCCTGCAGTCTGCAGGCTGCAATCTCTGAAGCAGCCATATGGAGGTGGCTGCAGGGCCACCACTTCTGCCACTTCCTTCCCCTGGGGGCAGTTCAGCCAGACCTGCTTTTCTCCCCCAAATTTAGCCAATTTCCACTAACCTTTCACTGAGTCCTTATTTCTCATGGCTTGATAATTCAGGAAATCACCACAGCTGCCACTGATCCACTTTCCTGAAGGCTCCAGCTGTGGCTTGTTCTGTTGGCCCCAGGGCCAAGCCATGGTTTCAGGCCTGGCTGCTTTTGGCTCCCAGTGTGCTGCCATGAGCCCTTCCTGTCCTGCCTGCTGAGCTGCCTTCAGCAAGAGATGTGTTTTTCTGTAATTTTGTGATTTCTGGAACCCTAAAATTTGTTAGAGCCATATTTTATGGGTATTTGAGGTAGTTATGTGCAAGCTGCAGAGTTTTCCTACTTCTACGCCTCCATCTTTGCTCTGCCCCTCTTGTGTGTTCTTGATTTGCAAAAAGATTGCAAGAAAAATTGTGGAATCAGAAATGGAGAGGAGAGTCCCTTAAAGGTCATCTTGTCCAGCTCCCTGCATGTTAAAGAGACGGAAATGAAGACCCTGATAAGTAGCTCACTTCACTGCTATTTGTTTGTGTTGCACAAGTAATAAGTGACAGTCGGTGTTTTAACCAAGGTATTCCAATATCAAACTGTGTTCTTTCTAGGGACAGCTGGGTGACCCCATGGATAGAGCACTGACATTGGAATCAGGAAGACCTGAATTCAGATCTGGCCTCAGATACTTCTTAGCTATGTGACCTTGGGCAAGTCTTTTAACCTCTGTTTGCCTCAATTTCCTCAGCTGTAAAGTGGAAATAATAATTGTACCTACATCTAATAAGTGTCTGAGGCCAGATCTGAATCCAGCACTTGTTTCTATTTTTGACTGGAAACCCTGAAGGTCTTCCCTTCCCAGATTGATTTTTTTTGACTAGGTAAAAGAGGCCATTCTCTCTGCCTCATTTATTACTTAGACTTAATCACTGATTGGGCATGGCCTCAGTCACACTGAGACCTGTTAAAGAACTTAGCTTAATAAAGCCAAGGTGTCCTGCTGTGTCCAGGGCCATCTCCAGTTGTCCCGATCTGTATCTTGCCATTGGACCCAGATGGCCCCAGATGGCCCCAGAGGAGAGAATGAGGCTGGTGACTTTACAGAGCCCTCCTTCAGTTAGATCCAGTTCACTTGCATGTCATGGCATCACCACCCTGACGTTGTGGTCCTCTTCGAGAATGAAGGACAAGCAACAGTAACAACTATGAAAAGGGAACAGACAGGCTTTCAAAGTGATTTCCCTCAGGAACACACATCTATATAGGGATATCAGTAACTACACATTCTACTGGGCTTATTTTTTGTTAGCTATAAAGCATTCCATTCAATTATCTAAACATTTCCTTAAAGACTTTTTTTTTGACTGACAGAATTTTCCCATGTTTATGTTAAAAGCATGCACAATTTTTTGAAATAGAGAGAAATAGATGAGTTTTCTTTGGCAAGCCTTTGATTAGTACTTATTAAGTGAAGCATAAATCAGATAGTCATTTGCTTACCATGGGTGTTTACCATTGTCATGAGGGATCTTTGGCAGAGTCCAAATAGAAGATGAATTCTTCAGGTGGTCCTGTTGGTAGAAAATATTGTGCAGATTATGTTAAATTCCAGAAAATTGCAGAGCCTCCTAATTTAGATCCTTAATCTCTCAAAAGAATTAGACCTAATTATCTCTACTAGAAAAACCAAGGTGATGAAAAATGACGATTTCCTGTCAGTCTTGTCACATCAGTAAATATCATCTGGACAAACACTGCAAATCAACGGGCTTGGACAAGAGGAGGAGGAGAGTAGGCTCCTATGTATCTGAGAAGTTGTATCATCCTTTTAATGACTTCACGCTTCTCTCAGGAACAAAGACCCACCTTTTTAATATCAGTATTCTTCCATTAGGAACCCTAAAACACCATAGTCTCTGTATGATTAACAAAAGCACAGTAAAGGGGAACAGGGGATGGGAGTAGTCTACAAGTTTCTCTCAAGAGAAGCAATGTAAAGGATACCATCTGCATGTGGCTGAAAAGGATGGTGGTCCAATTGGGTGGCAAGAGCAGGGGGAATAGCTGAATGACAGGCTAGCTACGCCATTGATATCCTCACAATATCAAAAGATCTAGAGGAATATCTCCCAGCATATTGGAGGCACCTCCCATATGAGAGGACATGGGCAGGAGCTGTATAGAATAAGGAGGGGGCTGGAGTTGAAGATTGTCCCACTGACGTGACTACTGAACTATCAAAAGGACCATGTTATTCACATCTTAGTTTTCTGGGTCTTTTTAAATTTTTACATAAAAGGTTTTAATATCTCATCTGTATTTTTTTTCATTTTCCTAATTTTAGAGGAGCTTTTTATGATTAAACAGGGACTGTTTTGTTTTCATCCTCATATTCCCAAAACCAAGCACAGAGCCTTTCAAACAGTAAACACCAAATATTTGTTGAATTGGATTTTTTATTTGTTTGTTTCATAAATATATGTATATTTACATATAGATGAAAATATATTTCTTTTAAAATAGACTGTATTTTACAGGTATCTTACAATTTATAATATATTTTTAGAACATGGTATGTATAATATTACTACCAAGTGTGCTTTTAGAAAAGACAGAAACATAACCACCATGATGCTTGTGGAATTTTTTGAGACAGAGGGATCATTGTCAATCAACTGTCTATGCTCTCTTTGTTTTTTTAAAATAAAGAAATAGTCTGAGAGTTTTGAAACATCCAATATCATGGATCATTGATAGGAACTGGGATAAGAACCCAGGCCTCCTGAGGTTTTTTTTTTAGGTTAGAGCTCTTTCTTCTGAGTTAATTGAAGGAGACCGTGTAGCAGAGATTAAAAATCAAATTTTGGACCTTAAATCTGAGTGACCACGAGTGATCTGGAAACGTGGCTTGCTTTTTCTGGCCTTTATTCCTTCTCTGAGGATGTCTCTGTGCTGATGTACGCGTACTGACATTTTCCTTGTCTTTGTCATCATCGTCATCGTCGACATTTATTTGTGTTGTCATCGGTATTTTAATAGATTTACAAAATACATCCGTCACAACAATCGCACAGAGGTGAGGGGCAGGGATGGGAGTGCAGATATTTTCGTCCCCATTTCATGGGTGAGGAACCAGATTCACAGAATTTAGCTACATAGCTGATAAAACTGGAACGGAATCTGAGACCTTCCAATTCCAATAACTTTTTTCCTCCTATGACATTGTACCCCTTCACCCATGAATAAGCAGTACTGCATACCTTTCTGTCCTCACAGATACAGCATATATTCTTCCCATCACAAACACACATCCCTACTCCTCTTCAAGTCCATCTATTGATAAGGTTCAGAAACAGAAGGTACCATAAATATGTTCTAGCCCAGTGGTTCTCAACCTGTGGGGTCATGACCCCTTTGGGGGTCAAACGACCCTTGCACAGGGATCACAGGGGTCACCTAAGACCATAGGAAAACACATATTTCCATGGTCTTAGACACTGCTTCTCTATCTGTCTCCAGGCGAGTCCGCCCACATACAGATACGCCCACATATGAGTTTTAAAGGGTCACAGCATTAGGAAGGTTGAGAACCACTGTTCTAGCCCAATTCTTTCATTTTAAAGATGAGGAAGTAGAACTAGATAGAATAAAACAACTTCCCAAAGCTATCAGGTGATACAACAAGAATTTTAACTGGGTTTTCTGACTCCAGATCAAGTGGTATTTCCATCTTCCTCTTCATTATTCCCTCCCTCTTCTCATACCAGTATAACACTTACTTGTCCAAAGACTCCTCTTGCAGAAATCCAGAGAACTTCTCAATATGTCTCTATGTAGACACAATTTGAAGAAGCTAGAGAAAAAGAGGGAAAAAAAACTCAGATGAGAATGGGAATTCATTCATGCCAACATCGCTGCCATATAACCTTTTTCTTCTTTGTTGCTTCTGCCACACATCTTTGAAGTTTTTGTTGTCATCTTTTTGAAAAGGATGTGTGTGTGAAGGTATACACACACATATACATATTTATAGACATGTATATACTACATATATATATTTCAAAAGGATGGCAATAAGCATATACATACACATATATACACATAATGCGTATCATATGTATACATGTATAAACATGCATATAGGCACAAAATATGCATATATACACATGTAAACATACATACATGATATATATTGCATGCAAACATCAGCATACACACACACACACACACACATATACTCCTTTGGTGTTAGCAGAAGAGGTCTCGCTCAGCTATAAAGACACAAAGACATCCAACTAATAAAACTTTGTGCTCTGGCTTGGGTAGCTTCAGATCTAGCTTCAGGGTACGGATTGGGTTTAAGTCCTACTTCTGACATATACTGGCTGTGTGACTTGCAGAAAATCATTTAACCTCTCAGGGTCCCAGGAAACTTTCAGGACCGTAAATGGCAGGGCCCATGCCAGTTTGCATTGGTAAAGGGAATGTTTCCCTGGAAGTTCTCTGCTCCAATCAAATTGTGAGTCCAGTAAAATATAAATATATATAATGCTTTATAATTTACAAATCACTTTCATATACTTTCTCTTGTTTGAGTTACTTCTTTCATATAACATATTATTCTATTTTATAAATATGATTGTGCCTGCCTCTCAATGTAGTTGTAAGGAAAATGTGATAAAATTTGTGAAATACTCTGCAAACCTTAAAAACTATTTTTATTTTACACTCTGAGACCAAGCTCTGGAATGTCTTTCTAGATCTTTAACAGTCTACCTTCTCTTTGCTAGGATGTATAGCCAGAACCATGACATTAATATTTTTGATGATGTATTCTCTAACTGAATGTAATTGTGTTAGTAAGCTCCATTAAACTATTATGAACCACTACTGAATTTTAGATTTTAACTTTTGTTTAGAGCATGGCATTTTTCTGCAAACCCCTGCCTGTTGGTTGGAAATGAGGTAGCCTAATTTTCATGATTCGTTTTATGTCCCTGCTGCTAGATAATAAACTTCCAATTAGAACAGAATTCATTTACTGCCTACTAGCTGGTAGCCAAAATAAAATAAAATAAAAATTAATGAGTTTTTCTGCAGTGAATTTGGTTGACTTGAAGGGTTGAATTGCCCCTACCAAGCATTAGGAAGAAATACTGTAATCCCGAAGAATCTGACATTAGTATCATTTAGTTGCCCACTTGGGGAACGTTAATAACATCTCTGGTAACCCTACTCCTTCCTTGTCACCCTTTTATGAAACACCAGTAATGGTGCTGCAGTGAGAATAATCAGGCAACATTTTGCTGAGCCTCTTCCCTGGCACAAGAAACAGTAGTCAGTAACAAGCATGAATAAAGCCCTACTCTATGTTGGGCACAGTACTTGTTGTGGTGTATATAAAGACAGATGTAAGGTACTCCCTACCTTCTGGGTACTTACATTTTAATGTTAGAGTCAAAACACATATATGCAGCTATGTATATTATGAAATAAAACATAACCTTAGGCAGAGCTGGGAGAGGAGCCGCAAACATCTGGGCAGGATGGGAAAGGCCTCTCAGAACACAGCTCCAGAACTGAGTCTTAAGGGAAACTGAAGATTCCAAGAGACAAAGGTGAGGAGGGAGAGCATTGTGGGCATGGACCAGCAGCCAGTGCCTGGGCACTGATGTGGAAGCTGGAGTTCTCCCTTGGCACAGAGAGAGCAGAACATGGTCCCAAGTGGATGGATAGCCACAGTGGAAAGCGTGGGGGAGATGGGTTAATTGCCTGAGTAGACAAGGACTTTGAGACAGTAACATTGAAGTTGCAAGAGAGAGAGAAAGCAAACCGGTTTGATACATGAAAAGATTTATTTTAAGTATAGGAAAATATCTATTTCTTATACCATCAAATCCTACAAATAATTTAAAGAACAAGGCCATCTCTAACAGTATTTATAATAAGCAAATAATTATAATAAACAAAAGAATATAATAATTTAAATATAAATAATAAATAATTTATCTGTAATTGTACAACTCTTATAAAATACAGAAGCATGTATTTAATATGAATAAAGACATATCTAATTCGCAGTCAAAGAAGAATGTTCCCATTTCAGAGTATATGCCTGCATTCATCTTTCTTCAATGCCTCCAAATTAACCAACTAGAATCTTTTTTTTTTAGAAAGCATTTTATTCAGCCTTTTGAAATGAAGCAGTTAAGTTTAGTGTGAGATCAATGTTTCATTGGAAAGATGCAAAACAACATCTTTGGTTTAGTTACTTTTCATAAAAGCACATTTCCTGTTGATTTATAATATGTTGTTTCCTATTGAGTTAAACATAATCCAAGAATTTTGAGTCTTAATTGAAACTAGAGGCTGGCTTTTGTTTAAGTAAAAAGCTATGAAAAATGGAGTCTTCACTTTCACATTCATTGTTCTGACTTGTTTCCATTGTGTAGTTGATGAGAGATTGTAGTGATTTTATCTTGTGGATGAGTAATTAGCAAAAATTATTTATTAAGTGCTTATGACAAATGTGGGACAAGGGATAATTATTAGTCCATTAAACTAATTTATACTTGTTCCTGAATAAGTACCCTTTTGAAAATAATGTATCTAGAAGTAAAAGGTTTTCTATCTCGAGAAAAAAGATATAATTGCTGACTACAGCAGTTAACCAATTGTTCCTATTGTTATGTGATAAAATAGCTTCCTGAAGAATACTATGCATGTAAAATAACTACTAAACCAATATTAGAATATCCCAAATTTTTTTGGGAATGTCCTTGCTTTAATCATGCTTTTGATCCTGCCAAGGACATTTATATGATACAAGGATACAAAGCAGAGTTTTCAAGAATGGAAAACCATGTCTGGTTTCTTTCTGTCATAGTAAAGTGCCCAACATGCAGATCACCCAACAGGTCACTGGAAAAAATGCTTGATTGCGCCAATTCAGATAGCCATGTCAGTGCAGGACTTAAAGGAAAGTGCACCAGTAGGAATTGCTGCTACCTTCCCTTATCCAACACTATACTGGCAAAAGGAAATGAATTTCATATTCCACTTTAACACAATCTTAAGCTACTACCACTGTGGATTAAAAGTCACAAGACGAATGCATGAATGAATGAGTGAATAAGTGAATGAATGAATGTCACAGGACCAAGGTTCTAGGGCTCCCTTTACCACTAAGTAACTGGTTGACCTTGGCTGAGTCACATAATTTCCTTTGCCCTCTGTTCATATCTGACATGAAGGTAACAGCATTTGCCCTTGAATCACTGTATAAACTCTAAAGTTCTTTACAGATGCAAAGGGCTTACAAAACTAAAGATTCACAACAGTAAATGAGGATCTGAGTGTTTTGAATGTATTGTTTTTAAATTTTGTATGAGAATATCCCCATTGTAAATGACTAAATGTTATGGAACTAGAACCGAGCCAATAAAATACGGTTTGTAATGGCAGTTTGCTCCCCAGTATAGAGGCATTCCCATTTTTGCTCTCTCAGATTTCTCCTATCCATCCATACTATTGCATCACAAAAGTCCCTGTATTTCACAGCTCTGCCTCTGTAACCCGTCCATTTGTCAGTTCCTCAGTTCTATGGGTTGGTCAGTTCCTGCAAGGATAAAAACTCTGTGAGCATTTGCCTGATCAGTGTGGTATTGCCATCTAGTGGCAGCAGAGAGTAACTGTGGGCTTGTGCAAAGGGTGCATTGTGCATATGGGGACGGTGTGTTTATAGTGTTTGTTGCTCTGTTTTTCAGTTCACTTTAACAAATATTAAATATTCACTAGGTATGAGAGGCCCTATTCTAGGTATTGGAATTCACTGAAAGCTGAGAAAGGGGAACTAGGTGTTTCTTGTATTAAAGTCATAGATAGAGGTATTTTACAATAAGTTTATAAACAGAGTGAGGTGGCACAGTAGAAAAGTGTTGAATTTGGAGTCAGTAAAACCTAAGTTCAAATCCTGACTTCAGCACTTCCTAGCCATGTGACTCTGGATCAGCTACTTAACCTCTATCAGACTCAGATTCACCATCTATAAAATGGAAGTAATTATAGCACCTAACTCACTAGGTTATTGTAAGGATCAAATAATATGGCATATGTAATATACTTTACAAACCTTAAAGTATGATGGAAATACCAGCTTTCAAGATTTGCCAACCACCAATTAACTATAATTCTTTTTTCAAGGTACAGTGGCACAGTGCTAAATAAATAGATACCCTACATGAATGATTGAGTTTGGTCATTAGGGTGGCCAAAATATGGAGATCTCATCAGATATTGACAACCCAGCCATTTGAATGCATCCTAAATCTTTTAACATTTATTTGAAACAGGCACACTAAAAACAGTGTTATGTAAGATTTAGAATTAAGCTCCATTGTGAAACAGAACAAATCAAACGTAGGAGTCATAGGCTCGTTACATTTTAAAACTGAAAGGGACAAATATTGACATATTTGACAATTTTTCTTGAACTTGTTGAGAACATCTTAGTGTGGAGAGAGGAGGGCACACCAAGTTTGCAACTGAGCTTTAGCATGCTCCAGGATTATTTGATCTTACAAAGGTACGATTTGAGTTCTTGGGTTATCATTTTATCTCTATCTTCTTCTTCACTGTCAGACTTCTAAAAAGGAGTCTACACTCGATGCTTTAACTTCCTTCTACTTACTCACTTTTTGTAGTCTGATTTCTATCCCTGCTGCTGAACCAAAATCACTCTAAGATCATCAATAAATTCCAACCAGTCTACTGGGTTTTTTTTCCCATCTTCGTCTTACCTTACTACTCTTCATTTAGATGGATGGATATATAGATAGAACATTTATTAAGTACTTACTGTGTGTCAGGCATAATGCTAAACACCGGGAATACACATAAAAGCAAGCAAAACAGTCCTTTACCCTCAAGGTATATATATTCTGTTGGAGAAGGAAGATGCATACGGGGACCTGGAAAAGAAAGGGATACATGTGAAGTTGTATGCCTGGAGATGTCCTAGAAGTGAGATAGAAGACTGGAACCAAGAAGGATCAGCTCAGAGCTGCCCCGTTAAAGCCCAGGATATCTCTAGTGACTGAGTCCTGGTCAAATGAGGAAGGGGTATCATAGCCAGAGTGTAGTTGAGTTTTAGGCAACATTTCCTAAAATTTTCTTGATGCGACCTGACCAGAACAGAGAATAATAAACCGTCCTCTTGTTCTGGAGACAACACTTTAGTCAGGATAGCATTTGATACCCTTAACCATCCACTTGTGAGCATGATGATTCCTTGGCTTCTGTGATTCATACTCTTAATGCGCTCCTCCTATTCTTAAACTATTTCTTGTCTTCTTCGCTGGTCCCCCTTTCCTTTTCTTGCTGGGAATCTTCTCTTCTCTCTTTATGCTATCTCCTTTGGCTACCTCATCTACTCCCTGACTTCTAATCACGTCTCTGTAGATGGATAATCCCTCCCCAGTTCTGTGTAATGCCATATGTCCAGCACTTGCTGTGTGTTCACCTATTTCATATAGTTGTTGGAAGGGAATTCCTCTGTTAACCTTAATGTGATATATAAATGAAAATTCATACAATCATAGATTTAAAAGGGAAGGGACCTTTGAGAGCAGCTAATCCCAACTTCCTCAGCTAGAAGCTGTCAGAGATAGGATCTGAACGCAGACCTGCAGGCTATCCACCCGACTATGCTGCCTCCCTCTCTGAGCTGTTGTTATCACTGCCATTATTCATCTGGATGAGCTAATAGCCTAGAATTACAGGATCATAGATTGAGGTCTGGAAGGGACCCCAGAGGAAGCCATCTAATCTAGTTCAGTCCTCTTCATTTTGCAAATGAGGAAACTGTGACCAGAGAAGTTATATGACTTGCCCAAAGTTGAGCAGGCGGTAAAAACCAAAGGAAGGATAGGAACCCAGGTCCTCTAACTCCACAGTGATAGTTCTTTACACTCTACCATGCAGGTAAAAAAGATGAATTTAACATCCTTCCCCCAAAACTCTGCTTTTCCTAATTTTTCCGAACAGCATCAAAAATCATCATAATTGAAATACCAGTCATCCCTTTTTACCATTTTCTACATTCCCCAAATTTAGTCCATCCTAAATCCTGTTGATTTTCTGATATCCTTTTGACATTAGCACCTCCCGAAAATGGGACAGAGCACAAACTGTCCCTACCTTCATGATCATGTATGATTCTTCTTATCAATCCCCTTCCCTCAAATCATCCATAAAGGTCCACCCAGTAAGTTAGTGGGCCAGGAGGCAGCATGGTACAATTAGAAAGAGTATTGGATATGGAATCAGAGGTCCTACATCAGATTCTCACTTTGCTACTTTCTATAATTTAAGATGAGTCACTCGATTTCTATGGATCACAGTTTTAGTCTGTAGGTCCCAGAGGAGTAGATCTCAGCTCTCTCCCAGCTTTAGGATGATCCTTGCTTTTATGTGAGTATTAATAGAGCATAAGAGTTGTCCACCCTTCATTCTTGCTACAAGAGAAATCCCCTGTGACATCTCTCTCATGATTAACGTTAATGCCACTTACTTATACTGACTTTACAAATATCTCCCCTATCTTCTTCCTCCGTTCTAAGTCCATTACAGCTTCTGATATCTAGCACTTCATCACCAGTTTCCTTAACCATTGTAACAAGCATCCAACTTTTTTTCAATCCTGTTTCCTGTTTATTCTTCATATAACTGCTCATATGATTTTTTTTCCCTACTTCATCATTGTGATCATCTTATTCCCCAGCCTAAAATCTTTTAGTGATTTCCCATTGTCATCCAGGTAAAATACAAATTCCTTGGTCTAACTTCAAAAGACTTTTACATTCTGACTGCAAAGATTGTGAGAAATGCACTTTGTAATTCATAAAACATTATATATAAGTGCAAGCTATCTTTCTAGAATTATTTCACAGCTATATTACCCTACATTACCTATTTTTGTCTTGCTGTCTCCTACCTCTTTGCCTTTCCTCATAACACCTTCCATCCCTTGACTGGTCTTACCCCATCTCCATGTGGTAAAATGTTTCCCTTCCTTTATGATCCAATTAAGGTCCTACCTTTGCACTGAATTATTTCCACTTCGCACCCTTTCCCCACCTCACCCAACCTTTCTCAAGTTGGAAATGATCTTCTACTCAAAATCTCATGACATTTAATATAGACTTTTGCATTTATTGTTTAATTTGTTTTATCAGTCAATTAGCAAACATTAGGTATCTGGTGTTAGTCTATGGGGACATACAAACAAAAATGAAGCAGATCCTGCCCTCAATCTCTTATTTTAATCTCTTGTTATTTGTGCAGATATCTATCTTCTTAACATCCTTCTCCTTACTGAACTATAAGGTATTTGAAGACGTGGACTATGCTTGATTCCATTTTTGTAGCTCTACCAGCCAGAATCATGCCTTATATATAGTAGATGTTTGTTGTTTATTGAACTGAACTGAATAAAATATACAAAGTCCCACCTGTTATTTGAATCTTGATTTTCATAGAGATAAATTTCTATTCTGTCTTTCTAAGAGCTAAAAACCATTAAAACATGAAACTTTACTCTTAAAAAGCTTTTAAAAATATATTAAATAATATATTTGAACATTTTAGATAGAAAATTCTAGTATTTGAGATTTCCATCTATGTCTTTCCTTCCCCTGATGATCCTATGACTGACTTACCTTCCTTTTCCATGGGGCTACGTGGACCCTAGTGATAATGTAATCCAGTTCTCCTTTTTCACATAACAAAATCAAGTGCCCAGAAAATTTAAATGATGTACCTAAGTTCACATAGCTAACAAATGACAGAGATAGGACTAGAACTAAGGTCTTTGGTTTCCTAGTCTAGTACTCTTTCCATGATACTGATCATGATTCTAGGCTTCTACCCTCTGGAACAATGCAGAATAAATAAATCTAATCCCGCTAGATAGCTGTGGTGGCACCCCAGCACATACACCACTACAACCTTTTATTCATCTCTTATTTGGGCTAAATATCCCCATCTCCCTTAATAGTTCTTTATGCTGATATCTCTCTTCCTCTTGGGAGCTAATCATGTTCTCTCTGTAGTCCATTTAGCATCTTTAGCTAAAGGCTATTTGCATTATTTTCTGAAGAGTTCTACCATGATGGTATGGCATATATAGCAAGATTCCCTACACCACAGAACATCTCTACTGAAGTAAAAATCTTATATCTCAGTGGTGACATTTTTCATAGAGTAAGATTTTTATGAGGCAGAGCCAAGATAGCAGAGAAAAGGCAATGAACTACCTCAACTCTCCCCAACACCTTTAAATAATGCTATAAAATAATACCTGGAGTGGCAGAATCCACGAAAGGACCAGGTGAAATAATTTTCCAGCAAAAGACAACTTAGAAGGTTGGCATGAAAGGTCTGTTGCCCCTGAGTGATAGTGGTGCACAGTCAGCACAGGCTGCACTAGCACAGACCAGGCTCCAGCAAACCAGAAGCAGACCTGAGGAGTCGCTGAATCAGCAGTGGCAGTGACTGTTTCCTGAGCCCTCAGTCCACAGACAAGTAAGATGGTTGAACAACTGGTCAGAAGAAGATTACAGGGGTCTCTTTGCTGGCACTAGGGGCAGGACTCTGTTACTTTTCCCATACACAGATCTGGGTCACAGTCTTGGGTGGCAGTCTCAGGGCAAGCACTAGCATAGCAGAGCTTGTGGCAGCAGTGGAGGGGGGAGACCCTCCTCACAGTTTCAGGGAAGAAAGACCAGAGCACAGACCAGGAGAGGAGTAAACACTTCTCTTTAGATCATATTACCTTGCAAGAACTGAAAACTTACAGGTCCCGAGAAGTATCTCTGAAAATAGCTGCACAAAATTCCTAAAGCTTGGTACAGTGTGCCCTCTACCCTGGAAGCAGAGCCCTACTTTAACAAAGAGTTACAATTCAAGAAATAGACTGGAAAAATGAGCAAGCAACAGGAAAAAAAGTTCTTACCATAGTATGGTGACAAGCAAAATCAAAACACACTCAGAAAAAGATAAAGTAAAAACTTCAATATCCAAAACTCTAAGAAAAATAAGGGTCTTGGGCCATAGAAGAGCTCAAAAAGGATTTTGAAAATCAAGTAACAGAGGTAGAAGAAAAATTGGAAGGAGAAATGAGAATGATACAACAAAACTATGGAAAATGAGTCAACAGCTTATAAAGGAAATATGAAAACATACTGAAGAAAATAAACCTTAAAAAACATAATAGGCCAAATCATAAAAGAGGTACAGAAAGCCAATGAGGAGAAGAATGCCTTGAAAAACAGTTGGCCAAATGGAAAAAGATACACAGAAATTCACTGAAGAAAAAAAAAACTCTTTAAAAAGTAGAATTGACCAAATGGAAAAGAAGGTACAAAAGCTCACTGAATAAAATAATTCCTTAAAAATTAGAATTGAGCAAATGGAAGCTACTGACTTTATAAGAAATTAAGAAACAATAAAACAAAACCAAAAGAATGAAAAAAAAATAGAAGACAGTGTGAAATATCTCATTGGAAAAATAATGGACCTGGAAAATAGATCCAGAAGAGATAATTTAAAAATTACTGGACAACTTGAAAGCTGTAATAATTTTTTAAAAAAGCCTACACATCACACTTTAAGAAATTATCAAGGAAAATTGCCGTGATATTCTAGAACCAGAGGGTAAACTAGAAATTGAAAGAATCCACCAATCACCTCTTGAAAGAGATCCCACAATGAAAACTCTCAGGAATATTATAGACAAATTCCAGAGCTTCTAGGTCAAGGAAAGAATATTGCAAGCAGCCAAAAAGAAACAATTCAAGTATCATGAAGCCACAGTAAGGATAACAAAATATTTATAAGCATCTACATTAAAGGATTGGAGGGCTTAAATGTGATATTCCAGAGAGCAAAAGAGTTAGGATTACAACCAAGAATAACCTACCCAGCAAAACTGAGTATAATCCTTCAGGGGAAAAATGGATATTCAATAAAATGGGGATTTTCAAGCATTCATGATGAAATGACTAGAGCTGAATAAAAATTTTGACTTTCAAATACAAGACTCAAGCATAAAAAAGGTAAATAGGAATGGGAAATCATAAGATTAAACTGTTTACATTCCTACAAAGGAAGATATTTGTAACTCCTAAGAACTTTCTCATTAAGGCAGTGGGGAATATATATAGACAGAGTACACAGATGTGAGTTGAATGTGAAGGAATGATGTCTAAAAGAAAAAAAAATTAAGGGGTGAGAAAGAGAAATTCACTGGGAGAAAGGGAAAGGGAAGGGCAGAATTGGAGAAATTATTTCACATAAAAGAGGCAAGAAAAAGTTTTTACAGTGGAGAAGATTGGGGAGATAGAAAGAGGGAGTGAGTGAGCCTTACTCTCATCAGAATTGATTCAAAGAGGGAATAATATGCACACTCAGTTGGGCATAGAAATCTGTCTTACCCTAAAGGAAAGTAGGAGGGGAACAGGATAAGAAAAGGGGAGAGCAATAGAAGGGAGGAGCAATAGATTGGAGGAGGGCGTAGTCAGAAGCAAAACACTTTGGAGTAGGGAAAGGGTGAAAGGAGAGAGAATAGAATAAATGGGGGGGGAGTGAATAGGCTGGAATTGAAGTACATTTAGCAATCACAACTATGAAAAAAAAAATTTGAAGCAAGTTTCTCTGATCAAGGCCTCATTTCTCAAATATATAGAGAACTGAGTCAGATTTATAAAAATAGGAGCCATTCTCCAGTTGATAAATGATCAAAAAATATTAAGTTTTCAAATGGAGTAATCAAAGCTTCAATATCAATAGCCTTATGAGAAGATACTCTAAATTGCTATTGATTGGAAGAATGCAAATTGAAACAATTCTGAGGTTCTGCCTCATACCTATTAGATTGCCTAATAGGACAGAAAAGGAAAGTGAGAAATGTTGGAGAGGATGTGGGAAAAGTGTGACATTAATGAAGTGTTGATGGAGTTGTCCACTGATTCAACTATTCTTTTTGTTTGAGTTTGGTGTGTTGGGGTTTTTTTGGCAAGGCAACTGGGGTCAAGTGACTTGCCCAGTGTCAGGTCTCTGAGACTGGATTTGAACTCAGGTTGTCTTGACTCCAGCACCAGTGCTCTATTCACTGTACCACCTAGTTGCTCCTCAACCATTCTTTAGAGCAATTTGAACCTATGCCCAAATGGCTATAGAACTGTGCATACCCTTTGACTTAGAAGTATCATTCTTAGGTCTGGGTCCCAAAAGAGAAAAAACAAAGGGGAAAAGGACCAATATGTACAAAAATATTTATAGCAGCTCTTTTCTGGTGGCAGGGAGTTGGAAATTGGGGGGATGCCCATCCATTAGGGAATGGCTGTACAAATTGTGCTATATAATTATGATGGAATACTATTGTGCCATAAGAAATAATGGGCAGGATGCTCTCAGAAAGACCTGGAAATACTTACATGAATGGATGCAAAGTGAAATATACTCTGTACAAAGCAGCAGCAATTTGTAGGATGATCAACTCTGAATGACTTAGCTGTTCTCAGCAATATAATAATTCAAGACAACTCTGAAGGACTTATGATGAAAAATGTTATCTATCCCCAGAGAAAGAACTGGTGGTATCTGAGTATAGATTGAAACATACTTTTTTTTTAACTTTATTTTTCTTGAGGGTTTTTTTTTGGTCTTGTGTTTTCTTTCACATCGTGACTAATACAGAATTATGTTTTGCATTACTATAAATGTATAACCTGTATCAAATTGCTTGCCTTCTCAATGAGCGGGGGTGGGGACAGAGGAAGAGAGAGAATTTGTAATTCAGTGTTTTAAAAATGAATGTTTAAAAATTTACATGTAATTGAGGAAAAAAAAATACTAAGGATTCAAAAAAATTTTTAAACAGTTTATTTGTGATCAAATTTCAGAGGAAGTAATATTGTATTTTGTATGTTAAGTTACATATAATGATTTTAAAATATCCAAACATATCACCTTGGTATTTGCAAAACTTAATGTGATGCTTTACACTATGCTATTTTAGAACTGGGCCATGTAGGTGGTATAGTGAATAGAGCACCAGGCTTGGAATCAGGATGACCTGAGTTCAAATCCGGCTTCAGGCTCTTATTAACTATGTGACCCATGGCAAATCACTTAACTGTGTTTGCCTCAGTTTCCTCATCTGTAAAATGATCTAGAGAAAGATACAGCAAACCACTCCAGTATCTTTGCCAAGAAAACCTCAAATGGGGTGATGAAGAGTCAGCCATGATTGAAAAAGATTAAACTACAACTTCTAAAATTAAAATGGAATATTAAATATTAAATTTAGATTTTAAAATTTAAAATATCACACATTGGTTAAAGTAACATACAACTTAAAATCATTTGCTTATAAGCATAACACATTTTGGAATTTTACTAAGTTTTGTCAACAACTGAATATTGCAATATTGCATTTCTAGGAGGCTTACCGAGAAGAACAACTCGTTAACCGTCTAATGAGACAGTCTCAGCAGGAACGTCGGATTGCTGTACAGCTCATGCATGTTCGGCATGAAAAGGAAGTTTTATGGCAAAACAGAATTTTCAGAGAAAAACAATATGAAGAAAGACGAATGAAAGATTTCCAGGATGCTCTTGACAGAGAAGCAGTAAAATATCTCTTCCTTAAATTTTTTTGTGTTTCTTTTTGATCCATTTTTCTAAGCCACATGTCAATGAGTGGTATCATAACTTTAGAATTTACTATACTGCTTAGACATGGTTTTCATTTTTTTGCAAACTGATGCATTTGAGACTAAGAATGGTTCCAGTGACAGTCTAGAGGAAAGCAAGAGCAAGTCAGGAATAGGAAATAGCAAGTAGTTCTGTTAAAACCAAAACTCACCTTGCTTTTTTTTCACTTCTCTAGTCTCATACGTGTGGCCTATGAAAACAGATTGGCATCCAGAGAAATTAAATTACAGATTTTATGTTTGAATTATCTTCTAAATTTCACCTGTATCCTGGAATGTTTGGGTAGTTCAGCTTTGGATGAGATATAATAAATAAAATAGATGAGAATGGAATTTTAGGTACCTGCCCCTGCTCTTTTGATAAAGGCTGCTTATACTCAGGTGTAGTAAAACTGAAATGTTGTTGTTGTTTCCACTTTTTTATATTTCTATATAAATGCAATCCAAAAACATAATAAATAGAACTACTTACGGACCTGGAAAACTCACTCAATATTTTATGTCTTTTAACTAAAACTTGCAAATCCTCCTAAATTCCTGTAACAGCTCTCATTTACTTACCAGCTCTCATTTACATCTGCTCAGAAAACTATTATGAGGTAAGGGAGATTCTAGATTGCAAACATCAGAGAAGGCACTGGCATTACCTAAGCATATGGAAAGAATATAGTTCTGAGGATTAGCCAAGTAAAGAAGTAGAGGACTAGGCATGTGAACTAGCTGCTAGTGAGCATTTTATCAAGAAGAGCCATAAAGACCAAGGGATCTTTTCCTGAGAAAAGACGTAGAAGTGGCCCACAGAAGGGAAGATAATGGTTCAGAAACATATGCAGACCCAGAGAAGATACCTAGGGATGGACATAGGACATACATTTCAAGGGCTCCATTCTCACCTGTTTTAGGTGAAAAGCAGGTATTTACACCAGTTTCTCATGATCAGTGCAGGTATTTCATTTTTTTTGGCAAGGTTCCAGTGTATGGAAGATTGAGGAAGTGAATAGGTCCAAGTCTGGATTACTTATTACAGCAGCTTGGAAATGATGGTCTGGCTTCTGTGTCCTATCTCCACATTATTATTTTGGGTACTGCTGTTGTACTGCCAGGGAATATAGTTAGAATCTCATTTGGCTTAGTTATTTTACCCTAAGTACCTTGCACCGTGGTCAGTCTCATTGCCGTTCCAGAACCAAGACACAGAGTATACCTAAGAGAGTCTAAGAATGGGATTTAGGCTAAATACCATATGACGGAATCTCCACAATGAAGTTCAGGCCAAATGGGGAAGCTTGTCTTACAGTGGCCACCTTTATTGTCAGTAACCAATCTGTTTTTTTATAGGTCAGATGTATTAAACTAGAGTACCTAAAAACAAAAGCAGTTTCTGGAGCTTTTTAAGAAAGGACAATTTTGTTTCTAGAGAGCTTCAGTGGTACCCGTTGAAGTGAATGACCACACTCTTAACCTTCATTAAGATGAAATCAGTATGATATTAGGAAAATCAAAATGATCATTGTATTCTTAACCTTTTCCCATTTAGAAAAAAAAATATTTGTAATATAAACTCAAAGTAATGTGAATAACATAGTACTTTGGTTCATTTTGACCAAGAGTGTTCTTTCTTCCCTATAATCTAAATTATCTAGGTAATTGTGTCATCCATCTACTTTGCCTTTTTGTAGACCTATGTATTGAGTTTCAGTTTTTCTGCTTTTTCCAAAGAAGTTTGCTGAGTTACCATTTTTTTCTGGTTAAATTAAACAGTTATTTGCAAAGTTATTAATTTTGTGTCTTAGGCCCTTGCAAGACAAGCCAAACTTGAATACGAAGAGCAAGCCCAAAAACAAATAGAAATTCATGAAAGGATAGCGGCAGAAAGGGCTCAAGCTCGTTATAAAAAGCATTATTCAATGTGTGCAGAAATCCTGGACCACATCATTGATTTCTCAACTAAAGTAGCAGAATACCGAAGCTTAACTCATAAGTAAGTATGTGCTTTTAGTAATCAATGCAGTGGAGAACAAATAAACAGAGGGGAAAAGAGGATTGGCAAAGCCTTAGGCCTTATTAGAATGAATTCAGGTTATTTGACAAAAGTACTGGATTGGTGTCTTCAGACCTTCATTGTTGTTATAATACAGACAGTGGTTAAGATGCTGGAATTTGGACAATCACTGTGTTTCTATCTATACCTTACATTTTCTCTTGGTAATGATAGCTCCATACAACCAACTTACAAAAGAGAATTAGATTTTTTTGACCTTTCTAGAAAACTAAAAAGTATTCAGGAATTGAGAGTGTTATAATTATAGCTATAAGCACATCCAAAATTATGCCTTTATGATATCGGAATAATAAAAATTTTATCTGGTTCTTTTGTGAACTTCATGGGATTCATATGTTAACGAGGGTAGTAGTAGTATAGTAATAATTATAACTGGAATTTGCATAGTTCTTTAAGGTTTGTGAAGCACTTTCCACATATTTTCTGATTTTAGACTTAGAACATCCCTGTGAATTAAATATTACAAGTATTATTCCTATTTTATCTACAAGAAAACTGAAACTCAGAGATATTTAATGGTCTATGTATTCTTCAGAGACTTTGGCAATGTTCTAGATAATATAACATAAAATGTTTATGAAGATATTCATGAAAAAGACATGATGAGATCAATTTATACATATATATACATATATACACATATATATATTCAGTCATATAATTCTCTTCATTCAGGTAAAGGGTGGGGAAAGTTTTCCAAAGGTTATGTTTCATTTCTGCTGTCACACCAGGGCCCACTCAGACATAGATATTAGATACTGGCTGAGAAGTGATTGAAACTGAAACTGAAGCTGAACAAAGTCTGAGTAATCAAGAGTATATTAGGGATGAGAACAAGGCCTGGGAATCAGGATGAGATAAAGAAACTATCATTCAGACTTCCTGACCCTTGTTTGTTCTTCACGCAACAACAGATCAGAAGTCAGACAAGACTCAGTATCACAGATATTAGAGGGCAAAGTCAATAAGGAGGTTCATAGTCCAAGAAAAAAAAGTCAGATCATCAGAACCTATGGAGCAGGATAAAATAAAGCAAAAACAAACAAACAAACAAACAAAAAACAAATGCAAGCGCCAGGTAACAGGGAAAGACCTAAAGATTTGAATGAGAAAAAAATAAGATGCCTTCAGAGGGTCCTTAGGGAAGCCTTTTAACACAGGCCAAACTGAGAAATTTGGCTTTTGTCCTTAAGGTTTGTGAGCAGAGGGGTGACATAATTGTATTGTAACTAGGAAGGTTACTATAGAACCTGAATGGAGGGGATGGATTGAAGAAGAAAGAGCCTAATAGTAGAGAAACCAATAAGGAGGATTTTACAGAAAGAAATATCATTTCACTAGACTTTGTGTCATCTAAGAATGTTGTATTCATGATGGATTTGTCACAACAATCTACAATGAAACTTAGGCACCAGCATCTGTTGCAGAGGATGGAAACATAGAAGAATCCCATGAAGAACTTTGTAAGACCTTCCAAATTGATTCAGCATATGCTTTAAAATTTGGTGCCTTCAATGTAAAGGACAATGTAGATGAGGATGAGAAATGATAGGTTGGAAAATATGGCTCAGAGATAAGAGACAGAAGAGGCCAAAGGTTTGGAGATTACACCAAATCTTAAACCAATAAATCATGAATATTCAAACAATTTGAGGCACTTGATATGTCAAGCATCAAGTAACACACACACACACACAATGACAAGAATAGGGAAGAAAAAACTTGCATATAGGAGCCCATTTTGAATTAGTTTGGCAGTGTACAGTCAGATTATTGATTTGTTAGAGCAAACATAGAAATCAGTACAAAATTAAAGAAAGAATAGAAATGGAAAAAATGTCTTGCAATTGCAAGATAACTTCTGCCATGCCAAAAAAAAGGAAAGCAAAACACATAAAAGAACAGCCATTGACACAGACTGTAACTATTTCTTAAGGGACTTTAACCAATATAATCCAGTAGCTGAAAGACTAAATTATCCTGGAAGCTACTTTGTCAACTAAATGTTTGATCTCTTTGCTAAGCAAAGATATTAAACAAAACACTTGTTTTGTTTAATATTGTTACTACTAAGAGTAATAGTATTTACTAGTTACTAATAGTAACTAATAGCTGATATTTAAGGTTAATTTAATATTTAGTTTAATAGTGTTTTATAAACAGATCTTTACCGCTGTCCTTTTGTAAAGGTAAGTTATTGTTATGCTCATTAAGAGGTTAAAGAACTTTGACCCATGGTCATACAACTACTAGAAGACATTATTCCAACCAGTTTCTAATATAAAGCTAGGTTTAAAAATACAAATTCATTTGTAAAATCATAAAAAGGGATGATAGTGGAATTTTTGCTCATAAAAGTATCTTTAAGTGGTAGAGGAAAAACGAAGTTTATAAATAGATTGACTTAAAACCTAATTAAGTCATGTCATCCGAAGAGCATTTAAGAAGAAATTAGGAAAACATATGTGAAAAATGGGAAATTACTATAACAAACTATCATCTCCTTCAGTGACAACTGAAGGAAAGTATTTGAACTCTTAACATCCCGGTTTCCAATGTACTGCATGAGGAAGTAGAAATAGCTGTAAAGAAAATAAAGAAGAAAAGGCAAACTGAACTAAATATACATAAAGGAAATGGAGGTGATAAAATTATGAAGTCATTGGGGAATTGAATCTCAAGATATGTTAAAGAAAAGATATCAGTGGTTAGGGAAATTTTTGATGTTCTTTGTGGCAAATAAAATGATTGGAAAAGCACCAGTAATTACCACCTAATATAATTAATGTTCCTTTTGTACAAAAACTTTATAAGAATAGTTTCTTCGTTAAGGAAATCCTTGAAGAAGAGAGAACAGGAAGACTTTTGGAAACTATATTTTATAACAGATCATTTTTTACAGTCATGTCATTGGAAGAAATATTCAGAGAATACAAAATCCAACTGTGTTTGTTATTTGTTGACTAAAAACCAACAACGCCATTTGAAGAACACCATAGAACATGTATGTCTGTATAATGTATATTGCTACCTTTAAGATCATCCTCCAAAAGATGTCTCCTATGCTTTTATCGAAGTCAGACATTGCTTATTGAGATAGATAACAAGAGACTACTCTGTTTGACCCTCTAATCATAAATATTCAATGAAGAATGAAAGAGGTAAACGTATGCTTGCAAAAGCAATGCTGCTATCATGGAAAATATCCAACACAATCCAAATGGAAGAGGCTTTGTAGCGTCTCCTGTTTTGCAGGAGATGTTATACTGAGTCATCAAGCCTTGAACCATTATAGAGCTTTCTAAGTATGATCCACAATTAAATTACTTCAGCCAAATTATTTGCACAAGGAAAACCAGCTGGACAAAGAGTATTTTTTGAGATAGACTGACACCCTATGGAGGGTATCCACCAGGGCATAGATCTTGGACTGACCATACAGACGAACAACAATCTAAATCTAGAATGGAATAGGAGGAGACAAATGGATTAGATTACATTTGCAGTCTCATTCATCACTTCTAATGAGCTCCTAACCCCAAGCCTCCCTCTGAAACAAAGACCCATCTTTAAACACCAACAGTCCTCCAGTAATGTTATGTGAGTGTAAAGCATGAAATACTATAATCTTCAAAGAAATACAGTTCCAGGACAGCCAAATCTTAATAGAAAGACACATGATGCATGCAAGGTATGAATAGGCTAGAGGACATTAACATAATATATAAAGATATGATTAAAGAGGCATGTGAACCAAAGGAAGTGATAATATATAAAAAGGCCATATGCTTCAGAGGAATCCAGGTGATGTCAAGAGATAAAGAAGACATTTCTAAAACCATTGCTTAGACCTCCTGAGGGTGTTTTATGAGAGCATGCAGAAATGCATCTAAGAATGAGAACACATTGGTCAGTTGCCATGTAGACCACTGGAGGGCATACTTTCATTGAGGCAATCACAAAACCATCCAAGTATTGAAGCAAATACAGGATTGACTTGAGAGAAAAGAGGCTTGAAGTGGGGAGCCCAATTACCAGGCTTTTACAGTATCCCAAGAAAGAAGTTTGAATAAGGATGATGATTGGGTCTACATCAAGAAAGAGACAGATTTTACCAAGATTGACAGCTACTTGCGTACAAGGTGGGAAAAAAAAAAAGTCAAAAATGACTCATGGGTTATAAAACTGGGTTGCGGAGTGTCATCAAAAGAAATAGAGAAGTTTGGAGGCCTACTTTTTTTTTTAGCAGGAGGGTAGAAGGGAGATAGAGATAATCACTTCCTTTTTGGGGCATATTAGTTTTGAGATGTGTGTTAGTCTGGTTAATCACATGCTTTGGGATAGCAAGGTGCCATAACCAACATGATAAGTGACTTATATAAGATTAGAGATGTGTATTGAACGATACATAAGATCAGGTAGAAATCAACAGCCCCCTTCCCCAGTCTATTTACACTAGTCCTAAAGTGGCAGACCTTTTGGTACAGGTGGCCCCAAGCCTCAACTTGTCATACATTGTCCCCAGTAATCAAAAAAGTGTGTGACAATAAGCATGTTATTGCCCCACTAGAGACAATCGTATATACTTCTTAGCAGGAGGGAGGTTTCGTAAATCTTTCTGGAAGGCAAAGTCCTAACTGTGTGCTAATGACAACTACTGGTACATTGTTACGCAAGGCATTTCATGAGAAGGTAGGGAGTGGGAAAACTTAGTACATAGGAGATGAATCACCTTATCTCAGAGAGGGCTGAAGGAACAGAGAGAATCAAATTCCTGGGAAACAAAAATCTTAAGCAGAAAAGCAAAATGTGAGGCATGTTTACATGATGATCATACAGCGATTCAATGGAATAAGTAACAACTGATTTCCTCCATTGTCCATCTTTTGAAAGCCCATGCTTATATCTTAGAAACATAATAGTTAATGGGGGAAACATAGATAGTCAAGTTTATATTTTTCTCTTGATGGTAGCAGTGTAAATTTATTTCATTGCATAAGCATCCTAGTACAGGGGTGGGGAACCTTCAGCCTCAAGGCCACATGTGGCCCTCTAGGTCCTCAAGTGTGACCCTTGGACTGAATGCAAGCTTCAAAGAACAAATTCCCTTAATGAAAGGATTTGTTCTGTAAAACTTGGAATCAATCAAAAGGCTGCACCCAAGGACCTAGAAGGCTACATGTGGCCTCAAGGCCACTGGTTCCCCACCCCTGTCCTAGTAGAATGCAAATTAAAGCAGAAATCATAGAAATAATTTAATAGCTACATAAAGCAAAAGAATGACATTATAAAATACTTTGATACTGATGAGCTTAAAATAAATTTAAATTATTAAAGCTATCAAGACTCAGTTCCAAAAGTACATATTTATGTGTTTATGTTTGTGTGTTACACACACATGTGTTGTTGTTCATTAGTTCATTGTTTCAGTCGTATCTGACTTTTTGTGACTCCATTTGGGATTTTCTTGGCTAAGATACTGGAGTGGTTTGCCATTTCCTTCTCCAGCTCATTTTACAGTTATAGGAAACTGAGGCAAACAATATTCTGTAACTTGCCCAGGGTCACATAGCTAGTAAGTATCTGAGGCTGGATTTGAACTCAGATCTTCCTGACTCCAGGGCTGTCACTCTACCATACCACCTAGCTGCCTATATATTTCTGGATAGATATTGATACAGAGACAAATATATGCACATATATACACACACACATATATGAAATTTCAGTCCTCACATAATTTGACTTACAGGTCATCGGCTGTAAAATGTCTAGATTACAATGCACCTTGCTCTTTTTCTAATTCACTTTTCTAATGTGAATGGAGAATTTCACTTAAGTAAAATTACGGTACTGGCCTTTTCTTGTCTATGTATCAACATGACTATTTAATTTTTCCGCTCTTTTCTAATTTCTGCCTTTGGTGACTAAATTTGTATTTCAGCAATACTCCCAAATACATGTAAGTCATTCAGACTTCTGCTCACTTCATCACCTTCTCTGTGTGAAGCATCAATTAATTCTGTGAGACTTCAGCATTACATTGTAGGCTTTTTCTTTTATTTCCCCATGGTGAAATTCTTAAGGCTACAACTGCTAACTTGACGGGAATCTTAGCAACTTTTTTTCTTGTAGGTTCTGCATTTAAAATGGAGAGACAAGAGTAGGAGTCTAGTGGCTAGAAGTCCTGCATTTTTTTTTTTTTTTTTTTTTGTGGATCAGCCTTTGTAGATTGATTCCCTAAAGGCACTCATACTTTCCTTTAGGTCTGGAGTTTTAAGTCAAATGAGTCCCAAATTCCTCTTCCGAAGCAGTTCCTGGATCTAAACCCCAATAGGTCAAACTTACAGAAATCAAGAGGGAAGAGTAGATTCAATATTGGAGAAGTTTGGGGGAGAGGAGAAATATCTCAAGAGAACAAAATTCTAATTCTTCTAGTCTACTAATTATAGAAACCACTAGTGGTGTTGGTGGTGGTAGTGGTAGTGATAGTGGTAATAGTAGCAGCAGCAGCAGCAGCAGCAGTAGTAGTGGTAGTAGTAGTAGTAGTAGTAGTAGTAGCAGCAGTAGTAGTAGTAGTAGCAGTAGTAGTAGTAGTAGCAGTAGTAGTAGTAGCAGCAGCAGCAGCAGTAGTAGTAGCAGCAGCAGTAGTAGTAGTAGTAGTAGCAGCAGCAGTAGTAGTAATAGTAGTAACAGTAGTAACAGGAACAATAATAGCTGACATTTACATGGTACTTACTATGTGCCAGGCACTATGCTAAAAACTTTACAAATATTATCTCATCTGATCTTTGCATCAACCCGGGAGGTGGGTGCTTTATATAACAAAATACACAACTTTTTCAAGGTAGAATATCACTAAGAGCTGGGAAACTTTGTTTACAAGTCAAATCTATATCCCTGTTGTATAATAGTCAATACATAAAACATTTTTCTCCCTAGATGAGCAGGCTCGTGTGCTAGGATGGTGGCCTCATTGCAAATAACATTTAAAAATTTCTATCTTTAACTTTCATGTAAAAAAACAATGATGCCATCAACCAGAAATGAAGGGGGTGTGTTCAGAAACTGCCCTGGCATTTATTCCATTGTTTCTCCTCTCAGTGACTGCTCTTCCACTGCATGGTGGCAGGATTTTTTTTTTTTTTTACATTCCAGATATATGGCGTGTTAGTGAATCCTTTTTTTATCAGATTAAAGTTCCTACAAACTTTTTATGTCTTGGGTTGCAAGACACCCTTTCCACTCAGTTTTATTTTAAAGAAGAATAATTTACATTTCCCCTAGGAGAGGGATTGTTTCTTCGCATTAGCATCCATTTACAAATATCATTTACGAAGCTGGATGTAATTTTCCAGATTATTTAGAAGGAAACTTTATGGTTTTTTTCTCTTCTTTGTTTAATTTTAATACTTTTATTCTGAACTTAAACTCCAGAAGAAGAAAGCATTTCCATATGCCCAGCAGAACACAAAACGGAATTCTGTGTCTCCATTTCATACAATTTTATTTAACAAAAAAGTTTATAAATATTTCTACAAATTGCTTTCAAAACTATTGCTTACCTATGCTTCCTTCTGTTCTTTTTTAAAAAGTCGAAATGGCCTTCTTTTTATGATATACATATTGTTAATAATCTTTTCTCCTTCCAACTCCCCACCAAAAATAAGAAAAAACCTTGAAACAAGGAAGCATGTATAAGCACAGTGAATCAACATTACAGCCATGTCCCAAAATATATCCCTTTCTGCACTTTGAGTTCATCATCTCCCTGTCAAGAGGTGGGAAACAGGATTTATCATCGGTCTTCTATTGTCCTTGTACTGACCTGAGTTCTTAAGTCTTTCAAAGCTTTTTTTTTTTTCTTACAGTTTTGCCGTCTTTGTTCAAATTGTTCTCCTGGTTCTGTTCATTTTGCTCTGCATTAGTTTGTATCACCCAGGTTTCTATGAAATCATCTTGTCATTTCTTATGGCATAATACTATTCCATTACATTTATATTGATATAGAATAATTTACTCAACCATTCCTCAATTATGAGAAATAGCAAGTTGCACCACTTTCTTCCTCCTTTCTACACTTATGTGTTCTTCTATTAACTCTCCCTTCCATCTTTTCAGGCATTCAGAATAGAGCCAATTTACTCATGGGCCATTTTTTAATGTGACTCTGCCCGAGTATCTAATAGGACTATTGTTATCCTCTTTTTTACAGTATTAGTGCTTCGTCATCATATAGCACTTGCAATTACTCAAATTAAACTACCTTCTTAGATTTCTCTGGATCCATGTGTTTGTGTTTCAAAGTTTCTTCTCATCTCTAATATCTTCAGAATGCTTGGCCCTCTTTTCAGCTTTGTATGGTGAGACTCTTAGACATAAGCCTTTATCTTTTGCCATTTGGATTATTGTGTTAAATAGGACCTCCAATTTATATTATAAGCTGCCAAGTCTTGTATGATCTTGACAGTGTTTCCTTGGTAGTTGATTCTTTCTGACCGCTTGGTTTTTTTTCTTTGACATGGAAACTCTGCATTTGGACTGTGATCTATCTATAACTTTTCCTTTTATTTCTTTTCAGGGGATCATCAACAGATTCCTCTTCTCTTCACTTTGCCCTCTCATTCTAATAAATTAGTCAATTTTCACCATGCTTTCTTGAGATAGAATTTCTAGGCTTTTGTGTTAATTTATGTTTCTGTTGAATTTTTTGTTTGAATGTCAAATTTTCAATCAACTATGGTCTTTTCATCAGGAATACTTGGAAGTCCTCTATTTCATTAAATATTCATCTTCCCCTTGAAGGATTATATTCAGTTTTACTGGCTAAGTTATTCTTGGTTATAATCCTAGCTCTTTTGCCTTCAGGAATATCATATTCCAAGTCTTCTGCTTCTTTAACATGTGCTGTCCTGACTATGGCATTACAATATTTGAATTGTTTCTGACTGCTTGAAATATTTCCTTTTTGACCTTGGAGCTCTGGAATTTGTCTACAATATTCCTGGGAGTTTTCATTTTGGAATCTCTTTCAAGAAGTGATTGGTGGACTGTTTCCATTTCTATTTATCCTCAGGTTATAAGATATTGGACAGTTTTCTTTGATAACATTTTGAAATATGATGTCTAGGTTCTTTTATTTTTTATCATGGCCTTCAGGTAGAAAATCTTTAGTTGTCTCTCTTTGACCTATTTTTCCATGTCAGTTGTTTTCGGATGGTATATCCCACATTTCTGTCCTTTTTATTCTTTCAAATTTGGTTGTTTCTTGATGGAGTCATTAGCTTCTACTTGCCAAATTCTAGTTTTTAAGGAATTTTTTTCTTCAGTGAGATTTTGCACCTCTCTTTCTATTTGGCCAATTCTTTTTTTTAAGAAAATTTTTTACCTTAAGTGAATTTTTATACCTCCTTTTCCATTTGACCTGTTCTGCTTTTTAAGGATTTCTTTTCTCCATGAACTTTTTTTTTTGGCCTCTTTTAACATTAAACCAATTCTGCTTTTTAAGGTGTTATTTTCCTCAGTATTTGCGTATCTCTTTTACCAAGATATTCTCTTTTCATAATTTTCTTGCATTGCTCTCATTTCCCCCTCACTTCTTCCATTATTACTCTTATTTCTCTTTAACTCTTCCAGGAATTCTTGTTGGGCTTAGGTGCAGTTAACGTTTTTCTTTGAGATTTTGCTTGTAGATGTTTTCACATTGTTGTTCTCTTCTGAATTTTTGTCTTGGTCTTCCTTGCCACCAGAGTAGTTTTTTATGGTCAAATTGTGTTTTTTTTTGTTGTTGTTTGCTCATTTTCCAGCCTATTTTTAGACTTTGAACTTTATGTTAAAGTTGGGATCAGCTCAGTTGGGGGTAGGGAAGCACTATCCCAAGTTTCAGGCTTTTGTGTGCTGCTGTTTTCAAAACTAGCTCTGGGGGTCTGCAAGTTTGTGTGTGTGTGTGTGTGTGTGTGTGTGTGTGTGTGTGTGTGTGTGTGTGTTTTGGCTGTGATGTGATACTCAGAGAGGTATAGTCACTGTTCTCCTGGTCTGTACTCCAGCCCTTACCCAGTAAGGGCCCTGGTCATTTGCAAATACAAGCACTGGCAGCTCTGCCTTGGAGCTGTCACCAAGGCCCCTGCTCCCTTGTGACCAACCCCAGTACTCTCCACCTTGGACCCACAAACCTAAACTGTGTGTGGGCAATAGAGTTGCCAATCAATAACAGCTATACCCAATGTCAGCAAAAGAACCCCTGTAATCTCTTTTCTGCCTAGTTGTCCAAACCTTTTACCATCTCTGGGCTGACAGCTCCTGAAGCTGCTGTGGCTCTGGCTGCTATTGCAACACCACACGTGTGGAATCCATACAAGTTTTCACCCTGGTGGCACAAACTTCTCCTGGAAACCTTTTAAATATTTTTAGCTTGGAAATAGATCTTACCCTGACCTTTGGTTGTGTCAGCCACTCCAAAATTTGATTTGAGGTGTTATTTTAAAGTTGTTTGGAAGGGAATGTGGAAAGAGTTCAACTGGGATGCCTCTAATTGCCTTCTTGGCTCCCCTCTACAATTTAGAGTCTCTGAGTACTCGCAGGATTATGGAGTTGTCTATCTAGTAGTGGGATTTCACCCCAAATTGGCTTCACTCCAGAGCTAGCCTACAAGCTCCCACATGCTGCCTTTCACTGATTATATTTATTTGCATTGTTATAATTTTTATATATTATCTTAGTTCTAATTTGGTTATCATGTATATTCTAGATATCTTTACCTAAATGTATAATAGGCATCTCAGATTCATTGTATCCAAAATGAAATTTGTCTTTCTTTTAAAGCTACCCTTCCTCCAAACTTCCTTTTTTCTTTTCAGATTACCATCATCCTTCCAGTCACACATGTTTTCAACCTCAGAGTAAACCTCAACTTTTCTTTCCTTTATCACCCCTCCCCCACATCCAGTCAGTTGCCAAGTCTTGACTTTTCTCTCCTCAACTTCTCTCACATCAATTCCCCTCCTCTCACCTTACCTGGCTAGTATTTAGGTCAAGTGCTCATCACCTTATACTTTCACTATTGCAGTTGCCTCCTATTTGATCAAAAGGATGGCTCATGAACATCTGGAGAAGAAAGACATTATAACTAAAATGCTTCCTTTTCTAGACAATCCCTTGACAGTATTTTCTGTAATTTTAAGTAAAATTTTAGCAAAGAAACTACAGAAATGTTTCCCAAATATTATTCAGTAGGACCAAGGAAGATTTAGACCAGTGGTGCTCTATGACTCTCACTATTTCTTCCATTACTCTAACTCAACAGTCTTTCTTCCATGGAGTCTCACAAGCACCCTGGCTTCCCAGAACAATGACAAACAGTCCTTAACACCATGCCTTGCATCATCACTCCACCTTTACCGTCCTCCTAACTAAGTTCTCTGCTACCAGTGTCTCCCTTCAGTCTCTCTTCCACCTAGCTGCCCAAGTAATCTTCCCCAAATCACAGATCTGACTGTATAATTTCTTATGGTTCAGGATTTTTCATGCCTTCTAGAATAAAACACCAGTTCCTCAGCTTTGATTTAAAGCCCTTCATCGTCTCCATCCAGTCTACCTTTTTCAGACTCATTTCAAGTGATTTACCTTCATGTACTCCCCACTCCAGACCTGCCTTCTGAACTCAGCAATATTATCTCCTATCTCTGTAAAACTTTGTGATTCTATGGGTAAAAGAACTCCATGACTACAAAGATATTGATATGATAGCAGGCAATTGAAATATAGTTGTTCTGTATATGAGCTAAGATTATATCAGCCTTACAGATAGGCGAGAAACTCATCTCAGGCCTTGTATGTATTTTATTGTGGAGATATGATCTATGTAGATATTTTCCTTTGCTTTGTAATGATAGTGATATGTGTATGTGTGTCTATTTCACATCACAATCCCAAACTGACTTTAGTGAAAAAGCAAATACATTCATCAAATAACTGAAGAGAAAGGCAGTGATAATGAGTGTTAAATCATGTTTTTTGGCAGTGTGTGAATTGTCATCTTTTGTAGAAGCCAATGACAGTTTTAAAATTTCATTATGAAAGATGCAATGACAGTATATGCATTAAAGTTAAAATTCATTACTTTTTAAGCCCAACATAAAACAGCATTCATGAAATACATATCTTATTCAGAGAAATATACCAAAAATTGAAAGAGATGCTAAAAAAAAATTAAGATGTAGTTCCTGCCTTTATGGGACAGATAGTTCAGTAGAGCAATACAACACATACAAAGATAATATATACAAAAGAAGATAGGACTATTGCATTTAAAAGGTACAACGAAAAGCTGTTAGAGGTTGGAGGAGTGAAGTAAGTAAGAATTTTACAGACTGTTGAATGAAAGAAGACTTCATGGTCAAGTTTGTATTTGGTCTGGGCCTTAACACCTGTTAAGATGCAAAGATAACAGGGAGAACTATAACAGAAATAGGAAACAGCACCACATAGGGGGAGCACACAGAGGGCCTGACTGAGAGTCAGTGCTGGCTTCAGAGCAGTATATCGGGGGACTGAAGGAGGAGAAGAATGTGGGATGACACCAAATTATGGGAAGTCTCAGGTAATTGGCTTAGGAGTCTGAATTTTCTTCAATTAACAAGAGAGAGCTAATATTACTCAATAAAGCATCCGATCTAATGGAGCTGCTAATATGTTGCGGTCATGATGAGAAAAAAAGTATATTAGAATTGACATTTAATAAACATTATTTTCAGTCTGCAAATTGTGGGGAAAAAAAACTATGTAAAAGTATTTGTTTCTTGAAATAACATTACTGGCTGTGTGCCCTTGCTTTGTTTTTTAACCTCTCTAATACAACACACACACACACACAATATACATATACATACTAATATTTCCTATATCCCTTGATGCATCATAAGCTTGATAATGATGGTACAGCATCAGTGCACATTCCTTTCTCCTCTAGTTTCCTGTAACAGGGCTTTGTATTTTTAGAGGCTTAACAAATTTTGTTCAATTGAATTGGCTCCATTATATAGACATTGCTGCTCTTGTTATTTGTTAAACCATGGATAACATGCAGAAATCTAAGGGATGTTGTTCTTTTCCATCTTTTATAGACATTTTTTGTTACTTTCTATTTATAACCATTGAAGTAAAATGAATGACATTAGCATGATAACAAAAAGACTTTATTTCGAGTGGATATTTAAGTTGTCACTAATTTATCTCTTGTATTTTTTCTTTCTGTAGTCTTATTCCAGTTAAAATTATGCACGATTGGAAAGAGCTGTTTTTTAGTGGGAAACCAATTTATGAACAAGCTTCCATTGACCCCCTGCCGACTCGCTTCACTTCGGAGCAACTAGTAGAACTATCCAAGAGGACCTTACTAGATGACAATGATTATGAGGAGTATAAGGTACCTACTTAATGCAGGACAATTAAAGGAAATCTATTTGAATAAACAATTTCTTTTTAATATTTGATATTATTTTGTGATGTATTCACTTGAATTTAATGCTATTCTTTTTCTTTAATAGGAGTCAGTAATAGTTCCACAGACTCACATGCCTTCTTGTTTAGTTTTATTTTTTAATTGCAATGGTAATTAAGTGGAAGTATTGTGTCAGCAGCAGTTTGAAATTTATTTAATAATCACAAAAGTGTCATGGTCTTAAAGTATTCAGTATAGAGGAGGACAAAATCATAAATCTTGGTTAGATTTCAGAATTTTAACATTGTTGTAAAACTATCCTTTTTCATTTTTCTGTAATTTCTTTTCCATTGTTTCAGGTAGCCCCATTAAAAACTGTTTAGAAATGAACTCGAAAAAATAAATTGGTTGTTTCCATAGAAGGTTTTGGAGAGACAATTCAGGATGTAATTATTAGCATATTTAAACTGGTGAGAAAATAGGCAAAATGGTAGGAATTGGGCAACAATTATAGACAGAGTGAGGGGATAAAGGAGTTCAGACTGAGAAATGTAAACTCATCAAGAGACATGAGACATTGAGTCCAGTGTGAAATGTAAGGGAAGGAGTTTCAGAAAAGAAGTAACATGGCTTGAACAGGGAAAAATGAAGATGATTTGGCCCCTAACTAGGTAGTGGGTAAAGTATCACTATGGTGTTGAGCCCTAGAGAAAGAAGTTACTAACAGTGGGGGAAAGAGAAAATGGAACAAATGATTTAAAATACTGTAGAGCTAAATTTTCATCATACTGCAAGTTGAATTAACCTGAATTTCTAAAATTATATGAACATATTCTACATAAGTATTTTGGTGTAGATATAGGACTTACTTGACCAAATATGTCCATCAAAAGTTTAATAACTAGTAATGGAATATCCCAGACTCAGGTTATTATTTTATCTTTTACAAGATAATTAAATGGACACTTGACACACTTATTAGCTGTTTGACTTTGGGCAAGTCACTTAACCCCCATTGCATTGCCTTCCCCCATCCAAAAAAAAAAAGATAATTAAATGTTAAATATTTATCTGAAATTTTACATATTATGCTTATTGACAGGTGAAAATTAATTTTATGCTATTGCTGAAACAGTGAAATATTAACATTCTGCTTTCTTCTTAATAGTAAGTCAAGGCACTTAGCACAGGCTTCAGTTTAGCAAGGATTTCTCCGTGTGTGTGTGTGTGTGTGTGTGTGTGTGTGTGTGAGAGAGAGAGAGAGAGAGAGAGAGAGAGAGAGAAAGAGAATAAAATGCTTACCACAGTAATATGCATTTTTTACCCACATCCTAAACCAACAGTTATGCTTGCTTTTGCAGAAAATTATCGGCTTTTGTTAGGAGTAAGTAAATATGTGACAGCACTACCTTTGCTGTTTTTCTAAAAATGAAAGTTGTCTTCAAAAGTCCTACTTTATGCATACATGCTAACAGGCCAAATTGTAAAAATAACTTTCCTTTTAAAGAAAATAAAGTTAAGTAATGTGCACGTTTGTATTTGTCTACTTTTATTTTAAAGTTTGTTTTGAGGAAACTGTCATTATATCAGCCTCCCATGTTTTTAGAATTTAAACTTCTTTGAGATAAAATCTTATCTGAGCATACAAATCAAAATGAAGCTTATAGTCTTATGCCCTATTATTTCTGTTATGTGATGTGGCCATTTTACAATTTGTTTGAAGAGTCCTGGTTAAGCTGTAAGGTTGTTATAAGATGACTGGCAAAATACTGTGAGTTAGCTAACTGAAAGCAGTCAATCACTTTCCTTATTTCTAAATTAATTCATTTTTTTTAAGACACATCAAGTAATTGTATATCTTGTAGCTCACCCAGTTAGGGCAATGTATAACAGATGAGCACGGGAAAGATTTCTCACAAATGAGAAAGCTCAGCCTTCACCACTGTCCTGTTTTGATGGTTTCATTACATTGTTGCATCCCTAGTCTTTTAAAGGGCTAGTCCAATAGAACAAAAGTTCTGGCTTGTTAGACTAAGCAGGAAAGGCTTTGAGTAAGGACCCAGTGATGGACACTGTATATGGTTTCTAAAAATCAGCCTTAGTCAAAGATCCTCATTACCAGCTTGACATTGAGTAAGAAAGGTTTGGGATGTAACAGCCCTTGAAAATCAGTTGCTAAAGGCCAGTATGACCTTACTCCACAGCTACAGGCAAAGTGTTTGGGGAAAGGGAGATAATGGTCCTACTGGTCATTGCCCTGGTTGCCCCATATCTGGAAGGCCATCACTAAGCTTGAGAGTGAAGGGTCTATAGGTCATATGAGCATGAGTCTAAGGAATTAGAAATATTTAGCCTGGAGAATAATAACTCCCTTCAAGTATTTGTAAGGCTGACACGTATAACAGATTATACTTACTTGATTTGGCCTCAAAGGACAGAACTGAGAGCAATAGGTAGAAATTTAATAGGCAGATGCATCTAGGCTTACTATGAGGGAGAGAAAAATTCCTAGTAATTAGATCGATCCAAAATTAGAATGGGCTGCCTTGGGAGATAATAGGTTCTCCCTCACGTGGAGTCTTTAGGCAAAGGCTGGCTGACCAATTATTAAGCATGCTATATATGAGATTCTTATTTAGGTACAATTTAGACTAAATGGCCTATCAGGGCCCTTCCAGCTCTAAGATACCACAGTGTGGGTGGAACAATTGCCTATACCAAAATAAATAAATAAAAACAAATACTTAAATATTGAAAAAAGAAAAATCTGAAATCAGTAACAGTTTCATAATGCTCACAGCTTTACTGTTTCTAAAGGACATTTTACCTTGCTATGTTTAGCACAGTGTCCAGCATATATATAGTAGGTGCTTAATAAATGTCTATGGACTGTTGCCTGACTAATTCTCCTGCCAGATAAAATTATCAACCAGACTTGAGAACTAAAAGTCTGAAGAGTCTTTTTTTCCCAATAAATCATAAATAACATTAAAGAAGATTTCTGAATATTATTTCATGATGTTTAATTTTTAAAGCAAGTTCCTGCATCACCATCAAGAGCAGAAGAGTATGCTTTTCGAATTTAAGAGCCATCAGAAGTTGACTTACAAATGAAACAATACAAAAGGATACCTCAAACTGGAACCACCTCTTAGAGGATTGTTGTTGTTGTCCAGTCATTTGTCTGACTCTTTGTGACCCCTTTTGGGGTTTCTTGGCAGAGATACTGGACTGGTTTGCAATTTCCCTTTCTAGTTCATTTTACAGATGAGAAAACTGAGGCAAACAGGGTTAAGTGACTTGTCCAGGGTCACACAGCTAGGAAGTCAGATTTGAACTTAGGAAGATGAGTCTTCCTGACTTCAGGCCCAGACCTCTATCCACTGTGTCACCTAACTGCCCTATCTATTAGGCAGTGATCTCAATTGACATTGTCAATTTTAAAGAGAAATGTAACAAACATGAATTATTTTGACTTTTGCATTGCAATAAATGTCAGGTAGCATTTACAGCAGGACTGGCTTTATGTGGAAGTCCCTGTCCAAGGACTGAATTGGACCCTGAGCCTGTAAGGCTAAGCCTATACGTAGAAATTAAGTGGATGAAAATATGAAGACTGGAAAGATGTAACCGGGCAGAGGACACTTCCATGTGGAAATTGTTTGAATTGCAGTGAACTTGTAAGGTTCTGTAGTCCAACCTATACCTATATGAAGATCAATATCCCTAACTAGAGACAGTTTTGCCTTTATCTGAAGTCATCTGGTGAGGGGGAAATTGCTACCTCTTGAGGCAATTAATTTAACTTCTATTTGGCTCTGATTTAATTGTTCGTTACATTTCTTATAGCTAGCCTGAACCAGCCTTTGCTCCTTCTACCCACAGTCCCTAATTTTTTGTTTGTTTTTTTTTTTCTCCTGCAGCCAACAAGAACAAACTTTTTCCATTTTGACAGCCCTTGATATGGGAAGATAGTTACCATTCATTTTACTCTTATCTAAGAATTCCAGTTTCTTCAACCTTTCCTAAGATTTCATGACTTCCTGATCCCTCCTAATGGCCTGGGAATTCTCTAGATTATTAATGTTCTTTCTAAAATATGGCACGATACTCAAGTCATTGTCTGATTTGAGCAGAGTACAGGGTGACTATCACTTACTTGATTCTGAACACTATTTCTTGCCCAGTGCACTTTGAAATCACAATAGTTGTTTGGGATGGGTTTTTTTTTTGGCTGCATGTCAAACTGTTGACTTATTAAACTTGCAGTCTCACTGGTACCTTCAGATCATTTTCATACAAACTGTTGTCTAGTCAAACCTTCCCATCTGAAGGTCTTAGAATCATAGATAGCATTTACCTAGAATAGAAATCAGAGGTCAACCAGTCCAACCCCATTACTTTATGATAAGGAAAACTTGGTTCACAGGGGCTAAAGGAGTTCTCCAAGATTACCTGGATAGTAGTACATTTCATGATCAGAATTTGAACTCAGATCCTCTTAACTTTAAAACTCGTTTTTTAACTTAAATATAGAACTTTATAATTAACCCTATTAAATTCTATCCTATCATATTCTATCCGTTGTTCTTGTCAATTGAGGTTTTATAACTCTGTCCTACAAAGTTTTAGCCATGCCTCCCAGATTCATGTCTTCTACAGATTTGATAAGAATGTCATTTATGGCCTAAACGTGGTCCAATAATTGGTTAAATACACACATACATACATGTAAGTTGTGTATGTACATTATCAATTACTGTGATTAGGTCATAAATAGCATTCTTATCCTATATGAGAGGCAGAGAAAGAAAAAAACAGAGATAATTCAAAGAGAGATAAACAGAGAAAGGAAAAGAAAAGGGAGGGAGGGAGGACACCAGAAGACCCTCTGGGAATAACTGCCAAGCTCTCCTGTTCTTCAAAGACCTGGGCATCACTCAGACTTCGGTTCTGCCACCTTTATGGGTGGTTTCTCTTTTCTCATGTTAGTCTAATTTGGGGTGGATTGCCTAATTATATCAATAACTTATCAACTCCCTCCTACCTAGGGAAACTAATCACCTTCTCTCTAACCACAGCTGTGTTTATTAGTTGATTCACTGATATATGCAGGCCCTTTAGCCACATTAGCATTAGCATTACTCAGCATGAACTATAGATACGAACTGTAGATTCTATTGGATTGTCAGTCAATAAGCATTTATTAGTGCCTACTATGTTTTAGGCATTGTATAACACTGAGGATAAAAAAGAAAGGAAAAAAAATACATCCTGCTCCCAGTGATTCCCAGTCTCATTTTCCAAAGGCTTTTTAAAAACCCTTTCAAGTCTACAGTCCATGTTCCTTCTATCACCTAGTTCATCTGCATGGAGGTCTAGAGAGTAGAAATTACTGTCTATGCCTAAAAGCCATGGCTCTCTACACAAGGACAGGGGAGGAGTAAATGTGTCATTTCCAGAGTGCTGGTTAGAAGTTCTCACTCAGAGGACTATAGAAACTCACCTTGAGATGTTTTATATTTAAAAAGGCAAAGCCTCCTTATGAAAGTGCTAGAAAAGGTAAGTGACCAGAAGAAATAAGTGGGTTGGTTCTGTACCAGTCACCATATATCATGGTATGGTGGGAAGAGTGATGGACATGGAGTCAGGGAGACTTTGTTTTGAATCCTGATTCAGGTATTTATTAGGTATGTTACCCTTTCTGTTGTTGTTCAGTTGTTTCAGCTGTGACCCCATCTGGGGTTTTCTTAACAGAGATACTGGAGTGGTTTGCTGTTTCCTTCTCCAGCTCATTTTACAAATGAGGAACCTGAGGCAAATAGGGTTAAGTGACTTGCCCAAGGTCACATAGCTAGTAAGTGTCTGAAGCCAAATTTTAACTCAGGAACATGAGTCTGCCTGACTCTAGACCCAACACATGTATCCACTGCCCTCTGTACTATCCATCATCCACTAGCTGCCCAATGTTACCCTAGAAAAATCATATAACCTCTCGGACTTAAAGTCTTAATATTGCTAGAATGATACTGCCTCCTGCAACTTCATCATCCTGGTCTATATGTTCTCCAGCTTATTCCCATCCTTCCTAAAATTGTATAAATCCCCAGCAGAGGATTTTTTTGGGGAGAATGCAGACAATAATTGCACAGAATGAGCAGACATACATAGGTTATAATCTGTATCTATGAAAAAAGCACCCATATGGAGGAAAGCATGGGAATCCAAAGTATCAAAACATGTCATTATTAGATTTAGCATCTTATTCTAGCCTATTGAAACCTTCCGGAATCCAAAATCTGTAATCCAAGATGTTTACAAGTCTTCCCAGCTTTCCCTATCAAAATGTGTTAAACACTCCCTCTATAACTGTCTGATCACTTAAAGTCCTTCTCAGATCTAAATGAATGTAATGCCATGATTGGGATGTGTTGAACAAAGCAGGGCCAAGAACAAAGACTTCTATTAGAAGCCTCACTTCTAGCTGTCATGAATCTATTAATTCTTTGGCTTTAGCCATTTAATTACTTATGAATCTAGCTATCTGTACTATTATCCTATCCCTAGCTTTCCATGTTATCCTAGAGCTATTGTAAGATTTTTTTTTTCACATGGTTTGCTGAAATCCAGTTGTTCTGTGTCTCTGGTTGTCATTGTTCAAATTCCATTCTCTACTCCTACCCCTATTATGCCTTTATTCCCTTCCTCTTTAAACTGCCCTCTTCTCCAGCCTCCTTCTAAAGCTACCCAACCTTTCTGCTATGCTCTCTCAAATATCTACTCCATCAGGAACAAAGTAGATTTCATTTTATTTTATTTTTTTGCCTGTTATTTATTTATTTTTATAATTTATTTATTTCCTTGTTTACATCATTCATTTCCATGAGATTTTGAGTTACAGATTTTCTCCCCATCTTTCCCCTACCCAACACCTCAAAACAGCCACCCCACTGTATAACCCCTCCCCCAATCTGCTCTCTCTTATGTCCTCCCCCTCACCCCTCTGACTTTCCAGTAGGGTCGGATGGATCTCCCTACCACAGTACCTGTGTATCTTAATTCCCAGTTGGATGTACTTAATAATAATAATAATTATATATATAGATACATATATATTTTTAACATTTGATTATAGAACTTTAAATTCTAGATTCTTTCCCTTGCTCCCTCGTCACCCACCCCCACTGGAAAGACAAGCAATTAAATACAGGCTGTACATGTGTAATTACGCAGAACATCTCAACAGTGGGCATATTGTGAGAGACTGATTATATGTCCCTCCTTCCTATCCCGCTCCCCACCTTGTTCTATTCTCTACCCTGTCCCTGCCCCTTAAAAAAGTGTGTACCTCCCTTAACCCTCCCCCCCACCCTGCCCTTCCCTTTGTCATACCACCTCTCATCCCCATCCCCCCTACTCTCCTGTGTGGCAAGATACCCAGTTTAGAGTTTATGTCATTAATTCCCTAAGCCAAGTTCAATGAGAGTAAGGTTGACCCTTTCCCTTTTGCCTTCCTGTTCTTCCCCTCCATTGTAACAATTATCCTTTGCCTCTTCTATGAGATAATTAACCCCATTCTGTCTCTCCCTGTCTCACCTCGTTCTAATCCTCTCCCACCTCAGAATTTCACCTTTTAGAGTATTGTCCCTTCCTAT
>CM053587.1:74712276-74728961 GCA_028646515.1 Pseudochirops corinnae
AAGGAATCTAGAGTTTGGTTGCTGTTCTTACTTTGCTTCCTTTGCCTGCTCATGTTGGCTAGTCAATGATTTTTTAGCTCTGTGGAACTCTGCTTCCAGAGGGGAAAGCTCTGTCCCAAATCACTGGGGTTTTCCCAGCTGCTGGAGCTATTAGGGGGCTGTTGTTTTTTTGCAGCCCCCACCAGCTTTGGCTCACTGAAAACACACCCCAGGACCACTACCCAAGACCACAATCCGGATCCAGGCCACTCAATGCAAGAGCACTTGGCCTCTGAATGATCTCTTGGCCCCCCTGCAGTCTGCAGGCCGGGAGCTCTGAAGCAGCCACATTGAGGTGGCTGCAGGGCCTCCGCTTCTGCCGCTTCCTTGCCCTGGAGGCAGTTTGGCTGGACTGCTTTTCTCCCCCAAGTTTAGCCGAGTTCCACTGACCTTTCACTTAGTCCTTTTTTCTTATGGCTTGATAATTCTGGAAAATGCCACAGCTACTGCTGATCCACTCTCCTGAAGCTACAGCTGTGGCTCGTCCTGGCCACCCCCAGGGCCACACCATGGTTTCAAGCTGGGCTGGTTTCGGCTCCCAGCGCTGAGATGATTCCTTCCTGCCGAGCTGCCTTCAGCGGGAGGTGTATTTTTGTAAGTTTTGGAGCCTAATAATTGTTCAGAGTCATATTTTATGGGTATTTGAGGTGGCTTTGTGGGAGCTGTGGTACCTTGCTGCTCCTATGCTGCCATCTTGGCTGTGCCACCCCCTCCCCCCCCAGTAGATTTCATTTTAAACCTTTTCCTTTTGTGCTTCCTCTTTCTTATTGGACTTGCTGAGACCTAGCTTGCTGTTGATGGCATTGTTTTCCTGGTTATTCTCTCTGCCACTGGTTATACTTTGACTTGTACTCTTCATCTCACTGATTGTGGTAGAGAAACTGCATTACTTTTTTGTTGCTTATTTAGCAGCCTGAGTGAGAACTTTGAGGTTCACTCAGATCATATCTACTACTCAATCAAAATTCTAATAACTATTGTCTAACAACCTCCAGGACACTCTCCTTCCTCAGAGTTCAGTTCTTTACTAATAGAGTGCTTTACTCTTCAACTCCTGTGCTCATACTAGTAGACTTCATCATTCATACTGTTAATCTCTCAAAGTTCTTCAATTTCCTTATTTCCTATGATCATACTCCTCCACTCTGCTATAGTTGCATTCAGATATGGCCATACCCTTGATCTTTTCATAAGCTACATATGTCCCACATCCATTTTCATGAACTCTGAAATTTCCAAACTGTTATTCATCCTCACTATGACTTCCAGTGCTTCCATATATCAATTCTTTCCCATGCCATTACTCCTTTGCTGGTTAAACTCTCTTCCCTTCCTGATCTTGACCTGTTAGTAAAACTGTCCAAGTATACATCATCATCTTTTCTGAAGTCTCTTGTCCCTTTATCCCATAAGAGATCTTGCTCTATCATTTGGATTATTTCCATGATTCACTGCCTTCATTCTCATATTTCTGAATAGATCTAGAGAAAATTATGAAACCATATTCACTAGGTCCACTTCAACAAGGGCCTCACCATGGCAAAGCAATGATTTTATATGCCCATAATTGATTCACTATCTCAAATGCTCCAACAGAAGCTTTGTGGTGTAGATTCATGAAAAAAAAATTAGATGTTCTTGCTTAAGGAACCAATCAGAATAACCATAGAATGGGGAAAAGATCAAAAACAAAATCTTAATATATACTCTCTTGTGATCTTTGGCACTGATCACTTGAGGATCCTTTTGCATGCCTTTAGTTCAGACACAGGTGTCTCATTTATAACGGGCCACTAGAATGTCTGCTGATTCATAATCATGTTTCAAGGAGGCCTTATTGTCCCTCCATGGCTTCTTTATCATAGCCACAGACTTAGCAACTAAATTAAACCAAGGGGAATACATGCCATACTTTTATATGTTCTAGTAGGCATAAAGATCAGTTTGTTACCTGGTTCCTTTGTCAAATATTTTCTGCCAACATATTACAACCAACTCCCGTTAAAGTTTTCCTTTTTTATATTTATCTGAAAATATCTACATTGCAGGTGCTTCTAAGGAAGCTGGCAAATGTTAGGAGCAATGGGAATATTGTATCTTCCAGCAGATTCTTTTCTCCATTGCAAGAAAAAAAATCTGTCTTGCCATCCCAAGTGCTAAGGCGAGATGCTAGCAAAATAAAAAAAGTTAAATAATAAAATTAATAGAATCCACTTATTTCAGTTGGGATGGTGGCACTTTTGGTGGGGCGGGGGAAAGAAAGGGGAAGGAGGATTTTTTTTTTAATTCTAGCAGCCCATGAAATTTTATTGTAAAGATTGCTTGCTCTCAAATGGGTGCCAGTACTCCTCCAAGGTATCCCTATCACAGATTCTGTCACATAAGCATCAGTTATCAAAAGGATTAAAAAATAAATTCTGGAACCAGTTTTGGGTTCCCTGATACTCACAGAAGAAAACTGTTCCATAAATCAAATGTTCTAAACCAAGAGCAATGAGGAATACTGCCTTCAATAAAAATAAAACAAAGCCATTTAAGCATTTACTCTATATAAGTTACATTGACAGGTGCTAAGAATGGCCCCAAAATAAATAAGAGATGGTTCCCCAGCCTCAAGGGAGAATGAGAGGGTGAGGGGAATAGATGTGTATGCAAATAACTAATATAAAGTTCAAATGATAACTTAATAAAAGAGGGATAAAGAAAATGTGATAAAAGTTTAGAGGAAAGAGCACTTCTGGCTGAGAATATCAGAGAAGGTTTGATGGAGATTGTAGCATTTAAACTTGGTCTTGAAACAAGTTAGGATTTGAACAGGCAGTTAGTGGAGGAAGGAGCGGATTGGTTAATGGCAAATTAGATACCAGAAGCCCAACCAAACCAAGTGCCACTTTTAAAAACAAATCTGTGATAACCAGTACATGGAGAAAATTCATGTCTAAAAGTTGGGGAACCTAATAAATTACTGCACCCCCCTAATGCTTTGGTTAGTGCCATTTAATCAGTCATCCATAGAAAAGGATTTCTAAAATTTCAGGTTTCCGCCCTCAAATTACACATCATTCTAGGTGAATATTTAACTAGTAACTTTGAATATACTCCAGAACAGCCTGTTTTCAGGGAATGTTAGTATTGTGGGAGAAATGTTCTATATCAACTGAGTAACATGATGAAAAGATCAATATTTCATCAAGGTTGGTGACTAGAGAGCAGCCCAAGTGTTTGATATCATAGACACGTGGTAGAAAATTCTAGAGCTGTCATAATTCAATAAAATATTCAAAGAATCCAAGTGCTGAGTTTCAAAATGTCACTTTCTATTTGTTGCCCTTACGCATCCAGACTCGATTTGTAGAGTCTTCAGAGGTATGCTATGGTTAACTGCTGGATGACTTGTAGATATCTGAAGAGCTCTGGAATAAAGGAAAATGAGTGTTATTGAACTGATTGGATGGCCATATGATCAATGCAAGGGCACAATCCTTTATTTTCATTTTTACAAGTAATGCTCTCCAATATATAATAAAAATATAGACAATATTCTTCTTCCCTACAAAAAATGAGAAATTCAGATGAACCTACTTTTTTTTCTTGGGGTAGGGCAGGCATTGGGAGATAGTCTAGGAAGCCTCTGATGCAAACCCTAACAAAGGTAAATTTGGACAATATTGCATAAAAACTCCCTGAGATTGTGTTTGAATTCTAAGAGGCAATCATATGGCTAATATGGCAGAACTATTTCAGCCACCTGTTTTAAAAAAGGATTTTCCTGCAAATATTTTTACATATTGACTTGTTTTTACTTGTTTGAGGTTGTCCCTGACCCGGACCCATATTTCTTTTTGTCCTGCCATGAATATAACTCCAGTATGTCAAATTGATTAGAGGTACTTTTTCTCTATATTCTTTCTATCATAAAGGAAGAGAAGAGCCAGGCTATAGGATTAATGAAGAGAAGTAGCCTCCTAACTCCAAGGTTTATGGAAATATGAAGACATAGCCAAGGAATTTCAGGGTTCTTGGGAAACACAGAGTCTAATTTATCCGTACATGGATTATATCTATAATGTTTAAAGAGACTACTAAGCAGGAGAGAAACCATCTTATGGGCAATAATTCCAGAGATTTTTAAGCCATTTCTTCCTACGTATAATGTGCCCAGGTAGAGGTTTAGATTGTATATGGTCCTTCAAAAAGACTGCATAATAAATATGATACTAGCTAATGCTATTCTTATATTTATACACACATACATGTGTATAGTACTTTATTATTATATATCTCCCATATTATATTTTATATAATATGATAGAGAAAAAACACAGAGAGAGAGAGAGAAACTTTAAGGTTTGAAGAGGACTTTTCAAATATTACCTCATTTTATCTTCACAACCCTGGGAGGTAGAGGCTGTTGTCATCTCCATTTTATAGATGAAGAAACTGTATAGAGGAGATAGAAGTTAAATGACCTGCCCAAAGTCACATAGCTGGCAAGTATCTAGGGCTAGATTTGAACTCAGGATTTCTTGACTCCAGGTCAATCCTTTATCTACCCACACCAACTATTTGCTTCATAAAAGTACCAGAATTTCTCAAATTTGTAATGAGTAAAATATTTCCTGTATTTACCTGAATTGAAGATGGGAGGAGGAAGGAATCCTGGTGCCAGCTTCTACCATTCTCTAATAGGGAAATAATTTACCCTGGATCCTAGGAAACAGGAACCAAATGGTATAGTTATATACCACATGTGACCATCTAGGTCCTCAAGTGCAGCCCTTTGACTGAATCCAAACTTCACAAAACAAATCCCCTTAATGAAGGGATTTGTTCTGTCAGTCAAAAGGCTGCACTTAAGGACCTAGAAGGTCACATGTGGCCTCAAGGCCACAGGTTCCCCACCCCTGGCATAGGATCTTAACAGTATAAAACACATTCCAGCCATAGAATAACACATATTCTGAGAAGTATCCCTAACATTACCAAAGTTTTACTAGAGCATTAGTTGTACTCCCAACCCATGCTCCTAATTATAAAGAACCCATTAGGACCTTTCTCCTTTCCAGAGAGCATTTGATCAAGGGGGAGTCTACCAGAGATCAAGAAAGCCCTTTAATTCTGAATTCAGTGACTCAAGCAAGCTCATCCTCAGTGACTGAACTAATTCCCTGCCTAAAATAAAAATAATCTGGACAATGCACTTCCACTTGTTATTAGCATAATCAGCACAACTTTGTGACTTATAGGTACTTGAAGAGACCCCCCCCCCCCTCCACAAATTCAGATGGAAAATCTGAGCCAAATGAACTATGTCTCTCTCTCAACAGAAGTATAGATGAGGGAGTCAATGACTAAGCCCTTGGGTCTAAAACCAGAACATTCCCCTCTAGGAGTTGTGAAATTTCATTAAGAGGTGCCTTTATGCCAAGGTAAGAGGCATAGGAATATGGGTAGGGTAAAGCTGACTACATTGATTACTAGAAATTATTACTATTTACTTTTATGAGCCATTTTAAAGTTTGCAGAGCTCTTCCCCCATAATCCTATAAGGTAGGTAGAACATGTTATTATTCCATTTTATAGATGAGGAAACAGAAATTTGAAAAGCCCAATAGTCTTGTCCATGTTTACTATTGACCATTGGTGCCAAGATGCAAACCCAGTCTCCAGTGCTCTTCATCTTATATCTTGCTGAATCTATAAGAAGCAGTACAGGTTCTATGGGTCCTTATTTAGCAGTCATGAAGTGGTGCAACTAGGCAAATTCTGGGCAGTGAAGATATGCACTTCTTAGCCCACAAGGCTGCATACTTATTCTGACTATATACTGACTCTGTGGGTTTCTGCTACTTCTAGGCAGGGGCCAAGGGAACAGGCTTTGGAAACTCTCTAATCAGAATATGGTGGCAATTTACAGACAAGAAAAAACAAACAAACTAGTGATCTAGATAAGTAGGAAGAGTTTGACAAATACCACAGTTCCAGGGAGGTTACATATCTGACAGAGGATCAGTTAGCATACACAGGTGCAAGTCAATCCCAAAAGTGGCAGAGATTTTATGGTGTGGGATGTTCACTGAATTATGGAGGAACAGACCCAAGAAGGTGACCAACAAAAGATGAGATCAACAAAGACAGAGTATGAATAGGGTTCTCAAGACTGCTTTTAGTGAGAAGGGTTGTAACCTCAGTCTTGTGTGGAATCAGTATTCTTTGTTCCACTTATATTTCCTGCTGTGTACATAGGAATGAAGGGCTTGGGAGAGAGGACCTGGAAGATCCACAGGCATTTATTTCTGTGTAGGTGAGTCAAAGTGTCAGTAGCAAGTATCAGGAGACCCTGATTCTATCAGGGGCATGGGATTTGTTTTTCTGAAAGTTTGTTACAGATGGTACATATGCAGTCAAAATGAAGCAAAAGACGGTCAATAATTAATCTCCTGGGTATGGACTGTATAGATAACCAGATCAGATTTAACATAAGCTAAATAGTAAGTTTAGGGGCTTAATTTTCAGCTTGAACTCAATACCCATCTAGTAGATTTCTATCTCACTATGTTTTGTTTAGGTTTAAGATAACCCATTGCCTATAAATAAAAATCTTTGTTGCCATCTTTTTGCTTTCTTACCTAGCCTTTGACTGTCAACAATTAATCAAATAGCACAGAGTTTAAGGCATAAAACTTTTTTATGCTTTAAAGCATAAAAATTATAAACTATTAAATCAGAAGCTGGTAAACATTTTGATGCATGTACATCCATTTTGTGTCTAATTACAAATAATTGAAATAGTAAATATAGAGAAGGGGACAATTATACATCAAAGAGCATCGAACCCAAAGTAAAAGGACTTGGAGTGATAAGTAGCAGCATGTTGTAGAAAGAGTATTTCACAAGGACTAAGGGAGCCTAGATTTTAATCCTCTCTGCTACTAGTTAACTATGTCAGTGAACTAGCTCCTCACCTTTCTGGGTCTTGGTTTTCAAATCTGCAAATGAAGGTTTAGACTAGACTATTTCTAAGAGTGTTTCTGGCTTTAAAATTGTTTCCCTGGTTAGACTGCGTGTTATTATTAAGCCAGTAAAACATTTATATTGAAGTAATAAAAACAAATTTTATTTCACCATTTTAAAAGACTCATTTCCTTTATGAATATTTTCTTTAGCTCGGGTTAACAGAAATTATTTCCAGGTCTCCAGTGATGTTATATCAAAGATATTGGCACACACATTAAAAAAAATGTGCACGTATTTTGGCACACACACAAAAATGTTCACAATACGTTTTAATTTATAGCACTGCCTCCTTGGCTAAACCAAGAAATTTGGATGACAGATATTGAGATACTGAGGTTAAGAGGAGCGTTCTAGTAAAAATGAAGACAAGGAAATAGGCAGGCATTTAATATCTAATACATTGATATGATATGAATATCTGGTGATTGTCAGAGAAGTATGCTCAACAGAATAAAATAAAGATTCTATAGGATTGATCCTAATAGCTTTTACTTAATAGCCTCAAGGCTACAGGTTCTCCACTCCTGGTATAGATATTTGGAGAAATTGGCACCTTACTTTTATTAAACAGTTAATATGAGTACCCCTTCTACAATAACCAAACAGAGAAATAACCAAGGATAGAAAAATACAATTCAGAAACTTTGATTTATAGCTTAATATGGGATCAAACTGTGTTGTCATCTAATGACAAATCATTGCCTTCAGTGAATCTAAAGTTCCCTTCTATCTCTGAATCCTGTGATAATAAAATCTGTTGAACTGTCCTGTTTTTGTTAGTCAAATTACCATTTTAAACCAATATTTAGATTTTATGTAATTTTTAAAAAAACTCCACTCAATGAAATCTCATTCAGAAAATGATTGGGAAATGTTGTTTAAGACTGCCCAATATAAATGATAAGTACTACAGCATATTAATACTAAAAGAAATCAGAATGTAGCTAAAGGCATTTAAGCCAATTACAACTGGGAGTGCATTTAAAATCATTTTCTTGTTCTCTTTTTCCTATGCCTTTTTTTTTATTGTTTTGATTTTCATGGGAACTCATGTTGGCGGAGGAACTCTAAGTTTATTTGTAATGAACAAATACTTGTACTCTTTTAGCCTATTAATGAGGGAGAGGAATAAAAACTTCAAAGCTGCAATTATTTTAGAAAAATAAAAATAACATTAGTAAAGTCACTAGGCTAATGCATATTTGGTTGCATAATGTGGATTTGAGTGTTGGAGGTATGAAGAAAGGGCAGAGGAGAGACCATATCTACGTCAAGTCAATAGGGGTTATTATTTAGGAGCATCTTCTAATATTTTACCATTTGATATGATATGTCTTCTTTGTTGAATTTTCCATAGAAATTGAATGATAGGATAAAAGTAATTTAATAATGCAATAAATAGTTGATTTATGCATACCAAAAAAAAATACTCCAAAAAATATGCTCAGAATGGTTCACGTTTCTACTGTCAGATAGCTATGTGAAAGTCAGTTTATCAATGGTCTATGAAACTGACACAATTCATAGTTGCTAACTTTATCCCATATAATCTAAAGAGTTTTAAAGGTTTTCAAATGATAAAAATATTGTCAGTACATTTTTCCTATATTTCCTCCTGGATATTTTTATGAAAATCACAGGCTATTTTAAAGGGAAGTATGATTACAAATTATACTAATTTTGATCTCTTTTGTATTTATTAGTCATCACAGGTTTCAAATTAATTTGATGGTAATGTGAAACACTTGAATAATTGTATATCCTTCTAAGTATTTCAAGTAATTAGTCAAAAGTATAATCATAAATATTACCTTTTAATCTCTTCTAAATTTTTAAATTTTAATTACTTCAGATTAATTTTGCTTATTTGTAAGATATTAGATGAATTGCTATTCTTTGGTTCTTGCATAAACAGCTTTCTTTCTAGTGATTATTAGAATCCATTTTGATTGACTTCCCTATCATATCCATACCTAAAAGTAGTATAAGTAAATTAATTCCTTTATATGAGGTTATAATCATTCTAGTTTCTTTCTGGTCTTTATATGATATGCTCATGTTTTTCCTTAAGTTGCTAGTATAACATGCAATGCTATATTGTATACTATAAAATCTATGTATTTATTATATTATGCATTATCTATAGAATATTATACATTATGTAATACTTGTATTTTATATATTATATAAGTCATTAAACATGTTTCCTATTTACATTTGTCATAGACCTTTACCGGAGAGTGGACCCTCCCAGAAGAAATGTCTGAGTCTGCCCTACCTCCCAATAATAACATATTGGGTCATGTCCTCCGCTCAATTAATGAAAAGGTTTACCCTCCAAAAGAAATTGCTTTTGTGCCTCAGATTCCTTCCTTTTCAACTAAAGGATGCATTCTGGGAAAGACATGTAGTGGAAAAACCAGCTGTCTGAAGATTTTAAAAGAAGGTAATTTTTTTATTTAATATCTAATTGCTCCCTAACTATGAGTATTCCCAGCCTAGTGTTGACATTGAGTGTTTCCAGTCACATATAAGAAAGAATATACTGTAATCTTGACACACTATCTATCTTCTTATGTGAAAAAAAAGTATCGGGTCTTATAAATCTTAGCTTAACTGTTCTGAGCTGCCTCTCAGTTTTTGCCTCTCATGGTCCTGCTTAATTCACTTTTCATCAATTTATACAGGTATTGCTCACATTTTTCTTGAATTTTTTGTATCTTTTGTTTCCTATGTCACATTGTTTTCAATTCCCTCATACAATTCAGTTTTTCAGCCATTCCCCATTTAAAGGCACTTGCTTTGTTTCTCATTCTTTTGCTGCCACAAGAAGTAGCACTACAGATATTTTGGTTTATATGGTGCCTTCCTATGTTTTTCACTTTTGGGGGATATATGACCAATAGTGGGATTAATTAATTAATATTAGTCATTTTTCTAGCACAATTCAAACTTTTTTTCCAGAGTTTTCTCCAGTTGACAGGCTACCAACACTGTCTTCCAAAATTTCTAGCAAAATTGATTAGTTCCATCTTGCATCATTTTGTACAATTTGAAGAGTGTTAAGTAAAACCTCAGAGATGTTTTACTTTGCTTTTATCTCACTATTAAAAATTTGGAGAATTTTTTTTCAAGTAGTTGTTGATGGTTTGCAATTTCTCTTTTAAAAACTGTTCATAATATTATACCGCTCTTTATTAGTCAGTGATTTTTGGACTTTTATATGTCACTTCTCATATATTCGGGACTTCAGAATTTTGTATGATTTGACACTAATAGAAATCAAAGATATTTGATGCAATGTATTTGTTATACTTTAACATGTTTTCATTTTTGCAGCATTGATTTCATTGTTTTGTTTGTGTAAAAGTTTTCTTTGATTTTATATAATTGAAAATTTCTCTTTTATGATTGCCTCTATCTCTTAGTTTTAAGTTTTCTCTTAACCACAAGTGTTAAAAGCAACTCTTTTCAATCTGTATGTTTTTTTAAAGGATGATCACCTTTTTCGTTTAGGTCATCAAACATATTTAGGTCTTTTTCTCTCTGAAGTATCGTGTGGCATATCAGGTGATTCACACCTGTTTTACCAAACACCTTGCCATTTTTCATGATAGTTCTTGGTGAATTAGGTACTGTCCCCTAATAGTTTCTGTTCTTGGTTAGCCATAGCTTTTTGTATTAGAAACTTGCTATAATACTATTCATAATAGGGTAGATCTTTGCTGTAGTACCAGTCTATCTCAAGGGGTTTAATTGGTAATGTACAGAAAGAATCTCCTTTAAAAAGGCAATTTAATTTAAAAGGTAATTCTAGGGCACAGACTCTAATGACCCAAAAGACAGTGTTATTAAAACCTAAATGAAAAACTACATGTCTTGCATATAATCAGCACTTAGTAAACATTTTTAACTTATTTAATCAAACTGACTCAAAATATTCCACTTTATCTTAGCTTTCCATATTGAGATACTTTCTGTTGACACTCTGGTTCAAGAAGCTATTCAGGCTTCCCTTTTAAATGAAACAATAACTATAGATCCAGTGCTTGTGCAAGAAAAAGAAGAGTCTAAAAAAGAAATTCAGGCAAGTATAACCCTAATTTTATTTTCTATATTTAGAACTATAGAGTTTTAGTGTTGGAAGAGACATTTCAGATTATTTGGCTATCCTCACAATTTGTACTTATGGAAACAGAGGTCCAAATAGTTGAGTCACTTGCTCAAGATTTCAGTGTTTATAAATAGCAGAGCTAGAACCAAAAGTCAGGGCTCCTGCTTCTAAAGCCCATACTCTTTCCAGGATACCATATTGCTTCAAATTAAGTGCATTATCTGGGAGTTCTATAGTCTATTCAAGGACAAATTCTAGAAGGTATTCCTACCTGGAAGGACTTGGAGTATAGACTTTGGTAAGAGATAGCAGCTGGTCTGAAGACCAACCTTATTCTGTTTTAGTGGACCATCACCAAAAATTTGGCCAGGAAGTGATGAATTTTTTGCCCATAGATAGTCATGATGATATTTCCCGAGGTCTAGAGAGGTGGAGATCTGCGTCAGTGCTACTATTACCTACGTTGATGAAATTATGGATATTCTAAAGTATTGAAGGAAGTAAACAGGGAATCAAACTTGTGTCTTCTGTGTGAAAGAGAATTCTGCTATTGAAAGAGAAAAGAAGAAAGATGGAGGCAGGGGAGAGACAGAGAGAGAAGAAGAAAGGGAAGGAGGAAGAAGGGAAGAGAGAGAGAATAGGGAAAGAAAGAGAAAGAAGAAGAAAGGGAAAGAGAGAAAGATTTTGTTTTAGTTCTTTGATGATGCTATGATAACCATTTATTGTTGATATCAAATATTCAAAATAAACATGTCCGTCTTTCCCTATTTTCTTAATGGCTGCCAAACAGTGGAGATCTTTGCGCTGCTCGATCAAAGGATGTTTGTGATGAGCTAGACTTTTATTCCTTAGCCCTAGGCTCCCATGTATATTGCCCATAATAAATTATAATCAAAATCTCTGAAACTCTTTTAATGTCACAAATTTTAGAGATATAATTATATGTATTCTGTCACTCAAGCTTTAAGTTACTGAAAATTGAAATCATTAATCTTATTAAAATTTAAATAATTTTGTTTTTAAAAGGAACCAAAGGATACAGCTTCAGTAACAACAGTGTATGCCAAAAAAGATTCTCATGTAGAAGGTAATACTCTATTGAATCCTTAGAGTGGTGAGTGAATGAATGACTAACTGAATGAATTAATGAATCAAACATTTCTTAAGCATTTACTATGTGCTAGGCACTCTGTTAAACACTGAGGATGCAAATATAAAAAGAAAGACAGTCCTTACTTTAAGTAGAAGATACTCTAATAAATAGACTACAGGTATAGAGAAATGGTAGCTAGGGAGGGGTATTTTGGTCTGAGGAGTTAGAGTGGAGAATTCACATATAGATCAGTTAATTTACATGCCCTTTCCAGAAGCAATACTATTGATTTGAATATTGTGCCCAGAGAAAGAGGTAGAAAGTGGAAGGGAGGGTTAAGGGGAGCATGTGTATACATTTGCAGGCAAGTAACAAAATGCCATGAGTGGATGTTTGGCAGGTTGAGTGAGGTATGAAGGCAAAGAGTGGTCTGCAACCTGGGGCCAGCTGTTTGGGCCCGAGGAAGAAAGCTCCAAAGATGAGTAAATTAACTTCCATACACACTCAACGCATGGATTCTGGACGTCCAAGGTAGAGAGTGCTGGTCTAGGTGGGAAGAAGAGTATGTAATGTTATTATTGAGAGCAATAGTGAATTGGGAAGAGTGGCTGCAGAGAGGTGGATGCTCATAGGCAAAGAGAAAATTTCTATGTTCCACTGGGAAATAAAACATAGAAACACCATTGAGATTTTTTTACCTTCATTTTTCTTTAAATTGTTATATATAATTAATTGAAAAGAAACTTGGGATTTTGGCATCCTAAACTCTGAAGTTTTACAGGAAAGTCTTGTGATGTGATCTTCTGCAACCTCTCTGGAACCAGTATAGGAACAGCGCCACTGATTGCCATTTCCTAGTTCATTTTATATAGACAGGAAATAGAATCCTGTTACTTAAAGCTATGTGAGTAATAGACAACTTACTTTAGAAAAAAAAATCAGTTCTTATTTCAGACAAAAATAAATTTCGTCTAGCTAGCCCAAAATCGAATATTTACTTTAGTTGGGACCTGCTTCTTAAGTCATTCAATCCCTTTGTAGAGTATCTTAGGAAAACTCAAGATTAAAATACATAGTGACTTTGGTATATTAAATAGATTTGTAATTTTCTACTGTACTGTTCAGATTTCAATCATCACATCATCAGATTGAACAGAACGCATTTATCATATGTCAACCATTGTGCTAAGCACTTGGGTATATAAGTAGAAAAGTAAGATGGTCCCTGCCCTCAAGAGGCTCAAAGCCTAATTAGGAGAAACAACACACACATACACACATACACACACACACACACACACACACACACTCCATGTTTTCAGCTATGGGTTGGATGGCAAAGTCCACGTGTCCAGAAGGCATAACAGCAGGGCAGATGGTAAAGACAAGTGCACTACCACATTATCAAAAGGATTAAAGTTGATGATATGCTATTCACTATCATTGTCAGCATAGAATTAAATATTAAGTTTAGCCTCAGGAACCTTTCCCAAGGTGGTTTAGTCTTTGTATCTTTCTTTGGGAAAATTTCGTGTTATTTTTTCCCCATTGCACTGGTACTTAAAATCTAGCTTCTAATAGTAAAAACGTTAAAGTTGTAATTTTTTTCACTTGGACAAAATTGTACTTAACTCAAATCCTACAAACCTCTTTCCTAAAATCAATCATAGAGAAAACCTGCATGACTACTTCTTCATAAATTCCAAAGTAGTTTCAATTTGTACATACGGTCATTGCCCATAGACTTGTAGGATGAGTTAATCCTTTAGGTTTTTTTTCTTATAACCACTTGGGCTGAAAAATTCAAAAACTGAAAATAAATAAATAGTAGGATGCATTAAATTAAAAACAACATCAACAAAGATCTGAAGAACATGAGAGAGGCTACAGTCACTATAATGAATGGTTTTGCTATTATAGTTTTGTAAGCAATTAAAATAATAAATATTTCAAGTGTACTGAATGGCTTTCCCTATATAATGGCAAACGTATATATTTAGCTGTTAGTTATAAATGTTATAGAAAATCTCTTCTGACCATTTCTCCTGTCCCTAGGTGAAGAACTTGAGAAATCACATTCAGTCCAGACTGTGAAAGCAGGTAGTATAACAAGAGTAAGTAATGCAATCTGTTTTTGACCTTGAAAGTCCACAAGTAAATCATTAAGAAGAGTATTCTTCTCTCATTATCTTAATAAAACGAATCAGCAATGTATTTTTTCTTGTGAGAAAATATATTGGCAGATTTGCCAGCCACTAAAGATGCTTTATCAAATCTCCAGTTATCTGTGTATTATGCAGGTAACAAAAAAATACAATTACTATTATTTATAATTTATTAAAATTATTACTGAATCTTTCCAAAATGGGTATGCAGACATTTGAAATCTATTGTTGAATGGTAAAAAAATTATACATTTTCTCCCTTTTTTCTCTTTCATATTTTGACTGTGGTCATGTTTGCTTTTCATATCCCCTTTACTTTTCTACCTGCCAGAATTTATCCTTAAACAGATATCAGAAAATCAGAAAAAATTGTATTTATATCATAATGTTTTTCTATATTTCTTTTCTTTTTAATCATTTTACTAAAGCTGCCTGAGTGCTATGAATCTGCCACATATACATCTATACTAAAGAAATTAAGTCACACTTTTCTTTTCTTATTCTTCACCATAAGACAAACTAATTAAGTGTTCTAGGTTTCAAAACTTCTCCAAAGTTTTGAGAGGCAACATGGTGGAGAAACACAATTGGCTTCAAAGACTGTCTGTGACACAAATTGACTGTGACACTTGGCCAAATCTCTTAATGCCTCCGGGCTCTAAAGATAGGCAACTCTTTAAAACTGTAATTTCGGAGAAAATGCCAACCTGTATTGGAAGAAGGGATTCCCTCTATTTCCCTAGGCCAGTGAAATTACAGGCTCACCCTATCCCAAAAGTCTGACTTCTTTATTTGTTCAAACAATCTGTTCCCCAAGTAGATTTTTCACAGGAGCCAAAAACTCCTTTACTTTAGACATCTCACAAATATATGTTCTTGGAAATATTACTATTGCTGTTACTACTGCTACTGCTATCACTACTAATTATTATTATTGATTAATGATGATGATTATTGAATGGCAGTTATTATTATGACAGGATTTATACTGTTTTAAGGTTTGTAAAACATATTACAAATTTCATCTCATTTTATTCCCAGAACAATGGTTACAAGTAGGTGCTGTTATAAAACTGAGCATCTTAATGACTTAGTGTAAATATATCACACCTGGAATAAAAATGTCTCAGAATTCATAGGCTATTAATGGAGGGTCAGTAAAATCATCATTATATTATAGAGAAAACTATGTTTACTTACTTGCCTTTGAAGACTTTTGTTCTCTTAGTTGTTCATTACCTGAAAAACATATGACACACCTACTCAATTTTGAATTACATCTCATTTTTTTGACTGAAACTATGCTTCTTTTTTATCCCATAATTTACTTTTTTTATAAATTTGAAATAATATTAATAAATTAATAAAAATATGTTGTTATTATAAGCCTTTGGGATCTCAGTCTTTTATCTAATGATTACTACTGTCACCTATTGATCTGTCTACTTGCAAGTAGAAATTAATTATACAATTTAGGGAGTTATTTATTGAAATGTTGATTTTAAAAAGATGTTCCATTTTGTGTTATCAATTCTTGTAGCAGTCTTTTATATAACTCAAAGACAACAGATATTAGATGTTATAGTACAACATAGCACTGGAAGACCAAAGATTTTATTAGTATTAGAAGCTTCCAGAGAGCAGGAATGATAATGTTTTTGTCTTTCTACCCCTTATATGCTTGTAGATAGCCGGGACCCAGTCGATATTTATTAAATGGTTGAGTTTCTCACAAGTGAATGTGAAGTTCTAAAATTCTTATTTTTGACTTGTCCCTCCCAGTCTTAGCTGGTTCTCCTGAAATACCTTCAGAGTAAAGGTTTCATCAAATGGAACCAAGATGTCCTAGAATGATTAAGGCATTGTGATGCTAATCAATCCTCTTCAGCAATATTCCTGGCCTATATTTCAATTAATTGGAACTAATTAACAACCTAAAGTAAAAATCAGCACCCACTCAAGGAAAATTGTAGTAGAAGTGTTAAAGCAGAAATTATACCAAATGAACATATGATTCTGGGTCATTGGATGAGCCCAGCTAGACTGGGAATAAGCTCTCAGAACAGTTTCCCCCTAACATCTTCCTGTTTCAGCTAAGGAGACACAGCCCAATTCAATAATAGACTGGATAAAAACTTATTATCCCCAGTTCACTCTTTGAGCCAGGGAACTCCTATCATTTTTCATGAGCTCTTCGATGAAGCCTTCAAAAAATTTTACTTTCTAAAAACTAAGCCTGGCCATGGGTGAATTTCTC
>CM053587.1:74729061-74742276 GCA_028646515.1 Pseudochirops corinnae
CTTTGGATGTGTATTTTTTATTACATGTACTATAAGTCTTAATTGCTTGCTTCCACAGCTTAGTAACCGTGCTCTACTTGGTGCAAAATGTGAAAAGTTGCTGAAGAAAGGAAGAAGTATCTCTGATGCACTGCTAATTCAAATCGTAGTGGATGCCATTAAGTATGAATTATCTTCTTTTGTACTACCTTTAATGCATTTATAAGCTTATTTAATTATGGGTAATTTAAGTGCCCTCCAGTAAGTCCAACTCTGATGACTGACACAGTTTAGCATTTGAGGCACATACTGCCACACTGAACTTCAAGCATCTGTTTCATAATAGTTTAGCTAAAAAAAAAAAAAACAAGGTGGCTTGCTTATGAATAGTGAAAGATAAGTCTGGAGAGGTAAGCAAAAGACAAATTTAGAAGGTCTTAAATTCAAAGCTAAAGAGTTTGGACTTGATCGTAAAGAAGTAGCCGCTAAAGATTTTTTTTTAAACACAATAGTGATATAATAGCAATGATGCTTTACAAAGATTAATCTGCTTTTCTATAAAATTAAAATATGTGTAATGAGATTTTCATAGCTTTCTATTATGCTACATTATTCTAATTGCAGGTGATTTAACCCCACAAAAGATAGCAATCAGACTTTTAGTATTATGGTCATGATTAGTTTTATTTTTTCCTAAATATTAGCGGTTTCATGTTCTTTCAAACTTTAGTCAAGTACCAACAGAAAAAGGATGGATCTTGGATGGTTTTCCAATGACAGTAACTCAAGCAAAACTTCTTGAGGAAGCCCTTACAGGGTTCAACCCAGATCAACAAGAACACGAGGGAAAGTATTTCAGAAAATCAACATTGGTATATGATCCGACAGCACCCAAAGAGCCGCCTCCCCCCCCACCTGCACTTGATTTTGCTATGTTGCTGGATATAACTGATACAATGGTGCTGAATCGTGTGATGGGTAAGTTGGACAGTTCCTTAAATAAATTTTATCGAGCATTGTAGCATTTATGCATTGAAAAGCTGGATGCAGTGTGACCATTTATTTCATGAAATAAATTTCAATATTTTTTTTTTGCTTTTTGGAGAGGGGAAGGCTGGGCAATTGGGGTTAAGTGGCTTGCCCAAGGTCACACAGCTAGTACGTTTCTGAGGTCAGATTTGAACTCAGGTCCTCCTGACCCTAGGATCAGTGCTCTATTCACTGTGCCACCTAGCTACCCCTAATTTCAATATTTTTTTTTAAATTCTTGAACCACCTAAATCTAACTCTTCTACCATGACTATTACTGTTCAGCCATATAGCCTTAGAACTATACATTGATAGCATCTAATAAGAGAAGTTGGTAGTGAGTATCCCTGCCATCTGCAACCTCCCAAATGAAGCCCTCCAAAAACTAACTTGCTTGAAAGATGTTCTCTCGATATTATTTATGTAATTATAAAAATAGTTTACATTTGCATGGCACTTTAAACCTACAGAGGACTTTACATGCATTGTATCATTTGATTCTCACAACAAACTACAGCTGCTGACTCTAAATCAGAAATCTTCCTAATACACTGAGCTATTTTAATTTTGGATTAGTATTGCAACTGAGATACTTTCATATAATTCCAGCACATTTCTGTGGTGTCACCCTAACGAAAGTCATGAACTGTCTCATCGATATAAGCAAGATTTCACCCATTTTTCTTCTGGCTACTATATCATATTATAGTATAGTATGGTATGGTATGGTATGGAATAGTATAGTATGTTGTATTGTGCTGTGTTATATTATATTATATTATATTATATATTACATTATATTCTATTCTATCATATCATGTCATATCATTATTATTATCTCTGTGAAATGGTTTTCAAACTAGCTAAGATTCCCACACAGCCTTCTTTCATTGATGAGGCTGTTCGGAATATCCACATGACAATGCTGAGCTACTGCAAACTGTCCATCAGTTTTTTCTTGCCCTTGATACACAACCAACCCATCTTCCCTTCCAGCCATGTTTCTTTTCTGCAGGGTCTTATGCATAATTATCCAGGATACAACCTTTTGCTGACCCACAAATTAAATTCTTGGAGACTCTGATATTCCATGAGTTGTAACTATTCAATATAATCAGAATAATATTGATCTTAAAAAGATGGGCTTTTGTTTCAGAAATAAATAATAATCCCCAAGACAATTATATCCTAAAGAAATCTCTTTTTTGAATGTATTTGGAGGCAGGAAAATGAGGGAAGGAAGTAAAACAATACATCAGTGTGCATTCTTGTACATAGGCATGTGTTAATAAATTAAGTGGGTGTCTGCTGGTCAAAGTAATAATAAAACTCCAAGCAAGGTGGCCTCTACATGTAATATACAGGTACACATGTAAGGAGATGCCAGATAGTAGGTGATGATGGGGAGGCGGGTGAAGGGTTCACCTACTGGTGATTTCTGGAAGTGATAATATGTATAAGGAAGTAACAGCATACGCACTGACAAAGGCATCCAAAGGGCTTCTGCAAAGTACACTTAGAAGGCAACCTCTTCTCCGTTCTTGGCAAACTGGCTCATGTCTGCTCTAGGGGCTCAGATTCTCTAGTATAAGGGGTTTTTTTTTTTTCATTTCAGCTTATTGATATCTCTGTCGCTCTCTTTCCCTATCTCTGTCCCTGTCTCTGTCTCTCTGTCTCTCTCTGTCTCTCTCTCTTTCTCTCTATTTCTCTCTGTTCATACTTTCTCCTTTAAATTAACTTTGAACTGGCCTAGTGAACACAATCACAGAGTAATGAGAAGGCCGTGATCTCCGGGAGAGATGTCATTAGTCTGCCATCTGCTCACTTGTCCCATTTAGAAGAGGCTGAATATATCTCTCATTTTTCCCAATAGACGAGTTTCCTCAGCCTCCATCCACAATACTCGCATTGATTTTACAACAAGGGTTAGTGGCCATTCATTTCTTTTCTGTGAAGGGAAATAGACAATTTAGCAATGGGAAGAGTAAAAGGAAGAGAAGTAGAGTTCATTGGACAGCTGGTAGTCATTTCCAGGTGCTTCTGACCATAGTAACAGAAAATTACTTTTGTGCTGATCTTGGGTGAATTGAACATTTAGAGTAGTAGTGTTCTCTTCTCACCTTGAGGAGAGCAGAGAAAGCAATATCTTGCAGGGCACAGAGGGAGATCACCATCACTGATCTCAGTGGAGCAAATACCCTCATACCCCTCAGCCTCAGCACTGTAGCTCCTTACTGTAATTTCTTTAAAAGCAACAGCTGGGAAAACAGATGCCTGGAAGATGCCACATAATCCCCTAGCCTGCTTTCTTACCCTTTCTCTTTCTGGAATCTTTCTATCAAGATTTTCCATGAAATAATCCAAGTCTTCTGGGTCCAAAGCATCAGTACAAGTAGATTCTGGCAGAGTACTTCTCATCTCCCTCATGCAGAGTTATATTCACTTTTTTTTTTAATGAACATGTCTAGATTTGAAATGTAAAACACTGAACCTAACATTCTTGATTTAGCTTCACCCAGCAGTCTGAAATGGTTTGAAAGTTTTAATTATGCAGTTCCTAGTCTCAGAACCTCAGTGTTGAAAGGGACATCAGAAACCATGTAGTCTAATCTAGACCTGAATGGGAATCCCTTTACAACATAGCAGACAAGTTGTTTTCCAACCTTCATTACCAGACTTCTAGTAGGGGGAGCCCGCAACCTCTGAAAGTACCTGATTATAAATTTGGCTAGCTCTGATTATTAGAAAATTTTTCCGTATGTCAAGCCCAAATTAGCTTCCTGGTGGCTCCCATTCATTACTGCTAGTCCTGTTATCTGGAGCCAAGCAGAACAAGTCTGTTCCTCAACCCCATGGAACAATATTTTAAATATTTGAAGACAGGTATCATGAATCCTTTAATATTTTCCTTCCCCAGGCTATTAACTTGGAAGGGAATACTGTACCCCCAAATGTGTCTGCTGCAATGGAAATTAAGTGAGAGCTTTCAGGGCTAGATATTTGGAGCTATGGTAGAGTATTATTCTTTCTAATATCTTGCAGTGATACTTTTATCTGAGTGACAATATCATTTCTTCACTTTCCAGAGAAGTCTAATGCAGTAGAATATAGGATGGAAGGGGTTTTGACAAGTCTTTTAGTTTATTAACTCTCTTCTTTCTAGGCAGGATTCTCCTATAACACCCCAAGTAGGTGAAAATCTGTGCTTCTTAAAAACCAGTAGAGAAGAGGCTTTCTTAATCTTGCTCACTTCCCACTTGAATGTTAATCACCCTAATGTGCAGAAGATATCCTTCATTATAAACACCCTAGATGCATTGTGTTGTAGTTTGAACCCATTTCCTCTTGCCCTTTCCTAAGTGGAGCTGGAAGTAGAAAACAGCTGACCAGTATGGTCTGTAGAGGGACATTTATATCTATCATGCAACTGAAATTGTCTAAATGCAATGTTTCCCTCATTAGAATGCGAACTCCTTGAGAGTGGGGACTGTTTTATTTTCCTCTTTGTATCCTCAGTGTTTAGCCTAGTGCTTCATACATAGGAAATACGAAAGAACTGTGTTATTCATCTATTCAGTCAAAGAATTCTTTATGTACTTGAACATTATTATTTTATTATCATTCAACCTTTTTGTCAATATGCTAAATATTTGTAATTCCTTTAACTACTCCTCAAGTTTTTTCAACATTTTGTCCCTTTTCATAACTCTGAGTTCCTTACATTTTTCCCTTATCCAAAACAGTATGTCCATTAGTTCAGAAGGATTACATTCAACCTTTCATGTTCTATTTTTACTCCCATTTTAATCCCGTTATCATACTTCTTCTATAAAGCATAGAGTTGATTTTTCTGATCATTAATAAGCCTTTTATTCACTAGTAAACCTCTATAATTTTTTAGCTTTACTTTCCTCTTCTGAATATATAGTTTGTTTGTTTATTTGTTCCTCTTTATTGAACTATACTATCCTGTATTTAAACTTCTTTTTTTGTTTTTGACTAGTTTTCACCTTTACTGGAGGAAATTTTAAATTGTGATCCTTTTATCCAATGTGCAAACTGAAGTGACAAGTTATACTTCACCTTGTTAGTTACTAATAAAAATTTTAGCCAGTTCTGGGCAAGGACTGGCCAGTATCTGATTAGCATTTTAGACAGCTATTCATTTTGACAAATATTAGGAATGCTAGGCTTTTATAGCTTTTTAAATCTTTATAATGAAACAATTTTCATACAGGAGGGGAAAAAAGTATCCCTGAAATAACTTTTGGAATGAGCCATAAAAGTCCAGAATCATTTTCTGAAGATCGAGAAAAGATTGAGCTCTTGAGGGATCAAGTACAACACAGGTCAGTTTAACACTAATTTTCCTTCTTTTATTTACTGTTGATCCAATACTTAGATAAATGGAATTACAGCTACTTTGGAAATACCAAAACTGGGGAGAAAATGCATTGATTTAAATATTTACTTTTTTATCCTAAAGCAAAAATGGGGTATTACCTGAGGAAATTCACCAACTCAAAGGACAAGTTTCCCCCATGAAATGACAATTTCCAGTTCAGAATATTCTCTGGACCCATAACCCTTAAAACCATAACTTATGAGCTCCTACTAATGGGTTTACTTTTTGCTTAGTCAGTCAGAGGACACATAATTAGTTCATAGCAAAGGCATTTAATGAAATGGGAGTTTTTGTTTTTTTTTAAGTAGCAACAAAATGTTTCTCCTTTAAACCTGGGGAACACATGTCCCACACACACAGCATCAGTGGGAAAAGTGTAGGTATGCGGAGTGCTAGCTACACATGTAAGAAGTTTATATGGATAAGGCAGACAGAAAGGGAGCACATATGGCCAAGGCAGGAATATTGAGGGGAGTGCATTAGGAAAAGTGGCATGCTCTGAAGGAGAGCCTGTGCCTCGCACACGACAGGACAGAAGATGACTTCTGATGTCATCATGCTGCACTCCTGCTATTGGCAGTCTCTGCAGGATGCTGCATTGGTGAACATGTAGTGTCCGCCAGATACAGCTCAGATGGAAACTGCTTGCTAAGACATGTAGTCTTTACTAGATACTGCTTTACTGCATAGCCATCAATTACTGCTCCTCCCCTGGCTCAGATGTAATCCCTGGCTATCTCTTTTTCAAGAAAAAAGCTAATCCTGCCATGCTTTGGTAGCATAAAGACTATAGATTGGCTTTGTCTCTTTTAGAAAAGACAGACATCCCTGCCTGAGAGCCAGAAAAAAAGCCTCCCCTGTCTTTTTCTTTCAGACTCTTGGCTTCTGAGTTCCTATCATCTCCCAGGAAAAGAGTCTCAGTCCTGGGCAATAAACTCTGGAATAAACACTCAGGTCCTCCTGGTTAACTAATGTTCTTGGACTTAATTTTTTTTCTTGGTTCTCCTCTTCCTTCTTCCAGAGCCTTGAATGCCTCTGGCATAGACCTCATCCTTGATTATAGAGAATATTCTATATAATATCCAGTTTTCAGTCTATGAAAGATAGACTACAAGTCAGCATTGCTACTTGCCAATAATTGCCGGATAGCAATGGGGTTCAGAGTTCTCCAGTTTTCAAATCTCTTACATTCTCCCATGTAGATAAGGGATAGAGAAAGTCAAAGAGACAAGCTGAGATTGGGTCTTTGCTATCTTTGCTTAAACGTACTCCTGGCCTTTTTGTATACAAAGATGGTCAAAAAAAGGCTTGAAAGCTATTTTGCCCCACAACCTTGCAATAGTAACTTTTATAAATAACTGATATATCATATACTAAACTTTATGTGTAAGAGTTGTATCCCTAAATTTAAAATAAGTAAAAATTAAATAACACTAAATTTGTTCAGTTCATGGTTTGATAGATAGGATCCTTGCTGAGAAGTAAGAACTTAGACATGGAAAATAATTGAACATTCATCAGATCAAACTTTGACATTTCTTATATTCTTGACATTTCATTACATGAAATTAAAAAGGTTTTGCACAAACAAAATCAATGCTACCAAAACTAGAAGGAAAGCAAAAAACTGGGAGAGGGAAGATGTACAGTGAATTTCTGTGAAAAGGCTTTGTTTCTCAAATATAGAGGGAACTCAATCAAATTTATAAAAGTAAGAGGTAAATGTTGATAAGTGGTCAAAGGATATAAATAGGTAGTCTTGAGCTATCTGTATTCATTCAAAAATACTCTAAACCATTATTGATTAGAGAAATGCAAATTAAAACAATTCTGAGGTACTACCTCACACCTCTCAGGTTGGCTAACATGATGGAAAAGGAAAATGATAAATGTTGGAGGGGATGTGGAAAAGCAAGAACATTAATGCACAATTGGTAGAGTTGTGAAACCTTCCAGCCATTCTGGAGAACAATTTGGAATTATGCTCAAAGGACTATAAAACTGTGCATATCCTTTGACCCAACAATACCAATGCTAGGTCTGTATCCCAAAGAGATTAAAAAAAAAAAAAGGAAAAGGACAAAAATATTTCCAGAAGGTCTTTTTGTGGTGTCAAAGAAATGAAAATTGAGAGGCTGCCCATAACTGAGGAATGGACGAACAGATTGTGGTATATGGTTATGAGAGAAAACCATTAGAAGATAAGAAATGATGAGCAAGACGGTTTTAGAAAGATGTGGGAAGACTTATATGTACTAATGCTAAATGAAGTGAGCAAAGCTAGGAGAACATTGTGCATTTTAATAGCAATGTTGTAACGATGATCAACTGTGAAAGACTTGGCTGCTCTGAATCAAAAAAAAAATGATCCCATACAATTCCAAAGGAGTTGTGATGAAAAAATTCTATCCACCTCCCGTAAGAGAACTGGGAAACTGAGTATAGATTGAAGCATACTTTTTTCACTTTATTTTTCTTGCTTTTTAAAAATGTTTTGCAGCATGGTTAATATGGAAATGTATTTTGCATGACTTCATATGTATAATTGATATCATGTTGATCACCTTTTCAGTGGGTGGGGGATAAGCCGGAGAAAGGGAGAAAATTTAGAACTAAAATATTTTCATAAATGAATTAATTTTTAAAGAGAAATGTCTCATATTTAATTAGCATAGTAACTTAAAGTGTTTAAATACTGTATTATTTTTATTTAATTGGGACTTTCCCTAAAAACAGGAGTTGTAGATGAAATCAGTTCTATTTAACCGCACCTACTAGATAACCCCTTAAGGCTAAAGAGAATGAGTTAGTTCATATAAGAATCATTTGAATTACATTAAGACTGCCTATTCTCATGGAAACAAAATAGGTCCCAGACTTGTTCCAGGCTCACAGTTTCAGGTAAGCTGAGTTCATCTACATAATAACCCAGCCGGAGTATCTGCTACTTCCCAGGTCTCTCTTTACAACAAAACATTATATGCAGCACCATGTAATAAGGAGAGAACTGAGCTGCTCTGATAAGTCTGACAGTGATAGTCAGAATAATACTTAGAAGTTTTCTGTCCATGTGTGTAGACAAAGTCTATACCACTTCCTTGGATTTTTACTTAGTTATGAATAAAATGGTCAAACCATTTTTGAAATGGTGAACAATTCTAATTGTATCTTTTCCATGTAAATATTTCTCAAAAGTATGAAAAAGAAATATGTCACAAGAATGCTGTCATTGATAATTTAAAATGCATTGCTTCTTACAGTGTTGATCATGTATGTGTATATATAGATATGTATATGAATATGTATATTGCTTTGATGCGAATATTTCTTTTAGCTTCATATGATTGACATTTTGGGGTTAATTTTTTTGGGTTTCACATTTCCCATTTAAAAAAAAAACTTCAAAATGTAATTTAAAGATTGTTCAGTGAATCGGTAACACTGACCTTTTGATGTTGCAGAATTTTAGGATTCTTGGACAATTGGCCAGAATTGGAGAAATGGTTTTCAGAAAAACAGGACATTCTAATCAAAATCAATGCAGAAGTAGATAAAAGGACCTTATCCACAAAAATACAAGAGTATTTTATTGCTGAATTGAGGAAAAAAGAGGCTAAAGGTAATTGTCACATTTTAGGACATTACATTATACCCCAGATGTCTTACCAGGGCAAAGCACAGTGAGACTATCACTTTATTATTTCTGGAAACTATGTGTTGCTTAATGGAGCCCAAGGTGGTGTTAGCTTTTTTGACTGCATATCATGTCTAGACACCCAATTCCAGCTTGACAGATGTCCTAGAAAAGCTGACATTGGCTTTGTTCCAACAAAGGTGGAATCAATATCTCCATTAGAGTGGGATGTTTGTTTTTCCTGGCTGCTTTGCCAATCCTCTTTGTCACAGTCCCAGGTCACCAAGATACAGGAAGACCAGTTAGAAGCCATTGATCCTGCCGCAAGGATCCAGAGTCCATGTACTTCTGCATAGAGCCAAAGCCTGCCTACCCAAGGCTCCATGGGAAGGGCCACAATCTAGCAGATTAGTGGATTCCCCAGTTCACCCTAAAATAATATACTTGAAATTGTTTTAGGTTGAATAATGTGAGCCTGTATCACCTAATAGAAAACATTTTCTATCTGTTCTTTTTTCAAGCTAAAAAGAAACTAGAAGAACAGGAAGCCGAGAGGAAAAAGAAGGAAGAAGCCCCTCCTGCTGAACCTCTACCTCCGCCTCCCCCTGAACCAGAGAAAGAAAAGGAAGATTCTCCAAAGGGGGCAAAAGGGAAAGGTAGAAAAGGGAAATCAGGTGATTGATGGAATGACTTATAATCCTGATTTTTCATGGCTCATGTTAGGTTTACAGTAATAGCTCACCAACCAAAGCCGTGCTTCTGACAGCATCAGCCATCTAGGACAGAGCTACAAACCCAAACTTGCAAAGCTGAGGCACTCTTATTCAGTTCAACAGGCATGGTGATGCCATAAGACTGCTGTTGTAGGACTATACATAAAATTAGGCAGCTGACTAGAAACAGCAGTGCAGATGGTACAAGAAGTGACAGTTTATAGAGGGAGGAAGTATAAGAAATAGGCAGAAATGGGGAAGCTAGGTGGCCCAGTGACTAAAGCAGCACAGACCCTGGAGTCAGGAGGACCTGAGTTCAAATCCAGCCTCAGACACTTAGCACTCACTATCCATGTGACCTTGGACAAGTCACTTAACCCCAATTGTCCTGCCTTCCCCCCTCCAAAAAGCAAAACAAAAAAAGAAATAGGTAGAAAAATTCCAACCGTCTGATCATTTGGGGATATTTAATGAAAAGGCAAGCAATGCTTCACAACTTAATGAGGGCACCAATGTGTTAGATAGCCCAGTACAATAACTGATATTTATGAAGACCCATAGTTAACAAGAAAAAAAGTTAGCTGGTGTTAAGTCTAATGTTAAAGAAGGTAGAGGATTTCTACCAAAATGGCTTTTTAAGTTATTTTTGATGCTTCATGTTTTCAGTAAACTTGAAAATCTGCTTTTATTCATCCATTAACCAATCTCTCATTATAAATACATTTTTAACGTGCTTAAAGAGAGGCAGCATGGCAGAGTAAGCTGAGTGCTGTACTAAGAGTCAGAAAGACCTGGGTTCAGCTCCCACCTCTGACATTTATTAGATGTGTGAAGCCGACAAACATTTCAGCATTTCATGACTGCATTGGGTTCTACTTTGAGGATGAGGGTCTTCACATCTGTGAAATCACAGATTGTGGACAAAATGACGTAATTTAGAAGAATTGTGGTGGGTACTGGGCAAGTACGAAAATAATTAACATGTAACTGCCCATATGGAATCTATAGTCTTAGGTGGAATCCCTCATTTTCCGCTGATTTTAGATAAATGAGGTATAGATAATAAATAGATAAAATGTAGGTCAAGGAAGGAAACAGTTCCATCCTAAATCACAATTGTGGAAAGTTTCATTTGTTTTCCAGGTGATTTTGTCTTATAATACCAAGAAAGAACAATGTTCTGAAGTCTCTTTTTCTAGTTCTGAATCAGGAATATTGTTTTGAGTCAGAGCATTCCACAAAAGTCAAATATATTCCATATTTTTCCTATGGGTTTGCTATTTGCCACACAGACACAAATAAAACTCTTTCCAGCTCAATTCTCTAGTAAAAGAGAGCGGGTGTCTGAAAGTCCAGGCCCTCGTTGCAGAAAGTAAGGATCCCATAATTCAGCTCCTGTAAAAATGGATTTTTTGAGACTTTTAAAATATAATTCTAGATGTTTTTTAAAATAATAACTTCTAGTATCTGTATTATATACATTATATTTTATTATATTAGTATCCATATTATAATAGTATCCATATTATATACATTATATTTTTCACTTCTGTGATTTATATATGAGATAAATTCAGTGTTTTTTCCACAGTAGTTAGACAATTGCAAATAAAAGACTTTAAGATATTAGTATTGAAATACTATCTTTATATTAAATTAGGTCCTTATCTTAGATTGGAGAGTAAAAATTTTAGCAGTATAGCAGGGAAAATAAATGAAAAACACCTAGATCTGTACTAATCCAAAAGAAGTGCACTCTTGAATGACATCCATGGAAAACTTCAAATAAATAGTGACCTTTTGGGGGAAATTGCTCTCCAAACCTGCCTCAGACTCAGTGGCAACAAAACATAAAAGTCTTTGAAGTTCAGATACCAGTAAACTAGAGCTACCTTTATTCTTCTCTTTCAAATCCAGAACATGTAGTGCTGTTTTATTTTGGAAGCGATGTGTCCATCTACACCTTAACTAAATCATTGTGCTGTTCCCAAATTTTCCTCCAAACTCGGACTAATGTTCAATGCCAACCCAAGATTGATCTGAAATTAATGACCTTTACAACCACTAGCTAACAGATGGCTCAGCCATTTTCAGAGCTATTTGCAGAAGTTCTTGCATAGCCAAGAACCCCAAAAGCTCCCCAGATTCTCTCAGATTTGGGCCAAGCTTCTAAATTGTACAGAGTCTGTATTTGCATGTCTGTGCAATGCCTCTGTGTGATGGAGAAGGATCTTCTTATCCTGCTTCTCCTGCCAGATAGGCAATCTAAAGGGCTTTCCTTAGAAACACACAGAAAAATCAGGATCAGTCAAGAGCATTTATTTATCAAGCCCTTCCTGTGTGCCTGGCACTATGCTAAGCACTGTGGATATTTTGTTGTTATTGTCGAGTCATTTCAATCATGCCAGGCTCTTCAAGATTTATTTGGGTTTTCCTGGCAAAGATTCTACAGTGGTTCGCCATTTCCTTCTCTGGCTAATTTTATAGATGCGGAACTGAGACAAACAGGGGTAAGTGACTTACCCAGGGTAATATAGCTACTAAGTGTCTGAGGCCATGTTTGAAATAGGAAGATGGGTTTTCCTGACTCCAGACCCAGCATTCCATCCACTATGCCACCTAGCTGTGCCTGCAGATATAAATAAAGATAAAAATATCATCCCTGTCCTCACTGAGCTCAAAGGGAGATAAATGTCAAGGTTTGGGTTTCTAGGTCATTAACTCAAAAAAGAAATGGAAATATGTGTGTGTTTACACACACACACACACATGCACACACACACACACACACACACACACACACACACACATGAAAAACATTGACAGCATTCACTAAAGTTCAAACCTAAAATAAACCCAGGCCATTTTCTGCTCAGAAAAAAGTTTTAGTACTAAAAAGTTACTTTAAAAAAAAAAGAAAAAATTTCCTAAATAGGATGCTGGTAACTCAGCCCCTCCAGAAAGCCAACTCAAACCCATATAAGTCTGTTCTTCAGCCCAGAATGCTCTGAAATCTTAGACATGTGTAATAGTAATCAGTTTAGCAAACTCTGTTTCCAGGCAGCCTTCCAGGTGGCCCTCACCAGATTCTGATCTCAGGAAAACTCCATCTCAGTTCTCAGCTTCCAGATGCTGGGAGAGAAACTCTCCCTCTCTCCCTCTCTCTCTCAGCCGGCTTCAGTCTCCACAATTCTTCCTTCAGCAGGAGCAGAGTTCCAATTCTGTCTGTCTGTCTCTGGAATTCTTGCTTATGTACACACCTCAGCCAATCCCCTTCTTCCACATCAACAGGGGCTCAGCCAATCCCCTTCTTCCACATCAACAGAGGAGTTCATGCCTTCTCAACAGTGGGACAGAGTTTGCACCTGATTATATTTTGGCCTAGTCACCAGGATGACAATGTATAGTGCCTCTGTTTGTTCCAGGATCCAGGATTCATGGCCATTTAAATTGAA
>CM053587.1:74742776-74757568 GCA_028646515.1 Pseudochirops corinnae
CCACTTCTCTTGCCTGGAACTCAAGGATCAGCCAGGCCACGAACAAACAAAGTCTTATCCTGGTCATGCTTCTTCAGGCAAGCCCTTTCAGCCTTCCAGGCAAGCCCAGGCAAGCCCTCTCAGCCTTCCAGGCAAGCCCTCTCAGCCTTCCAGGTGGCCCTCACCAGATTCTGGTCTCAGGAAAACTCCATCTCAGTTCTCAGCTTCCAGATGCTGGGAGAGAAACTCTCCCTCTCTCCCTCTCTCTCTCAGCCGGCTTCAGTCTCCATAATTCTTCCTTCAGCAGAAGCAGAGTTCCAATTCTGTCTGTTTCTGGAATTCTTGCTTATGTACACACCTCAGCCAATCCCCTTCTTCCACATCAACAGGGGCTCAGCCAATCCCCTTCTTCCACATCAACAGGGGAGTTCATGCCTTCTCAACAGTGGGACAGAGTTTGTACCTTCCACACTTAGCACTTAGTAGTAAGTGCTAAGTATCTTGATAAACTGATTACTATTACAACATGATAACCTGGTGGTCACTGAAATGATGTCAGGTGAGCAAAATGACTTGGTAATATTTTTAAGTGCTAAACTGTTGAAATGCATGGTATTTAAGCAGTGTGAGTGTTTGTCCATGTATCAGAAAGCCTTTCTTTAGTTTTTGATCTCAGCTTGAATGGTTTTGCACAACAGAGGATAGAAATTCCTGAACATGTGAAAAGATGATATCCGTGATCCTGTGCACATATCCTAGAAACATATGAATTTATGTATATGCACATGTATATAGTACGCATATGCATATATTTTTTTACTACCATATTCATTTGATGGATTTAAGCACTGCACAATTATTGGTAAAATAAAGAAAGATTTTTGCCCCACAGTAAAGTAAGGATGTTTGTTTATTGGAATAAAAAGTCAATTATCAGCAAAACCTTAAAAATTAGCTTTTATTGCACAAGTGTTAAAACTCATAGGCATGACCCCAACATCTTCTCTCTTCCCAACTACCATCCCATAATACCTCCGAAGGAATTGAGAAACACTGTAGAGAGAGAGATTAAGAGAACAATCAGAAGTTTTCAAAGACTGCCTAGAATTGTGAGGTAAGCAATGTGTTTAGAGTAGGCTGTAAATAAGCAGGAAACTACTTTATTCAGACTGATGGCTCAAATTACAGCCACCATACCACCCCCACAGCTTTGCTTCCAAACTGCAACACCTACACATTTGTCTAAGCCACCCAGAAACTAAATGGTAGTTCTTACTCTTCATGACACAATTCAGTCTTAAAGCTTTAAAAGTTTGTTTACAACCTTTAAAAAAATGTATTCTTGAATTCTCTATATTGCAGGAACAATAAATCTGTTATTGCTTCAAAGAGTGAGTGTACCTTTCTTTTTCTTTAACAAGACTAGTGCCAGATCCTTTAAAAAAAAATGTATGGAAGTGTTCATCTCCAAAGGCATCATTCTGCCTTGGGGCAATATTTCATTTGAGGAAAGGAAGAATAATGTACATTGGCATTAGAGATGTTTTCTTAACAGTACAACTAGAGTATCTTAACAATAAATACAGGGCAACTCTTCTGAAATGAGTTGTTGATGGAGATTTCTAGCCTTTGTTGACCCACTGGATGACTTTCATGTAAATAAATGAAAAGATAATGAAAAATCTTCCTAAAGAAATAACTGCTGTAACTTAAAACCAAAGGTCATCTGTGGCTACCAAACATGCTTCATTCTAACATCTAGACTCAACTTAAGGCAAAAAGGAATGAAATATCAGATAAAAAGGCACATTTTTAAGTCACTAAAATAAAAAAAAACGAATCATTTTAGAGCCAGAGGAGAGAAGATAAGAGTGGTGCAGTTGGAGAAGGAAAGAGAGCTGCTGAGCACACCACTACTTATCAAGGTTCTAATTATGGTGCAAGAATTCATGTTGCTTCAGTCAGTCACTCCCACCAAAGGTCTGGTTTTACAAACAGACACACTACAAAATTTCAGTGTTTGACCTGAATCCATATTTTTTTACATAGCAAAATGCTGTGGCAGCATATCACTGCCAATGAACCAACATTCAACGCATAGTCCTTTTCTTCTGATTTCCATTGTCATCTGTGATAGTTTTGTGCCAGTACCACCATATAATAGGCTCACTATGATAAGTGACATTTAAATGTTTGATAATATCACAGGATATTTTTTAAGACCCATCAGTCATATCTATGTGTTGAATTTTGTCTAGAAGCCGGTAAAACATATTCTCCTAAAGAAGGAAAAGGAAAGAAAGGTGAAACTTCTCCCAAAGGCAAAGGTACAGCATTTAAACTTAGTTAAATTAGTTCTGCATTTTATAACTATGTCAGTGAATAGACTTTTGGTATTAGTGTACATTGTGTGTATTTCCCATGAAATTATGAATAATAGGCAGATATGAGAAAAAGTTTAGTCTCCGTCAGGGTTAACTTTCCCCAACCCATCCCCCAAATGTATATATTTTTTTTCTTTTAACAAGCATTTATTTTTCTCCCTCTCTTACCTCCCATTGAGAAGGGGGAGAAAATGGGGGGGGGGGAGAGGAAACCCTTTCAACAAATATGCGAAGTCAGAGGAAATAAGCTCTAACATTGACAAGGTCCATTTTGCAAAGCAAAATTTAAGGTGCCTGTTTTCAACACTTATTTTGAAACTGCTGTTGCAACAAATCGATCGACCTTTGAAGTACAGTTATGTCTCCACAAAACCATTTTTTAGTAGAGTGTTCTGAAATGCTGATTTCCCTTTTGCTAAATAGCACTATTAGCAATAGAAACCTAATCCAGGTTTGCTCTTTATACTTTTTGTATCATGGACCCCTTTTGCAATCTGGTGAAGCTTATGAAACCCTTCTTAGACTTGCATTTATAAAGTCATTGGAATAAAAATACATAGTTTTACAAAAGAAATAAAGCATATTGAAATATATGTTAAAATTTTTTAGTGGAATGGAAGTTAAGAAATTTTGGGTCTAATCGCATCTTTTCCATACCACTAGCTGATGTTTTGCCAACAACTTCTTTGCTGAATATGTATTTCCATTCTCTTATGTTTTGTTACCTTGGATTTATCAATACTAGAAAGGAATCCATTTACAAAGAGGCTAGAGGAGAGGGTCATCTTCATAACTTAAGAGTTGTGCCATGAATTCCACATATAATCTGTGGCTAAAGTACTGAGACTGATTTCCATAAATCCTACAAGGCAACTGGTCCCAAAGTAAGTGTCAGGAATGAGATTTGAACCCAGGCTTCAGGACTCCAGGAGTCTACAAGTTGCATGATATATTCAGGAGATTGTATCATGCAACCTATTTCTCTGCAGTTATAAAGAAAGTTTGTTTGAAATTTGTAGTAATTTAGAGAGGATCTAGGACGCTGTTTACCATTTTTGTGCATTGTCTCTGGAGCAAGAATTTAGTAAGCAAGTGATATAAAGCAATATTGAAGGGTAAGTGTTCAACTACTAAGGAGGAGAAAAAAAATTAGGTTTCTTTAAAGTACTTACTTGGAAGGATCAATTTCAGTTCTAAGAAAACTGATGATGAGGCACAATTCCTTTATTTTAGTAAAAAGGTGGGGCACTATGGATGGGTATATAAAAACAAATCAATAAAGGTGTATATACATATGTGTATAGATAGGTATGTACCTATCAGATCTATACACATATAACAAATGTATATGTGTACATACACATGCATATATACATAAATGCAAATATACCTGTATGTACATATATCATGTACCCTTTTGTTGATTGGTTTTTATTTTTCTCTTGTGCCTGGTGCATACTGCAAGATGAAATTCCTTTGATTGCTCGTGGATCATGCTAAGGAAGCCCCATAGTACTTTGAGTCTTGATAATTAAGAGCAGTGTCATTTACAAAGTGAGGTGTTCAAATAACCTCCATACCACCATAGAGAGTCCCTCCTCAATTTAGATTTTTGGACATTTCTCTAATGAACACCATCAGTGTGCATCTGTCTCAACGTTTTTGGTCTCCCTTAATATTGATTATCAGAAAACCATTGAACCAAGTTATCTCTGTATTTTCAACTGTCCAAGAATCTTATATTATTTTTTGAAGAAGGAAAGCAAGGCAATTGGGCTTAAGTGACTTGCCCAATATCACACAGCTGGGATGTGTGTCAAGTGTCTGAGACCACATTTGAACTCAGGTCTTCCTGACTCCAGGTCCTATGCTCAATCCATTACAACACTTAGCAGCCCCCTCTGACTTTAACATTGGTATAAGAAACAACCAATTAGGGAAGCACTTTTAAGACTGTTTTGCTTTATTGAGCCAAATGCTTTTTAAATTTTTTTTGGTAATAAGGTATTTTTTGGTTATTTTTGTGATTCATTCGTCTTTTCTCATTGCAATAACTTTTTTAAGACTCTAAAAATAAAAGTGAGAATAAGCTATCTGTTTTTATTAAGAAGTATTCTGTTATCTCAATAAACATTATATTTATCTTAAATGCTTTTAATTATGTTAAGGAAAAAAACGCTGTTTCCATGCTTTTCAAAAAAAATTTTAACATGAAACTACATTATAATTCATCCTAAAGTTCTGAATTTATATCACCATTTGGTTCTTGTTATATTTATCATTGTTCTTATTGTCTTAGTTCTTATTATGTTTATCATTGATATGATTTAGTATAAAGAGGCCATATGGCTTAGTGAGTAAGTAGAACGCCACCCTCAGAGTCAGACAGATCTCAAGATCTCAAGCCTCTCCTCTGACCTATACTGACTCTGCGAACCTGGGTACTTCTCAGTGGTGTGGGTAATTCCTGAGGCTATCAATTGAAGAACAGTTGATAATCAGAATTAGTAGAGGGGTGTTCCTCATTAATTACCTAGATGGGTGAAATCATAGGTCTAAAACTTCCTTCTCTACCCCTAGCCTGAAAAAAAAATTAAAATGCAGATTTTTCCTAATATTTACCATTTTGATTACTAGTATGTCTGATGTGATCCTAACTTATTTTTGAACATGGCTAGATTATGTTTGCACACATTTTCTACAATTTAAAAAAATTCATATTTCTTATCCTTTGATTGTATCCATTATTATATATTTCTCATGGAAAAAAGTTAGACATCTTCCTCTGTTTTTGAAAATAGCTCATTTGAGATAGGAGTTCTTTAAATGTTTGATAGTATTCTCTCATGGATTCATGAATGGTTTCATGGATTCATGGATTCATGGATTCATGGATTCATGAATCCATATGGTTCTTGTGCTAATTTTGTTGTTGTTGTTAATATACTTTTATTTATTTCATTAAATATTTGCCACTTTATATGTAAAAAAATTTAATATTTATTTTATAAAAATTTGAATTCCAAGTTTTCTTCTTCTCTCCACCATTCTTGAGAAGGCAAGCAATTTGGTCTTGGTTGTACATATAAAGTCACGCAAAATGTATTTACATTTTAGCCATATTATAAGAGAAAGCACAGACCAAAAAAAAGCAAGAAAAATAAAGTAAAAAAAGTATGGTTCAGTCTATAGAATAAAAATGTCAAGAAGTGGCAATTTAAAATTGAGGAGGGAGGCAAAGGGATTATAAAAAGCAGCCAGAAAAATTCCAACAACCTAATCCTTTGGGAATATTTAATGAAAATGCAAGCAGTACTTCACAACTTAATGAGGACATCCATGTATTATGTTGTTGTTCACTGGTTTCAGTCATGTCCAACTCTTCATGTCCTTATTTTGGGTTTCCTTAATAATATACTGGAGTGGTTTGCCACTTCCTTCCTTTTATAGACGAGGAAACTGAGGCAAACAGGGTTAATTGATTTCGCCCATGGTTGCACAGCTTGTATCTGAGGCCAGATTTAAATTCAGAAGGAGAGTCTTCCTGATTCCAGGGCTGGCACTCTATCCACTGTGCCACCTAGCGGCCCCCAATATGTTATAGCCCACTATAATAATTGATGTCTGTCGCTCATAGTTGTCAAGGAAAAAAAAATACAGTTATATTGGGTGAAGTCTAATGTTTAATAAGGCAGGAGGTGATATATTAGAAAAATTTCTACCGCAGTGGTTTTTAAAATTATTTTTGATGCTCAAAGATTTTAGTCAATTTAAAAATCCACTTTTATTTATCCGTTGACCTTATATTTAATATGAATAGATTCCTAATGCCTTAAAGAGAGGCAGCTTGGCAGAGTAAATTGAGCGTTGTACTGAGTCAGAAAGACCTGGGTTCAGCTCCCGCCTCTCACATTTACTAGATGTGTGACCACAGGCCACTTACTTCACCTCTCTGAGCCTCTGACAACATTTCAAGGCTTATTGACAGAGTTGGGACCTTACATTGGGGGAGAGGATCTTCATATTTGTGAAACCACCAATTGTGGACAAAATGGCATAATTTGAAAGAGTTGCGGTGGGCACTGGGCACATGCAAAGATAATTAACATCATACTTGCCCATATGGGCAGCCAGGAGGCACAGTGAATGGAGTGTGAGCCTGGAGTCAGAAAGAGTCACCAAATTCCCTTCTGGCCTCAGACCCTTAAAGCTGTGTGGCCCTACACAAGTCACTCAATCCTGTTTAATTAGAGAAGGAAATGACAAACCACTCAAGTAGGTTTGCCAGGAAAACCCTAGATGGGTCACAGAGTGAGACGTGACTGAAAAACATCTAAATAACAACCCGATCATATGGAATGTATGGTCTTATGTGGAATACTCCTTTTCCAACGATGTCAGATAAATGGGGCACAGATAATATAGATAAAATGTAGGTCAGGGAAGGAAACAGTTGCATCTGAAGTCACAGTTGCTTCTATTAGGAAATATTCATTTGTTTTCCAGGTGACATATGTCTTTTAATAACAAGAATGAACAATATTCTGAAGTCTGTTTTCCAGTGGTATATGTGGTACTGATATTAGTGATTCTGAATCAGGAATATTGTTTTGAGTCAGAGCATTCAACAAAAGTCAAATATATTCCATATTCTTCCCGTGGGTTTGCTATTTGCCAAACAGACACAAACAAAACCCTTTCCAGGTAAAGTCCTTAGAAATTCTAGTATAAGACAGTTGACCTCTGAAAGTCCAGGCCCTGGTTGCAGAAAGTAAGGATCCCTGGGGTGACTAGGTGATGCAGTAGATAGAGCACTGGCCCTGGAGTCAGGAGTACCGGACTTCAAATCCCGCCTCAGACACCTAACACTTACTAGCTGTGTGACCTTGGACAAATCACTTAACCCCAATTGCCCTGCCCCCTCCAAAAAGCAAAGAAAAAAAGAAAGTAAGGGTCCCATAATCCAACTCCTGTACAAATGCAGGCACCTGGTGATCCCTTTATGAATTCCAAACTAGTGCCTTAAGTGAATTAGAAAAGAAACAACTTTAGCCAGAAAGCAATTGTCTGCATCCAGGATGACTATGAAATTAAAAGGTGGAAGTTCCAGAAGGAACCAGTGAAAGTAGCTTCAGGCAGCATTCAGTCAGTCTTAAGGAAGAGCCCAGCTCCCAATGAGTTGTGTAGAGAGAAGGAATAGAAGGGAGGGCTATGAGAAACCCTTTGGAACTTCCCTAAAGAGTAGTGGAACTTTTTGTGGCATCTCCTTCTTTAGCTCTGTGTGTCTTCCTGAGAGCAGGGTCCCTTCACAATGGTGCTCCTGCTTGGAGCCACTCAAATACACATCCTATGGACCTTTTCCACTGCTTTTTTAAGGGTTGCTCAGGCTGCAGACAGTCATTGCTTGGCCAATGGCATTGCTCCCTTTCTAATTCACTAAAGTAAAGGGACTCGTATGGCTTCTATAAAGGAATCACCAGGGGAAATCTCGTTTTTACAATTAGTTTTTAACACTTTGTATCGAGGTCACTCTTTTTCTGTGACTGGGTCCTGGGTTTTCAGAGGTCAACTCCTTCACTCTTGGAATTTAGGAATACTGAACTAAATTCAGAAATCATTTCCTTTTTGACTTGCTTATGTTAGGGCCAGCCATTCATTGATTACACTTACTCATTGACTTAAATGAATAGGTTATTCCACTTGACATGTTGTGGGCATATTTGACCTTATGCTTTCCTCAATATAAAGAACAACATTTGACACTTTTTTCTTTTGCAAATTTGTTAAGGCTATTCAAAGATAATTCTGGATTTTTTAAAAATAATAATTTCTAAGTTCCATATTATACATAGCTATTTTTCACTTTTGTGATGAAGGTAAAATAATTTTTCCACAATAGTTATGTAATTTCAAATAAAATATTTTAATATAGTAATACTGAAATACTGTCTTTATCTTAGATTGGATAGGAAAAATTTTTACCAGTATACTTAGAAAGACAAATGAAAAATGCCTAGATCTTTACTAGTCCAAAAGCAATGTACACTTGAATGACATCCGTGGAAAACTTCAAATAAACAGTGACCTTCTGGGGAAAATTATTCTCCAAATATGCCTCAGAATCAGCAGCAAGAAAACATACAAGTCTTTGAAGTTCAGAAATTAGTTAATCAAAATCACCTTGATCCTTTTCTTTCGACTCCACAAAATATAATTATTAATTCATTCTGTTGTGTCTAACTCTTGAAGACCTCGTGGACCATAGCATGCTGGCCCCTTCTGTTCTCTGATCTCTCCTATCAGTTTAAGTTCAGTGACACCCAAGATGTTAATGTTTAATCTTTCTATCTCCTGTTTGAGCACCTTGATTCATAGACCTTACATTCCCAGGCTCCTATGCAGTATTGATCTTTTATTGCACTGGACTTTCCTTTTGTCACTAGACGTATTTGCAGCTGAGCTTTTCTTTTGGCTTTGTCCCAGCCACTTCATTCTTTAGAAAGCTACTTGTAGTTGTGAACCCTAAAAACCCACAAACCTGAGAGTTTCACCTTTTAGAGTCATATCTTTTATCATTTTAATACTATTAATGGGATTTTCTTGGCAAAGATACTAGAATAGTTTGCCAATTCCTTCTCCAATGGATTACCTTTTCTCAGAACTCTCTACTATGACCTGTCCATCTTGAGAAATGCCGTACAGCATAGCTCGTAGCAGTAACCCAGGAAGGGTCATAATTAATATAGTAATGTATTATTTTTGGAATTATGCCTTTGTCTGCACATTAAAGAACTAAATGTACTATTCCCAAATTTTCTTCTCCATCTATTCTTCCAGTTAGTGCAAGCCCAAGATGGATCTCTTACCTGAAGTCAATGGCCTTTACAAACACTAGTTGACAGACGGGTGGGCAATTTTCAGAGCTATTTCAGAAAGTTCTTACATAGCTGATACCAGAAAAACTCCTCAGATTCTCTCAGATTTTGGCCAAGCTTCTAAATAGGACAGAGAGTTTATATTTGCATGCCTACGCAATGCCATTATGTGATAAAGAAGGATTTTGCTCTCCCACTTCTCTTGCCATGTAAGAGCTCTAGAGGGCTTTCCTTCAGACACATTGGAAAACAAGGATCAGTCAACAAGCATTTATTAAGTGCTTACTATGGGCCAGACGCTATGCTAAGTATTGTGAATATGTTGCTGCTGATGTGGTTGAGTTGTTTCAGTCATATCCAACGCTTCATGATCCCATTTGGGTTTTCTTGGCAGAAATACTGGATTGGTTTGCCATTTCCTCCATTTGCTCATCTGACAGATGAGAAACTGAGGCAAACAGGGTTAAGTGACGTGCCTAGGGTCACATAGCTAGTAAGTATCTGAGGGTGGATTTGAACTCAGGAAGATGAGTCTTCCTTACTTCAGGGCCAGCACTCTGTGCACTATGGCACCACCTAGCAGTACCTGTGGATTAAATAAAGGTAAAAATATGATACATACCTCAGTTCACATCCCAAAGAGAGATAAATGTTAAGATTTTCATTTCTAGGTCACTGACTTAAAAAAGAAATGGAAATATATAGATATTGCTATAGATAGATAGATAGATAGATAGATAGATAGATAGATGGATGGACAGATAGGTAGACAGACAGATAGATAGATAGATAGATGAGAGCATCCATAGCATTCAATAAAGACCAAATGTGAAATAAACCCAGACCATTTGCAGCTCAGAAAAAGTTTTAGTACTAAAAAGTTGCACAAAAAAGAAGAAATTTCCTAAATAGGATTCTGGCAACTCAGGCCCTCCAAAAAAGAATCTTTGAAAGTCTATTCTTCAGTCCAGATTCCCTCTAAAATCTTAGACATAATAACCTGGTGGTCACTGAAATGATGTCAGGTGAGCACAATGACTTCATAACTTTTTTAGTGCTAACCTGTTTAAATGCGTGATATTTAAAACAGTTTAAGTGTTTTTACGTGTCACAAAAACCTTTCTTTAGTTCTCGGTTTCAGCTTGAATGTTTGTGTACTACAGAGGATAGGAATTCCTGAATATGTGATAACATGATATCCATGATCCTATGATTCCTATGCATGTGTCCTAGAATCATATGAATACATGTATATGCACATGTATGTGTACTATACGCATAGTCCTATATTCATTTACTACCCTATTCATTTGATGACCCGAAGCACTGCACAGTTATTGGTAAAATAAAGAATGATTTTTTTCCCCACAGTAAAGTAAGTTTTTTGTATTGGTATAAAAAAATTCAATATCAACAAAACATTAAAAATTAGCTTTTCTTGCACAAATGTTGACACTCACAGGTATGACTCCAGCATCTTCTCTCTTCTCAACTACCATAACCTAATACCTCAGTAGGAATTGAGAAACATTATAGAGAGATTAAGAGAACAATCAGAAGTTTTCAAAAACTGCCTAGAATTGTGAGGTAAACAATGTGTTTAGAGTAGCTGTAAATAAGCAGGAAGCTACTTTATTTAAACTGATGGCTCAAGCTATAGCCACCATACCACCCCCACAGCTTTGCTCCCAAACGGCAACACCTACACATTTGTCTAAGCCACCCAGAAACTAAATGGTAGTTTTTGCTCTTCATGACACAATTCAGTCTTAAAGCTTTGAAAAGTTTGTTTACAACCTTTAAAAAATCTACTCTTGAATTCTCTACATTGCAGGAACAATAAATCTGTTATTGCTTTGAAGAGTGAGTGTACCTGTCTTTTTCTTTTTCCCTGAATAAGGACAGGACTAGTGCCAGATTCTAAAAGAAAAGTGGGATTTTTTGTTCACTTCCAAAGTGTTCACTTCCAAAGGCATGAGTGTGTCTTGGAGCAATATTCCATTAGAGGAAAGGAAAAATAACGTACGTTGACTTTAGAGATGTTTTCTTAACAGTACAACTAGATAGAGTATCCTAACAATAAATACAGGGCAACTCTTCTGAAATGAGTTGTTGATGGAGATTTCTAGCCTTTGTTGACCTGCTGGATGACTTTCATGTAAATAATGAAAAATCTTCCTAAAGAAACAGCTGCTGTAACTTAAAACCAAAGGTCATCTGTGGCTACCAAACATGCTTCGTTCTGACATTTACACTCAGCTTTTTAAGGCAGAAAGAAATAAAAGGAATGAAAGATGAGATAAAAGGGCAAAATTTTTAAGTCACTAAATAAAAGTTAATCATTATAGAGACAAAGGAGCGTATGGGGTTAGGGGAGATGGTTGGAGAAGGAAAGAGCTTCTGAGCACACAAAGGAAGTGAGCCCCAGAAGGAAGCAGATTTATGCTACCCTTCCCAGCTCTTTTACTCTTACTTTCCTAAATGTCTTTTTGTGCTTATTCTTCTCCTTCTACTGTCTCTTTTGATTCTTTATGTAGCTCTCATAAGGTCTTCTGTAGGAATTCAAAGGTACTGACCCAAAGCTGGCTGCTATAAAAATATTTCACTTAAAATCTGGTCCAGACTACCTGATTATTTTAGGATATAGTGGTAGAGATAGATACAGATAGATATATAAAGATTGATGTTGAGATATGTTTATATATATCAAGAGATATAGGTGATAGAGATAGGGATATGCATGTATATGCATGTATATATGATGAGCCACTGATTAAAAAGTTAATTAATTTAAAAGTTTTATTAGAAATTAGTGAAGGGGCATCTGAAAAAAAATTTCATGCAACAAAAGGTTTCCAGAAATAAGCAATAATTCTTTGGGTAGACTGATCTAAATCCTTATTCAATGGCCCTATGTCTTTGTAATCTGGCCCTTAATAATTTTGTAGCAGTACTCAATATCAGTCAATTGTTTTGTTTTCTAATTAAAGTACATATTAAAGTGTAGAACTCATTGGGGAATTGGTCAAATTCTTAATCAGTACAGATGGAAGATTTTGTAAAAATTGAAACTGTACATCTAGGACTCCCTAAGAATATCAGATAACAAATTTCAATTTATTCTTCCTTTGAATTGTTTGCTGGTTTTTCCTACTGAACTACATCCAAGAATTTGATGTTTATTACAAGGTTATTTAGACAATCAAAACAAAATGAAAAAATAGGTGCCATTTGACAAATGACATGCTCCTACGTATTTCCTCCTACATAGAGGGTTACATTTGCTTGAATAACTTGGTTATCAATTATGCTACAGATCCTGCTTTCATGGTAGCTTAGAGGTCTTTCAACTGGAAATATATTCAGGGGAACCTAGAAGTTAATTTGAAAGAATTAATATTCCTTCAGCTAGTGTAATCACACCCACCAAAGGTCTGTATTTACAATAAGACACACCACAAAATTTCAGCATTTGACCTAAATTCAAATATTTTTGCATAGCAAACTACTGTGACAACACATCGTGTGAACTAAAATTCAACCCATAGTCTTTTTCATCTGATTTTCATTGCTATCTCTAATGTTTTCATACCAGTACCAAAACATAAGAGGCTTACTATGATAACTGACATTTAAATGTTTGATGATTTCACAGGATTTTTTAAAAGTCTCATCATTATTATCTGTGTTAAATTTTATCTAGAAAGTGGTAAAACACATTCTCCTAAAGAAGGAAAAGTAAAGAAAGGTGAAGCATCTCCCAAAGGCAAAGGTACAGCAGTTAAACTTAGTTAAATTAGTTCCGCATTTTATAACTATGTCAGTGAATAGACTAATGTAGATTACTGTTTCTACTAATAACAGAATACTAATAGAATACTATTAGCGTACATTGTGCATATTTCCTGTGAAGTTATTAATAATAGACAGATTTAAGTAAAAGTTTTAGCCTACATCGGGCTTGGCTTTCCCCAATCCACCCCTCAGATGTACATTAACATTTTTTTTTTCTATTAGCAATCATTTATTTTCTCTCCTGCTTTTGTCCCATTAAGAAGGTGGAAAAACTCTTGTGACAAATATGTATAGTCAAAAGAAATATATTCTCAAAAGGACCGGTTTATTTTGCAAAGCAAAATTTAAGATGCATAATGTTTTCTACAGTTGTGTGGAAGTTACTGTCACAAACTCGAAGTTATGGTTCTATCTGTACAAAATCATTTTAGTAGTATATTCTGAAATGCTGATGCATGTTAAATTCCCATTAGAAAGTGCTATGGCATGAATATAAACCTATTCCAGAAATGTCTTTGCCTTTTTTATATCATGGACCCCTTTTTCAGTGTGGTGAAGCTTATGGAATGCTTCTCAGAGTTGTGTTTATAAAGTCATAAAATATAAAGCTATAGTTAAACAAAAGAAATCATATTGAAATAGCTATCAAAAATTTAAAATAGAATATAAATTAAAAACTTTTTGTTCTAATCCCATCTTTGCCATACCACTAGCCAATTTTTCCCAACAACTTTTTTTATTGGATAAATAGTTCCCTTCTCTTCTGTTTTGTTATCATGGATTTATGAAATACTAGAAAGGGGTCTATTTATATTGGGGTTAGAGGAGAGGAGCATCTTCATAATTTATAATTGTGCCATGAATTCCACATAAATCTGTGAAAGTACTGAGACTGATTTCCATAACTCCTACAAGGCAATTGATCCCAAAGTAAGTGTCAAGACTGAGATTTGAACCCAGACTTTTGGATTCCAAGAAGTCTATAGGAGACTACACCAAGTTGCTTGATATATTCAAGAGATTACATCATGTATCCTATTTTTCTGCAGTTATAGAGAAACATCTTTTGAAATTTGTAGCAATTTAGATAGGATCTGGCCTGCAGTTTACCTTTTTTTCATGGTCTCTGGAGAAAGGACTTAATAATCAAATTATATAATGCTAAATTGAAAGATAAGTGTGCATACTGAAGAGTAGGGGGGAAAAACAGGTTTCTTAAAAGTACCTAGTTAGAATGACCAAACTCAGTCCTAGAGAAACTGGGACTTTCTTTTTAGTAAAGAAGTGAGTAACTACAGATATGGCTATGAAAAACAAGTCAACGAAGGTATATATGTGTGTATATATACATTCATATGTATATATCTGTATGTACATATGCAGATATACACTTATTTAACAAAGATGTATATTACATACATGTACATATACACATACATCCCTTTGTTGATTTCTTGTTGCCTTCGAGTGCTTTTGGGTCATAATGAAGAAACCCCACAGAGCTTTGAGTCTTGATACTCAACAGCTGTGTCATTTACAAAAAGAGACATTCAGATAACCTCTTTATCACCATAGAGAGTCCCTCCTCAATTTAGACTTTAGAGCATGTCTCTAATGAACATTAGTGCACATATATCTCACCATCAAGGTCTCCCTTGATATTGATCATCATAGAGCCATCAAACAAAATTATCTCTGTATTTTCAACTATCCAGAAACCTTATATCATCTTAACACTGGTGTTAGACATAGCCTGTTA
>CM053587.1:74757668-74772730 GCA_028646515.1 Pseudochirops corinnae
TATTAAGAAATATTCTTCTGTTATCACAATAAACATATTATCACATACAACATTGACATTGCTAATATATAATAATGCTAACATTATATTATACAGGCTTTGATATTAATATATAATAATGTTAATATAGATTTTTATTTCATTAAATATTTCTCAATTACATATTAAAAAGTTCATTTATTTTATAGAAATTTGAATTCCAAATTGTCTTTCTCACTTCTGCCATTCCAGCCTCCTTGAGAAGGCAAGCAGATTGATATTGATTACACATGTCAAGTCATAGAAAACATATTTCCATATTAGTCATGTTGTAAAAAAAAAAGTACAGTAAAAAAAAGATAAGGAAAGAAAATTAAAAAGTATGCCTCAATCTGCATTCAGAGTTCATCAGTTCTCTACATGAATCTTTTGGAATTTTCTTGGATCATTATCTTGATCAGAGTAGCTATCTTTTGTAGTTGATCATCATTACAATATTCCTCTTATTGTATACAATGCTCTCCTCCATTCACTTCACTTTAATTTTTTTTAATAAGTCCTCCCAGGTTTTTCTGAAATGATTTTACTCATCATTTTTATAGCATGATGATATCCTATAACAATCATATACTGTAACTTGTTCAACCATTTCCCAAGGGATGGTTATCCTCTCAATTTCTAATTTTTGCCACCACAAAAAGAGATGCTATAAATATTTTTATATTAAAAGGTCCTTTTCCCATTCCTTTGATCTCTTTAGGGTATATATCTAGTAATGTTATTGCTGCATCAAAGAGTATGTATGCACAGCTTTATCTCTCTTTGGGTATACTTCCAAATTCTCCAGAATGATTAGATTAGTTCACAACTCCACCAATAGTGCATTAGTTACCAATTTTCCTAGATTCCCTTCCTCATATGTTATCTTTCTTTTCTGTCATGTTAGCCAATCTGTCATGTGTGAGATGTTATCTAAGTTGTTTTAATGTGCATTTCTCTAATCAATAGTGATTATTGACTACTGTGACACATGACTATTGATAGCTTTCATTTCCTCTAAAACCTGCCTGTTCATATCCTTTGACCACTTATCACTAGGGAATGGCTCTTATATTTTTTTTTAAATTTGAGTCAATTCCTTATATATTTAATACATAAGGCCTTTTCGGGGGGAAAAAAACTTGCTGTAAAGATTTTTTTCCCCTAGTTTCCTGTTTTCCTTCTAATTTTGCCTCTACTAGTTTTGTTTGTGCCAAAGCTTTTTAAATTCACACAATCAAAATTATCTGTTTTGCTTCCTGTGATCTTCTCTATGTCTTTTTTGGTCATAAAACTCTTCCCGTATCCTTAGATCTGATAATTTCAGTTTCCCAAGTTCCCCAAATTTATGATATCATCCTTTATGTACAAATAATTTATGGAGAGTTGGTCTATACCTTGTTTCTGTCAAGCCATTTTCTAGTTTTCCCAGCAATTTTTGTCAAATGACTTCTTGGTCAAAAAGCTTGAATCTTTGGGTTTTCCAAACACTAAATTACTACGGTCATTTACTAGTGTGTGTCTTGTACCTAATCTATTTCACTGATCCACCACTCTTATTTCTTAGCTAGTACCAGATTGTTTTGATGATTACCACTTTAGTTTGTAATCTGGTACTGCTAGGCCACCTTCCCTGTCACTTTTTTTTTTCATTGATACTCTTGATATTCTTGACCTATTTTTCTTCTAGATGAATTTTTATGATTTTTTTCTAGCTCTATAAAATAGGCCTTAGTGTTTTCTTAATAGTAATGAGTGTTATATTTTGTCAAAAGCTTTGTCTGCATCTATTGATATAATCACATGATTTTTGTTGATTTTATTATGATAAGGTCAATTATGCTGACAATTTTCCTAATATTGAACTGATTCTGCATTCCTAGTAAGAATCCCACCTGATCATAGTATGTGATGTTTGTGATATATTTCTGTAATTACCTTCCTAGTATTTTATTTAAACTTTTTGCAGAGATATTCATCAAGGAAATTGATCTATAGTTTTCTTTCTGTTTTTGCTCTCTCTGGTTTAAGTATCAAAATCATATTTGTGTCAAAAAAGGAAATCAGTAGGACTCCTTTAACAGTTTTTTCAAACAGTTTACATAGTATTCATATTAATTGTTCCTTAAACATTTGGTAGAATTAATTTCTAAATCCATTTGGTCTTGGTTTGTTTGTTATTGTTTTTTGTTGTTGTTATTGTTATTTTTCCCCCAAGGGAGGACATTTATGGCTTGTTCAATTTCTTTTTTTTTTTTAAGATAGAGTTATTTAAGTATTCTATTTCTATTTGTGTTAATCTGGGTAGTTTATACTTTTGTGGCTATTAATCCATTTCACTTAGATTGTCAGTTTTACTGTCATATAATTGAGTAAAATAACTCCTAATAATTGTTTCAGTTTCATCTGCAATTGGTGGTGCATTCACCTTTTTCATTTTTGATAAAAGTAATGTGGTTTTTTCTTACCTAATGTTTAGCTATTTTATTGGGGATTTTTTTTTCATAAAATGAACTTTTATTTATTCATTTAATAGTTTGGGTTTTTTACTTTTAATTTTATTAGTGTCTTCTTTGATTTTCAGGATTTCCATTTTGATTTTAAATTGGGAACTTTTAATTTGTTCTTTTTCTACAATTTTTTTAGTTGTATATTCAATTCATAGATCTGCCTTTTTTTTTTTTTTTACTGATGTATATATTTAGAGATAAACATTTTTCCCTAAGTACTGATTTGACACATCCAAGAAATTTTGGAATGTTGACTCATTATGGTCATTCTTTTTAATGAAAGTATTGTTTCTGTGATTTGTTCTTCAACTCATTCATTCTTTAGGATTAAATTATTTAGTTGCTCATTAATATTTAATCTATGCTTCTATGGCCCTTTATTTAATCTAAGTTTACTGCAATATGGTCCTTAAAATGTGCTTTTAATATTTCTTCCTTTCTGCATTTGATTGTGAGGTTTTTAATGCCCTAATACATCATATGTTTTTGCAACGATAGTACGCACAGCTGAAGAAAAAGGAAGACTGACTTTTTAGTCCCATTCAGTTTTCTCCAGAGGTCTGTCATATCTCACTTTTCTAAGATTATATTCATCTTTTTTAATTTCTTATTTCTTTTATGATTAGATTTATCAAGCTCTGAGAAGGGAAGGCTGAGGTCTCCCAGTAGTACAGTTTTAACTTTCTTTATTTTCCTGTAATTCATTTAACTTTTCCCTTAAAATTTGTTTGCTGTGTCATTTGGTATACAAATTTTAGTAATCATATTGCTTCATTTTCTATGATGCCTTTTAGCAATATGTAGTTTCCCTTCTTATTCCTTTTAATTAGGTCTATTTTTGCTTTTGCTTTGTCTGAGATCATTTTTGCTACCTTTGTCTTTTTTTTTTTTTTACTTCCACTGAAGCCACTTATTTTAACACTCTTTGTAACTCTCTTTCAAGCATGTTTCTTATAAACAACGTGTTGCTGGATTCTGGTTTCTAATCCATCTTATATCTGCAATTATTTGACATTTCCTTTTTTTTTAATCTTTTGACTTCATTTTATTATTTCTTGATCTCATGTAGTCATTAGCTTTCACTTGCTCTAATTTTTAAGGAACTATTTTCTTCAGTAGGATTTTGTACCTCTTTTTCTCTGTGGTCAGTTCTGTTTTTTAAGGTGTTATTTTCTTCAATATTTTTTTCTGACTCTTTTACCAAGATGTTAATTGTCTTTTCATAATTTTCTTCTCTTGTTTTCATTTCTTTACCCAAAGATGGAATTCACCCAGGCCAAGGGAACGAATTAATGAAGAGAAAATAATTGTCTTCACACTGTCCTCCTGTTCTTGGGTATCAGCTTCAATGACAAAATTGCTTCTGGTTTTCCATCTACTAATCTTATATCACCAGCACTCAGCCCAGAGCCTAGCACGTGATAGACCCTTATTAAATGCTTATTGACTGAATGATTGAAATCTAAATCTCATTCTTAGTCTGCTGCTAACTTACCAAATCAATTGCTCTTAGCATTACTTGTTTTCAATGGGCAGAAGTAAGGGAAACACAAACCTATGTCCTTCAGCTTCTAACCCAAAACTTCTTTGGCAATGCTTTCTGTTTCTTCTGGTGGTATTCTTTATGCCCATGTGAATCTCCAGAAGTGAATCACTGTTTTGATAAGACTTGAGAGGTTCTCCATTATGTCTTGAATACTTGACGAGAAATACAAGGTTCCTCTTTTCATATTAGGTCAACAAATCAATAGAACTCTCTATTGTTACATCTATGCTAGGGGTCAACAACCACTATTACTCTTCTCTTCATTCTTTGATCCTTACCAGATAATCTCATACCTGATAGCTTCTGTGGCTCTAATTTATCATTCCTAATTCCTAGGAGGATAAGGAGCTGCTTCTTTCTCAGAAAAGGAGGCATTTCCCTACTTTGAGGAAGATTCTCAAATTTGATTGATGATATGAAATCCAAGAAAACAGTTTTCCTTTTAATTCTCTTCATACTCTGCATATCATTCTTCTACTTTCCAAACTTCTGTGAAGCTGAATCCCTTCCTCCTCTTCAGAACCTATTTCTTCATATACTGAAGCCCCATTTCTGCTTTTTGTTTTAAATGAAACACTTGATTGTCTTCCATTATCTAAGTATGGAGAAAAATTGTTTTGAGTCCCTTCCTTTCTAATAAGAGAGAAACCAGCCTATACTTGGGACGTAAAAAGCATTAATTTGGCTATGGCAAAATACAAACTTCACACCACTTAATACAAGTCACTTCTCCCTCCTTTCCAAGTATCTAATGGAGACACTCAGTTTTGTCTATGGTCCGTGAGAGAATTTATTTTGCTTAACTAAGCATATTTGTTACAAGTTATTTTTGTTTATCTTATTCCAGTGGGAGGGGGAGATAGGTAGAAAGGAAATGTTAATTGAAAAAATACACATATATATGTGTGTGTGTGTGTGTGTGTTTGTGTGTGTGTGTGTGTGTGTGCATTTTATATAGAGATATTTTTTTAAAAGACTTTTATTCCTTTTCTTTTCTTTTTTTTTTTTTTTTTGAGATTGGATCTCACTTTCTCACCTAGGCTGGAATTTAAGGAGTGATTTACAGGCTTAACCCATTACTACTTTCATAGAAGTTTTATTTAACCCGCCCTTTTCCTTGACTTAAGCCAGTTTGCTCCCTCCTATGCAACCTGGTATTGCTCTGCTCCCAGGTGCTAATCATATTTGTGCCAGATTCGTTGTGGACACCCAAGCTGGCTTTAGTCCTACTGTAGCCCAAAACAATGAAACTCAAGTGATCCACCAAGTTTCATTTCCCCCAGTAACAGGAATCACCTGTGTTGCCACGACTATGCCTAGTCTATCACTTCTTATTGGCTGGAAAGTCACACCCAACTTCCTCTCCTTTGTCTCACTGAGGTATTTATATCCATGTCTTGCTTCTTCCCTTTTAGCACTAAATCCTTTTTGTTTCACTAGTTTGCTTTATTTTTCTTTTCTTACCTTGCCGGTGATCTTACCTTCCTTTATCTTGATTTCTTCTCTTCAGGTCTTTATTCTTTAATAATGCTCCTTCTGCTTCATCCTGGAGATTGCTCCTCCTCAAATGTTTCTCAGTGTCCCCCTCCCAATTTCCTCCTACTCAGACTCGTTCTCTGGCATTCTCCTCAAGGCCACATCCCTCTGACTTACCTTGATAATTCCTTCCACCTTCTTATTCAGCACAAGGCTTTCCCTTTTCACTTACTCCTTCTCGTAGATCCTGCTCTCACAGATGGTAGATGTTTACAAAAGTCAACATAGATATGTTGCAACCTCTCTATAGGTGTATTAACTGGTTGTTGAACAATGACCTCAACTTTCAAGTACCAACGGTACCATTGTTTGTAAATCATTTAAAAATTCGTTGTTTCCTATCCTTTGTCATTCTGTCACCATTCTTTGGAAACTGAAGGGGGCCACATAGGACTGATGGATATTTTGAAATTTTATATGTGTCTTGAGTCACCATGTCTAATGAATTCTTCCCCTTTCGGCCATCCTATTGATGATGATGATACTCGGTACCTGATTAAACTGATCATCAGACACTGTCCATGACCAGGACCATGTTCAAAGCCTTTTTACAACTCCCCAGCATTCTATATAATGCTATAATGACACAGCCTTCGAAACCCCAGAATCATTTCTGTGCCACAGTGAGGCATAATAATATGACTTTGTGGAGGAACATTTTACTTAATTTGCTGATACTCCCCTCTGATACAATTTATCATTTAGAAGAGATACTTGGTGGGGGTGGGGGGGGGGGCGCAATATGTGGCACAGTGAATAGAGCACTAGCCCTGGAGTCAGGAGGACCTGAATTCAAATCCACCCTCAGACAACTAACACTTACTAGCCATGTGACCTTGGGCAAGGCATTTAACCCCAATGGCCCTACCTTCCCCCCTCCAAAAAGCAAAAAAAAAAAAGAAGAAGAGATACTAGCATGAGCACATCTTCATTACCTTTGTTGTGTTCTAGCTGTGGTTCAACATGTCCCTCCCCCAATGCTGGACTCTAGTGTTTCTTAAACTTGAGGCTTACTCATATATCTTAGTATATTATTTCAGTGGGTGCTCATTTACCACAAACAGCAATAAAATTTTGATCTAAAACTATCCTTTTTCTCTTTTCATATTTTCTCTCCATCTTTACCTGTTCTAGTCTAGTTAGTGATGTCTTATCCAAGCATTTCCTGTCTATGGCATTCAAATTATTTAACTCTGCCAAAACTCTATTGTATTAGATGTGCATAATATACTAAAAAATTATATACAGCACACTTCTTATTCTGTGTCTATTCCACATCTGCTTCTACTTGCCAACACTTGAAATGACTTTGACAGCATGTATATACTTAAAAAATAAAATCATTATATGCAAATATGCCTGCTTCTATACAGATAAACTATACCAAAGATCATGCAGCCTCTACCTTACACAAGAGTGCAAATATATATATATATATATATATATATATATAGTTTAAGTGAAGTCTTTGATTCAAATTGTTGGATAAAAAGCATTCCAACTATTTACATTTTAGTTGCAAAAAAGATCTTTCACAAAAATGCCTTTAGCCTCTAGGCTCAGGTAATTGTCTTTCCATGTGTGAAAGATTGAATTTGCTTTGGTCTCTTTACTTTCACTATTTTTCCTTCTAAATATTAAGTTACAGTTTAAGAAAAGAAATCAAAGCACAAAATACCCAAAATATTCACATTAATTCAATAATTATTTCTGAATTGTTCAATTCATCACTCAACAGTCATGATATACTAAAGTAATTTTTAAACCTTACCTAAAATGTTTATAGTTCAAGGATAAATTAATAACAGCTTAAAGAACAGAGGAGAAATTCCAAGAAAAACAATAACGACATAAAAGGAAAAATGTCCTAACAATTTTAATTTAACCAAATGAGACACACAAAAAATTATGATTTCTCTTTCTGTCAGAACAAAGATTTGATTGGTTTTCTTGCTGCATATTAACTCCATTGAGCAATTGACACTCATTTAAGACCAATACATTAAGAGTGATTTGAGACCAAGCCTACACAAGAGAAATGATTAGCAATTTCTCTTCCCTTGACAGTCCACATACTTCTATCAGCACTATAAGATAATGCATCTTTATCTCCCTAGTACATCAAATATTATTTGCATGGGGAATATGGAATAGGACATGTCTTTCATGTGATCTTTATGGTATCTTACATATAATAAGTGGTAAAAAAAAATTGATATATAATTCATCTTAAGGCAAGAGCCCAGAGGTCCAAGTTATTTTGATATTTTTGTAAATATGGTATCTAAAGTCCGTTTGCACTAATTTTCTACTAAATAGAACTAATATACATGGGAAGTGCATGAATTCTTTCAGGCTATAGGGAATCTGGTATCTTCTTCTGATGCCCTACAGGAGAGTGCTAGCTTTGTATCCTTGCAAAGGATGGAAATGATAAGGAAAAGGAAAGAAGGTCTTCTTCCCCTGGGTCTAAGGATAATGCCCCAGCAAAGCTGGGTTTATGCCATTACCTCATCCCCAGGTGTATTTTCACACCATACCCACATTTGGGTTCCCTTTAAACCTCTCCATGACGGCTAGAGAACTATTCATCTAAAGAGGTTGCCCTAATAAATATCCTTAAAAATACAGGCTCTTCAATTCTACCGTTGCACTCACCATGCTGGCCTCCCCCCCATTTAAAAGATATATTCACCCACATCCTCAAACTCCACACTCTGACAAAAGGTCTCTAAAGCAAATTTCATAGAATCCTACATTTTAAGTTGGGAAGAACTTTCATAGATGATGAAACTTGAGTTCCAGTGAAATTAAGCAACTTGTCCAAGTTAATACAAGTGAAAACCAGCAGGGTCAAGATTGGTACCAAGTCCTTCTGACTCCAAACTACAAGTTCTTTCTACTGCACCATGAATTCTGGGCCTAACACTTCCCTTCTCTTCCTATGCAAGAGAAGAAATTGAATTTGGTAAATTATTGTGACAGTGTATTGGAACCAGTGTTTTTCTCTAGATCTGAAAAAGAATCATATGCCTCTTGTCATATGTGAAAAGCAATTTATGTCCAAAAGGAGGAAGACAAAATCAAAATTATTGTCTATCTTTTTACCTAGTGGGATTAGGGCAGGTGGGTTGTTGTTTTTTTTAGGTGTGATGAATAATTTGGAAATGGTATTTATTTGCAAGGCTACTCAAGTATCTAGGAGAGTTAGTGTACCCACTGGAATATGTGACAATCAAAGGTTTATTCAGCTTCAAACTCTAACTTTGTGTATAGTTTCCCTATGAACCAATCTAATTTAAGTTTCACCTAAAGGAAAGGGATCAGACAAGAAATCAATGGGAAAGAAATCACCTGCTGAAGAATCACCACCTCCTCCACCTCCAGGACCACCACCAATCAAACCAGGGTCAGAAGAATGGGTCTATGTGGATGAACCACTTCCTCCGGTACAGTAGTTCAGAAAAAAAAGTATAATGGATAGCTTCTTCCTTATTCAAGGGGAGATTTGTGTCATTATTTTGCCTCACCCCCAATCTTTTCATTAGCCCAAGTGAATTCTCATCAGAACATCTGAGAGATTGTCTTTATACCCATTGGACCATAGTCTTCTCCTTTCCAAGTCACTGAAACTTCTATGAGTCATGCTTGGGAACTGTTGTTAAGTATTTACATGGGGGAACAAATGAGTTCTTTGAGGCTCAGCACTCTTCACAGAAGCACAAGCAGTGAAACTCTTTTCCTGGAAAAGAGTCACATCTCTAGAACACATGGCCATCAAATGATACTTCTTTTTTCTCTGTGTGCTTCCCTGACCACATGATAATGTCCTTCAAATTAAGCTTAATCTTTGCCTTTCCTGATGTCTAAAAGTTGAGTAACTGAAATAAGATGAGACTAGGCAGTCCTCAAGCCTAGATGGTTTAGAAGTTTACCTATTTACAGACAAAGGCTGGAACAGAGGAGCTCTTGGATGCTCACAAATTCTTATATGATTGCAATCCTGTTAATACCTATGTTATGATAATAATATCATTAATAATGAATAGCTAGCACTTATGTGGTGCCTTCCATGTGCCAGACACTGCGATAAATGGTGTTTGCTTTTTACAAACATTATCTCATTTGATCCTCAATAGATAGGTGCTATTATCATCCTATTTTACAGTTGAGGAAACTGAAGCAAACAGAGGTTCAATGACTTGCCCAGGGCCACATAACTAGTTAGTATCTGAGGCTGGATTTGAACTCAGATCTTCCTAACTTCAGGCATGCTGCTCTATCCACTATGCCCTCTACCTGCCTCTGAATGAGAAAAAACAATTTAACCATGAAGGCTCAGATTAATGACCACTTTTACTAAGAATGAATTGTTCTATGACTACCCCAACTCATAATTATTTCACCATCTAATAAATTCATGGCATTCTTTTTATACTAGCGTGCTGCAATGGGTAGTGGGTGGCCTTAAAGTCAGGAATATGCCTTGTATCTCTGTCATATCATATGCAACATTTATGGATATATTTTCTGTTTTCTCAACTAAAATATGTTTATTTTGGGCAAGGAGAATGTATTATACCACTTTTAATCTTGGGCAGCTTGCAATGAATGTTATACCAATATAGGGTCCCAGTACACATGGTCTGATGAGCACAGGGTGAAGATTCAGAAGCAGGAGGAGCAGGAGTACCATAGTCCTCGGGTCATCCTACAAAGCCCAGTCAAACAGAAGATAGAGAAAGTACTCTCCTCCTACTGATGTAGAATGAATGGGTGATACCAACTGAACAAACATTTATTCATGCCAACTATCCAGATTTCTGCTGGGAAAAAAAGAGCATAGCCTTTGATAAACTGTTGACTTGCCTTCCTTGCTAATCATCATCAAAAAGCATCAAGTGGGGCAACGAGGTGACGCAGTGAATAGAGCACCAACCCTGGAGTCAGGAGGACCTGAGTTCAAATGTGACCTCAGACAGTTAACACAGAACTAGCCATGTGACCTTGGGCAAGTCACTTAACCCCAATTGCCCTACCTTCCTGCCTCCAAAAAAAAAAATTATTTTAAAAGCATTAAGTGCTTGCTGTGTGCTGTATTAAGCACTGGATATAAAAACAAAAGCAAAAACATACTATTCCTAATGAAAGACTCGTTCATAAAGAAGAGAGCTATGAGGCAAACTAAATTTATAAATTACTTTACAACATTATCTCATATCCTCATTATCTCATTGTTCCAATATCCTTTTTACATATGGTAAAATTTATCATGATTTTCTCACAACTAATGAGTATCACAGGTGGGAAGTGAACTCAGGTCTCCCAGACTCTACAGCACTGTAATCAGTGGAACACACTGTGTCTTGAAGATTTGATTTGTGAACTAGAAGCAGTATAGGAAACTTTTGAGAATGTTACCATGACACCTGGGAGATGATCATAATGAAATGAGAACATGGCAGCTACAACCTCGCCCAAATTATATGAAAATAAATTTCTAAAAATACAGAAATGTAGCTATGATGGACTCCATGGGTAAAAATTAACAAGGATTATAGACCTAGATAAAAATATCTGGTTCCCTATTGACTGCCCACAAATTACAAACCTCAAGAATCCCTTTGATGACTTGTCCAGGCTTCTCCCAATTCATAATTCTCTATTATAAACTCCGATCTTTATAAAGATTAATTTTGAGCCTGAATAGTCTAAAATGTGGTGGTCACAGCATTGTCTTACCTGTCTTTTGTACATACTTACATAATACTAGTGTTCTCCCCCATAAAAAGGTAAGCTAATGTTAAAAACAGGAAGTATCTTGTTTTTGTGTTTGTGATCCTACAATCTAACTCATCTGCTTAATAAATGCTTGTTTGATTCATTCATTCATTCAAGCCAATTAAAGATGTTTGATAAGGTATTCCTGAATTCTTCAAAGGATAGCAGAAACATGGCAAAAGTAAATGTAAGTCCAAGATAAAGAACAGTTAGCTAGTCTGAATCAGTTCAAATCTCTGGACCCAGATAATCTTGAGTTACTGCAAGAATTTACCAAAGGAATTACTAATCCATTGTCAATGATCTCTGGAAAATGACAGAGTGCTGCAGGATTGGAGAGAGTCAAATTGTTCTGATTTTTTAAAAAGGAAAAGAAAGTGGCTTCTCCTAACTATGAGCCTCTGAGCTAGATATGAATCCCAAGTAAAATTCTGGAATACATCATTAAAGAGATGGTTTTTGAGCACTTAGGAAAGATATGATTGCAACAAATCTGCATAGGTTTATAAAGTATCTTAAAGTAATTTCCTTTTCTTTTTGCCATGATTATTAAAATGTTAGGTTTAGGGCTATTGCCATAGAGATAGCATACTTGGATTTCAGCTATGCATTTGACAAAATCACTCATTAGATCTTTGTTGAAAAATAAATAAATAAAACTTTGTGGGGAAATGTGAGCTAGATGAGAATGCGATTAGGTCACTTTCAATCTGACTAATAACCAAGCACAAAGGTTGTTTAATTAAAGTCAATATCAGGTAGGCTGGGTTAGAGGTGAGATTTCTATATTTGTTACAAGGCTCTATCTTTGGCCTCTTTTCTGTTTGACATTTTTATCAGTTACTTGAATGAAAGCATAAATAGAATATTTATCAAATTTACTGAAGGATACACCACTAAGAAGCATAGCTAACATTGAATAACGGAGGTGGGAATCTGAAAAGTGGACTTTTTATGGACAAAATTCATTAAGATGGCATTCCATAGAGATCATTGTAAAATTCTTATATTTGAACTTTAATATTTTTAATTGGCTACACAGTTACAGGATAGTAGAGATGTGTTTGGTCAATTCCAATATGCTAATTCACATTAAAATTCACATTAAAAATTCGCATTAAAAAGGACCTGGAAATTTTAGTTCTTAATCTTAAGTTCAATATGAGTTAATAATATAATTTGACAGCCAAAAAAATCTCATGGGATCTTAGACTATATTAACAAAAACATAATGCTCAGAACAAGGAAGGCTTTAGACCTGCTCTGCCCTGTTCCTTTCCAACCCCATGGATCCTTTGGTCCAGTTTTAGATATCACATTTTAGAAAGATCATTGACAAGTTGAAGAGCCTGAAGAAGAGAGAACTGAAAATCATGCCACGTGAGAACTAGTTCAAGGATCTTGGGATGCTTAGTCTAAAGAAAAAAAGGACCAAAAAGAGTACATGATAGCTATTTTCAGTTGTTGGAGATTTTTCACATAGTCCAGTAATTAGGTATGGATTACTTGACCTCAGAAGGCATAACAAGGACTAACAATTAGAAGTTAGAGAGATGAAGTTTGGCTCTAGAAGAAGATGGGGGAAAAGCATCACCACTTCCTAATAATTAGAGCTGTCCCAAAGTAGAATTAGTTGCCTCAGGATGTAGGAAATTCCCCATCTCTGGATGTCATAGGTCTAGACCTGGAAGGGATCCCCAAGGCTCCTTCATTTTATAGACAAAAAAATGGAGATCTTGAGACATGAGTTGAATGAACAAACATTTATTGTGTATGTGGTAGAGAGAGAGACCATTCCAGGGGTCAGATGGTCTATGATATCTTCCAGTTCTGGGATTCTGGGATTCATAGGTTAGCACAGGTCATGTAAAAAGACCTGGGATTTTTTGCAGACCATAAGTTAATGTGAATAGTGTGATTTGGCTACTCAAAAACATTAGACTGCATTAGTAGAAGTAAAATAGGGATCAAGGGAAGCAATAGTCACACTCTTCTTTTCGTTGTTTGGCTCACATCTTCGAATACCATTTAGTGTGATGATTCACCCTTTAAGTACAGCATTTACATACTGTGTAGTCTCTGTAATAGGGCTTCTTAACCTTTTTTGAGTCATGTACACATCTGAAAGTCTGGTAAAGCCAATGAACTCCTCAGAATAATATTACTAAGTATAAAAAAATAAAATATGTAAGAACGTAAAAGAAACAATTTTATTGAAATAGTTATCAAAAAAAGCAATCGGGGTTAAGTGACTTGCCCAGGGTTACACAACTAGTAAGGGTCTGAGGCCAATTGTGAACTCAAGTTCTCCTGACTCCAGGGCCAGTGCTCTATCTACTGTACCACTTAGCTGCCCCAAAATATTTTTTAAAGTTCTTGGACCCCAAGTTGAGAATCTCTGACCTAGAAGATGAAAATTAGGGTAGTATGGCATCTGGAATATTGCCAAGTACAACACACATAACAGCTTAAGGGACCAAGGATTGTAGCCAAGAGGAAGGAGGGTTTGCCCTTAGCAAACAATTAATGACCCTAATAAGCAGCAGAGTGTGCTTTAAAAGTTGGGCTTCCAGATTCCTAAATCAATGCTATTTCCATAAACAATAATCAGTTTGGTTGGTTGCTTTTTGAAGAGGCATTACATAGAAAAGCACATTGAATTTGTTCTATTTTCCCTCAGAGAATGAGTTAGGACCAAAGGGTGAAGATTAAATGCAGGAAGTTTTGGGCTCAGTATGAAAAAGAACATTATAAGATCTCAGTATAAGGAACAGCAGGTCAACACTAGCATGCCTCTCTTTAAAAAACAATGTGGTCTCTCTTAATTCGGTTCAAATTGGCAAGTATGTCTTAGGCCCCTCTTATCCACCAGGTTCAGTGCTAGGTACTTGGAATACAAGTCTGAAATTGAGACAAACACTGCATTCAAATGTTTTCATTCCACCGCATTGGGGGTGGGAGGTGGGGTAGGTAGGGAACAGAAGAGAGGAGAAGCATTGATCAGATAGGGTAAATGCAAAATGATTACCCAGTAATGGAATAGTATTAATTGGAGGAATCAGGAAAGGTATCTTGTAGAAGATAGCACTTAACCTGAAGGCCTGAGGGAAGCTAGGTTATCTAAAAGGCAAAAGTGAGGAGGACGAGCATTCCAAGAACGAAGAAGAAAGTAGATCTCTGTTATAGAAAAGATCCGTTCCTTGGAAGAGACAGTAGACTAGGTGATCTCAAGGTCCCTTCAGCTGAGATTCTGTGGTTCTGTAAATAAATAAATGAAGAAGGCGACCATGGACAGCATTTTTTTTCATCAAATAAAATATATACCTGCTACTGAAATTCAGTTTGCCTTATTAAACATTATATAAAAGAAAATTTTGACTGTATCATGCTCTTTTCTCCTTTTATTCATGCAATGCTAGGGTATACCATCCAGGATAAAATATTAGGACTGCCTGGGAAAATCTCCCTTCCATAGTATTATCCTTATTTTCACCTTGGGAATGTTGTTGGGGGCGGAGCCAAGATGGCAGCTGTAATAGTAATTAGTTTAGCAGGATACTTAGCACTTAGTACTAAGTGGATGGACAGTACTAAGTGCTAAGTGTGGAAGGTGCAAACTCTGTCCCATTGTTGAGAAGGCATGAACTCTCCTGTTGATGTGGAAGAAGGGG
>CM053587.1:74773230-74839456 GCA_028646515.1 Pseudochirops corinnae
TCCCCTTTCTCTTCTTTGCCCAGTCCCCAGCCAACTCCCCTTTCCTCCCAGGCCCCACCCCAGCCACCTCCTCCTTCCCCCCCACCCCGTCCCTCCCATATCCCTATTCCCCCTTGCCACCTTCCCCTTACTCTTCCCTGCCCCTTTCTGCCACCTTCCCCCTCTGGCCTTCCATCTCAGAGGGCTTAGGACAGTGCCCTCTGTATCCCAGGAGCAGAGCTCAACTTTAAAAGTCACAAAGTAGATTGAAAAATGAGTGAAAAGAAAAGCCCTAACCATAGAAAGCTACTATGGTGACAGAAAAGATCAAAACAAACCCAGAGGAGACCAGCAATGACAACTCAACACATGTCATTTTCTTTACACCAGTTTCAGCCAGTCGCCTTTGTATGTTGTTTTAGTTTTAGCAAAACATTCTTCTAATTAGCCAGTACAAAATGATTTCAAGGAAACAGATTAGATTTAACTGTCACACGTCAAAATCCCTTTTGACAAAGTCCTTACCCATCTTATTAGCTAGGTAAGGAAGGATAGCGCCTTACATTTTAATTTCAAAAGGGACCCAGAGACCCTGAGGCGGACAGCCCAGGAAAATGACGATGATGACAGTCATTATCGTCGTCACATCACAGGGATGTTGACAAAGCAGAAATTGCAGATTTAAGAGAAAATTACTAGCTTGTCATGCTTTTCAATAGCAAGTTGGAAAACGGATTACCTGCGTTTTATAGGAGAAATACTCACCACCTTCAGCTTACCGAGAAGTGTAAAGTACAATTTTTGAAGTTGAAACATATTTATAACAAAAATGTTACTAAAGTCTGGTTCTTAACTTTGAGTCACACATATACATATACGCATATACACATATATGTATATATATATATATACACATAATATATGTATATGCGTATGTGTATATATAATATGTATTATGTGTATACATCTTTATGACTGTATTTTAATATAAATGGTTTTCTTTGTAAATCTAAGTATTTTATTTTATGCATTTAAAATCATTATTCTGAAGAGGGAATCCATAGGCTTCATTAGGTTGCCCAAAGAATCCAATAAAAAAAGGGACTTGATCTAAAGGAAAATTAATTCAATTCCTTGATGTACTAAGAACAGACGACAAATGAGTGTTGCATAAGATAAAGAATCAATTTATTAGCGTGTATTTGTTGAGCATCTATCCTAAACATTTGATTTCAGAGCTTCTCATCTCGGGGCATTTATAATTTTTGAGAGAAACAAGACTGATTAGAGAATTGTTAAGTGCCAAACTGTGTGCCATTAACTATAAATATAATATGAGTCCAGAAAAGGAAGAGTTTAATCTAAGCTGATCTCTCTTTTTTTTCCCCCAGAATTGAATTTGAAATCAGTTTTCACATGGAAGTAATATAAAAGGTGGTTTGGTCCTATTGTCAATATAATTTCGCTACAGTGGTCCAGAACAGAATTTTTCAAACTATATCCTATGCAAACAGTTCTCAAAATAACAACTATAAACTATTAATAGCCATTTAAAATGCTGTAAATCACAAATGATCATTAAAAATGTAAATTAGAACCACTTTGAGGTTTCACATCCCAGCAAATTGGAGAAGATGACAAAAGATGAATATGGTCAATTTTGGCTAGACTGTAGGAAGGTGGTCATAGTAATACATTGATGGAGCTGTAAATTAGGCCAGCCATTCAGAAAATTTGAAATTATGCTTTAAAATGTCTAAAATTTCAACCCACTTTGACTCAAAAATGTCACTTTTAATCATATAGTCTAAGGAAGCCAAAGATGGAAAGGTCCACTAGGAAGAGCAGCACTTTTTGGAGTACCTAAGAATTAGGAGGGGAGGGGAGACAGTGGGGGGAGTAAGCCTCCCTTGATTGAGAAGTAGCTGACCAAATTGTGGCACACCAATTTGATGGAATATCACTGCACTGTAAGAAATATTTAATGTGAAAAATATAGGAAAATTAAGGCAATGTAAAAAAAGAAAAAGATATAGGAGAGAGATAGAGAAAAATGTATGCATTTGTAAGCAAATTTTACTTAAAAATAACCAGTAAATTGAGCTGTTGTTTAGCATCTTTCCTGAAAGAGTCCTGTACACTTTCTACTGCTTCCACATAAGGACAATTTATAGTTTGGAAAATGTTGTTGCAAGAATTCAGTTTCACCTGTATATTAGCAAGGTTGACGTGCCTCTCCCGCTTAAAAACACTAGTCATAGGCACCCTACCATAGCAGGATAGCCTCTTTGGTACAAAGTGATAGTTGCTCTCTTCCTTCCTCATCCATCAAGTTTAACAGAAAATCAAAGAATCTTCTGACCACTAAACCCAAACAGAAATTTTATTTCACAACAAATTCTGGTTACAATAAAATAAATGTCATTTTTAGGTAAATGCTGAAATACATTTGAGGAAATTAGAAGACGAAAAAGAAAATATGCCAGATGAATCTAAAGAAAAATCTCCTCAGCGAGGTGGTAAAGGTCGCAAACATGCAAAGAAGAAGCCAGAGAAGAAGAAAGGTATTTAGTGTTCCAGAAAATCATCTATCTTCTTTAGTCTTTTCCTGGTAGAAAACATACACTTATAAGAAAAGTTGGTGCTGGTCACATAGGTAGAATGAGGAATAAGAATTACAGCCAAATGATAAATTGGTAACCGTGTGCTGTAAAACACCCAAGGGAAGTCTTTTATAGTACATTGGGTGGTCAGGATTTATGGGAGGCTATGGGTGAGAGCTGCATGGGGTGAAAAGGCCTGTATGCATTGTAATCTATACCATTAGAGAAAGTACCCATAGCTTAAATGATGTATAGAATAAGTCATTTTATTTAATGTTTTGAAAGTTATACTTTCCTTGCAACAACTCTGGAAAGTAGAACACGCATACAGATGAGGAGAGTGAAGCTGAAATGAATTAAGCATAGCCTTTAAGGATGATTGAGTCCAATGTTAATCAATTAGTAATCTATCACAGTCACAGAATAACAGACTCTCAGAGCTTAAAAGGACCTCTGAGGCTATGTATCCCAGCATATGCCTAGGAAATCATCTCGATGACATTCCTGACAAGTAGTCATCCAGCCTTTTTTTTAAAGTACTCACCCAATCCACTTTTGGATAGCTCCAGTTGTCAGTATGTCTTTATATCAAGTTCAAATCCTAGTACTACCCAGTGAAGCCAAACAGTAAGAGACCAACCCCTGTTCCACGTGATTAACTTGAAGATAGCTATCATGTTAACTCTTAATTCTCTTGTTAGTGAGGCTAATATTCCTAAAATGTGATAACCAGAATTAAAAATAATACTTCAGGTTGACATGTCCAAGGTAGACTATTTGACATGCACTGGACATGATGCCACACTTAATGTATCTTAAGATTGCATTCAGTTTTTTGGCTACCATGTCACATTGCTGACCCATTGAGCTTGAAGTTTACTAAAACCCCCAGATCTTCTCAAAACCCCTATCTAGCTATATCTTCTCCAATCTTGTGGCTTTTAACCATTCCTTCATGTTTTTTCCACGTCTGTTTCTTACTTTTGAGAACTTTTCTTCTTCATTCTCCAACAACCTTCTTACTCTAGAATATCATTCTGCCCATGAAACCCCTTCTGATTTTTCCCAGAGTCTCCATTTTAAGGGGAATGTTCTGGCCAGCCATGGTCACTCCTTCATTCTTCTTCATGCTCTCCTCCCAAATCACAAGACTTCATCCTCCACCATGCACCTCACCAAGGGAACTTTGTCTCCCCACCCCACCCCACCCCACACCAACTTCTACTTTCAGAATTCTTTTACATGTTTCATTCCCGTATAGGAATTCGATTTCCTTGAGGGCAAGAACTGTCTTTATTTTTCTTGTATTTATATTCTCAGTGCTTAGCACAGTGCCTGTAATATAGTAAAAGCTTGACTAAGTGTATGACATTACAATTATGCTTACTAAGATTTATCTTATTAGATTATATTCCATCAGATAGCTACAGAAATTTTAGATCCTAATTCCATCATCCGTCATCTTAGCTATCTCTCCTAGCTTTTTGTCCTCTGAAAATTTTATGAGCTTGCCACTTACGCCTACAAGACTTTGATGAGAATGGGTTGAGCAGAGATCTCTGCAGAACTCCAACTGAGCCCTCTATCCAAGTTCACATAGAATTGTTAGCATCTGTTGTTTGGGTCCAACAAATCCAACAGTTCTGACTCCATTAAGCAATACTACTTTCTCTCTCACCTTTCCATCTTATTCATAAGTTATAGCAAATATCTGAGAGACATTGTCAAATGTTTTGCCAAAAATCCAGGCAAACCCTGTCAAAAAAGAAAATTATTGGAATCTGGCACCACTTTAAAAAAAAAAGTCATGCTATCTCTTTGTGATCATCTCTCCTTTGGCTAGATTTTTACTAATTTTTCTCCTTTTACAAGAAATTAAAGCTAAGTTCTTTGATTTATACTTTACGTTGCACATAGTAAGCATTTCACAAATGCTTCATTCATTCATTCACCTCATTCCTAACAGAACCATAGACCTTGAAGGCTGGAAAGGATCTCAGCAGCCATCTAGTCAAACTCAAACATGAAAGGAATTCCATTATCACATACCTCACTAACAAGTGATTACCTAGACTCTGCATGAAGCCCCCCAAGATGGGGAAATTGACCACCCCCTGACAGATTCACTTTTGGATAGCTCCACTTGTGATATCCAACCTCAGTGTTCCTCATTGAAACTTCCATTCTCTGTTCATGATTCTGCCCTCTGGAGTCCAATGCAACAAGTACGATTTATCCTTCACATGACAGTCCTTAAAATATTAGTAGAAAGCAGTTGTGCCCCCTCCTGCAAGTCTTCTCTTTGCGAGTTCTTTTGACCAATTCTCATATAAAACAGACTCAAGTCTCTTCACCATCTTGGTTGCCTTCTTCTAAAAATTCTCCATCTTATCAACAGCACTTCAAAACCATGGTGGCCAGTATGGAACATAGTTCTTCAGATGAAATCTGATGTGGGCATCGTGTGACTATATCATCTTCCTTTTCCTGGAAACTGTGGCCCTCTTAATGCAACCTAAAATCATGTTAAATTTTTGTGGCATGTGGCATCATGGTGCTGACCCAAATTGAGCTTACAGCTTACTAAAACTTCTAGATCTCTTTCAGAATAACATCTGTCTATACGTGCCTCCTGTGGCTCCAATCCTATACTTATGAAGTTGATTTTGTGATAACCAAGTGCAAGACCTTATATATATCCTCATTGATTTTAACCTTATTAGACTTATTAGTCTAATGTTATAACCTGTCTAGATGTTATTGGATCCTGACACTGTCATCTATTGTGTTAGCTATCCCTCCCAGCTTTGGGCCACCAGCAGATTATAAGAGCATGCCATTGGTATATTTATCCAAGTCATTCATAAAATTGCTAAGCAAACAGAGCCAAGCACAAATCTCTTGAAGATCTTCTGCCATGCTGTCTTTGAATCATCACAATTACCTTTGGAGTCTAGACATTTGATTGGTTCTGAACCCATCTGATTATCTTATTGTCTAACCATGTCTCTCCTATCTTTGCCAGAATAATAGTATAAAATTCTTAAAACCTTTGCTAAAGATCTAGGCAAGCTATATCCACAGCATTCTACTCATCTGATAGTTTAATAATCCTGTCAAAAAAAAAGGAAGTGGAAGGACCTAGTTTTAATGAAGCCATATTAGCCTTTGGTAATCACCATTTATCTTTCTAGATGTTTACCAATCATCTCTTTAATGCTCCATCCAGGGATTTTCCCAACAATCAAAGTCAAAACCACTTGTTTATAGATTCTCTTCTCTTACCTTTTTAAAAAATTTTTACATAAGGGCATTTGCCCTTCTCTATTCTTGTGGCACCTCTCCTTTTTCCCTATCACTAACAGTAGCTCAGCAATCACATCTGCCCATTCTTTTAGGATTCAAGAATGTAGTTCATTTGGGTCAGATGACCTGAATTCAACTAGAGCAAAAAGATGCTATCTTACCATCTCCTTGCTTCTTTTTGAGCATTAACTTCCTGTTAGTTTTATTGTCACTTCAAATGTGAAAATCATTTTCTTTTGCAGAGAAAAAAAATCATATATATATGTATATAGAAACACATACATATATACACGTATATGTGTGTATATACATATACATATATACATGCATGCATGCATACATGCATACACATACATATATACATATATAGTTGGTTGGTTGTTGCTCCTCATTCTCAAAGAGGACCAAAATGACATCCCAATGTTAGAGTCAAGTTTCAATGTGTCCAACCATGGTTGATCAGATCAATATGAGCTTGGAATGCTCTACCACAAGTTGGGTACAAATAGTCCATGTGAATGTTTGGGGTGGATTCTCTAAATTTGCGCATCCTGCATTTCCTTTGAGCTGTATCAATTCTGCTTTGCTCATATAGCACTGCACCTTCTCTGATGTGGGCATGCCATGCTGAGCGGTCCTGTGCCCGTGTCTCTCATTTTCACAAATCAGTTCCAAAGTTCTTAAGAGAGACTTTGAGAGTGTCCTTGTATCTCTTCCTTTAACCACCATATGAACATATATACATATACATATACATATACATATACATATACATATACATATACATATACATATACATATACATATACATATACATATACATATACAGAAAAGGTCATATTCCTTCTTTGATCCTCCTTTTTTCACAAATTAGCCTTAGCTTTTCTTGCCAGCCTCAGCCTGTTCTGAGTTTTAGCATTCCTTGCACTATTTTTACAGAAATGTTCCATACTCTTACATATAGTTCTTTGTTCTCAGCCTTGCTTACATCTTTTGTACATTTCTTTTAAAAAATCTAAGTTGTTTGATGCAGTCTCTGTATATCCACATTGGTCTTTTCAGGCAAATCCCATTTTCTTTCCTCATTGGGATTATTTCCTTTTCTGTCTTCAGAATTTCATTCTTGAACTTCTCCTATCCCCATTGTGCTGATTTCTAATGAGGGATTTTACTCACAGATTTCACCCTGTTTTTCCTTTGAACTCTTTGAAATCTGCTTTCTAAAATCTGCACTGAATATAAAACTTGCCTTGATTTCTTCTTCTTCTTCCCTATCACAAACTCTAGGTTATCATGGTTACCTAGACCTAAGATTCCCATCATTTATATTTCATTAACACTTCCTCCCCGTCAGCATAAATCAGATCCATAATGTAACATTTTCTTGTAGCTTCTGATTCTTTTGAAGGATAGAATCTTCACCAAAGAATATCAATTAGTTGATCTGCTTTTGACAGAAAGCTTCCAGCAGATGTCTGGATGACTTAAGTTCCCCATCATTACCATATCATACCTCCACAAATGCTGGATTTGCAATCTGTCTTCCAAACTTATCTATTTCTCTCTCTGTCCCAGTGGTCTTTAATATGCCCAAATAACAAAATCATTTCTCTTCTCCCCTCCTTTGACCTTTACTCAAATACCATCCACCATGCTTTCCCCTCTGGTTCCTGAATTTCCTCATGTGAGTATAGAACTTCACTCCTTTTATCCATTCTGCTTCTTTTGAATAAAGTATACACCAACAGAGCTGTAGCTATCATGGGAGTCATACTATGGTGTCTCAATGATATCTATGAAATCACATTTCCTCCTTGTGTTGGGACTTGGTTGACTCTTGTTTGTTGCCTAAACTTTGGGCATTTGTGTTTAGACTCTCTAGAGGTCATGGATTTTACCACTGGCTCCTTATCTCCTATAAATTAGCAGATCCCCTAGTTGCTGTTCTTCCTTATTTGTGTCTGCTCTCTATAGTACCTAATTTCAGGATACACATAGGCAATCATCTCCTCATCCCATCCATTCTAATGTAAAGCACTTTTGATTAGGTTTGCAAAAACCTCCGGCAAATACGTTCTTACCAGCTTCAACCTTTTTGTTTGTCTGTTTTAAAGAGCTATTTTTCCTTTATTCAAGTAAATTATTTTAGATGAAATACGAAATGCTGAATGAGCCTACCAACGGCACGATATGCTAGCATGACAGCTGTCTGACTTGCAGGATTCAATGTTGCCATCTTCTGTCGAGGATCAGCATCTCCCCAGTGATCCTTCAGGATGTGGCATTCACCTCCAGCATAAGAAGTGGGCCCAAAATACTGGCAGTCCTAGAGGCTTACAGGACATTTTTCACATGTTCTTCAAAAATAACTCAGCTCCTATTCTGATAATCACAAAACCCTACTTACTATTCAGTCTCTGTTACAAAATTAACAAGGTCATAAAGTAGTGAACATTTTTCATCCAAAAACAACTCATTTAAGAAAATGAAATATGGCCAGGGAAAAGAGAAAGAGCACTTTATAAAATTTAATTTCAAAAGGATTAAAAGCCAGTGTCAGGAGATATTCTCTTTGCAATCTTTACCTTTTAAAGGTAATCTTATCAGCCCTATACTGTAAACCATGATCCAGAAATCCAAATCTCATTCTCAGGCAGCACTTCCTTGGTCATCTGCTCCCCACCCAAATTAATTTTTCTTTTCAGTATCTCTTGCGTTAAATTTTCAGATGAGGAATACAGAGTCTGTGCCTCTATGGACTTCATAGAGAAGACTTTTTTTTCTTTTACAATTTTTAATTTTTAAAAAGTAAAATTTTTTACAACCAATTTGCCCCTGCCTAACAATTCACATTGTCAATTCACTTAGCATTCTATTTGTTCTGCTCACTTTTTCTTACTTGCCCTGCCTTGCCTTGTTTTACCAGATGCCTTCTTAGCTTTCTTGAGCCTACTTCTTCCAGTTCCACTTGAAGGATTAATCTTCTTCAATCTTCCTGAGTCCCTCTATATCTTCCTTAGCTGTCCTTCATCTTGTTCCTGTTACAATCAAGAAGTAGAAGCTGGGCCAATAATTGAGAGCTTCTTCTTTCAATTTTATTTTTGGTTTATCTCACATTTTGCCAAATTTCTTCTCCCTAAGTTCAACCTCTGTCCTACTTTAATAGTCCAGATTCCTGCAAGTCACTTAATACTATCTCTCCTTATCATTACTTAGCTCAAGCCCTTCTCTCTTCTCCTAATCTTTCTCCCACAACCTTCCCCCAGAAGCCTCTTCCCTATTTTTGAAAACAAGCTCATTTACTCTTTGTCCATCCTGTGACATCTTCCATAACCTTTCAGTAACTGCTGACCATGTGTCAGTAATCACCTTCTTTTAGTACTCTGGGGTATATAGTTCCTATGTGCCTGCTGACTTGAATTTATCAAAGCCTTTAGTCAATTTATATCTCTCTCTCATTTGAGGATCAGATAGAGAGTAGAAGTTCCACTAAAGAAATAGTTATCCCTTCTTTTAAGGTTACAATAAATCATCATTGGAGCAAGTCAGACAAACAAAGTATTAACTGTTTTGACTTTGGAATCCTCATAATAACCATGTGAGGTGGGTGCTATGAGTACATCCCAATTTTATGATTGAGGAAGCTGAGGCAAGCAAAGGTTACACGAATTGCCCAGGGTCAGATAGTTAGTAAATATCTGAGGCTGGATTTCAGCTGAGATCTTCCTGACTCCAGGCCCAGAGCCTGGAGAGAGAAAAAAAGAGCTGGGGGTAAAAAGAAGATGAAAGTGAGAATGAGGAAGAGAGAAAGAAAGAGGGGAAAAGAGAAAGACAGAGACAGAGACACAGAAAGAGATGGAGAGAGAGAGAGGGACTGTATATGTGTGTTCCAGCAGTGGAACTGATTACCCATCAGTAATCGTGACTATATAATTTCTACACACCAAGCTTCTTATTAAATTCTTCATCCATTGCCTCTCTCTAGGCAGTCTGTAGTATTCTGATGCTATCAAAGCTTCTGCTTCTGCCTGTTGACTTTCATCCAAATGTTTTCTATCATGATTCTGCCCCATCCCAAACCAAACAACAACAACAAAACTCCAGGGTCTTCGTTTTTTTCCTAAAACTGTATCTTCTTAACTCATAATATTCTTCTTCTTTCCTCTCCTCCTGTACCTGGTGCCTATTCTGTTTCTTTCTAATAAGGCATCCCCTCCCTCCAGAGACATATTACTATCATGAGTCACATCTGAACAAGTCTCTGTGATACTCAAGATGTCAAATTTTCCTTCAGTTGCAAAGATTAAAGCCAACAGTTATAACAATCCCATCCATAATCACCCTTTAAGTGACCTTTATATAATCTGACTGGACCTTGAGAGAGTCAGAAATTAATTTAAAGTGGCTAAGTGCTCTTACTATTTTTCTCACCTACTTTGGGCTTGTATTCCCTCCCAGTGATGTTCATTCTATCCTTTACAATTTTAGAATAATAATAATAATAATAATAGCTGGCATTTACATAATGCTTACTATGTATCAGGCACTGTTTTAAGCATTTTATCTCATTTGATCCTCACAACAACCCAGGGTACTATTATTTTCCCCATCTTACAGATGAGGAAACTGAAGCAGACAGGAAAGTAAGTGACTTGCCCAGGGTCACACAGCTAGTAAGTGTCTGAGGCTGAATTCGAACTCATCTTTTTTTTTCTTAACTCTTGTTGATCCCACCCCAGTTCAAATCCTTGTCGCTTCTCACTTGGATTATTATAAAAGCATTCAAATTTGTTTCCTTAGCTCTAATTCATCTTCCAGAGGTACAATTGACTAAATAATTTTCCTAAAGCATATGTTTCACTATGTCAGTCCTCTGCTCAGAACTCTCCAGTGGTTCTCTCTAGGATATAATATAATCTCAGACTAACAGACTGCTTACGTTTGAATCCTAGGTTGCAATAAGTAACTTACATGAGAGTTATGGTTTTAATGAAGCCAGGTTTATTGAAATGTTACACAAGAATAAGTGTTATTCAGCAGCCTACTTCATACCAGAAGTAGCCACAGCAGACTCTGAATCTATAACCCTAAACCACTGTGCCATGATCAGAGGAGCCCCCTCAATGTACACCTCTGAATGGGATGTGGTCATTGGCATCTCTGTGCCAAGCCTAGAGTGATCCAAGTCCTTTGGGGCAGAAGAGCTTTTATACCCTTTAGATACTATGTAAAAAAAAAAAAATATATATATATATATATATATACATACATTTTATGCGGAAGGATTTCTTCCAATGGGATCTCACAACAGGGAAGTTCCCTTGGAATGGAAAAATAAAGCTCCCTAACTCATTAGAAGATTTGCCTCAAGGCAACTTCCTTGCTTACTGGCCTTACAGCAAGAACAATTAATGGAAGAGGTCAGGAGCTCAGGGCAAGCAGGATACATGCTCCTTCTCTCCAGGGGAGTAGACAGACAGATGTAGAAAGAAGTTAATTCCTTCAGCAGAAAGTAAAAATTCACTTTGAGCTAATTCTTAGAAAATGGAAACCAGAAGGAGACGAACAAAATTCAAGGCATGAGAAGATGGTTATTACCTGCGGCCGACAGAATCAATAAGATTATTTAATAACTTAACTGCTTTCCTTCAAACTTTGCATTGAAGAGCCTTTGCATTCTGGCTCCTATCTATAGTCCCAGTCTTATTTCATACTATCCCTGAACTCTACTATCCAATCAGACTGGATTAGTAGCTCTTATACAAACTCAACTTGTCATCTCCTACATGTGTGCATTCACACAAGTTCTTCTCTGTAAATGCCATTCTTATCTCTCCACCTCAGAAGCCTTGTCTTCCAACAAGGATTCACTCAGACCCCAATTCCTCTTTCTTTGTGAGTGAAGTGAGTGAAGTCTTTCCTGATTCCTGATTAGAGGCAGCTAAGTAATGCAGTGGGGCAGCTAGGTGGCGTCATAGTGCACAGAGTGTCAGGAAGACTCATCTTCTGAAGTTCAAATCTGGCCTCAGACACTTACTAGCTGTGTGACTGACTCTGGGCAAGTCACTTAACCCCATTTGCCTCAGTTTCCTCATCTGTAAAATGAGCTGGAGAAGGAAATGGCAAACTGTTCCAGGTTCTTTGCCCAGAAAACCCCAAACGGAGTTACAAAGAGTCGGACGTTACTGAAACAACTGAACAATAACAAGTGTAGTAGTATATTGTAGAGTGTAATAGCTGACAACAACAGGTAGTGTAGTAGATAGAGTACTGGACTGGGAGTCAGGGATTTTAAATCCAGCCTTAGACACTTACATTCTGTGTGACCCTGGGCAAATCACTTAACCTCTGGGTACTTCAGTTTCCTCATCTGTAGAATGAAGGTGATAATACACCCCCAGAGCTATCATGAGGATACAATGAAATAAAAGTTTCCAAGTATTTTACAACCCCTCACAAGCTCGCTATAAATCCTAGCTGTTAGCCATCTCACAGGTATCCGCATCCTCCCTCCCTCAGCATGTGTTACTGCTGTTGAATTTGTTTCAGTCATGTCCAACTCTTTGTGACCCTATTTGGGGTTTTCTTTGCAAAGATACTGGAGTAGTCTGCCATTTCCTTCTTCAACTCATTTTTACAGATGAAGAAACTGAGGCAAAAAGGGTGAAGTCACTTTCTCAACCAGATTTGAGGCCAGATTTGGCCTCATGAAAATGAGTCTTCCTGATTCCCAGGCCACTGCTCTATTCATAGCACCACCCCTCCTTAGTGTGTGTTAGTGTCCATACCCCCAACCACCACCAGTAGCACCATTAGAATATAAGCTTCTTTAAGGAAAAAACTGATTTGTTTTTGTCTTCCTACCCCAAGCACTTAGCATGTGTTGCTTTTGTTCAGTCATTTTTCAATCATATTCAACTCTCTGTAACTTAATTTGGGATTTTCTGGGCAAAGGTACTAGAGTTGTTTGCCATTTCCTTCTCCAGCTCACTTTTACTGATAAGAAACTGAGGCCAAAAGGGTTAAGGGACTTACAAAAGGTTACACAGCTAATAAGTATCTAAGACCGGATTTGAACTCATGAAGGTGAGCCGTCCTGATTCCAGGACACATGGAAGTGCTTAATAAATATTGGTAGAATTTAATGGTTTAATAACTATATATACACATAACACATGTAGACATATATGTATGTATGTATGTATATATTAAGAAAATCTGAAATTTACTCAAAACCTTTTGCTTCCTCTACAGCTGCATCACCAGAAGTCCCTCCTGTGACTCTAACACCAGAGGAACTGGAAGAGCTAGAAAGGAAGAAAGAATTGAAAATAAAAATAAAGGATGAACATCTGGCAGCCCTTCAGTGTGAAGGTATATAAAAATCACATCATTTTCATAGAAAACCAAGTCAATACTCACTAAACGAACAAATCACGGAGGAATCCTAAAGAGGGTTAGTTCACCTGTGTCAACAATACAACAAAACAATAGAGTGCAAAGTGAACCCTTCTGTCCATGCAAGCCAACTTACCTGAGCAGAAAAAAATTGACAAAGATTTTTTTAAGGAAGAGAAGTGTAAAATGTGATAGATTTTTAAATCTGCTGACAGTATCAATATTCGCAGTAACATTTGTCGGCCATTCCACTGGCATTGCATCTTTCCAAGGGACAACTCAGGCTCCGCCTGCCCTTTAGACTTGGCTAATGTTTTCTCTAAATTGAATTTTGAATTGAATTTGGTGTCACAGTCTTTCTATAACCTCAGAAGAGGATGTAGAGGTATTAGAAAGGGAGGATAGCAACTAGGAGGGTCAGTCAAGCTGTGGAACAGGTGTAATTAATAAGGGAAAAGTCTGGACATTACTGAGATTCACCAACCAGAGGAGGCTGAAGGGAGGCTTAAAGAAGTGGGGTGACTTACAATGGGAATGATTTAGGTCTGCAACTAAGATAAAAAATTCCGATTGTGGATTATTAAATATTGAAATTTAGTTCTTAGGAGTAACATTTGTAAAATTCCCCTCTCTGAAGATCAGTAAGATAGGAGAAATGGCCCCTGCAGCAGGGCTGATGAGATTGTTAGGTACTTTCCTTCTGATAGCTGGTTAACAGGCTGCCTCTTTCAGTTCTATGATCTTGAAATTCTGGGAACCAAATGACAAAGAAGGATTTCAGAGACATCAGAAAATAGAGCCAAAATGCCATAACCATTTACAAATCATTATAGCCAGTGGATTAGAGAGTAAAATCGTCAAAGTACAGGATTAGGGGGTGCGGAAGGGGGAGAATAGTGACCCAAATAATATTCTTGATACTTTCTGGCTTCTCCCCAATATCGACCATAAAAGTTTGAAGTAGGAAAGAATGGAAGATCCAGAAGGATTAAAATCAGGTCCATGTTTCCATTCTACTGCCCTATCCTATCTTACAGGATTGCTATGGCTCTCTACATCCTACCCATGGCTCTTCTGTGTACCATGTGCCCCTCTCACCTTTAAAGCCTGTAAGGTGGCATCATCCACCAGGCTGCTAGTGTTCCCTTAGTGAGCCTTTTGATTCTAGAAAACCTAGCAGGGGCAAAGTCACAAGAAGTTATCCAGTTGCCTCCCTGTGGTTTTAAAATAGTGAAATAATCAGGATAGTTCTTATTTCTTAGTTATAATAAGAGGAGGTGTCTCCTGCCCACCTTTTGAAATTTATAGTCACCTATATGTGGTATTTCCATCTTTGCCTCCTCACTTCAGAAGTGATTCAGAACAGAGGCAGATCATCTCATGTAATCCAGCCCAAAGAATGAAAACCATTTCTAGTTCTAATGTAAATATTTTTCTATACTTTGCTTCTGAATTAAATAAACCAAAAAGGTTCAGAAGTTAGGAAATCTGCTTCTTGTTTATCGGGACCTATGACCGTGCATTCAAATCCTTGCTGTTTGACAGGGAATTCTTTGTTTCAAATGATTTTGATTCATTTGAAAATGTGTGCTCATATTATTCTAAACCATCCCTTCTTGATCTCGCTTTTTAAATATAGCACAAGCAGCCCAATTCCGACTTGAGCTGATCAAGGCAAAGGCCCTTGCTCATATGGAAGAACTCCTAGGAAGGGCGATCGATATTTACAAACTGATGGACAAGTGGCTGGGAGCCCGGTTCTTAGCAGAGATGGCAAGGTAATAAATGGCTAAAAAAAAATAAGAAAGAATTCTTAGCAACTTACTTGAATGGAAAAAGTAACAAAAATTATTCTTTAAGGATGAGGAGTGTAAAATGTGATAGGTTTTTAAATCTGTTGACAATATCAGTACTGTCAGTAGCCCTGGTTGGCGATTCCATTGGCATTTGATCTTTCCAAGTGACAGTCTGGGCTCCAGCTGTCAATTTTCAAATATGAAATTTTAGAGGGTGCTGATGAATATGACCTTCTCATTACTCCATCAGAATTTGGGGTGGAAAGTCAGACAAGTAATCTCCTGAATTTCTGAGGATTTTATGCCATTATAAATACAAGATTAAGAATCATAATATTTTGATGCTTGAAAGGGTCTTAGGGATCATCTGGCTAAATTCCCATGCTTTACAGATAAGAAAATTAAAACCCAAAAGCTGAAGGCTATATGAAGCCGAGGAAGCATTTACAGAAATCTAACCAATTAAACTGGTTGACTTGCTTAGACAATTCCCACTGCTATTTTATAGATGGTTTTATTCTATCAATTATCTGAGGAAGTTATAGAGACTTGGTATATTAGGAGTAAGAGACTTGAGACCTAGTTTCAGCTATGCTGTTAATTAGCTAGGTGACCTTGAGTTCATATTTTCCAGTCCTCAGTTGCCTCATCTGTAAAATGAAGATTTGGGGACTAGGTCATTTCAGAGGTTCCGCCTAGCACTACAGTGCTACTGATCCTTTGAAATGCAATTTTTCACAATACTCATGTGTGAAATGTCCTGAAATTCTGGAAATTTCCATCACACATGGGCTAATGAATGGTCTTCTCAAATTCAGCTACCATGATCCGCAAATCAGTCAGTTTATCATTTTTCTTTTCTTAACTAGTTGCCATTTGCTGAAATTTCCACTCTAAACTCTTCAGAATACATTTTCAGAGCTATAGACTCCAAAGCAAATGGAGCATAGCATAGCATAGCACTTTTCAGTCTATTTGCTATACCACAGCTCTAATTGAAAATTAATAACTCATTAGCCTTGAAGTCTAAATGAAGTCTAAATGGACCTTTACTGTGCATAAATGGTCATTGGTTCAGTGTGCTACATACCACTTTCAGATGATGGAGCATCTTTCTTTGTAATGTGAAAAGTTCTTTTCCATATTGTAATTCATCCAACAATTTTTTTTTTAATTTAGTGGCTACCAGGTGCTAGGGGCTGGGGAAAGATATGAATTTTTAGATAAAACCTGGTTTTTTTTCCTTTGGGAACATATCTTCACTAATATAAAATATGGTATGAAAAGTACATTGGAGAGGTCCACACGGAGTGCTGTCTGAGGTCCAGAGAGGAAGGTCATTAGTGATAGACGGTCAGGAAGCTTCCTAGAGAAAGTAACATTTGAGATGGACTTTAAAGGCCAGATAGATGATGCAGTGCATAGTGCCAGGCCTGGATTCAGGAAGACTCATATGGCCTCAGCCACGGACTAGCTGTGTGACCCCGGGCAAGTCACTTACTCCTATTTACCTCAGTTTCCTCATCTGCAAATTGAGCTGGAGAAGGAAATGTCAAACTACTCCAGAATCTTTGCCAAGAAATCCCCAGACAGGGTGATGAAGAGTCAGACGTGACTGAACAACAACATCAGGAAAGAAATTCACCTGGAAGGTAGGCACTTTTTGTAAATACCGTGAACAAAGGCACAGAGAAGAGAGAGCACATGTGGAATGGTCAGGGGAAGGAGAGAATGATAGGGTCAGGGATCAGAGTCAGAAGGGACCTTCAAGGTCATATCATTTAACTCCTTCTTTTGAAAGTAAGGAAACTGAGGCTAGAGAAGGAAAATGATTTGGCCAAAGCCACACAGGCAGTATAGAGCAGTGCCAGAATTAGAACCCGAGTCTTTTGACTCACAACAACAACCAAAGCCTGGTCCTAGTGAAGTAACTAGGATTATGCAGTGCATAGAGCATTGTGCCTGGAGTCAGAAAGACCTGAGTTCAAATCCGGCCCCAGGCTGCGTGACTTTGGACTAGTTACTTAACCATTATCTTCTCAGTTTCTCCAACTGTAAAATGGGGATAATAATAGCACCTGCCTTGTATGTTTGTTGTGAAAATCAAATTACATATTTGTACATTTCTAGCATAATGCCTGACACACAGTAAGAACTATGTGACACCAGTTATTAATATAATTATCATATGTAACATATGAGACATAATGTCATATATGTACATAATCATCATCATTTCAGTTTGGTTATAACATTGAGGGGAGATTTAATCTGAGACTAAAGGTCAGAGCAAAACCAGACTTTGAATGCTGAGAAAGAGTTTCAACTTTACGTGGAGGCCACTGAAAATGTTTGTGTAAAAGAGTGATGTGCAAGCATTCTGTGTAGATTACACATTGATTTTTGCCACACACACACTTGAAGAGAGAAAAAAATATATACAACCATAGATGAAAAAAGCTGGTTGTCTTTTGGGTCCTGAGTATTTATGTTCCTCAGTGGCGCCCAAAGTGGGGCCTCACTTTTAAATCCAGTTTAGGGTGCACTGACCAATTTCAGCCTGCACACATCCTCCAGTGCAAGTCACCCTGGCTCACCTTCTTTGAGTTTTCTCCTTATTGAACCAAACATTGTTGCCCAATTATATTCAAGTCCTTAACTGACTTCCCACTAGATGCTGTCACCTTTTCGGTTCCCTGATTACTTTGAATTTGTCTCATCAGTCAGCTTTGAAAGGTCGCCATGCCCCATCTTCTAAGTGAGTTCAACGCCACCATCAGTCTTTTGAAGCAGGAGTCAGTAAAGTAATACATCATGTCTGAGAGATTTATCAGGACATAATGATCTGACCTTCCTGATATTGTCACCTCATTTTAAAAATTGGAATAATAATAATATTAGTCTTACCTCCCTTATTGTAGGCCTTACAGCTGCTTTTTACAACACATTCTTTAACAGCTGCCACCAAGTCAAATGTCTAAGTTTAATTTGCCATATTCGTATTTTCTCCATCTCTCTCTTAAGTCTAAAAATCAACCAAACAGTAAACAATACCCTGATTCGTAGCATTGGCCATAAAAGCTAACATTAAGAATTTAACAGTTGGTCTCAAGAGCTGGTTTGAATTGGCTCTAGTATATCTCTGGGTTTTAATGAAATCATGTGTTCAAAGAGTTTTGCAAACTTTAAAGTATACAAATGTCGGATATTGTTATCATTTCAGAAAAAAAGCTAATAATTTTCCTTAGAAAATGAATATATTTGTGTGCCTGTGTAATGTAATACATGTAATATACATGTGTATATGTATATAAATAAGCATGAAATATGTCTGTTTTACTATGTACTGAGATTTGCTTACATTCTGAAATCTCACTGTCTATTTGGATTCTCAAAACTCAACATCTCAGACTCAGCACAGCAGCAACTTCTCTTACCCCACACTGGCCAGCTACCACCCTGATGTCCCAGCAACCATGTTGAAAAGACTTTTAGTTAGCATTGATCTTGGTATCACTTATTCTTACGTGGGAATCTTCCAACATGGGAAAATAGAGATCAGTATTAATGTCTAAGGAAACAAGACCATCCCAAGTTACCCCATCTTCAGCAACATAGACTATTTCATCAGTGATGCAATGAACCCCACCAACACAGAGTTTGATGCAAATGGTTGATAGGTTACAGATTTGTTGATGCAATTGTATAAGCATTGGCCTTTCACAGCAGTTAATGATGCAGGCAGATGTAAAACCCAAATGGAGTTCAAAGAAAAGACCAAAAGTTTCTATCCTCAGAAGTATCTTCTTTGGTTATTGACCAAGGTGAAAGAAATCACTGAAGCTTACCTAGGGGAAACTATTAGAAATGTTTTCATCACAGCACTAGTCTACTTCAATGATTCCTAGTGTCGAGCTACCAGAGATGATGCTGAAATTATTGCCTTTCTCCATGGACTCCAAATCATCAATATCCTCAGTGAGTCAACTTGTGCTGCTATTTTTTATGGCTTGGATAAAAACATTGGTTCATCTCCACTCTTCATCTACTGCTCTATCTGATTTCAACTCCATGGAACAATATGTGTCTCCCAGATTAATCTCATCACTCTAACCTCATCACCATGCTGCTCTAGGCTAGACTGACACCACTCCCTGCGCCTTCTCTCCCCTCTGATTAGACAACTTTTTGGGGGGAGGGAGCAGTGTCAAACTCCTCCCAATGACCTCCTATATAGAGGACAGAAGCTGGACTTTTCAGCTTACTCTACTCTGTATCTGCTGCTCTGCTTGGTTTTACCTCGATGGAACAAGATGCTCCCATGCCAGATAACCTCCAGTCCCATCCAACACGTGCCCTTTTGTCTTTCCTTTTGTGCTGTCTCCCCTCCTACCATTAAATTGTGAGCTCTTTGAAAGCAGGGACTGTTTTTATTTTTATTAATTGTATCCTCAGGGCTTAGCACAGTACCTGGCACATATTAGGCACTTCAGAAATGTTTATTAGATTGGTACCAAGAAAAATTAATTGTTATTTGACCTTGGATCACCTTAGATGTCTCCATTCTTGCCATTGAAAATGTTATCTTTGAAGGTGAGTCCACAACTGGGGGTACCCACTTGGGGGGCAGGAGGACTTTGACGACCATATGGTCAAGCTTTTAGTTGCTGAGTTCAAGCAAAAGCATAAGGAGGACATCAACAAGAGCAAGAAAGCTGTCCATCAAGTGTGCACCACTTGGGAACATACACAGCATGCCCTCTCTTCCCATACCCAAAACAATATTAAGACTGATTCCCTCTAAGGAAGTATCAACTTCTCTACATCTATCACAAGTGCCCATATTGAAGAGCTGTACCGTTTCTCTGACAAACTAAACCCTGTGTAAAAGGCCCTAAGGGAGATGCCAAAAAGATAAACCACAGATTCAGGACATCATCTTGGCAGGTGCTTCCATTAGTATCCCTCAAATTCAGAAATTTCTGCAGGACTTCTTCAACAGGAATGAGCCCAATAAGAGAATCCGTCCTAATGAGGCTGTTGTCCATGTACCCTGGATGCCATCCTCATCTGGAGATAAATCTGAGGAGTTTCCAGACTCACTACTTTTGGACATCATTCCGCTTTTTCTTGGTATTGAAACTACTGGTGAAATTATGACAGTTCTAATCAAATGTAATAGCACCATTCCTACCCAGAAGATACAGACATTTATCGTGTTCTCAGACACTCAGCCTGGTGTGCTTGTTCACATTCACAAAGATGAGAGAGCAAGGACAAAGGACAACAACCTGTCTGACAAGTCTGAGCTCACAGCAGTCTTCCCTGGCCTCCAAGGGTGTTCTTCAGATTGAAGTGACAAATGCACATGGCATCCGCAAAGTTTCTGCCAGGAATAAGATAGCAGGCAAGGAGAATAAGAGCATCATTACCGGTGACCAGTGGGGTCTGAGCCAAGAACTCATTGATTACACGGTCCAGGAAGCGGAAAAACGCAAGGCTAGAGATAAAAGCAGAGGGACAACGTGACCTCCAACAACTCACTTGGTTCTTCTGATTTTAACACAATGGCTACAGCAGAGGATGAGAAATTTCGTGGCAAAATTGGTGGTGGAGATAAACATGAGATCCTTGATTAAATATAATAAAATATGCAGCTGTCTAGATAAAAACCAGACTGCTGAGAAAAAATAATTTGAGCATTAGTAGATGAATTGGAGAAGGTCTGCAACCCCGTCATTACTAAGCCATACCAGAGTACGGGGCCTTGCCAGGAGGCGTACCTGGTGGGTTCCCTGGTGGGGCGGAGCAGCCCCATCCAGAGACGCGTCTTCTGGACCCACAATTAAAGAGGTTGCTAAAATTACCAGAAGGAAGAGCATCCCACACAACTTTCCAAAAGCTGAGGCACCCAAATTTGTAGCCAAGGCAGTAGCAATTTAGAAATAACATCCAAGCCACTGTGTAAATCCGGGCATTCTGAATACTTGAATAGGTGCAGGAGGAGGAGAATGGACAACACAGAACTTTATCAGTACTACAGACAAGTGGAAATGCAATTCTCCTTCTGGAGAATAAAAACTATTTAAAATCGGCACCATAAAAAAAAATCTGAAGTCAAATTTGTCTCCTCAGATAGTTGTGTTTATTGCCTAAACTTTGGCATTCGTGTGTAGATATTTTAGGTCAAGGGTTTTGCTCTTGGTTTCTATTTCGAGGTTTTTTTTTTGTCTGTGACTTTCTGGGTGTCTCAAGAGCTATTCTTCCTGCATTGTAGCTTCTCTCTGTGTTCCTGAGCTTGGTTCACTCTACATGTGTTTTTCTCACTCCCCCTTTCTTTTTTAGCTTTGAGTTCTTTTGATTTAGATTTTCAAGACACCAGACAAATATGTTCTGATCAACCTTTGTTCAGTGTATCCAGTCCCTAATTATGTCTATTATTCCTATATTTTCAGCTACAGTCTAAAAATCCATATTCACACACATACAAGCACTTGCTTGGATATTAGACTTTTATTTGGGAAATTTTCCGTAAATATTTTCCCCAAAATTCTTACTTTTTACAGATGACAGAATAGATGGTTTCCCTAAGAAATCCTAGGGATTCAACTCTTCAGTTAGATTGATTTATTCTCTCCATTTCTATTTCTTCTTTTATTGCCTCATTTGGTACTTTTGAAAACATTGTTGCATCCATTTTATTTAAGGATCTTTACAGACCTATGGGGTAGGTAGGGAAGGTTTCATTACTCCATTTTTACAGGGGAAGAAATTGAAGAGTAGAGAAGAGGAGTGACTTCAACAGGGTGATATGGATAGGAAGTAGGGTAGAGCTAGGACTTGCGAGGGATCCTCTGACTCCTAGTCTAGTGTTATTTCCACCATAATACACTGCCTCTTAAAAATAATAAGGAATATGGAAGACAGATACAGCACATTTCAGTTTCTAAAGCACTTTCTTCTTTATATGGATAGAGATTACATGTTGACATAACTAGTGAAAACTGATATTTACATAGAGCCTTATGGTTCACAAAACACTTTACACAAATTACCTCATTAAAAAAAGAAACTTGGAAGGTAGATACTAGAGCTATTATTATCCAGATTATATATATATAAAGAGAGACTCAAGAGCATTTAAGTGACTTGACCACAATAAGTGACATGGTCAGTTGTTTTTTAGTCATGTGTAATTCTTTGTGACCCAATTTGGGGGTTTCTTGGCAAACATACTAGAGTACTTTTCCATTTCCTTCTCCAGCTCATTTTACAGATGAGGAAACTGAGGCAAACAGGGGTAAGTGACTTGCCCGGGGTCATATGGCTAGTAAGTGGCTGAGGCCAGATTTGAACTCAGGAAGAAGAGTCTTCCTGACTTCAGACCCAGCACTGTGCACTATGGTGCCATCTAGCTGCCCATTAATCTCTAATAAGTACCATGCCTAGACCTAGTGGCTCTGAATCTAATTTTCTTTCCATTTAAAAACCATTTTCTATCTACTCATTCCAAAAGCCACATGATTTGACTGCAGCCCTGATGATAATTTATGGAGCCTGATGATTTTGGAGGCTCCACAATTGATCACCTGTGCTATGGTCCATTTTAAAAACTGTAGCTTAGTTGGAGAAGCAGTATGTTAGAGTGGATGGAAAGCTGGTTCCAGAGCTAGGAAGGCCTGGATTCAAGTCCTGTCTCTGACACAAACTGGTTGTGAGACCCTATGAGAATCACTTAACTTCTCAGTACCCTGGGTAGTACTTGAAGACAAAAGTTTCAGAGCAGGTGCCAATCTATATTAGTAGAGGGAGTTTCTTCACTAAGAATTTCCTAGAACCAGAGTACTCAAATGCTCTGATTACAAAACAAAACCAGAAAAACCTTAGATGACATTGACATGTGGTTATAAAAATTTACATTAGACATAGCTCTTCTTGACATCCTATGAAATTTTATAGTGTTCCTGTTTATAATCCTTACTGAATTTATCCCTTAAGGTGATTTGGTATGATTTATTGTCTGAAAGAAATTCTTAGTATGCCATTTGATCAGTGCATATTTGACCAGTCTCTCTGGATATGAGATTAACTCATATGCACCTTGTTGTTTAATAAATTGTGTTTAGTATAGAGAGACATGGTGCATAATGATTAGAGGGCCATGGGTTTGAGTCTTGTCTCTGACACATACTAGCTGTGTGACCATGAGTTATACTTTGCCTCTCAATGCACCCCCACCAACAATCTAAGCTTGTGTATTACAGAAACATTACCAATGTACATTTTCCATATCAGTGGTTTCTTAAACTGATGAAATCACAAATCTCTGTTTAAAAAATAATATAAAAATTGTATTATCCTTTTATAAAATGCATAAATTGTAAAACTCATTATCCCCCTAAGGCATGCTTTAGTGTGCACATCAAAGTATCTTTCTTAGCTAGAAGATGCACTCTAACTTGCAGGATGTGTCTGTTTTATAAATACCTAATATTATTCTAGCATTTTTTGAGTTGAGAATTACATTCTTTGTGTATTGTTTTCATTCCGGGCAGTGTGGAAAAATTAACCGAAGTGGCTCACTACCACATCGAAACATCAACAAGGATTCAGTATGAGCTGATTTTAAGGGATGAAGACTTCTTCATCAATGGCGATGTGAAAGTCTTTCCAGATCCCCTTCCTCCCATCCGGCCTCCACCTGTGGAGAAAGAAATAAATACTTACCTCACTATCGAACAACTCAACACCCTTCGAAAAGAGTTTATGGAGATGGCACCGAAAGGTAGGGGGAAAAAATTTTTGATCCAGGCATCTCCAAGGAAAGTTAAAATTTACCACCACAATAAGATAATTGTCACTTCTTTGAAGAGGCAGGTAAAGTTTGCTCTGTGGGACTGGCTGTTTATGAAGCCAAACAAGCAGGACTCAGTTCTCCCTTGTTTCAAGGGGACACTTGTATTTAACTTGTCCTTCATGGTTGGAGAAATCAAGTTCAGTTATACCTAATATACCCTGTAGTATGAGCCCATGCAGGTGTGTACTGGGGCTCATGAGAACTGATTGTTAGGTGCTCAGTGCAAGCATTTATGCCTCTGAAATCAGCAAAATTACAAACTGGGTCTTTATTTATTGTTATTGTTTTTAATTGTCAAGACTTAAGAAGGTGGTGGTGGAGGAAAATGTGATTAATGCACACTAAACTTAAAAGTGCATCCTGCCTACATTTATTCTCCAGAGAGCTCATTGTTAAATATTTACCAGCATGCCCCTGAGTACGTATATATGCAAATATGAACACAGTCCATCCTAAGGGCACTTCAGCATCTGCATGCATCTTTGCAGCTTCAAGTGTGACTTCTTGCATCAAAAACTATTGACCAAATATGTCAGTTGTTTCGGTTGAAATATGCAGAAATACAGATCAGGAAAGTGATGGTTGTCTCCATTTTGTAGATAGGAAGGCAAAGGCAAAAAGAAGTTAGGCTCCGATGTTCTGGAACCTATCTGTGCTAACTCCAAGCCAGGCGGCTGCTGATTACCTTGACCTCCTTCACCCGTTTCATTTGAAGATTCAGGAATAATCTCCTTAGAAAACCATAGCTCTCTCCCAGTATGGCCAGCTAGCTAGGATGTTTCACACCTAATATATCCATAGAAAGAGTACTACTTTTCCCTTTCCTTAGACTTCTGTATAAGCCATGGAGATGAAGGGAAAGGGAATAACCCATTTACATAGGACCTACTGTGTTCCGTGGCCTGTGGTAAGCTCTTTATAAATAATAACTCATTTGAAGAGGTGGGATGTTTTCTTAAAGGGATCCTCATTCCACTGTGAATTCTTCCACAGTTAATCCCCAGGAGCACCCATACCATTGGTCACCAATGTTATGCATATGGGTAATGAGAATCCTTAATTAACCCTACTGGATGGAAGCAGAGTCATCCAAGGAAACAGTGAGTTAGAGAAATTATTCCAGGCTTCATGAAGCTTTGCAGTGTCTCAGCATTCTCACTCTGAGGAAAAAGATGGCTCCATCCACTGGCCCTAATTTTTAAAAAACCTGAAAAATGAATGAATGGATAGATGGATGGATATATAGATAAATGAAAAATGAATTAAAAGATATATACACATGTGTATATATATATATATATATATGAAAATATATATAAACATATATACATAAAAACATATATATAAACATATATATATATGAAAATTCATGTGTGCATATAGTCAGATGTAACACTCCTCACCAGGGCAGGGTTCTCCTCCGTACTCCCCTTTCAAAGGCTGTATGTTGCCCTTCTGTGAATTCTTTTCCCCTTCATAGCTGATCTTTTAACCTGGTTTCAGCTGGATTAAAATGTCACACAATTAGGGGAAGAAGAATACTGTTTGTATAAAAACAAGTTTTTAGAGTGAAAACAAGAAAACATGAATAATGCCTGACAACCAGGAAGTAACTTTTTCTTTAACATCTCTGAAAATGTACTCCAGGAGTATTTAGAGTCTAAGCAGGCAGGGAGAAGAGGGAGGGAACAAGCACTTATTAAGTACCTCCTATATGCTTTTCTGGGTACATAGGGGAGGAATGAGTGAATGAATGAATGGAGTGAGTGAGTGACTGATCGATTATTTGTTAAGCCCATTCTGTGTGCCAACCTTATGCTTAAGGCTGAGGATACAGATATTCAAAAAGAGATAGTCTCTGTTCTCAAGGAGCTCACAGTCTAATTAGGAGAGGCAATACATGAAGGTAAGGTCAGCATCCAGGCGTGTGTAGAGTACTGAAAATCCTGAAGGTACAAGAGTAGAGAGGATGGCAAGGCAGAGATCTCCTTATAGGGCCAACGCATCATGAAGCATGAAGGCAGAGCAGATAGTAAGACCTAGAGAATCTCAGAACATGAGGATAGAGCCTTGTTGATCCTCGATCTCATCAGAAGTGGAGTTTTGTTGAGTTTTATTGACTCCCGTCTCATCTAAGCCCTAGGGATGAAAAGAGGGGAAGAGGAAGAGGTATGCTGCTAAACATTTAACAACTAGTTCTTGGTGGGAGGGGGGGAAATTATTAACATTTTTTAACATTTTCTGCATTATTAACATTGTCTCTATCACCTTCTTAAGTCTAGACAATCAGCAAAACAATAAATCACTCCACGATATTTAGCATTTACAGATTTCAGAGGTATCAATGCTCTCATTGAAAATTTTATATGCTCCCATGAGCCCGTCTGAACTGGTCCCAGCACATCACTGGGAATACATTGTCTTCCGTGGTGATACTGGCTCTTCCCACGGACTGTCTCACTTTCCCAGGTGTTCCACCCCAGAACTTGCCGGAGAAGGGGATGGGTGAGAAAGACAAAGGGGATAAGTCCTTGGCTGGGGAGGCCTTTCTCACCCCTGGATATCCAAGATATAAGAGTAGCTCATGGTCATTTAGCACTTTTCAACTCACAATGACCATGACCATGTGAGTTAGGCTGGGCAGATATTGGCCTCCCTGTTTTACAAATAAGGAAATGGAGGTACAGGGCGGTTAAGTGGTCACAGAGCCTATAAGGTCTTGGACTGAAACCTGGATGTTCTGACACCAAGGCTAATGTCCTTTACACTGCAATAAGATGTAACTAATTTTCTGCCTTCAGACAAATTTATAATTTAATTGGGAAGAAAAGGCACATAAATGCATAAGTAACTTCTAGAGAACATAAACAACTTTGAGAAGATAGATTACAAACTACACATAAGGAGTCAGGAAAACAAAACCAACTATTGATCAGTGTGGTGGGGAGGTTGGTCAGAGAAGACTTCTAAGAGGATTTGCCATATACTTAAAGGAAATGAAAGGTGTGGACTGTCAGAAAAGCAACTGAGGGCATCTGAAGGAGGAAAACAGAATAGCCAAGGAAGAAGTGAAAATAACTATGTAAGGTGCAGGGAATGATGAGGGACTGGCTTTGTATTCCTGCTGCCCCAGCAGCAGAACCTGTAGGGCAAAGGCAGGAGGAAGAAAGTGACCCCCAGGTAAGAAGAGGAACTGAGTTAAAGGAGCAAGACCATCCTGCTGTGCTCAGCTCTTATGTTAGTCAAAAATAGAACCAAAAGGGACCACCCTCAAGGCAGCAATAGTTTTGAAGTTGCCTGGTACTCTGCACTTTCTAGGAACTGATAAGTCATGATGAAACTGAAGAAATCCATTTCTTATTGTTGCTCAATTATTACATGTTTTGGGAAATGTGAACCACATGTTTTAGAGGTTTTATTTTTAAAAATGTAGAGGAATAAAAAGAGTGAATGTCACTTGACCCCTTGGTCCAAGATCATGCCTGGGAACTCTCTTTCTGCTGACTGACTTCAACATTGAGGGATCAGAATGGTAAGACATAGCTCTGCTTTTGCTTCTCCAAAGCCCAAGTCATGATCTCGGGGAAGTGCCTGATTTGTCCATCTCCCTCAGTGTTACAGTGGCCGTAATAGGTAGAAACCCCGAGGGATCTCACTGGCTTTCATGATATCACATGTTCACATTTTAAGTCAAGTTCTTAGTATAATTGTTTTCTTCCTATAATTTAGAAAAAGGAAAAGGAAATAGTCTCTGTTTTGCGCTCCGTAGAATTCCATAATTTCAAAAAGCCATGTTAGATGAAGTGATGTTCATGTGAAAGAGGAAATATGGAATGCTAGTTTAAAACTAGTAAATTTCTCAGTTCTTGCAAAACATCTTAAAATATAGATGGGGGAAATAAGCATTTTAGTATTTCCTCATATATGCTCCTATATACATCATAATATATTAATGGTTTCTCTTTGGTTTTCTGGAAATAAAATGAAATATATTCCTCTTAAAAAATGAGATTTAGTATTATTCACATGTTGTACTTTCAACAGAGCTTTTAAAGTCACATTTACAAGGAATGTTAATATAAGTAAATTATTTCTTGACATTTGTGTTCCTGTAGCACTAAATTACCTATATGCAATTTCTGAAGAAAAGGGATATTATTTGGTTAAAGTAAGTAAATGCCTAAGAATGTTTATGTGAGATGGTAGATATCTAATGCTTTAGTTACTGAAGGAATTGCTTCTGCATGTGATTTAGCCCATTTGAGTACCAAAATTATTTTTTATTTAGAGACTTCATTTATGATAATGTTAGATTAAAGTTCATAGAATGATAGATTCAGAGCTAAAAAGGGACCTCAGAAGTCATTTAGACCTATTGCCTTCCCCCATTTTTTCAGTTGAAAAGAATAAGTCAGAGAGGTTAAGTGGCTTACTGCATGAAGTAGGATTTGAACCCAGGTCCTCTGAATTATTCCAAACTCCTTTCAATGGTTTAAAAAAAACAATTGTCAATCTGTTATTCCAAAGGGATTTTTTAAAATTATTGGATAATTCCAAAAAATTTTATTAGATAATAGGGTCATAGATCTAGACCTCAAAGACCCTCTAGCCCAACCTCTTTATTTTACAGACAAGAAAACTGAGGCCTAGAGGGGCCAAATGAATTCTCCAAAATGACAAAAGTAGTAAATGAGTGGTAGAGTCAGGATTCAAACCCAGGTCGGCTGACTGTAGATCCAGCATCCTTCGCATTCCATCACACTGCCCTTTTACGTTTTCATTGTTCATTCATTTTGATCATGTCCTCATTTGGGTTCTCTTAGCCAAGAAACTGGAGTGGCTTGCCATTTCCTTCTCTAGCTCATTTTACAGATAAGGCAACTGAGGCAAGACTTGCCCAGGATCACACAGGTAGTAAGTGTCTAAGGTCAGATTTGAACTCAGGAAGATGAGTCTTCCTTACTTCAGGCCGGTACTCTGTGCACCATGGCACCACCTAGCCTCCCTTGTGACCCCTCACATGTATAACTAGAACTATAGGTAAGGCAATAATGTAGTGAAAACAAATGGTAACTGGTAGAATCTTAGTGCACCAGTCTGTAGGACTGGAGAAGGCCTCCTGCACATTGTATGGATCTTCAGTAAAGGATGTATACAGACCACAGACAAGTCACACAGGATATACTTCTTCCCACTTTCATATGCTATGCATATGAGTATCTGAAATGACTTGTGAACATCTTATTATATTTGTGTTGTTATCAACACCTAAGAAAGTCCCAGAAATTTAGACATTTGAGAACTTATCAATCGACTCCTCCAGCAACTTCTCCACAAGCCATCTCCCCTGTCCCTCTTTCCTATACCCTCCTTCATGCCCTTTCAGGAATTTGGGAGGGAAATAATATTACACTCCCTCTTGCCCCAGATCTCCCCTCACTAAACCATGATTTCCACTTTTTTGCTTTGCTCTTCAGATGTTATTGTGAAACTACTCATTATATTTCATTTCGATTTTTCTCCCATAAAAATGAATTTGGGATGTCAGAGTGACAAATGTAGTATATCTAAAGCAATGCTCCCTTGGACTATATCAAAGAAGATAGAAACATATTTCTGCATTGTTGAATTTTATCTCAGGGTTAATTCCTTGGAGTTGCCATTTCAGGGCTGATTGCCTTCATATTGTCACCAACCAATACAACTGCTCCCTAGTGAAAGATGAAATGAGGATGATATCAGTTAGTTCTCCTGGTGCTTTCTGTTCTGGCCTGCCAGACACTGATTCTCCCATGACCATTATTACCCTGATCACCACCACCTTTTAGTCAGGGCTCAAGCAATTTAACTCCATTTAAAGGCTCGCAGAGAAAATTGTAAGCTGAAAATAAATTTAATAACTCTAAGAGATCTTGGAATGAGGGCCATTGTGAGCTAAGTAGAACCAAATCGATTAATTCCCAGAAACTTAATCTCTCAAGTGTCCGAAAATGATACCAAAAGAGACGACAGACCAGTGCCATAAAAGTACACATCAAAACCTGTGATCCAATCATTTCACACAGCCTAGATAAAGCAGCCTTTTTGGAACGGTCCCACAGTTCATGGTGAACAGCATTGCAATGGGCTGCTTTGAGAGCCTAATATATCCAGCACACAAGCGTTGAAAGACTAGCGTAAGGAGCACAATAGTGCATCCTGAGCATAGCAGCGTCTTGTCTCCAGACATGAAGTGCTAAGTGTGTCATGTAGGTTAACTCTGAGAGAATAAAAGTGTCACCCGAAAAAGCCAGAACTCTGCCATCTGTTTTTTCACTTAAGTGAAAATTCTCCCCAACTTATTGAGGAGGTTTGTGTGGTTTCCATGCAGGAATCTGGATCTTTGGGGGAAAGAACATAACTTTTCAACCTCTGGTATCTGAGCCCACGAAGCATCTCAGACAATGTATGCTCCCTGAACACCCCCAAGGTCTAGAAACCACTGGCCCAGACCAAGAAAACATAGAAAAGAGAAAAGCTCAGATGTGGTCAAGGCTATAGTTGTCACTAATCTTGTGATGTTGAGTCATTGGTTTATTCTATACCTAAGAACACAAGTGGCTTACAGTACATTACTAAGAACTTTGTTAGTTACAATAAAGGTCCACCTCAAGAAGCTCCCCATCTACATATGCAATACGGTGGACGTGGGTTTGAATTCTGTCTCTGATGATAATCATTTAATCTCCCTGGGTCTCTGTAAAATGATCAGTTTGAACTGTTTCCCTTTTAGGTCACTTGAAAACAGTGAAGTATTTAGCTTGGAGAACCTAGTGACTTCACTAGCAGAAAACCTTAGCTTCTGGCAGTAGTAGATGATCTATATTTTATCCAGATCAAAGTCCTAGCACGGTCCTAGAACCCCATCTTAAGCAATCTCTGGTCTCAGTTATTCTATTAGCAATAGAGACCAAGTTTTATTGTTGCAGCTATTAGCTGTCTATGGGTTGACCATTTGATTTTCAGCTTCAGTTGACACTGAGATGTCACAGTAAGTTGTGAAAGAGATAGCTATAGGAAAATGCTCTTTGGGTGCCTTGGGGAGTTCTGAAATAGTAGGGATACACTCCTGTATGTAGGAGCATTCTAGGGCATATCTATCTAGGGCAATGGTTCTCAACCTGTGGGTTATATTCAGTTTGTAACAATGAAAATACATCCTGCATATCAGATAGATTCATAACAGTAGCAAAATTACAGTTATGAAGTAGCAACGAAAATAATTTTAGGGTTGGGGGTCACCACAACATGAGGAACTGTATTAAAGGGTCGCGGCTTTAGGAAGGTTGAGAACCACTGCTCTAGGGGGAAGCTGATAAGAGACAAAATGGGCATCGATCTGAGTCTAGTAAATAAGAGATTTGTTCAGTCAGTATTTAGATAGGTATAGTATTTTCATGCCCATTTGGTTATTGTTTAGACCAGAGGCATCAAAACACAATAGTCTCAAGTCACCTGAACCAAATTAAAATATTAAGGAGACGTATTTAATAAAATGAATGAAAATACAATAGGACACAAATACTGTTAACAGGGGTTTTCTAAGGCAATAAGAAATCCACAGGGATCCTTCTGTATGATTTGGTGACCCATTTCTATTTGAGTCTAACAACACTGGTTTTAGACCATGTGTCAAAACCAGAGTTACAGAGTGGTCTTTTTCTATCACTGACACTTTTTCCTGATGAATAATGTTACTCCCTCCCCAAACCATATTGAAAAATCATGTTTTAAAAATCACTCTGGAATGACCTCCCCCAAAACAATGGTGCCAGTCCCTCAATACTTCATTGGTTATTTTAGGGGTAATTATGACACTGTGAACCCTTCCACCTTTAATCCTTGGGAACAACCACACTATTGGTCACCAATCTGGCAGTAATAATAATAACAACAACAACATGACATAATTAGCCACGGATAATCACCTTTTGAGAAATGGGACAACTTACTGATATCCATTATCTATACCAATTATGCATTTGTTTGTTCCCTTTCCATTTATAGAAAAAAATGATGTGAGGAAATTATATTGAGAAGAATAATGGGGACTAGGAAAAGGATCTTTTTAAACAAATCTCTCAGAATTTTAGAGATAAAAAGGACCTAGGGGATCATTTTGTCTAGCCTCCTCATTTAACAGAGGAGGGAACAGAGACACAGAGAAGTTAAGAGGTTTGTCCATGGCCATGGTGTCAATGAGTAGCCAAAGCCAAGAGAAGTCAAGGTTCTTGAATCATAAACAACTGTTCTTCCCGCTACACCAGGCTGCTTTTCCTTTAGGATCAACTGCTCCTCATATGATTTCATATATTTCAGATATTTATGTATGTGTAGTATTGAAATTTTCATATTGTGACTTCTTTCATTTACTGTCTATCAACCAGCACTTTTGGAGACATTGGTTTTAAATGCTCCCTATTTTCTCCAAACATGGAGCAACTAAAGAGAAGCAGGGAGAAGCAGTGGAGATGCATCCTAGAGGGGGAACTAGGAGATCCCATTGCCTTCTCTCACCTAAGTATTTCTTGGGCTTTGGGTTCTGTCACCTTTAAAAGATAAAGTGACAACAATAATACACATTTGTAGGAAGCACTTTAGTTCAACAAACATGTATCCAGTATCAGCTCTATACAAGATACCCTGCTAAGTACTGAGGACACAGATTAAAACAGCAACAGCAGCAGTAAAATCTCTGTGCTTATTCAGGATCTTATATTCTGCTTGGAAGTAGGGAGTGGGGAGGAGGAGCAGAGACCACATGTGTATGAAAGTAAGCATGCTGTAAGGAGCAAAGAAGACAAAGTATTCTAACAAAACTAGAGAAGGAAGAACACACTAGTGTGCAGGGGAAATAGCTGAATTTGGAGTCAGAAGACCATGAGTTGAGCACCAGCTCCTCTGCTTACTCTCAACTCGGGCACCACATTTAACCCCTCAGGTTCTCAATTTCATTATCTATAAAAAGAAAGGATTAGATGCCCTAATCTCTAAATTTTCTTTGACTTCTACATATTAAGTCCCATACTTTAGCCTTAATAATTACTTCAGTTACACTGTCTGAAGCTTGCAGAAATCAATAGAGGGGAAAAAAGATTTTTTTTCCTTAGAAAAAATAAGAGGAGTAAAACAAAAGAGAACAATTCATTTCTCAGTAGTAGAAACCTTTAAAATGTACTAAAGAACAGCTGGATGACTCAGTAGATAGAGCAATGACCTTGAAGTCAGGAGGACCTTAGTTCAAATCATATCTCAGGCACCCACTAGCTATGTTACCCTGGGCAAGTCACTTAACCCTGATTCCTTCCAAATAATAAAATAAAATAAAATGTATTAAGTGCTTACTATGTATTTAGCATCCTACAAAGCTATACAAGACACAATTTAGTATAAGACAAGGTACTTAGTAATAAGGACTTTTAAACTTAGTTGGGGAGAACATGGCATTGAAAAAGGATCTTCAGTATTTCAAGGTTCTAGAGTTATTCTTCCCTCCAACAGATTTCAAACCCTCTCAGACTCTTACTTGACAATTTTCATGAGTTCCATTGGCCAAAATTATCCATCCTTAGGAAGAAACTCTTCAACGTTGGCTAAATCTTTGGGGTCTTGGGACAAAAACAAGCAGTCCTTCACTGTGCTCATACTCAGATCTCTTGCAGCTTTGTACAGGCCATTCCTGAGCTTGTGCTCTGCTCCTATATGCTTTACGAATCCAGGATAACCTCCATGCATGATGAAGCAGCCTGCAGAGGAGGACCCTTGTAGAGGATGGCATATGTAGCAGCATTATATGTGTGGATGTGTTTGTGTTGATATATAATGGGGTAATCAGCCATACAGTACAAGTATAAAACAAGACACAATAAAATACTCAGTAGAGATAATTGTCCTGAGTATTTAGGAAAGGGGTCTGGAGTCATAAGCTTCATGGAGACTACGTTACTTGCCCTAGGCCTTGAATTATGGATTACCTTTGGATAGAAAGGGAGAAGGGCAAAGAGCATTCCTGCAGACAGGACATTATGGTCAAATGGACAAAGGTAGGGATAATTATGGGGCATGTTAAGGGAGAGCCAGGGGAGGGCACAAACAATGAGTCAAAAAAAACTTTCAAAAGCAAAGAAAATTAAAAGGCTATATTTTCCCAGTGAAATATATACAACCACAAAATCAAACGTGATTGAAAAATTTTTTGTCCATTTGTTTCTCCAGCTTCTACACATTAACCCTTTAATTACAGGAACCTTGAATTATCTGTCTTCCTGTGTACATTGGGCCAAGTGAGACATCTGGTCAGATTTTTTTTTTCCTTTCCTAGATTCTCTTCTTTAGTAAGGTAGAGAAATTAAAAGAGTACATTAAATAGTTCCAGCATATAAGATACATTTCCATAAAATCATCTCCCTTCCATACATCTTCAATCAAAAGTAATAACACTGTCTTGGTCCCCTAGTCCTAAAATCTTGTCATCTTTGACTCTGCTATGTCCCTTGCCCTCTACATAGAGTCACCGAGTTTTGTTGCCTTTTCTTTCATAATGTTGGTTGCATCTATTCCTTCCCTTCCATTCCTATCATTACTTCTCTAGTCTAGTCTCTGTGTTCTTCCTGCCTCCATTTTCTGCCCTCTCCTTTCCATCGTGGATGTCCCAATCAAATTGATCATATTCCCTTGCTCAAAAACTTCAGTGGTTCCTATAAGATAAATTTCAAATTCCTTAGCCTGGCATTCAAGGCTTTCCATGGCCTAGCACTAGCCTATTTTTCAGCCACCTCCTACATCTTGGCTATACAAACCCACCTTTAGCGGAATTCACCATCTTCAGAACGTGGCTTGTACTTTCCTACCTTCAAGTCTTTGCTTATGTTCCCCACTGCCTGGAACGCTTTCTCCCATCCTTTCCACTTATCCAAAATGTATCCTTCCTTCAAGGCTCAACTTAAACCCCACATCTTCCCTAAACATTTTACCATAAAGTTCTCTTTCTTGGCCCTAAATTCCTGTAGCATAGGTATATGGATCTTTTTAGAGTCTTTGGAACCGGGGAGAAACTGACTGACTGACTCAATTTTTAAAAAAGGTAAATATTAAAGTAAAGGACAAACGTAAAGTAAAAGGTTTAAGAACTGCCTTGTGGTATCCTTGTAGAGAAAGCATCCTGGACGTGGAGGTTATATATGCTTTATTGTTAATCTGCTTTCTGAAACTGTAGCCAGAACACCATGGAGGTATTTTAAAAAAGGAGGCTCTTCAGATGATACTAGAAGATATGCTGAGGAAAAGAAAAGGCTGAAAAATCTTGACTATTACCTACCTAAGCGGAATAACCAATTTTTGAAAATTTGGCTAAAAAGATACCCATGGCTGGTGTATGATGACAGATCAGACCTAATGTTCTGTGGCTTATGTCGCAAACATGGGGTAAGCTCAGGAGGAAACCAAGTTAGTTTTTTTTATGGCACCAACAACTTCAGGACTGAATTTCTCCAGGCACATGACAACAGTGAGGCTCATGCCAAGGCTTCCCTAGTGGAAGCAACTGGTGTTTCCACCCTGACTGATGCTGCCAAAGAGCAGGTGATGAAGAATAGGAACAAAGTAATCCTGGGAAGAATAGAAAACCTCTTTAGGTCATGCCATGCTATTGCCAAGACTGGGCGTCCCCTCAAAGACTTTGTCTGGATGTGCAAACTTGATGATATGAAAGGTGTAGACGTCGGCCCAGTATTCAGAACTGACAAGTCAGCCAGGACTTTTGTATACTTCATTGCTGAAGTAGAACGCAGGTCACTGAGAGAGAAACTAGAAAAATGTAAGTTCTTCTCACTCATCAGTGATGGTGGCACTGACGGCTTCATAGAGAACACCAAAGTTGTTTATGTACAGTTTGCGTATGAAGGCAAAGTCCACTGTCAGATTGTTGGAGTGCAGACTGTGGACAGGATTGATCCTGTTGCAATAAAAAATGCCATTGAGAAAACACTTGAGATAAACCTTCAACTAAATCTGTCTAGCAAAGACTGGTCCAAAAAACTAGTCGGGTTTGGGAGCAATGGCACAGCTGTCATGGTAGGAGAGAACAATGGTGTGGCCAGGCTTTTGAAAGAAATCCAGCCGTGTGTGCAAACAGTCCACTGTTTCGCACACCGGCTTGAACTAGCTTACCAAGAAGCATTGCAGAGTATCCAACTGTACAATACTGTCATTGATCTTCTCCAGAATGTGTATTATTTTTACCATGATTCACCCTCAAATAAAAAAGCTCTAATAGCCACTTTTGGAGACCTTAAAATCCACCCTGTGATTCCTTCTCGAGTTGCCAGCAGCAGATGGCTCCCTCGTTTACAGACAGCTCTCCAAGTCTTTCTCAAGGGATATTCTGCAATCGTCAAGCAACTGAGAACAGTAAGTACTTTTCAGATCTCTTATTTACCTTTCTTCAAACACACACACACACACACACACACACACACACACACACACACACACACACACACACACACACACACACACCCCAAACCTCTTTCAGTAAGCATTTTGATACCATTTTGAAAGAAGGGAGCTCTCATTTTATTTCCTTGCTCTGCTACAGATACCTGAAGGCAGAAGTACCTCGGATCCTCAGAAAGCTACAGAGCTCCTACAATTCCTGCTCCAAGCTGAGGTTGTCAGATTTGCTCATTTCCTGCTGGATGTAATCAATGTCCTCAGCATTTTGTCTCGAGTCAATCAGGACAGAAATTCATCAATAGGAGATGTATTTGCAACCTTACAATCAACACTAGGAACACTCAGCATGTATAAAAAAAGGTAGGGTGTCTTAGGTGATTGGTGAGTTAGAGCACGCCCAAAAAGTTTGCTTTAGAAAATTATTCCCCCCTTATTTTATTTTGTAACATCTTTTAGACCGGGTCCAAAGGAACGTGTGGCTGAGTCTGCCACACACTTCCATGGTAACCAACTTACAGGAAATGGGAACATCTCTGAAGTGCGGAACATAGTCTTAACAAACCTCACAAAGCACCTTCATGATTGTTTCAGTGATGCTAGCCATGATGTGGTGAGGGCAACCACTATTGGAAGTTTCAAGTTATGGCCAGGAAAGATGGATCAAGGTAAAATACATACACCAGCCCAGTATCCAGTATACTTGTTGGTCTGTGCATTCTGAAATCTCTGTGGATAATTTCTTTTTCTCCTACATAATTTTTTCTGATACCCATCTATAGAGTTTGGTGAGAAAGAGATATCAATTCTTACAAAGCATTATGAACCTGTGTTGGAAGGTGCCAATGTGAAAATTGATGAAGTGGAAACAGAATGGAGCATGATGAAATTGGAGATTTATAACCGGTAAGAAGGAAAGCTGAGAACACTCAATTATGATAAACTAATGTTGATGCTTTTGAAGTGTTCATAGATCTTTGTATATGCATATAACTGGGATCCACTAATTCTCGACACATTTAATTGTCTCTCATAGATTTCAGAATATCCGAAAGTTAACATGGGATTTTGTGAATTCCATCTACTCAATCAAGTATCCCAATATATTGACCCTCGTAGATCTGGTGTTGACACTCCCCGCAAGTTCAGCAGAGGCAGAACGTGGCTTCAGTCAGATGAAACTAACCAAGTCACAAATGCATTTTAAAATAAAGCCTGAGAGCATGACAGACCTTCTAATAATTCAGCTGAATTCTCCAGATATCCACAAGTTTGACCCCAAGAAAGCCATCCATCTGTGGAACACCTCTTGGCAGAGAAGTACACCCCCACCAACTGACCATACAATAACTAAGTCAGATTGCTCCTCAAGTTCAGATAGCCTTTATGAAAGTGATTAACATTGTGAGGAAAAAAATTGGGACTTCATATTTTTCACATAGAGTATAGAGCTCTTCTTACAATGATTATAAAATTTCCCCTTACTGGAATTTAAAAGCAAATAACCAACTAAATTTCATCTAGAAGAAATGGTGTCCAGATCTGCTTACGTACCCTCCAACTATGAAGGGAATGTCTCTGAAGATGCTTTTTGCTGAACTCCCCTGGGTTTTGTTGGACTTGGAGTCAGGCTCTCTGAGTTTGAATTCTGCTCTGGACTCTTGCTGGTCCTGTTACCAGAGCCTCCGTTTCCTCCTCTGTAAGAGGAAGATAATAGTGTGTGTATTGCCTACCCCACAGAGTTGTGAGAAAAGTGCTTTTGTAAACTTTGAAGCTCAGTACATACATGGGCTCTTATAATAATTCTTTGGAAGTCCTAGCACCTTGGCTATGGAATGGCTATATTTTAGTACAGGGGAAAGAGTACTGTACATGGAGAGAGAAAAGACCTGGGTTCGAATCCTATCTCTGTTACCTGCCACTTGCGTAACTATAGGCAAACCACTAAAACTCTCTGGACTTCAAAACCCAGTTGGACTTTATTTTTCTCTTCTGTAAAATGAGTGAGTTGGTGAACTAGATGATCTCCATGGGCCTTGCCAACACCAAATCTTCTAATGTTTCTCGTCAGGAACTATGACAACCAGAGACCAGCACAGACAGGACTGAGCATCTTATTCACAAAGATACTACAGAGTCACAGCAAAGCTTGCGTTAAGGAAAAATTCTAAACAAATGTGAATTAAGCACTTAGCTCCCTGGACCTGATTGTCAGAGAGTTTCTATTACAGCCATGTGTCAAATTCAAAGCACATCTTGTTGGGTTTCCACTACATTCATGGAAATCTTGTCACTGTATACTCCATGACATGAATTGTCCTTTTTGAGCTCCCTGGAGGGAAAACATATGTAAAAATTTTAAATATTATTTTAATATAATGTTTGCATAACAGCCAATGAGATAAACTCAAAAAACATGTGAGTTAAACACTTAAAATGTTAAACACTTACAAGATCTAAATTGCTCTTAAATTTCTTGTAATCTTGAAAGTGATAACAGCTTTTCTGCCTCCATTTTCATTTATTTTGATTGATCTTAATGAGTTGATGAGTTGTATCTTTCTAAATCATTTGGGGTCTAATGCAGTATTACCGAGTTCACTTACCAGAGGTTCTTAACCTGAGATCTGTGAACTTTTAAAAATATATATTGATAACCTAATTTCAATATATTTAGTTTCCTTTGTAATATTGGGTATTTTGTTTTATGCACTTAAAAACACTCTTCTAAAAAAAGATCTATGGGCTACACCCAACAGGCAAAGGAAACAATGGCTTATTCACATGTCTATGTAGAGATGTTGTAACACCTTTGTATCACTCACTACCCTGAACTGTTCAAAAGATAATTCACTACTGAATGATTTCCTGAATAGCCACTTCACATCAGAGGAAGAGAGGTTCATCTTTTTCCACCCAAGAAATTATCTACCATATTTCAAATTGAACATTTAGTCTGAACTCCTAAAATTTAAAAGAGTTATTTCATTTTGCCAAAAAAATAGCAAGAAGTAACAAAGCTCATGCAGGATTTAAGAAATTGAAACATCTTGATCATTTTTTTAAAATTCAAGATATAGCATCTCTGTTTCATTCTTTTCATTTCTAAACTGAGAACAACTATGTGCTTTGGACCTAGAAAGACCCCTGAATATCCATAGGATCCCCTTCCGGCTACAGAAGGTATTCTGCAATGTAGCATCATCTATTTTCTGTTGGAATAGATTGAACTCTTATTTTTATTTATTTTCAATGCATGTGCATGAAGTTTAAAACAAGAATCCGCTCTTAAGGATAGTAATTTCAGGTGGGGGTGGGACTAGTGGTAAATCAAGTCAACATACATAACTTTGGGATGGTTAAAAAAAATGGGCATGCTTTTCTCTCATGAGGTACTTGGAAATGTTTAGCCAATAAATTTCTAAATCAAGTATATACTTTCATTCTAATAATTTAACAATGAGATCAATTTTCTCATCTTTGGAAAGCAAGTATATTCCCATTCTTGGGGTTGGGTGGGGTCAAAGTGTCTAATTAGAACACAGTGGTAATTTACATGCATGTAAGACACTCTTAACTCATACCTACCAAAAAAGCTGAACTCAAGTACTTTTTCCAACAATGGAAAAATCAAACAGGGCATATTGAACATGGGAATGGATTGTTAATACATGAAAAATGGGATGGGAGCGAATTCTTATTTTATAAAATAGAAGTATTTTTCACTTTAAGAGAACAATTACAGAGGGAATTTTTTATCTCTTGTTTCAGAGATTATGTATTTCAAACATACATTAATCATCCATATAAGTAGTTCTTTTATTGTAGGGGGTAAAATAGATCCATGCAATACAATAAAGTGGTTTGTTTTTTTTTCCTTCTCTAGGTTATTTGGGAAATAAAAATTTTACTGACATTTTGTATGACTTGGTGACTTTGAACCTTGGAACAAACTACCTTCCTGAGGCTTGGCTACACCTCATTCTGCCTGAAGTAGGTTCAGTTGTGTTTGGTATACTGTCATTCTCTGAGTTTGAGAACATTAGGTCTCTGTCTTCTTTTGTAAGTGAATTACTACTTCTCAAGTAGGTAGTCTTGGACTAAAACTTCATATGTTCCTGAAATAACTCTTTTACTCTACAAAGAACTCTGAAAGACTGCCTGGTATATAGTGAATTAAGTACACCACCGAGAATGAAGAAGACCTCGCTTCCAGTTTAGCCTTTGACATTCACTAGCTGCATGACAATGAGCAAGTCACTTAACCTACTTTGAGGCTCAATTTCTTCACTGGTAAAATGTAGATAATATCTGTAAATATCTATCTCAAAGGGTTGTTTTGAGACCCAACTGAGATGATGTACTTAAAGGACTTGGCAAACTTTAAAGTCTATACTAGAGATAGGAAATCTGAGGCCTCAAGGCCACATGTGGCCCTCTAGGTCCTCAAGTACAACCCTTTGCCTGAATCCAAATTTCACAGAACAAATCCCCTTACTAAAAGGACTTCTTCTAGAAAACTTGAACTCAGTCAAAAGGTTGCACCCAAGGACTTAAAAGGCCATATGTGACCTCAAGACCTACCCCGGTCTATACAAATGTCAGTTATCTTCCATTATCCTGTACTAAATCCTTATATATTTCAAGTTCCCATTTATTCATTTATCGAACCTTTTGGAGAATGCTCAATTTATAGAAGGAACTGTGTTGGAAACTGTGGGAAATACAAAGATTAATGATATAGAACCCCTAAACTCAGAGGACTTACACAGTCTTATATGGTAGATAGGACAAATATACAATTAACATTAATACAGAGTAGAATATGAAAAAACAGAAGAAAAGTACATGGCATTATATAAGGGATGGGAGAGGTCACTTCTACCAGGGGAAATTGAGGAAAGGTTTCATGAAGAAATTGATATGATTGGTGTGAAAAACTTATCTAACTATCATCAAACAAATGTCTAGTCACACGTCCCTATACTGATAGAATCTTAGTTGTTCAGCCCTATGCTAGTAACAGCAGAGACTGGGTGGAGGCCAAGTCTGGGCTTAGGCACATGTGTGACCATGCCACCCATTCCCCTTCTTAAGAAGCCGCAGAGGCTCCCTGTTGCCTCTGAGATAAGAAGCAAAAATCTTTATTTGAGGATTTTGAAAACCCTTCACAACATGACTCTGAACTTTTCAAACTGATTTCCCATTCCTCCCCATCACGTATTCCATGTTCATGCCAAATTGGTCTATTTGATGTTCATTGGTACATGTAAGAGGTTTATTACAAGAGAAATGAACATGAATATGGAACCCAATGTGCATATCCATGCAGAAGTTTGCATTTTTATAACAGTAGGACAAGGGAAGAAGGAGATACCAGAAATCTTCACCTAAAAGGGCGTGATATGTGAGGGGGAAAGGTGCAGTAAAGGTGGGAAAAGGAAAAAAAAAAGCCCTCCTGAAGGGGAGGAGCAAGGTGGTACAAAAAGCAGCATTCTTTTCCCTTGGGAACGAGTGGATAGAAGGGTGTGCTTATCTACGAGGGTCCACAGCTGCACAAGTGGTTTCTCAGCCTCATGCAGCCTGTCACCTATCTTGACTCCCAAAGACACACAGTCCAGCTTGGGATGCAAACAACACATTAGATTTGCTCAGTTGGGGGGCTTTGTCTTTGACACAGTCAGGGCCTTCTGCATGCTATGGGTCCAATGTTTCTGGAAAATAGTTCAAGGGACCCCTTAACATTCCTCAGCATTGTATGGGACTGTCCACCTCCAGCCTCCATGCTTTGAACAGACTTCCCATGAAAAGGATGAGGTAGCAGTGCCTAATTACAAAAAGTGCTCATTTAGATGTTTCCTTGTTTCCATGTCTTAGCATTTCTAGCTCCTTTTCCAAGGTGAGTTCAGGTACCTCTTACTCAAGGTCCTTCCTCTTTTCCCTCATTTTTTTTTCCTCCCCACCCCCAAAAAAAAACTACTTTGTACATACTTTGTGTTTTCATTTCTGTGTACATGGAATATCTCTCTCTCCCCCACCTCCACTAGACTATGAGCTCTTTTAGGGCTAGAATTGTTGATTTCTGCCTCTGTATTCCCAGTGTTGAATTAAATCAAAGAAAGGAAGAGAAACACTTCTTCCCCTGAGACAGGAAAGAAAGAGATTTTAAATTGTGGAGGAACCGCTAAACAAACTCATATTAGGTAGCCTACCTCTTCTCAGTAAAGTAGGCAATGAGATCATCTGTAGATAATGAGGGCAGCACAGTTGGATTTGAGAACTTGAGAATGAAAATAATTAGAATAATTTCTCCAGGAAAGAGGCAACTAAGTGGTTCAGTGGAGAGAGTAGTGAGTCTGGAGTCAGAAACACTTGAATTCAAATCCTACAGATACTTACTAATTTTGTGACCCTGAGCAAGTCACTTAACTGCCACCTGCCTCAGTTTCCTCAGCTGTAAAATAGAGATAATATTAGCAGTTTCCTCACAAGCTTGTTATGAGGATCAAATAAGATTATAAAGTGATTAGCACATAGTAGGCAATAAATAAATGCTTATTCCTTCCCTCTCCTAGGAAAATCAATAGGGGAAAAACTAAATATTTATAAAAGGATTGCTGAGTAGCCACTGAGGGACCAGCTGAGATTAGACAGCAATTTTCCAGTCCTGGAAAAGAGAATGGTAAAAATGTATGGTAGGGCTGGCCATTGGAAAAGTGGGAAGAATGTAAGAAGTTCAGGTAAAAAGGAGGAGAAAGTATATTCAAATATACTAATAAGAAGAAATCAAGGGGGAAGCTAGGTGGCGCAGTGAATAGAGCACTGGCACTGGAGTCAAGAGGACCTGAGTTCAAATCCCACCTCAGATACTTGACATTAGCCATATGACCTTTGACAAGTCACTTAACCCCAATTTCCCTGCTTTCCCCCTCCAAAAAGCAGAGGAGAAGGAGGAGGAGGAGGAGGAGGAGGAGGAGGAAGAGGAGGAGGAGGAGGAAGAGGAGGAGGAGGAGAAGAAGAAGAAGAAGAAGAAGAAGAAGAAGAAGAAGAAGAAGAAGAAGAAATCAAGGAATTGAAGGAGGATAACATAGCAGATAGTTTTTTTTAATTTATTTATTTTTCATTTTTAACATTCACTTCCATAAGATTTTGAGTTCCAAATTTTCTTCCCCTCCTTCCACCCACCCCAAGAAAGCATGCAGTATGATATAGGCCCTACATATACATTCATATATTAAACATATTTTCACATTAGTCATGTTGTAAAGAAGAATTCCAACCAAAAGGAAGAACCATGCAACAGAAGAAACAAAAAAAAGAGAGCAAATAGTAGGCTTCCATCTGTATTCAGACTCAATATTTATTTCTCTGGATATGGATGGCATTTTCCATCATGAGTCTTTTGGAGTTGTCTTTCGTCCTTGCATTGCTGAGAAGAGCTAAGTCTACCAAAATCAGTCATCACACAATGTGGCTGTTACTGCATACAATGTTCTCCTGGTTCTGCTCATTTCACTCAGCGTCAGTTCATATATGTCTTTCCAGGTTTTTCTGAAGTCTGCCTGCTCATCATTTCTTATAGCACAATATCCATTACTTTCATATACCCGAGCTTGTTCAGGCATTCCCCAACTGATGATCATCCCCTCTATTTCCAATTCTTGGCCACAACAAAAAGAGATAGCAGATGGCTTTTTATGGAAGACCAATAGAAGCTGAAATTAATAATAACAAAAGCTTTTACATAGCGCTTTAAGGTTTGCAAAGAGTTTTATTTACATTCTTTCATTTGATTCCCAGGAATGATTTTTATTCATGGAAAATAAAAACTAAAAATGATCCATTATGTCTAAATGTATATATAACACTAAGGATGTGTACAATTTCATACAGTGGAGTTCTCGGTCTTGAGTCAAAGGATCAGTGTTTAAATCTTAACTATGCTACTTCTGTGACATTGTGCAATTCATTTAACCTTTATCTCAATTTACTCATTTGTAAAGTTTGGAATTAGGACTAGATGACCCACCAGTTTTAAATATGTGATCTCTTGAATTTTTATATTTGACATTTATAATTCTCCAGGAATAGACCCTGTCTCATAAGAGCTGTATAGTTCACAAGTCAACATTTAATTGAACAAATTTTTTAAAAAGAGATAAACTAAGCTTAAGCTCAGACTTCCAGGACATCAAAACAGTCATTGTCAGTACTATAGGACTGAACAAATGAGATTATATTGGCTCTGTGCCATATAACTAGATACTTTTCCAATGATAGTTGAGGAGGATATAAGCCATTCTTACCTTCCAGGGTAATGAATTCCTCCCCCCTCAAAAAATAGCAAGAGATGGTTCCTTTCTCCCTGGACACTGCCTGCCCTGTAGACCTGCAGCTACTCTCCTGCCACTCTTGCATTGGAAAGACAAAATGTTCACTGAATTTGCGTGGAAGACCTGCAAAGTAACAAATGAATCCATTACAAAAAGCAAAACATCAGTGCTTTACACAGGCTCCATCACATGGACACAGAATTGAAATTGTGCAATTTAGGACAGTCTGTATTCTCTATCATAAAAATCTGAGTCAGTCAGATTGGAACTTCTTGGCATGAAAAATGATGTTAACAAATATTTCAAGAGATCATGTCACTGATGGACTATAGAATAATATAGCCAATATTAATATAAATAATATAAAATAAAAATAAATTAATATAAAATATAATGATGTTTTCTCTCTTTTCTTACAGTTACAAGAGCTAACATCTTTATTAACAGTGGATTCAGAATTTGTTGACTGGCGCAAATTTTTATTAGTTGTTTCACAACCTTGGCCACTCCCATCGGAAGAAGAGCTTCTTGAAACACTGAAAAGATTTAAGGCAATTGATGAAGCTGGAAAGGGCACGATTACCCTGGAGCAGTATCAACAGGTTCCTTATGCTCTTAATATATAGATATAGATATACATACATATATATTTTTTCATTGAGTGGCAGTCTGACATAGAGGATAGAGGACTAGATTTAAAGTTATATAACTTTGGTTCAAATCATGCTTCTAACATGTATTTGTTACATGATCCTGGGCAAATCATTTAACCACTCAGTTTCTTGGTCAAGTCAACAAACATTTATTAAGGGGCAGCTAGGCGGTAAAGTGGATAGAGCACCGGCCCTAGAGTCAGGAGGAAATGAGTTCAAATGTGCCCTTAGATGTGTGACCCTGGGTAAGTCATTTAATTCCAATTGCCCTCTCTCTCCCCCCAAAAAAGCAGTTATTAAACCCTCACTATATGCCAGACTGCTAGGTGGTTCAGTGGCTAGAGTGCTGGACCTGAAGTCAGGCAGACCTGAGTTCAAATCCAACCACTGACACTAACTAGCTGGGTGACCCTGGGCAAGTCATTTAATCCCTGTTTGGCTTAATCTGTCTTTGCCCAGAAAACCTCACAGACAGTTTCGGTGTGTCATGGCCCACAGAGTCACAAAGAGTCAGGCGCTGCCGAATGACTGAGCAGCAATGCGCCACGTGTCGTGCTAAGTAAGCCCTGAGAATTTTAAAAAGGCCTTGGGCAGTCCCAGCTCTCCAGGACCTCACAGGCTAACGGGGGAGACAATGTGCAAAGAACTGTGTGCACGCAAGACAAGTACAGAATAGATTGGAGGTTACAGTGGAGAAAAGCCGTTAGCTTTAAGGGAGATCAGGAAAGGCTTCCTCTGAGATTGGAAGAAAGCCAGGGAAGCCAGGAAGTAGAGATGAAGGGGGAGAGAATTCAGAGACAAGAGAAACCCAGGGGAAATGCACGGAATGAGGAGAGGAAAGAGGCTGGTGTAACTGGGTCACAAAAAGGGGGTGAGGGAAGTGAGGTGTAAGAACCCTGGAAAGGTAGGGAGTGGCCAAGTTATAAATGGCTTCGAAGGCCAAACAGAAGGTTTTATATTTGATGCTGAAGGTAATACTGAAACCACTGGAGTTTATTGAAGGTAGAAGGGAAAGGGAGGGAATGAGATAAAGTCAGACTTGTAGAAGATCAATCTACTCTACTTACTCTGGTCTACCATGCTGATCTTCAGTTATGGAGAAAGTTTCTCCATCTGGGCTTTCATTTTGCCAGTGAAATCATAGATCTAGCCTCTATCTCTTATTTTTTTTCTTCACTACAAAGTTGCTATGAGATTCTGTCTACCAGTATCATAACTTTCTTATACCTACTTAAAACCTAATAACAGTGTGGGTACTATCAGTCAAGCATAAGAATCTGCCAATTATCTTCTTTTTTTGAGGGGGGAAGGTAGGGCAATTGGGGTTAAATAACTTGCCCAAAGTCACACAGCTAGTTATGTCAAGTGTCTGAAGCTGAATTTGAACTCAGGTCCTCCTGACTTCAGGGCCAGTGCTTTATTCACTATGCCACCTAGCTACCCCAAAATATTTTCTAATAAGTTCTTGTCAGATGAATGAATGGATCAATATGGTGCTCTGGACCCAACTACGTGTTAAGAAAATGGCAACTTGTTTCCTTATTAAGTAGATTAAAATCTAACTGGGGAGACAAGACTCGATATGTATAAAGTAGCAGATGATGTAGGAAAATACACAACTGCATGGTACAGAATATAAAGAGGAGTTCATAAAGAGATATTAGTCACATCTGGAGGAGTTTGGGAAGGCTTGATGGAGGAAGATAGGTTTTAACTCAGCTTTGAACTATGGGGAGTGGGATTTGGAGAGATGAGAAGAAGGAACAGCATTTGAGGCAAGAAAATATAAAATCCTAAAAAGCAAGAATAAGCATAGAGTCTTCCTGGAATGTTTAGAAAAAATAATATAGAAATGGATAATATAGAAAAGGATTATATATTATGGAGTAGAGGGAAGTAAGGTAGGGTGAAATCATAAAGTTTTAAAAGCCAGAAAGAACGATTCAGAAAGTAGGGAGTCACTGAAGGTTTTTGAGCATAGTGATAGGAGATGGCATGACCAAAACGATAGTTTGAGTAGATTTTTAACAGTGTTATCACAAAGGATGGATTAGAAGGGAGAGAACCAAAAAGCCTAGTTTTATGTCAAATTTTCCCAGAAGTGCAACAGCCTAAGTCATTGCCACATGTATTAGATTCTTCCAACCCTGGTTATTACTGTTTGCTTCCTCTATCTGAGGTCTGATTCATCTCATGTGTTTGGTAGCCCTGGTCTGAGTCAGTATGGTTTCCTATTTTAATTTCCCTGTGAACTGTGTGAACTGGTCATCTTATTTAACTTCTTATACCATTTTAACTCTTGGCTCCTATAAAAAGTTTCATGAAAGTCTCCTTATCTTTCATAGGCTAAGTCTACACACAAACCAGTGTAGAGAATTGAGGCAGGATCCAAGTAATTCAAATATCCTTCATCACTGACAAGAGCCTGAGTTGTTTTAATTTGGCTGTCAGTGTTGATCAGATTCACAAGATTGCTCATTTCGCTGCTTTACTTCATCCAGGAAGATCCAAAGAGATGTTGGGATTTTAGTGAGATGGTACATTTATAACAGCATGATAGTCTATAGGAGGGTGAACCTTACCAAGCCAAAGATTCACACTTCTCTCCCTTTACCAAATCTCTAACTTCTGTGATGTCCTCTCAGGCACTTGCTGTGATTTCTTCATGCATATTTTGCTCAGAAGAAATTATATTTGGGTAAAGAAAATCACTCTTCCCACAGCAAAATCACATAGTGGGAAGCATTCTATAACCAGTAAAGACGGCTACCCCAAGGCAAGTTCCTTTTTGGCTGATAGCCTTTGTATCTGCCTATTCTCCAAATAAGGTAATGACACAAATTAGCACAAAAATGGAGTACTTTAACCACTTCTGCATATAGTATGTGTCTTTTAACATAAAACCCCACCTTGAGAATCCTTTTGTATAAACATGAAAAGGAAAAAAAGATGTAGACAAACATTCTCTATATTTAGAAAATTGTTGAACTAAAAACAGTGTTAATCAAGGAATGAATTTCTAGTGAAAGCTGAATGCTACAATTTAATAGAAATACAGAAATATTCATTTCCATCTTCCCTAGGGTATTGAAACAAATTCTGTCTTCCTTTCCTTTAACCTTGTTCTCAGTAAATTCCTCTACTTCCATGGAAGTTTTTTTTTTTTTGATGTAGTGTGTTTTTAACAATAATTATAATAGAATTGATAAAAACAACCACAACCAAAAGTACAGAAAAATAACCTCACCAAGAGCAATATTCAATTTCTTTAGTATGTAATTCAAATCCATATTATGTTTAATGGGCCCTTTGAATGGTTATGAAGCACACATTCACTGACTTTAAAAAATCAGGTAATACGAAACATTTTTAAAAAGCAGTCTGACATGATGACTTTCCCTCTAATTTAGCAAATAAGCACCAAACTTTCACGATAGACCTATCCAAACATCTCGCCAACAGAAAGATGATAACTTTGAAGACAGTGTCATTCATTCATTCATTCGTTCATTTACTACAAAGACATTAATGAGCCAATAGATTGTGAAAGTAACCAAAGTAACCAGTGACATTAAATGATTAAATAATAAATGTCTTTTAAAAGGTAGCAACTGGAAAAGGGTAAATTTTGAACTCCTTTGGCATCCTCCAATACCACCAAAATTTCATTTCAAAGGGAAATAGAATGAAATCATATGCCTGAGTACTTTTGGCTATCTAAAAAATGAGAGCTCCACAGGGTTTACCAGCAGAATGGTTTGAACATCTCTAAGAAAGTAGCATTTAACTCCATCAAAAGTAAAATGCAAGTAAAGCTTAGAGAGATGAAGGATTCTTGGTTTAGTAAGAAGGAAGATGAAATTCATTTACACTGGTAGTAACAATCCAAAGTGCTTTTGTGATGCTCTGAAGGCTATTTATGGACCAAAGATGTATGGCTCATCTCAGCTACTCAGCATCAATGGAGCCCCATTGACTAGCAATAAAGATATGATCCTAGAGAGGTGGACTGAACACTTCCATAGCATTCTCAGCAGACTGTCATCAATCAAATGTTGAAGCCACTGAACATTTACCTCAAGTTGAAATCAAGCCCTATCCAGCCAAACTTCCAATTGAAAAAGAGGTTTTGAATGTCATTAAGTTTTACTTATATGGTAAAGCACTTGGTGCTGAATCTATTCCAACTGAGAATTACAAGGCAGGGGTTCCATTGGTCATACCAAAGCTGACTGAAATCTTCCAAATTATATGGCAAGAGGAGGTTATCTCCCAGGAGTTCAAGGATGCCTCCATTGTCCATCTCTATAAAGGAAAGGGAAATAGATTGTCCTGTGACAATCAAGGAAAGTCCTCTCTCATAGTCAATGCCATTAAAATTCTTCTCTGACAAAGAATTGGAAATTGAGTGGATGCCCATCAGTTGGAAATAGCTGAACAAGCTGTAGTATATGAATGTAATGGAATACTATTGTGCTGTAAGAAATGACAAGCAGTCAAATTTCAGAAAAACCTGGAAAGACTTATATGAACTGATGCAAAGTGAAGTGAGCTTCTAAACACTGAACACAGTAACATCAACAATAATTAACTATGAATGACTTAGCTCTTCTCAGCAATACAGTGATCCAAGACAATTCCAAAAAACTCATGATGAAAAATGCCATCAACATCAAAAGAAAGAACTGATGAAGTCTGAATGCAGATCAAAGCATACTATTTTCACTTTACTTTTCTTCATTTTTTTTTCCTTTTGCAGACTGTATTTTTTGTAAATTGCTTCTTCTTCTACAATATGACTAATATGGAAATAGGTTTTACATGATGGCACAAATATAACCTATATCAAATTGGTTTTACCATCTGAGGGAGAGGGGAGAAAATTTGGAACTCAAAATTTTATTTAAAAAATTAATATTAGACATTGTCTTTATGTGTAAAATATTATTTTTTTTAAAAAATTCTTGCCAGAGTCCTATCTAATAGGCTGGTCCTTCACCTGGAAAATAGCCATCTATCTGAGAACCACTGTGGCTTCAGAAAGGTCTGAAGAATAGTTGATATGGTGTTCAATGCCCAACAACTCCAGAGAAATGCCAGGAGCAAAACAGAGCTCTGTATACAATGTTTGTGGATTTGACCAAAGCCTTTGGTACTGTCTCTCATGAGGGCTTGTGGAGGATAATGGCAAAATTTCATCATCCAGAGTTCATCAGTATTATACACCCGTTTCACAATGGCATGCTTGCACAGATTCTGGATAATGGACAACGATCTCACAGTTTCCTAGTCACCAATGGAGTGAATAGGGCTATGTGCTGGATCTCAGCATCATATTTTCAGCAATGTTGTTGGATGCCTTCAATGAGGATGAAAAGGGCATCAAGGTCAGATACCATGCTGACACTAAATTATTTAACTTGAAAAGTTTACGAGCCAAGACTGAAGTACCCAGAAATTTGGTACACAACTTTCTGTTCACAGATAATGGTGCACTCAATGCAGCCTCTGAGGCTGAGATACAACAGCATGGATCAGTTCCCTGCCACTTGTGCTAATTTTGGTCTGACAATGAACACCAAGAACACAGAGGCTCTGCACCAGACAGCACCACACCATCCATACATGGAACCATCAATTACAGCAAATAGAGACATTTTGAAAGCTGTGTATAAGTTCACTTACATTTCTAGGGATGTACAGACAGCTGATGAGGTTGATGCACTCATTGCCAGAGCCAGCTCAGTGTTTGTGGGGCTCCAAAGGAAAGTGTGGGTGAAGAGAGGTATTAATTGGGCTACCTATCAAACTGAAGATCTATAGAGCCATTCTGCTGACCTCATTGTTGTATGCCTGCCAAACCTGGAAAGTATACCAGCACCATGCCAGGAAAATGAATCACTTCTATTTGAATTGTCTTAGAAAGATTCTGAAGATCACTTGGAAAGATAAGGTACAGGTCAGGGAAGTCCTTTCTTGAGCTAAACTATGAAGCATTCAAACTCCACAGCAAAGAGTGCAACTCCAATGGGTTGTTCAAATGCCAAACATACTTTTGCCTAAAGAACTATTTTATGGAAAACTCACACAAGGCAAATGCTCACCTGGAGGTCAGAAGAAGCAATACAAGAACATTCTCAAGGTTTCTCTGAAGAGTTTGGAATCGACTGTGAGACATGGGAGACACTGGCACCCCCCAGGGTGGTGTGCCCAGCATGTCATGCCTACATCAAAGAAGGCACTGTGCTCTGTGAGCAAAGCAGAATTGCAGTAGCTCGAAAGAAATGTGAGATGTGCATTTTTTTTTTTACTTTTTTGGGGGATGGGGGGGAAGGCAAAGCAAAGTAGTTGGGGTTAAGTGACTTTCCCAAGGTCACACAGCTAGCAAGTGTGTCAAGTGTGTAAGGCCGGATTTGAACTCAGGTCCTCCTGACTCCAGGGCTGGTGCTCTATTCACTGCACTGCCTAGCTACCCCAAAGTACAAATTTAGAGAGAACTCCACTACAAATGTTCGTAAGGACTATTTGTGCCTCACCTATGGTAGAGCCTTCGGGGCTTATATTGATCTACTCAGCCAAAGTCAAACACACTGTACCTTGACCCTGACATAGTGGTGTCATTTTGGTCCTCTTCAAGCACAAAGAACATCAACCACTTTCTTGCATTAGAGAAGTGGGTCACAGAGCTGCATGATCTCCACAGCAATGGTATGGCATTAAAAATGGGGGCATCCTCCATAAGATCCACTTTGACTTCCACAAGACCCTGTCACATTGAAGAGCTGCTTCAACTAAACTTTGCCTCTCAATGGGTTATAAATTGAGTCTGTAAAAATGCCTTTACTACAGGGGACCTCTGCTAGAAAAGAGGCCTATGGAAATTATTGTTACCTTTTGCAACCTACTATGGAATTGTCTTAAAGTTTGCAGAGTTGCTGGGCTATCAGCATAGCTGCTGAGATCCAGTCCAATGCTGAGCTCATGAGTACAAAAAAATTATCTCTGCACTGGGCAAAAGCTTGAACTCGATTACCTGAATCTTCTCTTCTGATGCCTAGGGATTTTTGCTCTCTCCTCAAGTCCCTGACTACACATAACTTTTTGTTTTACTCATACCACTGAATGCTGAAGATAATTTGAGGATCCTGTACCTGATTTTGCAGAGATTTCAGCGACAGTAGTTTACATAAATTCTAATTATTGCCTCCCTTATGAGAAAACAAAAAAACAAGGCTCTTGGGGAGGGAAAGGCAGTGTGCATTATGTACTATTTATGAAAACCCTCATATAGAGACTACGAAATAAATAGGTAAACAAATGAAAGGATAGAAAGATACAAAGACACACAGTTGAATAGCTATGTGTGTGAGTAAATAAACAGAGATATGAATGAGTGAGTAGAGCATCTCATCAGATGCAGATTGCCTGGCTAGATGTGCCAGTTGCTTGGCTGTTGGGTTCTTTTTATCCTACTCTTATTTGTTATTGCCTAACTGTAAAATCACAATAGCAACTTAAAGATTCTGACTTCAAGGATATAATAACATACCAAACTTTTGAAATCAGGTCAGGCACTTGTGTACATAGCCTCAGCAATTAAGAAATATAACAAGAAAATGTACATTTAAAATGGCTTGGAGCTATGTTTCATCTATCACGTGCTGCCCTTGGTAACACGTCATGGTTTTACTTCCAGAGAATTTTTTGTTCTAAAATTACTGACTCATATTTTGTCAGCCAGCATTAGCATAGGGTTAATGAGTCAGAAGTTCCAGGACAAAAGGTTTGCATTTGTTCTGTGCAGAAAAGTAGGGCTTTAAGACCGTCTGGACATATTTTCAAGACAGAGCTCAAGATATTTCCATATTTTAAAAGTAATCATGTAATAATCAGGTAAAACAAGATGTGGTTGACTTAGACTCCCTTATCAATTTGAGCCTTACCTAGTTAGTTCTGCAAACACTAAGATTTTTATACAGCTACAACTGACACTCAGTTTTTTCCCCTGTTTATTTTTCAGGCCTTTATCTCCCCCTTATTCATACTTTTGAAAACAGCCTACTAATTGGTGTGCTTGCCTAAAATTTCTCCCCTCTCTAATCCATCCTCCAAACAACTGTCAAAGTAACATTCCTGAAGAACAGAGCTGACTGATGACAGGCCACTCCCCTCCTCAATAAACCCCAGTGGATCCTTATTTCCTCTAGAGCAGCTGTTCTCAAACTGTGGGTTATGTTCAATTTGTAACAATGAAAATACATCCGGCATATCAGATATTTACATTACGATTCATAACAGTAGCAAAATTACAGTTATGAAGTAGCAACAAAAATAATTTTATGGTTGGAGGTCACCACAACATGAGGAACTGTATTAAAGGGTCACAGCATTAGGAAGGTTGAGAACCACTGCTCTAGAGTCAAATACAAGCTCTTCTGTTTTGTTTTTAGGGCTCTTCACAACCTAATTCCAATCCACTTTTCCTGGCTCATACAGCATTCCCTTTCATGCATGCTACCATCCAGCCAAACCTCCCTGCTTGTTGTTCTTGACATACAAAGCTCCATTCTCTCCATGCCTTCGTACAAATTGTTCCCCATGACTAGAATGCATCCCCTCCTAACTTCAGCTTCTTAGGAAGCCTAATTTCCCTCAAAATGTATCTCAAATGTCACCTCCTACATAAAGCCTCTCCTAATCCCCCTTACTGCTAGTTCATCCCTACAAATAACGTTGCTTTGTCTTTTTTTAACATATTCTTAATACATTTTTTTTCCATAAATGCCTGTGTCTCTCTCAGTAAAATCTAAACAACTGAGGAGCAAGGATTCTTTCTTTTTTGTGTTTCTCCAGCACTTAGCAAGAACAATGCTTGACATATTATAGTAAGTACTTAAGAAATGTTTGCTGTTTAGCTGATTGTTCTACCTAGGATCAATTTACAATTATTTTCTAATGATGTTTTCTTATATGTGAAATATTTCAAAGTAGTCATCTCTATATTCAAAGACTTGATTTGTATTTTCATAAATAAGAAAAATGCAAGAATATTACAGAATTTGAAAACATGAGTGATAGATTAGGAGGTATGTTTGATGGACCCTTGTATCTAGGGCAGTTAGGTAGTGTAAAGGAAGGAATGCCAGAACTGGAATCAAGACCTGAATTCAGATGTGGACCTAGATACTTACTAGCTGTGAGACCCTGGGCAAGTCACTTAACCTCTGTCAGCCTCAGTGTTCTCCTCTGTAAAATAAGGATAAGAATGGCACCTAGCTCTTGAGGTTGTTGTAAGGATCAAAGGAGATAAGAATTGGGACAAAGTAAGAACTATGCAGTTGTTGGCTATTATTACTATGGCCCATACCAAGGCACTATGGGATTATGATCAATTTCTCAGGCTTCCTGCCCTAAACTCATGGAGAAGTTTCTTGAAGCTTGATTTTCCTTCAAGGAATGTTGTGGCCACTTCTAATCTAAGACCTGAGTTCCTCTATAACTTTTCTGACTCACACCCAGAACCAAAAGTAGCCACTCTCTACCCAATGCTAGGTAAAACCAGCACCAACCTTGGCCAGAGACCTTGACCAGTCACCTTGATTCAGTTCCCCCTTAGGTTCAATTGATTCTCAATAAAAGGCAACCATCTTCACCTGCTCACCAGCTGAGCATCAAAAGCAAGAGACATCTTGGTATAATGGGAAAGGAGAGAGTATGGGACCAAAGTAGACCTACCCTTGCTCATGAGTATAGAGCAAACTGGTAGAAGTTGTGCATTCTGAAAGGCATCAATAACCAGGACCCAATCAGCAAATGTTTATTAAGTGCCTACTATGAGATAAGAGATGTCATCCATATAACAAGAGATCTATAGCTTCACTGGTGTGAAATCCCTCTACCGATGCAAGTTGCAACCCTACAGATATTCATAGGCTCCAGAGTAGAAAAAGAATCATCACCCAGTGATGAGCCTCTTTGAATTCATGTAGTGGTACTTAGAACCAAGCCAGACACAGTCTGGTCCATTGTTAGATGCATCTGCTAAATCCTTTCAGCTTTCCAGAACCTACCAGGGTTTATACTCTACTGGCCTAGCCTTCAGGATTCAAGGTTTGCTTGTACTGCACAATGAGGCAGCAGGTTAGAACATTCATAAGAATCCCTATGCTTAAAAGACATTATATGATAAATAGCTAATGAATGTTATTGATTCTAAGTTACATTTGGTATTTAGAGATAAGAGAGGTCTTTGTGGGGCTATGAGAGGCAGAGAAGTCTTCATAGAAAATCTTGGCACTCTTCACATCTGCTCCAAACATTCCACTGTCCTCAAGCCACAGACTATGTCTTCTACTTCACTTCCCATACTCCTCAACTCTCATCCTCCATTCCTCTGATTCTCACTTTTTCTTCTCTGTAGTTTCAGAGGAAGAGGTGACCCTTCTCCATACTAAAAGTAACCCTTTACTTAACCTATACCTTTGTTCCATCGCCTTCTCATACCTCTGCTATCTTGTTTCATTTCAATTGTGCCTTGTCTCTTTTGCATCTTTAATCTCTGTTTCTCTGCCTGTCTCTCCTATCCTTTCCTCCCTTCTTCTTTTTCTCTCCCTCCTATCACTCATGCTGACTCTATCTCTTTGTGTATCACTGTTTCTGTCTGTCTTTATGTCGGTTTCTGTGTCAGTCTCTGTGTTGTCCTCTGTCTCTCTGTCTCTTTATCTTTGTCTGTTTCTGTGTTTCTGTCCCTCTTCCTCCCCCACCTCTCTCTCACACCACACACACACACACACACACACACACACACACACACACACTCCTCCCTCTTCTTAGTCTATAAAAGTGCTCTTCCTCTTAAACAACAATAACAACACTTTCTCTTGACCCCAACAACACCTCAGATCATTATCCTTTCTCTTCTCTCCACCTTCATTGTCAAACTCTTAGAAAGTTTACCAAAAAAAGCAAGGGGAGAGAAAGGATCAAGAAGAAATAGATAAACCACCATGCCCAATGCTACAGCGGGGGTCAAGGAAGATAAATAGACAGAGAACAGTCATCAAATTTGGCACCAAGACCTCTCTTTGGAAAGAGATTGATTGATAAAGTTATAGGAATGAAAGCTAGGTTGTCAGTGGTTAAGGTGTGAGTAGGTGGTAGGGAAGTAAAAGCAGCAAGAGTAAAGCAGTATTTCTAGATGGGTGATAATGAACACTTCTCATCCTTTTTTCACCCTTATAAATGTTGGTTGTCTCTAAGGTTCTGCCTTAGCTCCTGTTCTGTGTGTGTGTGTGTGTGTGTGTGTGTGTGTGTGTGTATGTGTATGCTCTCCCTGGATCTTCTCATCTACCCCCAGGTTTCAATCATCTCTATGCAAATTATTTTCAAATCTATATCTCAGTTTACAACCTTTGCCCAGAGATTATCACGCATTTCCAACTACCTATTGGATAATTTTATCCTGACTGTCATGTCAGTCCCCTAAACTCAACATCTGTCAACATGGCATAGTAAAGATATGTGTCAAAAATACAGCTGAGGAACCACATGCAGTCCATAACACTCTCTAATGTGGCCAAACTAGATTAAAATGTAATTGGAAAATATTTTACAAAATTGATCAAAAAATACAATAGGACATAGATAATGATACATTCTAAAATTAAGTTAACATGTAGGTCACAAGGATCAGGCTCCTTTTGTATAGTTTCATGGTCTCATTTCTACTTGAGTTTGATACCACTAGGGTAGTAGAAAGGTCTGGGTTTAAATCTTTTCTCTGTTATTTACTACATGTGAGAACTTGGACAAGACATTTAACCTCAGGATGATTCAATTTGCTCAGCTTCTAAGGCCCCCTATAATTCTAAAGCCTGTGTTTCAAATGCAACTCATTCATTCATATAGTCAACATATATTTATAAGACTCTGTCCTGGATGGAGCCAAGATGGTGGAGTAAAGGCAGGGACTCTCCTGAGACCTCCCCCAGACCCCTCCAAATACCATTAAAAATTACTCTAAACAAATTCTAGAGCAGCAGAACCCACAAAAAGACAGAATGAAGCAAATTTCCAGCTCAAGACAACCTGGAAAGATGGCAGACTAGGTCTGTTATACCGGGGTGAGAGAGGAGCACAGGCCTTGCCAGTGAAGACTAGGTCTCAGCAAACCCAGAGGCAGGCCTCAGGGGCACTAAATGACTTTCAGCAGTGATGGTTTCCAGAACTCTCAGCTCACAGATGCCAAAGACAACTTGAAAGGTCAGCATGAAAGGTCTGTCATACCTGGGTGAGAGTTGAGCATAGTTCAGCACAGGCCCTGCCAGCACAGCCTGGGCCAAAGCAAACCAGAAGGGTTTGGAAGTGACTGAATCTGTAGCAGCAATGGCACCCACTGCTTCTGGAGCTCCCAGCCCACAGACAGGAAGGGGGTCGAAGGTGATTATAGGGGTCTTTTTGCTAGCACTAAGGCAGGACTCTGTTGCTTTGCCCATACTCAGATCTGGGTCACAATCCCGGGTGGCAGTCCCAGGATGAGGAGGAACACTAGCACAGCAGAGCTTGTGACAGCAATGGAGGGGACACCCTCCTCATAGTTTCAGGGCAGAAAAGAGTGTTTGTGGTCTCTCATTTCTCCTTAGATCATACCACCTTGGAAGAACTGAAAAGTTACAGGTGCCTACAATTATCTCTGATAGCAGCTACACAAACCTCTGAAACTTGAGACAGTGCACCATCCACACTGCAAGCAGAGCCCTACTTTAACAAACAGTTAAGAGTTAAGTAATAGCCTAGGAAAATAAGCAAACAACAGAAAAAAAAAAACTCTGACTATACAAAGTTATTACGGTGACAAGGAAGATCAAAACACACACTCAGAAGAAGACAGCAAAGTCAAAGCTCCTACATCCAAAGTCTCCAAGAAAAATATGAATTGGTCTTATCCATGGAAAAGCTCAGAAAGGATTTTGAAAATCAAGTAAAAGTGGTAGAAAAAAATTGAGAAGAGAAATGAGAGTGATGCAAGAAAATCATGAGAAAAGAGTCAACAGCTTGGTGAAGGAGACACACACACACACACACACACACAATACTGAAGGAAATAATACCTTAAAAAACAGACTAGGCCAAATGACAAAAGGGTCCAAAAGCCAATGAGAAGAATGCCTTAAAAAGCAGAATTGGACAAATGGAAAATGAGGTCCAAAAGCTCGCTGAAGAAAAGAATTCCTTAAAAATTAGAATGGAGCAAAAAGAAACTGATGACTTTATAAGAAATTAAGAAACCAAAACAATGAAAAAATAGAAGGCAATGTGAAATATCTCATTGGAAAAACAGCTCACATGGAAAATTGATGAAGGAGAGATAATTTTAAAATCATTGGACTGCCTGAAAACCATGATTCAATAAAAGATCCTAGGCATCACCTTTTGAGAAATTATCAAGGAAAACTGTCCTGATATTCTAGAACCAGAAGGTAAAATAGAAATTAAAAGAATCCACCAATCAACTCCTAAAAGAGATTCCAAAATGAAAACTCCCAGGAATATTGTAGACAAATTCCAGAGCTCCTAGGTCAAGGAGAGAATATTGCAAGCAGCCAAAAAGAAACAATTCAAGTATCATGAAGCCACAGTCAGGATAACACAAGATTTAGCAGCTTCTACATTAAAGGATCAGAGGGCTTGGAATTTGATATTCCAGACAGCAAAGGAGCTAGCATTACAACCAAGAACCACTTAGCCAGCAAAACTGAGTATTGTCCTTCAGGGGAAAATGGATATTCATTGAGATAGAGGACTTTCAAGCATTCTTGATGAAAATACCAGAGCTGAATAGAAAATTTGACATTCAAATACAAGACTAAAGAGAAGCATAAAAATGTAAATAAGAAATAGAAATCATAAGGGCCTTATTAAACTGTTACATTCCTACATGGGATGATATTTGTAACTCATTAGACCTTTCCCAGCATTAGGATAGTTGGAAGGAGTATATGTAAACAAAGGGCATAGGTGTGAGTTCACTATGAAGGGATGATATCTAAAATATAAATTAAGGGGTGAAGGATGTACTGGGATAAAGAGAAAGGTAAGGGTAGGATGGGTAAATTATCTCACATAAGGCAAGAAAAAGCTTTTACATGTGGGGAAGAGAGGAGAGGTGAGGGGAAGTGAGTGAACTGTACCCTCATCAGAATTGGCTCAAAGAGAGAATAACATACACACAAAATTGGGTATAGAAATCTATCTTAACCTACAAGAAAGTAGGAGGGGAAAGGGAAAATAAAATGGGGGGGGTGATAAAAGGGAGGGCAGATTGGAAGAGGGGTAGTCATAAGGAAAACACTTTTGAGGAGGAACAGGGTGAAAGGAGATAGAGAATAGAATAAATGGCAGGGGAAAATAGGATGGAGAGAAATACAATTAGTAATAGAAACTTGGGGGAAAAAACTAAAACAAGTTTCTCTGATACTCTAGACCTCATTTCTCAAACATATAAAGAACTGAGTCAAATTTATAAAAATAAGAGCCATGCCCCAATTGATAAAAGATCAAAAGATATAATCAGTTTTCAAATGGTGTAATCAAAGCTACCTATAGCTATATAAAAAATACTCTAATTATTCATTGAATAAATGAAAATTAAAACAATTCTGAGATACTACCTCATACCTATTAGATTGTCTAATAGAGCAGAAAAGGTAAATGACAAATGTTGGAGGATATGTGGGGAAAAAACGAGACTTTAATGCATTGTTTGTGGAGTTGTGAACTGATTCAACCATTCTGCAGAGCAATTGGGAACTATGCCCAAAGGGTTATAAAAACCCTTTGACCTAGCAATACTACTAGATCTAGATCCCAAAAGAGATAAAAAAAAAAATAGAAAAGGACCTATATGTACAAAAATATTTATAGCAGCTCTTTTCTGTGGGTAAAGAATTAGAAATTGAAGGGATGCCCATCGGTTGAGGAAGGACTGAACAAGATGTGGTATGTGATTATGACAGAATACTATTATACTATAAGAAATGATAAGCCCGATGCTGTCAGAAAAACCTGGAAAGAACTGTGTGCAAAGTAACAGCATTATTGTAAAATGATCAGCTGTGAATACTTATCTATTCTCAGCAATACAATGTAGATCCAAGACAACCCTGAAGGACTCGGGATGAAAAATGCTATCCATCACCAGAGAAAGAACTGATGGTGTCTGAATATGGATCGAAGCATACTTTTTAAATTTTTCTTTATTTTTCTTGAGTTTTTTGTGTTTTCTTTCACAACATGACTATTATGAGTATGTTTTTCATGACTACACATGTATAACCTATATGGAATTGCTTGCCTTCTCAATGGGGGGCAGGGGAGGCTGGAGCAGGAGGAAGGGAGAGAATTTGGAACTCAAAGTTTTAGAAACAAATGTTAAAAATTGTTTACATGTAACTGGGAAAAAATAAAATGCTAAATAAATACCAAAAAAAAGACTATCTTAAGCATGGCATTAAGCCCAGACTTAGGCATCTTAAAGACTAGTAGGGCAGCTAGACAAAAAACAGATAACTATACATAGATATTTGACAGAAAATTTCAAGAAAACAAAAGTACTGTGGTCATATTTAGGAAAGCAGTGTTTGAGAAAGATTGCTCTAGTGGTGCTATTCAGGGAGCACTTGAAAGCAAGCAAGTTTGTTTGAAATCTATAGCACTCTCTCAGGGGTAAGAAATAAAGGTATAAAATAGGGTGGTGCCAGTGAGAAGAAAAAAAAAGGAATAAATATAATAGGTATTTTGGAAGCAAAAATGGGAAGACTTGTCAATCAATTGACTAAGTAGAGTGAAGGAGAAAAAGTCAAAGATTATTCTAGGATCTTGAGCCAGGGTGACTGGGTCAATATTAGAAATAAGGAAGTGAGAAAGGAGAACTGGTCATAGGTGGAATGGGGTGCGGGGAGAGGATAAATTTGAGGTTTAACTTGTGATGAGTTTTAGATAACAATAATAAAATGCAAATAAAAAGTCAAGATGCAATAGAAATGTAGGACTGGAGCCCAAAAGTTATCAGGGCTGGAGATGTAGACTTAGGATTCACCTTGCATTTGGAGGTGAGGGCTGAAATGGTGGGAATGGATCAGATCAGGAGTCTGGTGTACTGAGGACTTCATCTTAGATAGCAGCAATCTTTCTCAGAGGAGAAAGATGAGCCTGTGAAGGATTTAGAGAAGGAGCAGCCAAAGAGGAAGACATCCAAGAGAATGTCTTATCACAGAACCTTGGATAGGAAAAAAATTCAAGGAGAAGGCAGTAAACAGTGCCAAATGCTACCAGGCTCAATAACAAGAATAATTAATAATAATAATAATGAGGAGGAGGAGGAAGAAGAAGAAATTGAATTTAGAAATTCTAAACTCACTGATGACCTGAGAATATTAGTAGACATATGAATACAAAATAAAGAGGGCAAAGAAAAGTAAGGGAAGAACACAAGTAGTAAATTAAGATTGGAAATGTTGATCACTAATTCCAGAAGTCTAAAAGCAGTGAAGTAAATAGTGATAATAATGATAATAGGAGTACCACTTGGCAAAAGGCACCCAAAACATAATTATAAAGGATCAGAGATTGAGAGCTGTAAGGTCATCTTAAGATCATCTATTCCAACCCCGCCTCTTTTTTATAGTTACTGAATCTGAGAAACAGTGAGGTTAAGTAACTTTCTCAAAGTCACTCAGGTATTAAATAGCATAGCCAGAATAATAACAGTAATTATGTAGTGCTTCCTACATGCCAGGCACTGTGCCAAGTGCTTTACAAGTATCTCATCCGATCCTCATAACAACCCTGGAATGTGGGTGCTATTGTTATCCCCATTTTCATGTGAGGAAAGTCAGGCAAGCAGAGATTCAATAACTTTGACTTGGGTATCACCACTAATAAGTATCTGAATTCAGATTTGAGCTCAGATCTTCCTACCTCCATGCTCAATACTCTCTCCACTATGCCACCTCACTAAAATCTAGGTTCTTTAACTGCAAATCCATAGCTCTTCTCATTGTACAAGATTATATATGCTGCAGTTATGTGGACATGATATTACTTTTAAACAAAAACATCAAAAAAGAGCTATTATCCAAAATATGTGCAATAATTCCAAATACAGAGATGAATGATGTTGTTTCACTTAGAAAAAAATTTCTGCTAAATGAAAAATGATTGCATAAAATAATTAAACTTCTTTTGTTTATGATTTAGGTTGATTTGTGGTTTACAGGTGATATATATATCAAAATTCCAGAAGACCCATATGAACCTTTGCCATACAATAGACCAGAGCATCTTATTGAGGTAATTATTGAAATCCTTAAAGAATTGACTGCCTTAAGCCTCATGAAAATAGGTTTGGTTTTTATTACCAGTATATGGGGTATTTTGCAGTTTCCAAAACATGTTCCTTCATTACACCCTGGGCTATAATTTGGGAGACATAGATTTTAGCTCAAGTTCTAACAACTACTTAGTCACGTGAACTTGGGCAAATAAGTTATTATCTTTTGCCTTGGTTTCCTTATCTATAAAATGAAGGGGTTAAGCAAAATGGTAAGAACAATATGCCACTGTTGTTCACATGCCCCAAGGAGGTCAAAGATAGAAAGGCCCAATACATAACAAATCACTTATAGTAGTCCCTTTAGTGATGGACAAAACCAGAAACAAACAAGCAAGCAAAACCTGGAAACAAAATAGGAGCCCATGAATTGGAGAATGAATAAACCAAAAAAAAAGGTACATACAATTAATATTATATTAAAATTCAGAAGAAACATGAGAGGGTTGGTATAAAATTATGTCAAATAAAGTAAGAAGAACCAAGAAAATAATATATGCAATGACTAGAAAAATATTACTGAAAAGAATGCTACAATGAAACCTACATCTATGGAATTATAATGAGGAAATTTGCTGCCAGAGAAGAAATGAGAATGTCATCTGTCCCTCCTTTCCTTAGAGATACATGGTGGGGAGGAGTCAGGGGAGATGGAAGTAGGTCAAAAATATATCTAGAGTGTGTATATTTGTGTGCATTCATATGTATGTGTATACATATATATGCAGGCATCTATAAAACTTTCAAAAATAAAATCTTGAAGTTTAAAAAAGTTTTTTCTCCATTCTACTATAATGATATCAGTGTCCTATAAATATTATGTATTATATAATCTCATATGATATTATATAATATTATACTATATTATATATTTTATGATTAACAAATTTAACATATCCAATATTCCTAATAGCCATGGTGCTCTTAAGTCTTGGTGTACAAAATAAAATGGAAAACAACATAACCAATTAGACTATAGTATAAATGTTTGTCTTCAAAAATGCTAAAAATATCAAAAAGTTTAATATGTAAGACATGATAACTCCCCCAAAATCTATCACTATTCTTACATGAGAGCAGAATTCTAGACAATCAGGAATAATACAAGTAGAGAGGGATGGGAGACTTGAATAGAGGGCAGTATGAATAGTTTTGTACCAGATATGCCTCTCATATCCATCCATTTGTGAAAAACTCAAGTAAATTTTATTGATTATAATAAAACATCAATTAAGTTAAATTGAAATAATTATAGAGCACCATTTTATTTTCTGGCTTGTAATATGTGATTTAAGGGCAGTTCCAGGTACAGTTTTGTGTGTGTGCCAAACCCTTGAGTTTATTTCACAAGATAGTACTTAAAATATTTGTAAAATGTTGATGTCTATGACTTCTGGGTAAGACTATGGTATGAAAGTTCACAGAAAAGCTCTGCTGCCCCACAACTAGAAATGACCTAAAAATGATATTTGATTGAAAGATGAACAATAAATCTGAAGACAACCCATTAGTAAACTCCTTCATCTAGTCCAGCATTACACAAAAAGATAACCTCAAACTGCAGGTGGAAGAAGACTCCCCACCAGGTAAGCCAGTATAAGCTCAAATGGACAGACTGGCAATCCACAATAGGGCTGTGACCCATAAGTGAAATCCCAAGGGCACAAGAATACCATGGTATTGTTCTAACTAAAAATGCCCCAGATGAGTTGGAAGATCACAAAGCTCTCACTAGAGATAATGAAGTCTGCCACCATTCGGAGCCCAGACGCACCAGGGAAGATAGAAGTCAGTAGCGGAAACTGAAGAAATCAAATGCAGGACCAAACAGCCTCGCCGTGGAGCAAAATCACAAATCATCAACCGAAGTTACAAATGTAAAGTTGTAAGAAGAAATAACAAAATCAAAAGTCTGAAAAATAAAAGAAAATGAGAAGTATCTACCATCGAAAACAATACCTATGGCATGGAAGTCAAGATATCGCTATAAAGGCAAATATAACTTGAGCAGTTGGAAGGGTCTAAAACCACCAAATGATGGTAAAGCACTTATATTCTAATGAGCAAAGAAGAGACAAGTGTCTCTTCAGAATCCCAACTCCTCAAGAATCACAGAGGGAGAGAATTAAGACAAACAGAGGAAGTTGGGCAGAGGTGTTTTATCTAAAGAGATGAAAGAAAAGGGAAGGGAAGAAGGACAAATTTATTATTTCTCATACTGAGAGCAAATGAGGGGAAGAGCATACAAGCATGGAGGAAGGGTTTGAGGGAATAAGCATCACTGAAACTATTATCTGCACCAGAAAAAGGAGAGTTAAACACACAGAGACACTTTGTAATAATAGTAATACATTAAATTAAACCCAGAAATTAGCACAAATAGAGAAAGATGAAAGGGACAGAATAGAGAATACAGGGAACAATCTTAGGTATAATAAACTTCATCTTCAGAGAATAAATAATAAAAGGAGGATCAAAGTGAAAAAATATATAAGTAGATAGATCACTAGTATTGATCACATTCCTTCTCTTTCATTATCTTCTTTGTAAAGAGGGGGATCAGAAGCAGAAAGCGGGAAAGATACAAAAGGATATTAATAATCATAGCCAAGATCATGATTGGGCTGAACTCACCTGTAAAACAAAACAAGATAGGGGAATGGATTCAGAAACAGGATCCAATAATATTTATAAGTAACTCATTGAAACAGAAATATTCACTTAAAATCTGAATAAGGTGCTGGAATGGAATATATTATACTTCATGAGAACTCAAAAAAGCAGGGCTAGTAAACATGATCTCAGACATAATGAAGAATGGATAAACAATAAAACCACATTAAACTTAAAGGTACTATAGACAATGAAATAATATTAATTCTTAATTTATGTGCTTCAAGTGATATAGCACATAAGTATTTAAAGGAAAAGTTTACTAAATTATAAAAAGATATATCAACTATACAATAATTGAAGACATCAGAGTATTCCTTTAAGACTTGGATAATTGTAACAAAAAGATAAACATAAAATTTCAAGACATGAATAGAATTTTAGAAAAGTTACATATGAAATATCTCTGGTAATTACTAAATGGGGAAAAAAATTAAGTATATACTAAGTCATGAATGACAACTTAACATATTAGCCATGTGGGGAGGGCATAAAAACTTTATGAGCAAATGCAGAAAAATAGAGAAATTAAACACATCTATTACTGACCATACTATAATAAGTATGTAACCAATAAATATTCTTTGAAGAAAAGATTTAAATGTGTATAGATATGTTATGGGAATCTGAAGATCTTCCCTGCCCCTAGGCCCTTTGCTAAAGTGGCTACGTGACTCTGAGGACCCTTGGATATTTGAAAGTATACTCTGTTCCCTAATAGGCTGAATGTGGTCACGTGGAGCCTGTGGC
>CM053587.1:74839956-74888420 GCA_028646515.1 Pseudochirops corinnae
CCCAGATGTTGGTGCTTCCCTCTCTGGTAACTGACTAGGTAACTGATGTAATGATCAGACGCTGGAAGCCGTCTGCTGATCTGTTTTTCTGTTTGTTTGTCACTTCTGTTTGTATTCTCTGAAGTTCAGGGTGCTGACTTTTCCCCCTGAACTAGGTAAATAATATGTTTGATTAAAGTAAGATTGTTAACCCATTTTGAGTTGCTTTCCTTTAGAAAAGCAGATCTAAGAACCTGTGCTAGTAGCCGTCCTAGGTATGCTAGGGTGCTTGTTGATACAAGATACCAAATAATTTAATCTTTAAAAATTGTTTATCAAAGAACATGGAAACAATAGATTATTTCATTGAAGAAAATGATGAATTAGCATACCAAAATTTTTAGGGTGTAATTAAAGTGACCCATAGGGAAAAATGTATATCATTAAACATTTTTATCTAAAAAAGAGAAAAACAGACCATTGAATTAACTATGCAACTAAGAAAATTGAAAAGCAACCAACCATCAAAAAATCCCCAACAAACTACAAAAAGATTGTGAAAATCAAAGAAGAGATTAATAAAATTAAAAGAAAAAATATACATAGCAAATAAATGACACAAGCTATTTTTTTTAAAAAATAATAAAATAGATAAGCCATAAGTTATTCAGTTTTAATGGAAAAAATCAAATTGCATCAAGAATGAAAAAAAATTCCCTATAAATTATATAGAAATAAATAAAATTATTAGAAACTATATCACCCAAGTATAAGCTAACAAAGCTAACAAAATTGATAACTTAAATAAAATCAATTACAAAAATATAGGATTGACCAACAAAACAAAATATGGAGAAACAAATGAATATGAGAAAAAAAATGGGCAAGTACTTGAATGGACTCCCAATGGGGAGAAAATGCATCCATGGATTCTATCAAACATTAAAATTACAAGTAATTGTAATATCACATAAACTATCTGTATGGATAGAAATAGAATGTTTCTTACCAGATTTCCTCTTGAAAACAAAGATAATCTTGATACCTAAACTAAGGAGAGTAAAGTATAGAAAGAAAACTACCAATAATATCCCTAGAAAATATTGATGAAAAAATATTGAATGAAATATTAGCAAAGAGGCTATAATAGCATGTTAAAAATATTGTACATTATAGTTATTTTGGATTTATATTAAGAATAAAGGTTTGGTTCAATATTAGAAAAACTATAAAGACAATTAACTACACTAATAACAAAAGCAATAAGAATAGCATGATTACATTAAGAGATTAAAAACTTCACAAAATATAACAATTATCTTTTTAAGAACATTAAAAAATAGTAATGAATGAATCCTTTCCTTAATATGATAAACAGTATCAATCTAAAACTAAAAGTCAGCATTATATGTAATAGAGACATACTGGAGAGGGTGAGTCGTTTCCAATAAGATCAGGGAAAAGCAAGAATAACTATGGTCGTTGCTATTAGTTTTGAGGCAGATAAGTGGCACAGTGGATAGAGTTGGGGGCCTGGAATTTGAGTTCAAATTCAGCCTCAAACACTCTCCAGCTGTGTGGCCCTTAGTAAGTCACTTCACTTCTACTTGCTTCATTTTTCTCAACTGTAAAATGACAATAATAATAGCATCCACCTTCCAGGGTTGTTGTGAGGATCAGACGAGAAAATATTTGGAAAACATTTAACAGAATACTCGGCATATAGTAGGAGCTTAATAAGCCCTTGTTTCCTCCTTTTATTTTTAATAGTTATATAAATGTCAATGATATCTATAAGATAAGAAAAATAAATATAAGAAATAAAAACATGCCAAGAGAGAAGAAATTTATTACTTTTGCAGGTGACAGTATATTTACTTAGAAGACCTAGAGATTCAACAAAAAAAATTAATTGAAACAATAACTTTGGTAAAATTAGAATATATGAAATAAACCTCACACAAATCCATATCTGTTTTGTTAGAAATTCCATTTAAAATTGATATAGAATGCATAAAATATTGGAGATTCCATCATGTGAGGTATACTTGGGAATTATATTAATACAACTAAAAATAACCTTTATGAAAATTAAGAATTAGAGAGAAATTAATTGTTCTGCTTGAACCATGACAATATAATAAAAATAACAATACTAAGTAGATTAATTTGCCATTGTAGTGCCATCATGATAAAACCACTAAAATGTTATTTTATAGAATTAGGAAAAATAATCATCAAGATTGATAGTGACTAAAAAAAATAGGAAATTGATCAATGGAGCAAATTAAGGGCACAAAATCTAGAAGCAAATGAAGACAGTGAAAGTGTTCAATAAACCCAAAGATTCCAAAAACTAAGGTCAGGACTTGATATTTAACAAAAACTCCTGACCAAAAAGAAAATTATGAGGTGTACTGAAGTTAGCTTTTGACCAACAGCATATGCCAAAATACATTGCAAATGGCAACATGGAAGCTTGAAATGGGAAGGGAAAGAAAGGAAATGAGCATTTATTAAGTGCCTACTATGTAGCAGGCACTGTGCCGAGTGCTTTAGAATTATCATCTCATTTGAAAATGTCATATAAAATGCAATTTAGAAGACAGTAGAAGGAGATAATTTCTGTTACTATGGAGAAGGGAGGAAGAGTTCTTGATCAAATAAGAGACAAAGAGAGTCACAGGAGATGATTTTGATTATATAAAAATGAAAAACTTTTGCAAAACAAAATTAATGCAGCTACAATGAAAAGGAAACTAGTCAACTGGGAAAAATGTTCACCACAAGTTTCTCTTATAAAAGTCTGATATCCAAGGTATAGGGAATTCATTCAACTATGTAAGAATAGATAAATGGTCAAAGGATATAAACAAGCAATTCTCAAAAGAAGAAAAGTAAGCTATTAACAATAATGTGGAAAAAACTCCAAATCCCTAATAAGAAGAGAAATTAAATGCAAATTAAAGCATCCTGGATGTTCAGCCTTACGCCCGTCAGCTTGTTAAGCATAAGAAAAAAGCAAATGGCATTTATCAGACAGGATGTAGGAGGGCAGGCACATTAATTCACTATTGTTGGAGCCATGAATTGGTACAGCCATTCTGCAAATCATTTGAACTGTAACCAAAAAGTCACTAAACTATTGATACTCTTTGGCTCAGTGATATCACTACTAGGCATATTCCCCAAAGAGATAAAAGAGGGAAAAGGACCACATGTACGAAAATATTCATGTTGCCATTTTATTGTTGTAAAAACTGGAAAATAAAGGGGTGACCAGTGATTGGGCAATGACTGGACAAATGCTGGCACATGGCTGTACTGGCATATTCTGCATAAGAAATGATAGAAGAAATGGGTTCTGGGAAACCTGGCAAGACTTACGTGAAGTAATCCAGTGAAATGTGCAGAACCAGAACAAATTTTATGACTGTGACATCATAAAGGAAAACAACTGGGAAAGAATTAAGGACTTTGATCGGTGCAGTGACCAACCACAACTTGAGAGTATTATGGAAGATGAGGCATGTTTCATAACCCCTAACACAGGGGCAATGGACAAGAGGCATAGAATGAGACACACCTTTTCAGACACAACTAATATGTTGTTTTTCTTTGCTTAATTATGCTTATGTGTTACAAGAGGAATTTTGTTAGAGAATTAAGTAGATGAAGCTAGTAATGGTGAGCCTCCCCCCCACACACCCCCTGCTGAAAAAAGGAAGGGAAGCATCAATGAAACATTTTTTAAAATTCACAGAAGGGGACAAAAGGTTAGTCAGAGGAAATGACCAGGTGGAACAGTTTTGGAACTAATGTGCTGAGGGTTTTTTTATATATACATGAAAAAATAAGTTGCATGTAATAGAGATTAACTAAAGGTTGCATGTATAGTCTTCTTCATCTCTTCTTTGTTTAAGTAACCCAAGGGTCAAGGTTGGGTGGATTGGACTTTAAAAATCTTCATGTTTCTTTGGTGTTTGTCAAGTTCAGAACAACAAAAAACTTAAAATTTCCCTCCAAAAAAAAATGTTGTTCTCCCATTATGAACAAATCAGCTCATATCCTAAATAAAATTATTCATTTGATAGACTGAAAGTATCTCGATGGTGAATACAATGCCAACATGAAAAGCTTCACGCAATAGGTTTTTTCAGACATTTGTAGATGGCAGTACATTCAAAGCCCTGGCAGTATTGCTTATAGCTAGAGGAAAGGGGCACCAAGAACCTTGCATACCAGAGAGGCTTGAGTAATTGAAGAAAAGTGGGAAGAAGAGGGGAAAAGAGTGGCCACTAAGACAGGGAGGGGGCTGCTGTCCCTATTTCTGTCCCAGAAAGCCTTTCTATCAATGAGCAGAAATTATGCCACACACATCCCACCTCTGACTCACTTGCTTCAAGTGGCCTGGGTGTGGGCCTCAGGCTTAGGTCACCAGCTGAATAATCCAGTCACCATCCCTATTTTCACATCCTCTTCCCCTGACAGCTACAACTCACTTCCACATGCTCAGGTTTCAACATGCAGCTCTACTGCTTTCTCCCTCCACTTGTTCATCTCTCTCTCTAGCTCCTCAAATTCTTTTTTTGTGGCTTAAAGGTCCCATTCAACTTCACTGGCCTTCCTAATAATGACTCCCAGGCAATAACAACAAAATTCATACTCATATAGTGCTTAAAAGTTTTCAAAGTACCAGTTGCAATGGGGAGAAGCTGCAGAGAGGCCAATTTAAGCCTGAGGTAAGAAAGGCCTGACTGAAAATTAGAGCTATCCAAAAGTGAAACAGGTAGCACCTCACTAAAGGTCTTCAGACAATCGCTGTATGGCGGCTTGTCAGGTTGCAGATCAGATTCCCACTAGTGGATTCCATGGCCACTGAGGACCCTTCTAACTAAGATTGGAAATTTTGTCACCCTGCACATTGGCAGCATTCTATTCCATAGCTCATATCCCCAGTTTTCTTCTATTCAGTTCATACCTACTAGGTAGCTATGTGGAACAATGTACAGAGAGCACTGGGCCAGGGGCCAGAAAGACCTGAGGTGAGATCTGACCTCAGACACTTACTAGCTGTGTGATCCTGAGCAAGTCACTTACTCACTGTTTGCCTCAGTTTCCTCAGCTGTAAAGTGGAGATAATAATAGCATCTGCCCCACAGGGTTCAAATGAATATTGGTACGTGACAGGAACTTAATAAATGCTTATTCCTTTATTCCTATCTACTTATGTCTTATTCCTAGCTCCCCCCATGTACAAAGTACAATACTAAATGTTGGAAATAAAAAGACAAAAAAACAAAAGGCAATTAGTGCCCTTAAAGAGCATATATTTGTCTGGGGAGATACAACATTTTTAAATACAGTACAATTTGGAAAAAAGGGCGACAGCACAAACAACTCGAAGGGGTGAGAACAGGCTTCCTATAAGAGATAGGACCTGAACTGAACCTTGAAGGAAACTAAATATTCTAAGAGTGTAGATGTAGATGGAGTGGATTCCTGGCATAGTAACCAAGCTCTACAATGGCACAAGAGTAAGAATTACCTTGCTGAGCTCAGCTTCAGCAAGAAGACTAATGAACTGAAATTGTGTATGAGGCATGATCTAAAATAAGGCTGGAAATGGAAAAGGCCAAGTTTCGAAACAGAAGAGTTTGTATTTCATCCTAGAGGCAACACTGAGCTACTGAATATTCTCAAGCAAAGGAGTAACACAGTTGGATTTATGCTTAGATTACTTTGACACCTATGAGGAAGAAGATTTGGAGAGGGACATGTGGAGAACAATTAGAAGGTTATTGTAAGACAGTCCAAACAACAAGTAATGAAGAGATGAGCTGAAGTCAAGGCCACATGCCTGGCAAGAAGGGGTTGGATGTGGAAGATGTCGTGGAGGCACAATTTATCAATGAACAATTGATTAAATAGAGGTAATAAAAGTGAAGAAAAAGTTAATGAAGACTCTGAGGTAGAAAGACTGGAAGGATGGGAATGCCCGTGGTGATTCTAAGTTGAGAGGAGGGACAGGTAGGGGTGGAGTTCCATTTTAGACATGCTGAGATGCCTACAGGACTTCCAGATAGAAATGCCCAGAGATAAATGAATGATGTTGAAATGAAGTTTAAGACTGGATATATGTATATAGCTAGATTTGAGAGTTATCTGCAAAGAAATGATCATTAAATCCTTTGGATCTAATAAGATGACCATAAGAAAAGATATAGAGAAGAAAACAAAGAAGCACCAGGACAAAGCCATGGGTGTTACCCTCAATTAAGGGCAGAATATGGCTGAGAAAGGAAACTGAGGAGAACCAGAAAAGAATAATGCCATGGCGGCTTGAGAATTGAAAGAGGACGGGGGTCATGCAATAGAATAAAAAGTCACAGAGATCAAGAAGGATGAAAACTGAAGGGAAAAAGTCGTCAAATATAGCCCGTAAGAGATCCAGTCCTGAAGAGAACAGAATCAGGAGATAGGTAGGATCAGAAGCAAGTTGCAAAAGGTTTGAGAAGTAGTAAGCCATGAAAAAAAAAGCAAGAATCAGAGTCAATGGCTTTTTTTCCCAGAGGTTTGACTCTGAAAAGAAGGAGAAAAGCCATGATATGAAAGTCATGAGGATTTTTTTAAGGTTAGAGGAAGAGGAGTCAGAAGAGACTGATGAGGAAGGGGAGTCATAGTAGTTAACTGCCAATGCTATTAGGAATGGATGGGATCAAGGGCACAAGTGGAGGGGATGATCTTGACAAGGAAAAAAGCCACCTCCTTTTCAGAGACTAGAGCAAATAACGCCTTCTGTATAACCTTTCTCCTATCTCTAACTAGTTAATGTTTATTAAGCACATTGTGCAAAATTTTATAGACTATACAAAGGATATGTTTCTGTCCCTTTGAGGACAGAAATATATTTATTAAAATAAGGAATAAATTTCCCATTACCACTGTGGAAGAGATATCACTCTTTACTTTTTTAAAGTTTTATTATATATGTGTGCCTTCTGTCACATAATGAATGGTATTAAGTGACCAAGTCACCTGACTTTTCTAAGATTTGTGCTATCTGGCTAGATTGTTGTGAGGACTAAATGATATAACTGATGTAAAGCACTTTTTAATCATAAAGTATTATACAACTGTATCGTGACTATTGTTATTAATAAATGATTGTAGCCTTAAATAATAATAATAATAATAACATATTTAATCATGAGAAACAGCAGTGTAATCTAAGTACCCAACCAACTCACTTGCTTTCATGAGAAGGTATGAGAAATTGAAATCTATAGATAATCCCCCAGATCTCATTTTTTCCTGGTAATTATATCCCCTCACCCACCAAACCTCCTATTAATAAAGAAAACTAATTTGCCTCCTCTCTCTCCTTTTGCTGATAGGCTTAGAAATAGCCAAAAGGCTAGTGTCAATATGGAGGAAAATGGTTGGGGGTGGGGGGAAATAATTGACAAACTCTATAATCAGCTCCTTAAGAATGAAAAGATAGATGACATACTATAAAAATGATCTTCCAATATCTCAACCTGGGACAGATGGTACTTTGCCCATAACCAGTACTCCAAAAGTATTTATTTTATTGATGGAGTTTGAAAGTATATCCATATTCTCTGATAAAGTATTCTTCTTCATAGTACATATTATGTGTATATACATGTATATGTATATATATATATATATATGTATGTATAATATTTTTCCTGAAAGACCTCAAAGAATTTCCAATCTATTCTGTTTTGTTTTTTCTCATGGGAAAAAAATAAAAGCTTCAACAGCTTACTTTAGGGATGTATAATTAAACTTACCTAATACCTTGTGTTTATTTGTACTTGGATATCTTTCAGATGGATTAATTAACATTATTTTCCTTTGACAGTTTTTCTTTGACTTATTTGCCGACTTCCAGAAAGATCCACCAGAGCTGGACTATTTTCAGATGCTTCTTTACTTTGCATGTCACCCGAATGCTGTGGAAGGGGTCTACAGAGCCCTGAGTCTGGCTATTGGAACCCACGTCTTTCGAAAAGTTGAAACACTAGCTGTGCCGGAAAACCATGTGATGGTAATGGCATCTTGGAAATATACCAACAACACTTTCTGGTGGTGGAAATCACTAAACCCTGATGGCCCTGAGTCAAACAAGTGTTTCTTATTCAGACTAAAAGGTAGCATTGTTTAGTGTAGGAACACTGGCATTAGAGCAAAAGACCTGGGTTCAAGTCTTGGTTCAGCTATTGATTTGCGCTATGACTTTGAATAAGTCCAATTACTTTCTAGACTCAATCTCCTCATCTGTAAAATTTGGGGGCTGGATTAGATAACCTCTAAGATTCCTTTTATCTCCAAATCTTATAACCCTAAAGCTTGCATGGTTGTAGAGCTGCATGCTTTTCTATTGCCTCTCTCTACACTTTTATAGGAAAAGCAGTAATTGTGAAAATAGGCCCTCTCCATGGAATGCTCCTTTCTATTCTTCCTTTATGGACATAAAGGAAAGAATTGAGTTGTATTAATTAATTAATTAAGAAATAAGTGGTATTTAGTAGCATCCCTTTCAGATGTGCCCATAGCTGTCTTGAGGAGTGCTATGTTACTTGATGCATTAAACTTCTTTGGATATAGAAAGAGCAACAGATTTGATATCCAAGAACCTGAGTCTGTTGCAAACTATCATTGTGATTCTGGTCAGGTTGGTTCATCTTTCTGGGTGTCATTTTTCCTCAAATGTAAAACAAGTAGTTTAACACATTAATTTCCAAGGGTCTTCTGTTTCTAAATATTATTATCATAACTTCTCCCTCTCAATGAAATAAACCAGATGAATGAATGAGTGAAATAAAAGAAGCCTCCTATGCCACACTCTACCCCAGAGCACACTTCAGTCTATGATTTATTATCTAGCCAAAGCCAGAACAAGACATTTATGTGCTCTGTGAAGATTGTGAAAATTGAACTCTCTTGAATATGAAAACTGTACATCCTCCCACCTATGTTTCTGTTCATTATCTGCTTTGAGCATTCACTGAAATACATGTAGATTGACCCATTCACGAAACAACCATCTACATATGATGGAGATATATAGGAATGAGGAGGAAAAAAAGATTTAGCCAGGAAAGAGCATCAACCATGGCCTTTAGTTGGAAGTGATCTGAGAACTCATCCCCATGCTCCTGGGTCCATACCGTTCTGTTCAAATCTACAGAGTCAAAAAGTACAGGAACATTTTACTCCTCTTTCTCCTAACCAAATACAAATCACTACCTTTCCAGTTAATCAACAAGCATTGAGTATATTCAAGGGTAATTCAAGGGTATATTCAAGGGTAAGAGAAGAAGGAAAAAACCATACCCCTAAACCCTAAGAAGCTTTCAGTCTTGTTTTGTGATGATGAGAAAATAGAATCAGTCGAATTCAGATAATACAAATGGTATAGCAAGCACGGGGGGAACATGAACTTGAGAATGAGTTGAATTAGGGAAGCTTGATGGAGCAGTAAGTCTTGAGCCTGGACTTGACAGAAGTTTAGTTCATCAGACAAGTGGGAGATCATTCCAGGCAGTGGAAACAGCAGCAGCAAAATCAAGGAGGCAAAAGTATAGAAATTGAGACCGGTAAAGTTCCTACCCTCAGAGAATTAAGACCATCACCACGGCAACATAGGGGGAGGGAATTGATGACATTGAGAGGCAAAGGGCTGAACCAAGGACAACTCTGTACGCCTTCCAAGTTTGAAATATATTGTCTGTCATTTTTTTTTCCAGATTATTGACATTTTTTAATCAGACGATGCTTTAAAAAAAAATGAGTTCACTGCATGGCATATATGTACTCTAGGGGGTACAAGGGAAGTAGTGACTTCATAGGATGTATGTCTGCTACTTCAAGACTCACCCTCACTTTAGTGTCTCCCCCTCTTCTCCTTGCCTAGGAGTCCCGATACACAAAATGCTGTATCTTCACACCATCCTTCATAGCTCCAACCCTTTGCAACAAAGCCACTCTGATTTTGTGCATTTTGAGTGCTTGATTTTCCTAGATATGAGGTCTCCATAGGACTGCTCAGAAATTTGAACCCTGTGATTTTCATTTAATTCCAAAGCCAACAATTCAGGGTTTTTTCAGTTGTCAACATAAATCACCAAAGATGTCATTTAGACTCCTCTTTCCTACTTTCTTCTGCTCATGCTAATTTTACTTAGTGTAAAAATGTATTTGAATCCTTGACTTCTAGGATAATTTTAAGGAAAGAAAAGAAGTATTATATCCATCAGTAGCCAGACAGTCTTTGGGAAGCCCTTGATTTATATGGCACTTGAAAAATGTGTCCATTTATAGGTAAATACTGTGTCTCACACTATAGTATATACAGTTTGGAATAGTGTTAGCACTGAAGTGAAAAAATGAAAGAGAAGCAAAACGTGAAATGGAAAGACTACTGAATGTGAGGAATGATATAGAGCAGTGGTTCTCAACCTGTGGGTTATATTAAATTTGTAACAATGAAAATACATCCTGCATATCAGATGTTTCCATTACGATTCATAACAGTAGCAAAATTACAGTTATGAAGTAGCAACGAAAATAATTTTATGGTTGGGGTCACCACAACATGAGGAATTGTATTAAAGGGCCGTGGCATTAGAAAGGTTGAGAACCACTAATATAGAGGAAAACGTGATATAAAATCTCAGCCCTGCTATTTACTACCTATGTGACCTTGAGCAAATCAACTTCAGTTTCTCCAGCTGTTAAAAAAGAAGAAAATGGACAAGACGGCCTGTAAAGTCCTTTGTAGCTCTATGAGAGTATCATAGGTTCATAGATCCTATGTTTTAGACTTATAAAATCAATATAATCAGAGGGCATGGGCTCTGTAGCAACAACCACACTGGCCTATCCAGGATGGCTGCTAGCACAGGTTCTTAGATCTGCTTTACTAGGAAAGATAGCTGTTCAAGGGGTCAACAATCTTTTTTAATTATATTTATTAGTTTAGGGGAAAAATCAGCACCCTGAACTTCAGAGAAAACCAAAATACAGAAAATAGAGAAAATACAAGCAGAGAAATAAAGACCAATAGACAGGGATTCTAACTGTCTGGGAAATTAGTACAGACAACAAACAGATCCAAGGCTGGCTGACCAAGGCAATACAGACATGGTTACCAGAGAGAGAAGCACCAACATCTGGGTTTTTCAAAGCCAGGGGGCTACCCAGAATCTCATCTGGTCAAATCACAAGAATATTCTTCCCATGTATATGCCCCAAAGCAAAATGTTAACTTCAGGGGATATATACATTTCTTCAGGGTCAAAGGGCATCACAACCCTCATGACCCATTGCCTAATTATAAAGTAACAAAAGGTGTGGGCCTTACTGAAAAACAAGCCTCCCTTAATCATGCTTCCCTTAATTGGCTCCATGTGAGACCTGTTAATGGATGGGGAAGATCTTACATCCCATTAACATTACAGGTACCTGGAGCTTTAAGGGCACAAATCATCACTTATTTCTATATTACACAACACCTTAACCCACACAACCCCACATGTCTGACCATCTGTGGCTTAGAATGACAAGCACTGGACTGATTGGATGATTTTTAAAAATGAACTACAGTTTATCATTGATCAATAGGACTGATTACTTAAAGACAACGTTTTGTTAACAGCTTTTCACAACTCTTTGAAGACTAGTTAAAGCTAGTCCAGGTTGGCACCATTTTTACCTTTCTGCTATCTGTTCAGTAATTTGTACGGTTGTTGTTTGCCATTCCATTCTCCAGCTCATTTCACAGATAAGGAAACTGAGGCAAACAGGGTTAAGTGACTTGACCAGGGTCACACAATAAGTGTCTGAAGATAAATTTGAACTCTTAAAGATGAGTCTTCCTAATCCCAAGACCATTGCTAGATCAACTATGCCACTAGCTGCTTTTCAGTGTTTGGAGCTAATTACTACTTACTTTGTCAAGGAAGCCTTAGTTTATCTCCAAATTCTTGTTCACTAACTTTATTTGTATAAGAACTCTCAAAATCTCTATTCTTTAAAGACCTGCATTAGAAAGAGATCAACCCTTTGTGCCCCACACCCCCAGTGCCTATCTCAGCTAAACTGCCTTTGTTCATGAGCAATCTCTCTCCTCTCACACAGCCACATGGCTGCTGCTTCCTGAACTTAGAGATCTCTAAAGGTGATAGAATTGAAGCGAATAGTTCAAGGATTGCTTTTCTTCTCCAACAAAACTTTAGAATTCTAAATGACTGCTTTTCAAATGAAAATTGCCACCTTTAATGGTCTTTACCTGTGTTTACATCATAACCACAACTAGATAGTAGAAATAGCAGAGACAAGCGATTCTGCCATCTTGGGTACATGGCCAGTAATCAATCATTCAATGAGCATTAGGCTCTGGCAATACCTGGATAAAAACAAAGCAGTCTTATCAGTCAAGGATATTACATCCTATTGGGGCAAACACCAGGTACATGTATTATTAGATGCAGAGATATGTATGTGGAGTGCATATCATAAGCATATGTAAGTATATACAAAGTATCCCCAAAATCGTTATGCAGTTTTAAGCTTTAACATATGTGTATGTATATACACACATACATATGTGTGTAGATATATGGATATATGTGTATGCATATGTGTATACATACATCTATACGTCCACATAGATTAGTAAATACGAGGTAAATCATTGCATGTTCATCCTACCACCATTTGGTTAATCAACACAATTAGGACCTGCTTTTTATTTTCTGCCTTGCATGTACTGAGCTTCAAATGGAAATTATTCATATTTACATTCTTCACTCACTTTTTCACTTATGCAACAAACACTATATTGAGATCTCCTTTGCTCTGTAGAATTATGATAGTGTGATGCTTCCCAGAGATTTCTGCACTAAGTCAGATGGGTCAGTTTCTTATTACATTTCCCATGGAGCAATCCACCTTCATAAGGAGGGGAAAGAGCCCAAGGAACTGGAGCAGAAGATATTTAAGAGCTCACTATAATCTAAACTCAGAATGTTAAAATGATGAATATTCATAATAGTCTGATTCTTATGCCAAAATGCACTTATAAAAATGCCAAGGCCCAGTCTAATCTGGTAGACTTTGATCAAATTTTCAGTTTTCCCTTAAGGATGTTCAGATAAGTTAATTCAGACCTATAACTTTCATGTATCTATTGTAGTTGGCATTCTTAATTCTGTAGCCTAATCATTTTTCCAAACTGTGATGGACGCCTTAATTTCCCTTGCATAAGGATGAAAGATGTACATCCTAAGTAATTTCTTTGTCTGATATATATATTCCAGATTAAATTCAATCCTACTTTCTCCTGAGTCACTTTTCCATTCATCTTTCCCAGACATCCTCCTACACTGACACAGTAACAGTTGAGGAACTTCCTGAACTAGAAGAATTAAAAGAAGAAAAAGAGAGAATAATAGCTCCAGAATTTCTGAATAAGGAGACCATTTCCATTCCAACACTACTTAAAGTGTTCCAAGGGAAAAAGGAGGCACAAGATAACCACCGATTTTTTGAGGATGAAAAGATAGAGAACACTTTCTCTGAGGTTGGCTCTGACGTTCTTTTTGTTTCATCTCTTTTCAGTGTATCCCATATACAGGGGAACATGTTATAAATACTTCCTCATATGCTTTTAAAATCTTGTCGTGGCCCAGAAATTAAAGGAGGTTCATTTCCTAGGACTCAGGTGTTCTATCATCTGTAGTTTCTTGGAATTTTGTCTCCATGCTCCCCATACAGTGTAAAATAAATGATTGAATGAATCAATTAATTCAACTTCATTTTTTTTCTCCTTCAAAGGCTTTCAAAAAAGTATACAGGGTCATAGGTAGCAATAATTTGGAGCCAATTGAACTTGCTACTCTTCTGAAGCACCCTTTCATTCAAGACTTACTTTTAACTTATAAGGAATACAAACTTCCGGTAAGTATTTTAAGAAAGTTACTTTCACTGCTATCACCTTTTCTTAGCATTTTTAACAGCATGGAATTACTCTGTAAGCTGTCTGTCAAGCACTGCTTTTGCTATATAAGATAAGCCGAGTTTTAAGGGAAAAGCATTTCCCCTTTGTAAAAAAGAAAAATCAAGGTTTTATGGTTAAAAAAAAAGTTTTCCCTTCTGACTTTATCAGAAATTGTACCTGTAATTCTATAATGAAACAAGGCTACATCTAGGCTTTTAAAAATCGTTCTGTGTGATAGTAATTTTATTCTTCCACCTTAGTTACTTAATCTATTGTTTTTGCAAATGCCATTATTTGATTTAATACAAAATTTATCTGCATCTTGCTAATAGCAGACTGACTGATAAGTTACATCCCATAGTATAATGGGTTTTTTTTTTTATTCTAACAAGTCAACAAGTGTTACTAAGCATCTGCTGTGCACCCATCCTTTGCTTGGTTATAAAGAAGACACAGCCCCCTTTTTAAAGGAGCCTGCAGTTTTGTTTGGAAGATGATTTAACACTGATTGAATGTTTAAGCAATATAAGTCTATCTATAAACAAATGTTTGATTCTGTGGCTCAGTTTCTCAAATATATAAAGAGCTTTTGGTGAATTGAAATAGACAGGGAAGGCTATAAACAGGATATGGGATTTTCAGGATACCTTGGATTTGGAGAGGTATAGTGAAAATTCATGTAGCCCACCAGGTGGAGAGAATAGCAAACACATGGAAACCAGAGCAGGCATTGTTAGTGTGGAGAAGAGTGAACAGCAGAGATTTATGGTGAGAAATAACAGAAGAGGATATATAGGGAAGGAGCTAGAGTGTAGAAGCTTCTCAGGCAAGAGAATGTCTTCACATAAAATGTGTCCATTCCTAAAGATCTGGATCTCTTATCATCTCATTATCTCATCATGTCTCCCTAAGAAGGCTCATTTTTACTTTATTTAACATTTTCCCACACTTATATTTCATTAGCTATGAGTAAAGTCCCTTAAATGTGCTTAATTTTCCTTCTATTGTCAGTATTGATATCATAACCAGTAGGGGGGGGGAGAGAGAGAGAAAGAAAGAGAGAGATTAAAAAAAAAAAAAAAAAAGAATGAGTCGCTGAGCTCCAAATTCTTTGCCTGGCATTCTTCCTTTCATCTGTCTCTCCCTTCTCATCCCCTCTGTCTCCCTGTCTGCCCAAAACATCTAATGAGGCATTAGTGGAGCAAATAGAAATCATAATGACTGGGGAGCACGTTCAACAATGGAAGTTGAATGGTAAGCCAATGGTCAGATCTAGTCTCAACATTTCTTTGAGTGATCTGTCTCCTTTTTCATAAAATACTCCAAATTTTCTTAGAAGTGGTGAAAGCAGCAAAGCAATTCTCTAACAGACTCAAGGAATAGCACAGTAATTCCAGCATCATTTTTTCCTCCAAATATTCAGGCAGTCAGTCCATAAAGCACTTGCCATATGTCAGGCACTGTGCTAAGTGCTAGGGATACAAAGAAAGAGGGGCGAAAGCGCAGTTCCCAGTTCTCAATAAGCTCTCAGTCTGACAGAAGAGGTAACATGCCAACAATTATGTACAAACATAGATACAGGATAAATTATCTCAGAGGGAAGGCACAAAGTTGAAGGACTGGGAAAGATTCCTTGCACAAGATGAAACTTTATGTGAAGCCAAGAGATGAGGATGATGAGGAAGAAAGTTCTAGCCATGGGAGGATAGTGAAAATAAATATAAATGCATCTCTGATTGGGAGATGGAGTATCCTGTGGAAGGAAGAGCAAAGAAGCCAGTGTCATTAGATCATAGAATAAGGCGAAGGAGGAGTTAGGTGTACAAAGCCTGGAAAGATAGGAAGGGGCCGTAGTGTCTGTATCCTTACACCCATTTTTTTTAAATTTCATTACAAATGAACTTTAACCACAGTGATGTTATTTTGAGATGTTTTGTAGATAAGTGGAGCAAAAGATAGGGTGTGGTTTTTTAAGGCAAAAATGTTGTTTGCTATTGTAAACAGTGAGAAATGCAACATGTTGATAAACAGCTTTTTTATGTTAGTCATAATTAGAATCAGCCACAATTTCCGATATGCCTAGGAGAGGAGACAATTCTAGTTATTTTTCCACTAATGTGAAATTATTTTGTCCTTGCACGTGAAAGTTTAATTCCTGTGTTATGCCACCACCTGTGTGGACTTGAAATACTCTCATATCACCTTCTGAGTATTTATATGATTCTCTTGTGAAGGGATTCCTATTGAGTGCTGTTTCTACATTACTGAAATCAAGTCAAGAAGCATCAAGTACCTGCTACGTGCCAAGCATTGTGCTAAATGCTTGGGAATACAAAAAATATGCAAATATTGTCACTACCCTCAAGGAGCTCACAATCTAATAAGGGAGACAAAATGCAAATAACCATGTGCAAATAAGATATAGACAGTATAAATTAGAGATGTATAGGGGCAGCTATGCATGGCATAGAGTACCTGAAGTCAGGAAGACCCGAGTACAAATTCATACTCAGATACTAGCTGCGTGACGCTGGGCACAGTCGGGGCACTTAACCTCTATTTTTGTTTCCTCATCTGTAAAATGGGAGTAATAATAGCCCTTACCTCCTAGGATTGTTTGGAGGACAAAATTAGATAATATTTGTAAGGTAAGCTTGGCGAACCTTAAAGTGTTATATGAATGTTAGCTGTTACTGTTGTTGCTATTGTCACTGTTGGAGATAATGTCAAGGGAAAGAACTAACATTAAGAGGATTGAAAAAGACTTCATGCAGAAGTGAGACTTTGCATTTTAGGGAGACTTGAAGGAGGCTGAGAAAGCCAGGCAACAGAGGTGAGGAGGGAATAAATTCTAGTCTTTCACTCCCCACGTAAGCATGTGGACATGCTTAGAAATCTTCAAGAAATGAAATATATGTGATAGAAAGCTAAAGTATAACCAAATTTTTTAAAAAATGAATCAAAAACTGATAATTCTATAAGTAGAACCCCAAAAAGTATATATATTAAAATCTTTAGAAGAATATAGGTTTTTACAAGAAAAATAAACTAGATGTAATTTGAAACTCTATCTTAATGTCCAGGAAATGCATTTTTAAGAAATGCTATTGCCATTTAAACAAAGAAGTTTATGAAACAGGAGACTTTCCATAAACAGAATTAGAACTGATCAGGGCAGCTAGGTGGCACAGTGAGTAGAGCACCGGCCCCAGAGTCAGGAGGACCTGAGTTCAAATATGGCCTCAGACACTTACCATTAAAAAAGTTTTAAAAAAAAAAAAAAAACTGTGTGACCTTGGGCAAGTCACTTAACCCTGATTGCCTTACCTTCCCCCCTCCAAAAAAAAAAAGAATTAGAACTGATTTGGCTATGGATTGATAAAGCAGTCTTCCGTCAAGGGTGGTTGTGGGTATATTATTGTTCTTTAATTCTTGTCATAAATTGGGTAAGAATTAATATCAATCATTTGCTCATTTAAGTGTTTGTAACTGCCCTTTGGACATTTTTCTCTTAGAATATTAAAGGGATTCTTCAACGCATTGACCAACTTCAAGTTCTCAGTGAGGCAGACCAGAAAATTATTGAGGAAAAGAAATAAAGCAAGAAGAGCCTGATTATATAAAGAAAGGCAACAACCCTTTTGGAGAGCCCAAGTGGAAATGTTTGCTGTTGTCAATGTGGCTATTTTCATTACAGAAGCAACTGCCAATCAAGCTTTGTGGAAAGCTGAAGACAAGGTCTTCTTTAAATTTCAAACCTTTTGGAAATTCACCTTGAAGTGTGATAGCAAAACTAGAAATTAAAAGAAAGTACTTATTTAAATAGAATGAGAATTAAGCAGAACTGCCTGTTGTTGCAGGAATAAAGCGCAATGATTTAATCTGAAAGTATCCTAAAGGACAATATCACTTTTAAGAGAATTTAGTGCAGAATTTCCCAGGAACTCACATGGTCTTTTTGGTGTCTGCACTAGCGCTCCAATTCATTTCACAATCTTGGACCAAAGACAGAATTATCTCCACATACACTTCCAAGAGAAAGTGCTGCATTGTGAAAATGTTTATAGACATCCATCCCCAAGACATCCTTTCATAATCCTTTCATTATCCTTTCATAATTTATCTTCTATTGCCTTTATCTATAACATGGGTATGTGTGTACGTCTTTATGCAATTTTATCTAGTAAATAAAATAATTAAATTATATTGCCATTTGTCTCGCTTAAGGAAGTTGTTTTAAAAAAAATAAAGAAAAAATAGAGACAATGTGGTGTGGTGCAAAGATAGAAAATGGGGAAACTCTAGTTCTAATTCTAGACCTACTGCTAACTAGCTGTACAGACTGAGTAAAGGACCTCCCTCTCTGGGTCTCAGTCTCCTCATCTGTAAAATAGGGAGTTTGGATTAGGTGATCTCTCATGTGCTTTACAACTCTGGCAATCTAAGGGTATGATATTGCTCATTGACACACATCTTTGTTAGAAGTGACTCACAATGGCTAGCCTGTCATTTGACTGGGTTCTTGGATGGCATTGAGCATCCTAACTCTCCACTCTCTCTCTTTCAACCATTGTGTATTATATTCATCCTGAAACAGCAGTTTCTGTGTCTAATCTGTAAGTGCCATTGTAGGTACTCAAAATTTTCAATGGTCCTTCACAAATCACCTTAAGAAAAGTATCATTATTTGATAATGAAATCAAGCATGCATTTCCCTAGAATAATGTAAGAAGGAGAGAAATGTGTCCTTATTGGAGGTCTGTGTCTTTGAGGGGGTATGAAAGATGCAAAAGGCAACAGTGACATTGAACAAGAAGTTGTCTCAAAGAGCCTTTATTAAATATCTAGTGTGTGTTGGGTACAGGAGATACAAAGGGGAAAAAATGAAGCAGCCCCTGCTTGTGTTTCTATGATGTTCAACCTTCACCTGTTATAATAGACTAGAACACATCACCAAAACCATGAATTCTTAAGGGAAAAACCTCTGAAGAACAGAAAATCTCATAGTCTCATGGTTTGGTTTCTGGTTTGTTTTTTATGCAATGATATTGATTAGATGGCATGTTGTGATTTCTTTCAATCCTAGGAGTTCATGACTTTAACCCCAAATGACCAAGAATTACAACAAAAAAAAAAGGCTAACCATAAGATACTAGAGTTGGGAGGAACCTTAGAAATTATCCAGTTCCCCTCCCTCCTTTAACAGATGAGAGAATTGGAGCCCAGTTTGCTATTCTAGTGCAATGAGTTCATTTTATCTCAATAGTAAGTTCTGATTTAAAAATAAAGGAATGCAATTATCTCATTAAGATCACATGCTAATTAAATGCAAAGGAACCATGAACTGTTGCAGTGGAAAGTTTGCCAGATATGGAGTCAGTTTCTGGTTTTTAATCCAAGTTATGTTATTTGTCACTTAAGTGTCCTTGACACTATCTAGACATTTAATCTCCTTGGGACTGCTTCTTCCTTTCTAAAATTAGGATGTTGGTTATCAACAATAAATTATTGTTATTATAGGCCATGGGCAGTGTATATAAGGGTGCTTCATAAATGGTATTGCATTATTTCCATTAAAATGTGGCTCCCTTTCTATTCAAAATTCTACCTTAAGGTAGGGGACTTCAATCCGCATGTTATTTAATGATCTGTCAAACACCCTGCCCTCCCAATTCTTCAGTTCCTTCTACTCTTATGATTTGCACATTGACACCACTTCAACTACACCCTTAATTTTGCCATCCACCCACAAGAGATGTGAAACATGCCATTATTTCCATGATCACAAACTCTGAAATTCCCAACTATAACCTTCTATCATTCCATCTCCATGTGTCTTACTCTTCCTAAACGAATGCTCTGTTCTCACTATGACCTCCAGCCCCTCCCACCTGCAGTGATGCACCAGGGACTTCTCTGGCTTCACTCCCAGATTTAGAGCTGAAAGAGACCTTAAAAGCCATCTGGTCTCATCCAACCCCCTAATTTTACATATGGGGAAACTAAGGCAGAGAGAAGTTGAGTGACTTTCCGAAGGTCACACAAGTGCCTAATCTTGACCTTCTCATTCACTATTTTGCTTTCCATTCCCCCTTGTCTACTTGGGCTATCATGCATCTCTAGACCCCAAACCTGGATTGCCCTCATCATCTGCCCCTCTCACTTCTACTCATATGCTGCTGAATGGTACTAGATGAAGCTATTATTGTAAGCCAGGCCTAATTGCAGCCTATCTAGTGACACAAGCTTGATATTAGAATATAATAAGCTGCCCCTAAAACAACTTCACTTAATATTCAAAACAATATAATTCAGATAAGACACAACTACCCGTTCACCTCAATATTTATTCCTCATAGCAACCAGCCGCACAAAAGTCAGTAGGCCAGACAATGGGCATTCCACAAGAGCCTCCAACTACTTCCCTGCAAACTGACCTGTTTATGTCTCCACTAGCAAGGAAGCCAAAACAATGATGACCTGGGGAACACCTTCAAAGCCTCTTTAAAGAGATACCAGCCTAACGTATCTATAACAGATGCCATACGCACCACAGCTGTGCTGACTGGATCCACTATAAATCTATCGGCTATTCTCAATTGCTGCAAGGAAATCATTTGGACCTTATTAGTAATAAGGTTCTTTCCAATGCCATAACTCTTATGAAATATTAATATTCTTTTATTTCATAACAAGTGAAATAAACTTTGTTAATTGTTTATCTTTGTTCTGGATATTTAGGGGATTTCCTTGCACAAAGGCAAATGTTCCCAGATTTCAACAGGCCTACTGAAAAAGTGTAAACACTGGGATTACTCCATTCAGCCAATCTGAAATGTTAGTTGTGGCATTATTTCCAGTATCCAAAAGCTTCTCTTTGGAATATATTCTCTCTGGTATATATTCTAGCTAGCTGCATCATGTTATATACCTTTTGAGCTAAGTTGGGAGTCAGCTTACATATATTAATAAAGAAATATTGCATGAACAAAACCATAATATCCCAGAGTTGGGGAAGGCCTCAGAGGCTGAATTGTCTAGCTTGTACCTGAAGAAGACTCCTTTCTATAACATGACAATTATCCAGGTGGTTTTTTTCCTTGAAAGCTTCTACCAAGGAATCCAATATCTCCTAATATTCTTCCACTATGATGAAGGGAGTTTTTATCAGGAAGTTTCTCCTTTCATCTTGCCTAAATCTGCCTTTTGCACCTTTTACCCTTTGCTCTGAATTCTCCTATGTATAGCCAAGAACAAGCCTAATTTCTCTTCTGCCCACTAGTTCTTCCTCAAATACTTAAATACAGTTATCATTGTCTCCCCTCTTCCCAGTCTTCTCTTTGTGAAGCTAAGCATTTCTACTTCCTTCAGTTTATACCCACATGACATAATAATGGCTCTTCACTGTCCCAGATGCCCTTCTCTGGACACTCTCCCTCATTACTATAATATTCCTCCAAAGCACTAATGTTGATTATGAAAATAATATAAGATTACTAGTGAATTATCTGAACATAAATTTGTATGATAAATAAATTTATTTAGATTTTAATTAAGGAATCATCTCAAAATGATGTTAACCAGTAAAAAAAAGTCTTCATAACTTGTTCAAATATTTATAAAACTTTCTGCTACCTCTGGAAGGGACCTTAGTAATCACCTAGTCCACCTCATTCATTTTATAGCTAAAGAAAATGAGACCCAGAGAGTTCGGAATCTTGCTCACAGTGATATCACCAGTCAGTGGTAGATCCAGGTCAAAAACCTAGAGCTCTGTACATAGGTTAGTTTAACAGCTCCCAATCCCTAGTAGCATGCATTTAACAGGTCCCCTCCCACCCTCACTTTGAGGCATGTGCAAGATATTCCCTACTTCAGGAGAGCTTAGAAAAAACATATGTGTGCCCGGATGTGCCTACTTATGCCTATATATGATTTAATCACTGGATTGAGTTCAGATTGGTTGATTAAGCTAGAAAAGAAGATGGTGCAGGGTGCCACGTGTGGTTATGAAACATAAAGGCAGCTTCTGGCTGTTGACCGTCTTGTAAGTAGCTTTCAAGAAGACAAAATGTGACTGGAGGGGACAAGGAAGGAGGCAAGTGGATGAAGGAAGGGTCCTTCCCTGCAGTAAAACAGTATCAGGTCAGGGCCTCCAGTCCCAAAATGGACCATGGATTTGACTACCAGGATTTATACCAGAAGCTCCTGGCTGCCTTGCCTCTCTGTTTGACTTTTCTTGTTTCTAGCACTGATCTCGTGAACACAGAAATATCTTCTAGTGACAGTGATGAAAGCAGTGTCTTCCAGAGTAGTTTCAGCCACAGTATCAGTAGCAGGATTGGACTTATGCTGAGGAAAGTGTTGACATCGAAGTGGGTAACTCTCTCCCTTTTCTCCCATTCCCAAGATCCTCATTAATATGTGATCAAACTGTGCCAGTGGAAGTAAAATTATGAGTCAATTAACAGTTTTGCAAAAGTATTAATCATTCTAGAAGTGCCAAGTTACTCAGTTCTGTTCTAATCATTCTTTGAATCTTTGTTGCTTAGCAACCTCTTTTCTAGCTGGAAATAACCTGCTTATTCTATGGTCAACTTGTGTTTATACAATGGATACTTTTTTTTAAAGCTTTCTCCTTTGCCAGGGAGAACTCTTATACTTTTAGTGTATAATTAGCAAATCTCTAAGTAACAACCTTCTGTGGAACAGCCGGGGTGAGGGTAAGAATTGTGAGAATTCTTATTCCCCTAAGGGCCTGATACAGGGCCCACCTCTTGTACCAAACCATATGCTAGTGGGGAAGACCCAGGGTACCTGACAGATTCTGAACCATCACTAACACTACAAACTGGAGGTCATTCCCCACCACCTGCTTCAGTGAATTTCTGTCCTAGACCTCCAGTCCCAGATCGCCCTCTAGGGACAAGTCCTCTTCCATATTCTATCCTCCAAGGTCTTTTCCAGGACAAGCAAGGTACTCTCACCTTGTGCCAATGCTTCTATACACAAGCTCCTACTGAGGCTATCCTACCAGGCTCTCACAAGACACAACATACCACCTGTCGGGAAACTGAACATAAAGAAGTTAACTTCAGCAGTCTAATCTAGTGACTCATCTCCCTCAACAGATCTCTCTCCAACTACTGATACTCTGCCCAGAGTCATGGCTAAGTGTTTAGCATATTTCCATCACCTTATACTCAACCCATCCCAGTGATTCTGAATGCTTAATTGCTCAGATACAAATCCCATTCTCCACCCTCAACTCATCTGTCCCTTACATATCCATCTAAATCCTACCCCCATACTGTTCCATTCCATATCTGCTGCCATTCCACTGTGACTTCTAGATTGCCTGTTCTATAATTAGCCAACTTCCTTTCTTCTCAAACCTTTTTCTTTCTCACTCTTTTTGGCCTCACTGAGACATGGCTCCATTAAAATGATACCACTTCCCTTGACAATCTTTCCAGTACTGGCTACACATATTCTTGTATTCTACCAACCCCCTTATCTATATGTGTGTATGTATGTGTGCATATATATATGTGTGTGTATAGACATATATAGTATATGTGTATTTATTTATACATGGACTATATATACATATATATGTACATATATTATATATGTGTGTACATACAAATATATCATGTATATATCTTGAATTTGCTTGCCTGTGAACATGCTATTTAACAGGTTGTTATTGGATAGAGTTAAAGCAGCTAGGCAGCGCAGTGGATAGAGCACTGGGCCTAGACTCAGGAATATCTGAGTTCAAATCCAGCCTCAGACACTTACTAGCTGTGTGACCCTGGGCAAGTCACTTAAGCCTTATTTGCCTTAGCGCCTCATCTGCAAAATAGGAACACACTAGAGAAGGAAATGGCAAACTACTCCAGTATCTTTGCCAAGAAAATCCCATGGACAACGTTCATTGGGTCATGCAGAGTCAGACTCAACTGAATGACTGAACAACAACAAAAAACACATGGATAGAGCGCTGGACCTGGAGTCACAAAGACCTAAGTTCAAATCTGGTCTCAGATACTTACTACCTGTGTGATCCTAGTCAAGTCACTTAACTTCTCTGTATCTCAGTTCCCTCAACAGTAACATAAGGGATAATAGTAACAGCTACCTAGCAGGGTAGGAGAGGATAAAATGAGACATTTGTAAAGCTCTTAGCAAACTTCAGAGCACTATGAAAGACATAGCTATTATCATTCTTCACATAAAATATAAGCTCCCTGAGGGCGTGGCCTGCTCTCACTTTTGTCTTTGTACCTCAATGCCTACGACATAATCTGCACTTAGTAAACATTCATTGGTCGGTTAGATGGTATACACGGGACTCTAAAACCCAAGTCTCCAACCCGAAGCTCTCTCCTAATGTCCAGTCCTGGATCTCCAGGGTTTCTTCTACCAGTTCTGGACTTTTCCATCTAGATGCTTTGCTGACAGTTTAAACTCAACATGTCTGAAACCACAAGCATAAGCTCCCCCTTAAGACTAGCTCCTCATTAAGACTTCCCTATTTCTGCTAGGCACAATTTCTGCAGTTGCCCAAGCTCTAAACCTCAGGAGCCATGAGGTTATAGAATTTAGAGCTTAGAACAAGAGACGTCGAAGCTCATCTGGTCAAGATCCTTCATTTTACAGATGAGAAAGCTGAGGACCAGGGAGGTGAAATGACTTGTAATCAGACACAGAAGTATTTTCATAGTAGTTTCAAAACCATAGAATTTCAGAGCTGAAGGGACCTCAGAGGCCATCTTATCCAACCCATAACTAAGCAAGTTTCTTTCTATTACACACCATCCAAATAGTTATTCAGATATTAAATGATCACAATAATTTTGGAAGCAGGACTTTGTACTTTGGGAATGACTCTTAAATTCCAGGAATGTTTCCTGAAATCAAGTCTAAATATGTATCTTTGAGGTTTCCATCTACTTGCTCTCAATTCTGGCTTGGGTGGCCACCCAGAAACAGTTTTATCCATTTTTCACGTGACAGGCCTTCAAACACCGGAAAACAGTGATCACATCCCTCTGTAGTCTCTTTTCTGGTTGTTGTCCTTCATTCTCAAAGAGGAACAAAATTACATCACTATGTTAAAGTCAAGTTTCAGTGTGTCTGACTGTGGCTGATTAGACCAATATAACCCACAGGTTAGACACCAATAGTTCATGTGAACTTTTTGGTCTGGATTCTCTAAGCTTGCTCATCCTGCATTTCCTTTGAGCTGTTTCAATTCTGCTTTGCTTGTAGAGCAAGTCTCTGTGTCTCTCTTCTACCTAGTCACCGTAGCCTTCTCACCAAGTAAATACCACTGCCCCTGTCGCCCTCTTCTCTAATGATGAGTTTTTGACCTGGGCCGCCATTTCCCTAGGTGCCCAGGCCAGCCATGCTTACTTGACTTCTGGCTCTACACTTCATCTCTCTGCTTTTCCCCAGCAGCTTTGCCCCTATGTTGATGCCTGTCTCTCCTCCCTCCTCCTGCTTTCTAGCTATCTTTAATGTGTTGTTTTCCTCCCAGCTAGTAAACTGAAAACTATTTGAGAGTAGGGACTGAATTTTTTGCTTATGTATATATTGCCAGCATTTAGCATAGTGCCTAGCACATAGTAAGCCCTTAAGACATGCTCAATTTCCACCAACGTCACCAACATACACCCTCAATAATCCACAGTAGCTCCCTATTGCCTCCAGAATAAAAATGTTCCACTTGGCATTCAGAGCCCTTCACTACAATCCAGCCCCCACCTACCTTTCCAGTCTTCTCACAACTTACTCCCCTAACCGTGTACACTTTGATCCAATGGCACTGACTCCCTGGCTGTTCCACAGACAAGACATTGCATCTCTCAGTCCCGGACATTTTCTCTGGCTGTCCCCCATATCTGAAATGTTCTCCTTCTTCATCTTCACTTACTGGCTTCCCTGGCTTCCTTCAAGTCCTAATTAACGTCCATCTTCTGCAGGAAGCCTTGGTCAACCCCATTTAGCTTCAGTGCCTTCTCTTTTAATTGTGTCCTATTTATTCTGTACAGGCATATCTTGTTTTATTGTGCCTCACTTTATTGTGTTTCACAGATATCGTGGGGGTTTTTTACAAACTGAAGGTTTGTGGCAACCCTGTATCAAGCAAGCCTATCAGCATCATTTTTACCAACGGCATGTGCTCACGTCGTGTCCGAGTCACATTTTGGTAATTCTTGTAATATTTCAAATTTTTTCATTATTATTATTATATCTGTTATGGTGATTTGTGAACAGTGATCTTTGATGTTACTATTATAATTGTTTTGGGACACCATGAACTGAGTCTGTATAATACAACAAACTTAATCAATAAATGTTGTGTGTGTTCTGATTGCTCCATTGACTGGCTGTCTCCATTTCTCCCTCTCCTCAGGCTTTCTTACTGTCTGAAATGCAACAATATTGAAATTAAACCAATTAATAACCCCACAATAGCCACTAAGTGTCACGAAAAAGGAAGAGTCGATCAATGCAGCAAACCTCATTGTTGTCTTATTTTAAGAAATTACCGCATCCACCTCAACCTTCAGCAACCACCACCCTGATCAGTGGGCAGCATCGGCCAACATCAAGGAAAGACTCTCCATCAGCAAAAAAGATTGCAACTCGCTGAAGGCTCAGATGATGGTCAGCATCTGTTAGCAATAAAGTATTTTTGATCAAGGTATGTACATTTTTTAAAATATAACACTATTGCACACTTAATAGACTATAGTAGAGTATAAACATAACTTTTTTTTTTGAGCCAAAGTAAAGCAAAGTTTACTAAAGATTCGCCATATTGGGTAGACTCTTAAGGAACCTCACCATTGACTAGACTCTTAAGGAATCTGAGCCAAAACACAACTTTTATGGGAAACCAAAAAATTTGTGGACTCATTTTATTAAAATGTTCTCTTTATTATAGTGATCTGGAACCAAACCCACAAGACCTCCAAGGTACGCCTGTAATATAGCTTGGTGGCACATGTTCACTTTCCATCTCCCCTGGCAGATTGTGAACGCCTTAAGGTAAGGAATTGTCTTTTGCCTCTTTTTGTGCCCTTAGCACTAAGCAGTGCCTGGTACAGAGCTGATAGGCACTTAATACGTGTTTATTCAAATCTATCTTTCTGTTTATCTGTTATCCCAACTAAATATTTTTAGTTCCTTCCATACTTTGTCTTTCCCCACCTCCCCCAATATTCAATCAGTCATTAAAGTTTTGTTCATTCCTAATTGAGCCCTTTTGCACCACTTACCTAGACAATTATGTTCGTCTCTAAAATGGTCTGCTCTATAATATCTCGTCCCTCTAATCCCTCCTGAAAAACTCTTGCCAGATTGCTCTTCTCAAAGCACGACCTGGAGCTGCAATTTAGATAAGGCTGCAAGATTTAAACAGACTAATCTGCTTTCTAATACCATTTAGCTCAGATAACCACCCCCCCCCCAACTCAAGACAAAACCAAACAAAAAACACAAGCATTTATTAAACGATGAGTATGTGCCAAGCACTGTACGACACTCTTTACGACTGTCATCTCATTTGATCTTCACAACACCCCGAGAGATGGGTGCTAGTGTTTTCCCCATTTTATAGATGGAGAAACTGGGACAGGCAGAGACTAGGTGACTTGCTCAGAGTAACACAGCTAGTAAGTATCTGAGACTAGACTTGAAATCAGGTCTTCCTGACTCCAAGCCCAGCACTCTATTCACTGTGCCATCAATATCTTGGTGATGAATTCTTTGACAGAGAAAATAAACAGAAACAACACAAAATGATCCTGACTCCCACATGACCCCCTTCCCTTTCTCTGTCAATGGTGGCAAGGTAATAGGAAAAGGGATACAGGAGGATAAAGTCCCAGATTTTCAACTACCTATAGACATTGACTTGATAACTGGGTTTCTAAACATGAGCTTCCTATCCAGTTACCATATATTCATACTAGTAGAAGAAATGAATTATGTAAACCTTGATGTTCTCTCTAGAAATAAAATTAGAAGAAAAAAAAGTGTTGAAACTAAATAGAAGGACTGCTTATAGAATCTCCTTAGAAAGGCAAAAAAATATGTATATTAATGGGTGGAATTAGTTTTGTAATATGTCAAAAAGCAAAAGATTCCATGGGATGCTGAGTTATCTTGTGTTACAGTGGTCATGATAAGTATTTTTTTAAAAATACCATCATAATGATAATTGTAGCTTATGTACCAACATCCATTGAAGAGGATAAGAAGTTAGAGAAATTCTACAAAGGAGTAGATTAGACATTTCAAGTTCATTCAACTTATATTTTAATACTCATTGACTTTAATACACATAAGCAAAAGGGGAAATGGTGAAAAATCTCTTAGAAAATTCATTTTCAGAAGTAAGAAATAAAAATCTTGTAAATTACACAGAGTTTTTCACACCTACATACCAGGAATACTTTTTTCCAAAAAAGAATCAGAGAGCATTGGACTTAGCAAGCACCAGCAAGGTGGAGCCATAGTGCATAGAGTACTGGGACTGGAGTCAGGAAAACCTGAGTTCAAATTCAGTCTCAGCCTCTAACTTTCCTAGCTGCATGACTCTGGGCAAGTCACTTAATCTGTTTTCCTTGGTTCCTTTATCTGTAAAATAGGGACAATAAGGCTTATTGTAATGATAAATAATTGTAAAGCTCTAAGCACAGTTCCTGGCTCACAGTAAGCACTTTGAATGTGAGCTCCTTGTTATTTATTTAATCTCAGAAGAAATTAAGTTGCTTAGGAAACAACTCCAATATTGGATTTACATCCAAATCAATTGTTCATAAACAGTCAGACCATTGATTGTTAGAATAAAGATCAAAATCAATGCCAAATTAGAAGAATAAAAAAAAAAAAAACAACAAAGAAGATAGTATGTTATTGGGACAGCCAAATCCTGATCTCTTTGAATAAGCTAATGCTGAGAAATGGAATGGATAAAAGAACTAAAATCAGCCTAGAATAATAGTATTTCCTAAGAAAGTTTAACATAAATCAATAAATAGCCACAACAAGGAAACCAAGAGAACCTAGAAATCACCTCAGTCACCAAACACTTGTGCTTTCTGCCAAGCAGAGATATGGCAGCCAGGGGCAACTCAGGTTCAAGATATAAATTCATTTGTTTAATCTTACAATGGAAGATGGTTGAAGATTCTAATAGTTCCTCATAAAACAATAAAAATTAGTAAAGGGAAAAACAAATTTACTAAAAGCTTGATGAAGAGACTTGACAAAGCTAAATTCTCCATTAATACTGACATTAGAAGAACAAGAAGTAATAAAATGGAAAACATCTACAAAGATTTATATAATTATTATCTCACTAAGACAGAGGCATCCCCACAGTTGGATTCTGTCAGTCTTCAATATGAAGGAGGCAGTGTGGTGTGGTAAATAGGAAGAAAATTGGATTTGGAGTCTGAGAGCCTGGGTTCAAAGTCTACATCTGAAGTTTATTATCTGTGTGATGTTGGGCAATTCACCTGACTTTTCTAGGCTTCAATGACCTCACTAGTAAACTTCTAAGGTCTACACTTATGATTTCTAAGGTTACTTGCACCTCTGAATCTTAAGTAGAAATTATACTTGAGTAAACAAAGAAGGGAAGAGAGGCTGGACTAGACCAACCATTGAGAAAGGAGGTCCTTGCTGGAGGTGACACAATTCTGAGGGATCAATTCTCTTGATACCTAAAATCAGGAGGGATATCAAATGGTTGGCAGGGGGAAAAAGTCATAGACATGTTTATCCCAAAAGCTGATTGAGAAAATAACAATAACGACTGGCCCACATGCCTACTTTTCTACTGCTATAAACTTTTATGTGAATAATTGACATGGGTAGCAAGAATATCCTTGATAAAGCTATGAGAAAGGAAGAGGCCAGCTTTCACACATGATAATCTACATCAGATAGCATCTTTCCATTCACACAATTGACTGAAATATGCAGAGAACAAAGTTCCACTGTGTTTATTGTTCATTGACTATGAGAAAGTACTTTATTTGGGAAAGAAGAACATCATTGTATAGGCTCCCCTCCCAAAAGGTATCTTCTCATACTTATGTTACAATAGTACAAGATTTATTGAAAAATATAATAACAGAAATACATTTGTTCAATGATCCCTAAATTGTGAGTAGTCAATCCTGGCATAAAATAGGGGGGAGGTATGCTCTCCATATGTCCTTGCCATCTTCATGGAGGACTGTCCCCAATATAAAGTCCAGATCAAAATGTAATTCCCTTTTGATGGTGAGCTTCTCCAGAAGTTCCTGTTTTCAGATTGCATCATGGTGATTGTGTCATGGAGAAATATGGGAAGACCTATGAAATGATAAAAAAGGAAGTTAGAAGGATTAGTGAAACAATGTATACATACTGACTACAAATATATAAATGGAAAAAAGCCAAAATGATGTTTCAACTTATGGAATTAAAATGACCAAGTTTATCCCCAAAGAAGAGATAAAAGAAGGCCCCCGTCCCTTGTTGTTTTGCAAAGATTGGGGACTATGGGTGTAGCACACTGCATATAATGTCAGAATTTTAATATGTTGATGTCTTGTGGGATTCTGACTATGGCTCCAAGATATTTGAATTGTTTCTTTCTGGATGCTCTTTCTGACCAGTTGCCTGACTCCCTTTCCATCTCTGGATTGAGAGCTCCTGAAGCTGTTGCTGCCTCTACTGCTGCCACATCATGTGTGGTCTTGTCTACCAAATGTCTCACCCTAAACTTTTTTTACCCTGGCACTTCAAAATTTTATTTTAAGTCATTGTTTTAGAGTTGTCTGGAGGGGAGTGTTGGGAGAAGGGAAGGGAAGATAGCAAGGAAGTTCCTCTTACTCAAGACTCTGGAACTCACCGCTTTGCCTTCTATGTTGTCACTAACTCCAGAAAGGAAAGTCCTGACAAAGGAGTATGTCTTGTGTGTTGGCTTTTTACATCTTCTTTGTACATAGAGATAGTTATAGGATCATAAACCTATGCTGTAAGGGACCTCAGAAGCCATTTAGTTCACCACTACCCCCACCACCACTACCATCATTTCATAGACAAGGAAACAGATCGAAGTGGTTGAATGACTGGCCCAGGGTCACAGAGATAGTTTCAAAGAGGAGATTTGAACCCAGAGTCTCTGATTCCAGAGCCAAGGGTCTTCCCACTGTATCAATTATTGTTACAGATGCTGCCAAGGGCTCTGCAGATAACTTCTTAAGCTTCTCTTCTTTTCATTTAAAATACCCTGTTTACATGCAACATCTCCACCCCAAGGATAGACTCACATTTTGCTTCATTTTGTTTCATTCTGAGCTTATTTCAAACCAAACTAAAAAGATGAGCTGGAGCCTCGGTGGCACAGCTGAAATTCAGCAGCCTGCTGTGTGACACCTCCCTCCTCTCACCCCAGCCCTGGAGCCCTGAGCCTCTGCCTGCGACCAGGGGCAGAAGTTGTTGTGTCTCTTTACCCTCCGTGCTAACCACAAAGGACCTGAGCAGCTAAGCAAGCACTATGTCAGAAAAAGCCTAACCTCGCCATCCTCCCACAAACCAGGCTGAAGCCACAACATCCTTCTCACTCTGAAGGAGACTTGACAATGGCCCTGAAGTGAGAGGACTCCCATCAGCACTTTATCTTCTACCACAGGTCTCTCAATCAAAATCTCACATCCCTCCCAGGGGCTGCTGAGAGCAGGACTTGACTTCTCAGGCCTCTTTGTCTTCCTCTAAGAGAAGGGGAAGAATGTCCTCCTGCAGCCGGGGGCCTGACCAAGTTCCCTTTCTCAGGTCACTCTACATGTTCTTTCACTGTTGTGAATAAACACACTGAGACTCCACTTGTAAAGATGAGTTAAATGCTGTTTCTCCTGGGAGGATCATTTCTCTAGTGCAAGGGCTTTTATTCTCAGGCCCACTGACCCATTGTGTTTTGTTTTGTATTTTAGCGGTTGTGTTTTAGCATAATTTTTTGTATTTTAAAACATTATTCTGAGATGGCATCCCATAGGCTTTACCAGACTGCCAAAGGATCCATGACACAAGAGAAGGTTAAGAACCCCTACCTGAGTTTAAACTGATGTCCAGAAAATGTGTCAAGATCCTGATTGGTTGGTTGACCTTCATTTTCAAAAAGAACCGACGATGTCACAGGAGATGTCTTGATTTGCACGTGAATTGGATTTAAGTGAGACAGAGTTGCATGGTCATCAGCCTCACTCTCATCCAAAGTCACTGAAGTCCAGCGGCAGGATGAAAGTCAAGATGACTGGTGATGATCCTAGGATGCAACAGATGACCTTGGCATCCTCAATGACTGACCAAGCTCTAAGCACTCCACAGTGCCTGATTCAGCCTCTTCATGGCCATTGGAACAAATTGTACTCATCTGCCCATCCCACCAGGATTTGAGGCCTGTCAGTTACCCACAACCTAGTTTAGCCCATTTGTTGAGATGGTTTTCTAAAGTGTGGCCACTGTTCATGTTATGGTTTCTTGAGCCACAAGTGAGAGTTGGGTAATAGGCAGACCCCAAAGGTAGATGGGCAGCCCTGAAAAGGCTCAGCAAACCCTCACACCAGAGGTGTTAATCCTCCTGAACACCCCATACATAGACCCTGAGAAGAAACAGGAAGATTGGGCATCTGGAGGCTATGAGGAGATAGGCCCAGAGGTGAACAGATATTTAAAGCTCCAGGTCTTGTCCTCTTAGCTTGGGACCAGCTGATTTGACCCTACTCTGTGCATCTGGGCCCTTGGGCAACATGCCTTATGCTCCAACTCTGACTATTGGTGATCCTGGCCTAAACTTATAAGACAATGTAGTAGGAAAAGTGCTAAACCTGGATCTAAGAGACATTCTATTGAATATTACCTGGTAAAAATAGTATCTGCAAGGCTAGTGACTAAACTTCAGTTTCCTTATCTATATGGGAGTGATAATAATAGCAATTTGGCTTAATGGAGGAGATGTGGGTTCAAATGCCATCAAATATTGACTTTGTGACCCTGGGTAAGTCACTTCAATTCCCAGTGTCCCACACAACTCTTTAAGAATAAAAGTTGCAAATAGATGCCTGTATTTATTAGCAGAGAGAGTTTCCTCACCCCATACCAAAGAATTTACAGGTTCAGTCCTATCTCAATTTCCAGTTTTGCTTTATACACATTTATCTTACTTGACCCATAGAACCACCCTGTGAGGCAGGTGCTACTATAAATTTTTATTTTATAAATGGAGAAACTGAGGCTCAAAAATATGAAGTAACTTGTCCTGGATCACAGGGTTAATAACTATCTGAGGAAGGATTTGAACCCAAATCTTCCAGATGCCAAGTTCAGTATTCTTCTCAATAATTATATTTATATCATCAGCCTTCTTTGATTCACTTATCTATGGATGCCTGGGGGAGAAAGTAGAGGTGAGGCAGCTAGGCTGTGCAGTGGATAGAGCTCTGGGCCTAAAGGATAAAGAAGAAAGGCTCAATAGAGGGAAGGTACTAGAATAAAGGATTGAGAAAGGATTCTTACAGAAGACTAGATTTGAGTTGGGACTTCAAGGAAGCCAAAGAAGCTAGCAGGTAAGAGATGAGGAAGGACAACATTCTAGGCAGGGGGGACAACCAGAGAAAATTCCTGGAGCTGAGAGATAGAGCATCTTGTTCCTAGAACAGCCAGGAGTCCAGTGTCACTGGGTCAAATAGTACATAGCGGGGAGTAAAGTATAAGAAGACTGGAAAGTTAGGAGGGGGGTAGGTTATGAAGGGCTTTGAATGCCAAACAGAGGATTTTGTATTTGATCCTGAAGGGGATAGGGAGGCACTAGAGTTTATTAAGTAGGAGATGGGAGTTGACTTGATTGGATCTATGCTTTAAGAGAATCACTTTAGTGACTGAATGGAGGATATAATGGAGTAGGGAGAGACTTTTGGCAGGCCAATTAACCAGCAGGCTATTGCAACAATCTGAACACGAGTAAAGAAGGCCTGCACCAGGGTGGTAGCAGTATTCAAGGAGAGAAGGGGGTGTATGCCAAAGATGTTGCAAAGGAGAAATGGACAAGCCTTGGTTCTTGATTGGATATGAGGGGAAGAGGAATCGAGTATGACTCCTAGGAAAACACCTAAGGGATGAGCCGGGGGGACTAGGAAGATGATGGTGCTCTCAACATTCTAGTATAGTATAATGAAGAGTAAATATAGAGACTTTTGTCTCTAAGACTCAAGTTTTCAGAGTTTGTGGAACTGAACTAAATTGGATTTAATCAGATGTAGTACAAAATCATAGAGCTGTGGAGGAGGGGAAGAAATCAAGTGATTTGCCTGATGTCACACATAAAGGACATTTTCTATTTGGTTTCTGATACCCTTCCTGAGTTTACCCAAGGTATCTCCATTCATAGCTGATATCTTCAGTCCTCAGTGATTCCAAATCTGTTTCCTGGTTGGTGATAGATTGCCAATGACTCATTGAAGTCTAGTTTGTATATTACTCCTGCAACAGGAGCCAAGACATTAATTGATTTTTTTTGAGGGGGTAAATGGAAAAAAGACGCTCCTCCCTATGTAGCAACCACATCTTCCAGCCACGATCATAACTGAATGTTGACTAAATGCATAGTTTAAAGCACAGCATGGTTCTACAGGAAAACCACAGGGAGAATGTCAAAATGGAATAGATGATCAACAGTGTTAAAATAGAAATTCCAAGAAAAACAAGGAGGACCAAAAGAAGTTAATTTATGTGACAATTGGAAAGTCACCTATGATCTTTGAGGGAAGAGTTTCTATAGAGAGTTGGAGGTGAAAATCATGCTTCAAATATTTGAGTAGGTGGTGAGGAAATGCTTTTTGTTCTTTTTGTTATCCCGTTCTTTGTTACCCCATTTGGGGTTTTCTTGGTGCAGATACCGGAGTGGTTTGTCATTTCCTTCCCCAATTCATTTTACAGATGAGGAAACTAAGACAAAGAAGGTTACGTGACTTACCCAGAGTCATACAGCCAGGAAGTGTACTGAGGTCAGATTTAAACTCATGAAGATGAGTCTTCCTGATTCCAGGCCCAGCATTCTGTCCACTATGCCACCCAGCTGCCCACATGACTTAAATTACTTTTTCAAAAATGTTGATCATGGCATGAAATGAAGAGATAGGAATATAGATTGAAAGGAAGCAGGGTGGACAAAAGATATTGGGTGGGTTGGGGATCCTGGGAAACCTGGGCTCCAATAGGTCAGATTTCACCTGACCTCACCTGTATCACTTCCCAGCCAAACCATGTCACTGCCCATGTTTTGTATTTTCTTCCTCCATTAGAATATAAGCTCTTTGGAGGAAGGGATTATCCCATTTGATCGCATGTGTAGCCACCATAACACAGTGTCGGACACATAGTAAGTTCTCAGTAAATGCTTTATCATTCCTTCATTCATGCGTTCATAGAGGAAATAGTACATGAAGAAGGAGAGACAGAGAAGGAGAAATACAGATACAAAACAGAGGGGAAATGATTGATGGAATAAAGTTCCCAGGTTGCATGGGACAAGACAGAATCAAGAGAGCAGGTTCAGAATATAGCCTAGTAGCAATGAGGAATGCTGTCACATTAGGAAGACAAAGAGATTTTGTTGCCTTTTCATTAACAGATAATTCTCTGTGGTTTCTGTCATGTCCTAGGCTATAGAGCTAGTCACTTAAATTATTTTTTAAAAGTATATTGGGTTCCTTGGAAAGACTCTTTAAGATTCTTTAAGCAAATGGTTCCAGAGCCCAGGAAATAATGTGAACACAGCATCATCCTAATTTAGTTAGCTTGGGAAAGAATCAGCTTTGATTATTGTTAGGCCACCTCTTGAATATTGGGGCACTCATTTCCTAGGTGTCCTTGTGCCTATAACTTTAAGCCCTACTTTAAGCATTAATTATTTAATTTGCCAAGCACCTTCTATGAGCCTAAACCTGAATTTGGTGTTGTGACAGATATAAGAGAAATGTTGGTATAAATAATCCCACCTTTGATGCTAGCCTGGGTGACCTCCACAGGCCTCAGTTTCCTCATCTGTAAAATTATAGAATTGAACCAGATGACTTCTCCAGCTCATGATCTAGAATCCTAAGATATGGCCCCTAACTTCAAGGAGTCAACAATTCAATTCAACAAGATAGCGTGGTATAGCATAAGGAATACCACGGGAACTGAGTCAGAGTTACTAGGCTAGGTTACTGTCTATTCTATTTACTACCTGTGTGACTTTGAGCAAATCACTCCAGCTCTCAGGGGTCTCAGTTTCCCCACCTGTAAAATAGTTGGTCTAGATGGTTAGCTTTTAAGGGCTCTTCTAGCTCGAGATCTATGATCCCACAAATTCAGAAAAATGTGTATGGTTAATTTAATTAACAATTAATCAAATTATTATTGATAAAAAGTACCATTTATATTTAATGCTTTAAAGTTTACAAAATTCTTAAGACCCATTATCTACTTGTATCGTTGTGAAGTGTATAGTCCAACATTTCATCCACTGTCCCACAGGGCCAGACATGCAAACAACTGAGAGACTCAGGAACAGCTTCGCTCATCTGTGCCTTGAAGGAAATTATGGAGTGATTCTCAGAGAATGAGTCAAAATGGTTTGGTTTGGATTTCTCCACCCAGTGATGCCACACTGCATTTTTATAGCTGATTTCTTCAGTTTGCTCTGTGGTACGAATACCAGTACTCACAACAATAGAAGACTATTAATGTCACCATGTGTATGACATGGTAAAAAGTGACATGTTGGGGCAGCTAGGTGACTCAGTGAATAGTGCACTGGCCCTGGAGTCAGGAGGACCTGAGTTCAAATCCAGCCTCAGGATCTTGACACACTTACTAGCTGTGTGACTTTGGGCAAGTCACTTAACCCCCATTACCCTGCTTTCTCTCCTCCAAAAAGCAAAAAACAAACAAATAAACAAAAAGTGACATGTAGTAAAAAGAGCACAGGCCTCAGTGTAAGGAGGCCTGAGTTCATTTTCTGACTCAGAAACTTACCAACCTTACATGAATAAGTCACTCTGCACATCTGTAAAATGAGAAGAATATGCTTCTAAGCTCATTCATTGGGTGGTCATAAAAGGTGCTCCATAAACCTAAAGTATTATATGATAATGATGGAATCCTAATAAAGCTGCCCCCAGCCCCAATATTCTAACTTCATTATAGGCCTGGCCCCATTGAACAGCAGGCCCGCTGCACCTACACACAGCCTCTTCCCTCCTTCCCCCAATTCCCTAACTTCTTCATATGCCTCACTGCTCACTGGAACAGCAGGTGTGTCCTTGAACTCTTAGTTCCCACAGAAACAGCAGGTGTGTCCATGTGATGGGAACCTAGCTACTGACTGTAGCTGGTCACTGCCCCCAGACCCATTCCCATAGAAACAGGTGTGTTCTTGTATTCAATCACAATCACATCATCCATCTAGCCCAAGACAGGACCACAATACCTAACTACCTGTCAACCAGACAGGACCACAATAGCTAGCCAGTTGGAGGGCAGAATGACCCGAATGTTTAACCACCCTTGATGGGACCCCTCCTCCATTACCTAATCCCTTAACAAACTCCTCCTGCCTTTTTAATATTAATGATATTCCTCTATTCTATGTAAATTTCTGTTATGTAATTGCATCTTTACCCTATAAAAATCCATCTTGCTTTCTCTAAAGTTGCTGGTTCCTCTTGGAACTTAGCCCGTTTCATGAGAGGCGTCAATCTCAATAAATACCTGTACTTGGATTAGAGGTGGTCTGACTCTGAATTCTTTGAGACAGTTCCACCACAATACATCATGAAACTGCAACAGTTTTTGGGTGGGCAAAGCCCCCATCTCAACAGCTTTTTGGCATCCCTGGGTTTAAACTGCAACAATATGAGTTATTTTTTCGAATGAACATGAGCTCCAGCCAACCCCCTTAGCTTCTATCATTGGTGATTTTCATGTGTTGTTAAGAGATCAGTCTTTGAAATCTTATGTCTGTCTCCCTTCCCCAAATGAGTCCTCACGTAACATGCTTCTATATAAGTGGAAGACCCCTTTGGGCATTCTGAGTCACTTGGGGAGGAAAGAATTGGGCATCTCTTTCCGTGATTCCAAATGGGGATCCTTCCTTGTCCTCAAACCACTTAAGAGGCCACAGCCAATCTCAGGTCAGGATTTCCCCTGGCACAAACTCCATCCTGGAATTTATTACTAGGATATATTCCCATCAGCTGTGCTTCCCCCACATTATCTGACTTCATCAGCTATGACATTTTAATCAGTTCTGTTTTTCTGCCAAATAAATAATAAGAGAGTTTTGTTCTAAGCCAGTCATCTCCATAGAGGAAGTACAGGGCTTTCAACAAGCCATCAAGTGACTCTTGTCCAGGCTTTCAGATGTCAAAAGCGCAGATCTCTAGAGTCAAAGGTTAAGGGCAAGTTCTGGGAATAAGGTCAGTGTTACTTCTTAGAATTGTGTTATAGTCAGTTTCTACAACCACTGGGAACCAGAGGATCCTGGTTTACAAATGTACTGGGCTCAGAAGAAGCTTTATGGACCCTCAAGTAGAGGGTCAATAATCTCTGACATTTTTTTATCACTGGAGGTATACTAGACGCTGGCATTTTTGCACATCGTAGGCTCTTAACAAATCCTGGTTTTTTCATCTAATCGTTCATGTACCTCCAGTACCACTAATACCTACAGTATTTAGCTCAGAGTATTATTTTAAGGATCAAATTATATACATTTATAACAGCCATTTGATATACCGTCACAGGGATATGGGGGTATTATGAACACTTCATGGGAGAAAGAAGTTTAGATTCTCACTAAGTATGCAGGAATTTTTAGCTTGGGCTCATTTCACTAGCCTCTGGAGCTGAAGTAGTTGTTATGCTAGTATAGCAGATTGGTGTTGGTAATAATTACCCAGTTCCCTGTCTACAGGGGAAGTGAAAGCAAGATGAGGGAGATGAAGTGGATGGTGAGAATGATATAGACTTTTCTCACTAGTGTTGACCAGTCATTGCAACTGAATCATTCTTACTCCCCTTCCCTTCACCTGAGAGCAACTATCATGTTCCTCTACTCTTCAATCATTTGTGCTTTACTGAACTAATTTTACTTCTCCTAAACATTTGTGGTTGACACAGATATATATTTACCACATCATTTGGTATGGAGTTAAAGGATAGCACTGAGAACAACAAAGAGCAGTAAATATTTTGTCATTGTTCAGTCATTTTTAGTTGTGTCCAACTCTTCATGACCCCATTTGAGGTTTTCTTGACAAAGATATGAGAGTGGTTTGCCATTTCCTTCTCCAGTTTATTTAACAGATGAGGAAACTGAGGTACACAAGATCAAGTGACTTGCCCACAGTCACACAACTAGTAAGTGTCTGAAACCAGATTTTACTCCAGGCCCTGTGCTTTATGCACTCTACCACCTAACTGCCCCCTTAATGTAAATATAATCAGAACACGTGGAGATGGTCTAGAATGCAATGGGAGACTTTGGCTTTTTTTAAGCTAAGGTCTTTCCCAGTTCTCACTTTGACTAAGGCAACACCCATTCAGTGATTAGGGCTCTTTAGGAAGTGAGCCTCCTTAAAATTTCTGGTCAAAAGAGGAACAATTACTATTCCCCTTCACTCTGAGCCCCCAAGGTCCAAAAAATAACCATTAAAAAGTGTTTGGGCAAGGACCTATTGTTGTCCAATCGATGAGAGCCAGAGTGCATTGGGTTTAAGGCTTGGTCTTTAAAAAAGAAATGTAGCCAGTAAACCCCAAGATATAGGTAGGTTTCAGTCATCAAAATTTACCTTCCTTAGAGCAGAGAACCCTCAGGTAAGGCATGATATCCCATGTGGGGAGAGGAGAGAAAAGGAGAGGGGAGGAGGGAAGGGGAATGAAGCAGAGGGGAAGCTGGTGACTGCACAGCCCTCTCACTTAAATCCAATTCATTTGCAAGTCATTGCATCATCTTCCTGATGTCATGGTGCTCTTTCAGAATAAAGGACAAATCACAACACAACAATAAGCAAAATTAGTAACTCTTTTTAGCACGGGATTGGCATCCCATCCGTCAAGCCTCCCTCCCCCTACCGTGGTGTTAGAGCTTCTCTCTACCTGAGAATTATAGCAGGAGAGGAGGGGATGACAATCACAAGCCATTCATATATTGTATAACTAAACTCCTAAGGGCAAAATTCAGACAAACCTGAAGCTTTCCTTCAGTCTTCCCATCAGATCTTTTTTTTTTCTTTTAATTACCAAATGATCCTGGTGTCTGGCTCACTAGGAGTATGGGAGCTAGACCAGTTGCTCTTTTCCTGATTCCAGAAAAAAGGGAAGATAAAGGAAGGGGAGGAGGAAGAAGAGGACAAAGAGGAGGGCAAGAGGAAAGAAGGAAAAAGGAAAAAGAGAAGAGACTAGAGAAGAAAGTAGTGCTTCTGAGACAGCCCTAGCAAGAGTGGTCTGTGAGGTATTTGACCCCACCTCCATTCTGATCAGGAGGGTCAAGTGAGGGCAGCACAGACCTTTTGGGGCTCCATAGCAAAATAATTTAACATTACATATGTAAAAGCACTTAGTACCTGAAAGTTCTCCATAAATGCCAGCTATTTTTATAAATTTCATGAGGGTAATGGGTGAATAAATGAATGAAAAACATTTATTAAGCTCTATGTTATTTTTTTTTCCATCTTTTTAGTCCCACGGGGTCTTCCCATTTGGTTAGTGGTCAATGAATGTTTATTATTAAACTGTAACAAGGTTTAAAAGAATCTGAATATGTAAGCCCAATATAGCTTGTTGACATTAAACTTATTAATATCTGCTCAACTAAATTTTGACTTTCCATTCTTCCCTTAAGAACTATAAATGAGTAAATCTCTAGCATTTAATGAAAAGTTTTTTTGGAAGTAATCTTTACTTTCTCAGACAAGGACTGTGCCTTTTCCATCTTTTTATCTTCCTTGGCATCTAACTTAATTTTCTGAAGTAAGGAGTTTCATTATAAGTGTTGAGCTGAATTGAATTAGAAAGAACATTGAGATTGAAGGGTTAGAAGGCGGGAGTTAAGATGACTTTCACAAAATCACAGAATCTTGTAGTTGGAAGGTACCTCAGAAGCTACCTAACTCAATCTCTATCTGAACAAGAAAGCCTTCTAATACACATGGGTCAGAGGTGTTCACCCTGCCTTTGTTTGATGATCTACAAAGGAAACAGTAATATCCTGGCAAATGCTTTACAATCAATCCTGTGATTGGTAAAAAAAAAAAAAAAAAGTACACATGAGACTCTTTTAAGTTTATTCTGCATTATTAACATTTTTTCCATCATTTTCTTAAGTCTAGACAGCCAACAAAATAATAAATCAAGTTCTGATGGGTAGCATTTATCAATTTGTGTGGTATCAATGTTCACAATGAAAATTTAGCAATGAACTCTTGCCAGCTGGTTGAAGCTGGCTCCAACACACTTGAGATATTATGTTCTTCTTTTGGCTAACTCCAATTGTAAGACTGTTTTTCTTTTCTTTTGTTAGCTGAAATCTACCTCACTACAACTTCTACCATGTGCCCCTAGTTCTTAAGCCTTTTGGGAGAGATTAGCCCTAGTATTCTGATGAGTGGCTTCAACTTCCACAACCAGAGGCTAGGTGGAATTCAGATTACCTGGAATGGGTACAGAAATGAAGACTGCCATGGGCTGAGAGGAGCAAGAGTTTTCCAAGTACTAGAAAAAGTGATTTAACCTAACAGTACTGGGATGGCATTAAAGAATTACTTCTCAAGGGTTTATATTTTTCAGAGAAGGAGTTGCTCAGTATAAAGCCAAGCACGAGCAGCTTTCCAGAGGACTGCTTCTCTGAACAGCTTCACAGTTCTGATTACACAGTATAGTGAACTCTCTATTTATTCAGCAGTAAATTAAGGCAAAACATTCACAGAAATCAAAGTACAGCATTCACAATGTCATGGCATAACAACTTATCACTAAAACGGCTACATAGTTTTCACCAAAGTGGTTACACAATTTTAAACAAAGTACATTCATTTAGTAACTCAATCATTTAGTAAGTCCTTAATTCAATCACAAAGTACAAAGGTCAAAGTTATCCACCCCTAAGTCACATTGTCTTAACCTCATCAATTAAAAAGTCTTCTTTCTTCTTAATTGGAGAAGTCCTTAACTCCATCATCTAAATATAAAGGTCAAAGTTCTCTACCCCAAGGCCACAGTAAATCATGATCTTCTCAGTTTGCATTAAATACCCAAGGAGAGCTCGTTTCATCTTGACTAGAGGCAGTCTCTCAGCTTCCATGGTTCTTCTTCCATATTGAAGCTCACAGTGTCTGGTCCACCTCAAGTCCTTCATAGTTTCTGTTCCTGGGAAGACAAAGCTTAACAAAGCTACAATAACATTCATAGGCATTGCTGGCACCCTCATCAGTTCACTTTCTGCCTGTGAAATCAACATAGACCCAACAACAAGGTCTGAGAAATCAACACAAATCATCAGTATAGTCCCAGGACCTCTGAAAACATCAGCAAGACCCTCCTCCAGGATTTCTGTAAACATACAACAGAAAAATCCTCTTTCAGGGCTTCTGAACCAGCAGCAAGGTCCCAGGGCTTCTGTAACAGCAGCACTGTCCTCCATCAGCAGATGAATCTGACAAAGTAATATCAAAAATGACAAAGAACTGACACCACAGCCATGCCTCCTCCAAGTTCTCTTCTCATTTCTCAGTTTTTCTCAGTTCTCAGTTCAGTTCTCAGTTCTCCATTCTGTTCTCAATTCTTCTCTCTCTCCAGCAGTAGCAGCTCAGCCTCCATGTTGCTTGCTCCCAGAAGTTCTGCCCTCTCTCAGCTTGGGCTTTTCCTTATATATGATATTAGCTCCTCCCTGTTGCCTCTTCCTGTTACATCAACAAGTTCATCCCACTGTGGGATTAACAAGTTTTGGATCTTAATACTTGACACAATCATGAACTTGAAACAAGGTGCTAAGTACCTGTTTGCTTGCCAATACAATACAAGATCTTCAAATTCCATTACTATTATACTCAGCTAATCTTTATTGAATCACCAAATGGATAACAGTACACCAAGAACTTTGGAAGAAAGGAAGGAAGGAGAAAGAAAGAAAGAAAGAAAGAAAGAAAGAAAGAAAGAAAGAAAGAAAGAAAGGAAGGAAGGAAGGAAGGAAGGAAGGAAGAAAGAAAGAAAGAAAGAAAGAAAGAAAGAAAGAAAGAAAGAAAGAAAGAAAGAAAGGAAGGAAGGAAGGAAGGAAGGAAGGAAGGAAGGAAGGGGAGAAGAAGGGAAGGAAGAAAGAAGGAACAAAGGAAGGAAGGAAGGAAGGAAGGAAGGAAGGAAGGAAGGAAGGAAGAAAAGGAAGGAAAAGGGAGGAAGGAAGAGACAGTATTATTAGAGAGAACACCCACATTTTTGAGACCGTAGATACATTTGCAATCTTAAGTACATTTGAAGAACTAATTCTTCACAGAACTTTTTTTTAAATTGAGTTAAAAAATAAAGTTAAAATTACAAAGCTTGGTGTTCATGACTGATGTCACAGAATCAAAGAATATTATACCTGAAAGAGACCTTAGTAGTTCCCTAGTCCAAATCATATTATAAAAAATTTCCACTATCACAGACCAATGAGTAGTCATCCATCCTTTGCTTGAAGACCTTCAAAGAGGGAAAACCCACCACCTCTTGAGATGGTCAATTTCATTTCTGAATAGATCTAATTGTTAGGAAGCTTTAACTATATACATACGTGTACATATATATGCACATATATACAAATATATTCTACTATTCCATTATATATTAACCTTTTAGTTTTCTTTCTGTAACTTGTTCTTTGTGTATTCTGGATTTGGTGTCAGAGGATCTCAATTTGAATCCCATTTCTGTTCCTACCTTCATGACCTTGGTCAACCACCCTTCCAGCATTCTTAGGCATTACTTCCCTCCATACATGCTATAGGTTATCCTATGATGGCCTATTTGCTCTTCCATCTTCTATCTTTATCCTGCCTTTACACTGGCTCTTCCCCATGCCTAGACCATACTTCTTCCTCATTCTACCTCTTGGAGCCTCTGGTTTCCTTAAAGGCTCAGCTAAAGCACCACCATTTTCAGGGGGCTTTTCCTGGAAATCTTCCCCTACTCCAATCCAAATCCCTTGTGTCTACTTTGTACGTGTTTTGTATTCGCCAACAGATGTACATGTTGTCTCTCACATTAGAAGGCAAATCTCTACAGGGCATGGACTATTTCACTTTTGTATCCAGAGTGCCTAGAACAATACCTCACATATAGTAGATGCTTAGAAAATGTGTGATTTATTGAGTGAGTGACATGAAGCCTGCCTTCAAGTATTTGAACACTCACCATATAGAGGCTCATGGATTTATATAATTTCAACATTGGATTTATATGATTTAAACAAGTCTTCTAATATAACAGAGAATTAACCATTATTTGTTGCACCAGAGGGCAGAACCAAGAAAAGTGTGAAGATGTTAACAGGAAGATAGACTACAGTTTATGAGAGGGAAAAATTTCCTAACCAATACAATTGCCCATAAGTGGAATGGTTAGTCTGGAGAGAAAGTAATCAAGGCAATAATCCTGGGTAGACAATTGTCAGAGATGCTAGAACGGGGATTTCTAAAACAAGGAGGAAATTAGATCTGAGATAACTGGTAAAATCTCTTCAAACACTAGGATTCTGTGACTTTATTGTAATTCAGATCTCTTTAGGGAACACTTTTATTCTCCATTCTTGAAGAAAAGAAAAGTGATCTCATTCTTATTAATTCAAGTGAAAGTCAGTCTGGTACTTTGTAGGTCCCATTCCTACATCCAGCCAAGAAGGCAGAACAGTTTGGGGTAAAGACCAACTTCCATCCATGCGCATATATTCAGAACAGATCAAAAGCTACCCTCTAAAATAGGCTTTGTTGTTCCCCACTTTCATTTTACATGGCAAAGTGAAATCTGAAAGTGACTGACATAAACCCATTTCCTGCCTTTAATTTCTTTGTTAGCAAAAGTTAAGCTAAAAAAAAAGTCAAAGTGTACACAAAATCATTACCATTAAACTTTTAAATTGTGTGTGATAAAGGAGGGGAAGGAGACGGAAGAGTGGGGTAAAAGAAAAATCTGAAACTGTAGGACAATTAAACAATGTTCTCTGAAACTGCTGAAAAATACCCACCCCTACTCATTGTAGAACAAAAGGGGCCTGTGGCAAAGCACATTAATTCTAAGAAAGCTGTTTAATCCCTCATATCTGCAGCCTCATACATTTCTAAAGCTGTGATTTGAACTCCTCCAGGGAAGGTGATCATGGAACAAAAAGAGTCCTATGGCCCACAGGAGAGAAGTGAGAGCCATGATGGCCCATGATAGGAAAGTTCTGACTTTAAACCCTGAGCACAACACTCCCTTTAAGTCTTAGGATAGTTTCTCGACTCCCTTACTTCAGTTTTTCCATCTCAAAAGGGGACAAAGCAAAGCTTTCCCAATGAGAAGATGTTAAATGGTCAGCTGGACAAGAAGAGGCCTTATATTCTACAAGCTGTTGAGTCTACTGAACATTCAAATCATTGAAGGTGTCAGGAATCCTGAGATCATTTCGGTCTTAGTCACAGAGTGACTTTGGAACTAAGCATTACAAAATAATTGTAATTTTGAACTCTGAGAGAAAGAGGTATTTAATGGGGATCGTCAGCATATAGACCAAAAGGGAATTCTTAGCTTACCAATAAACGTACCAATCTATCAAAAATCAGTTGGTTATTTTCCAGTCGTATCTCACTCTTTGTGATCCCATTTGAGGTTTTCTTAGCAAAGATACTAGAGTGATTTGCCATTTTCTTCTCCAGCTCATTTTACAGATGAGTAACTAAGGCAAATAGGGTTAAGTGACTTGTCTAGGGTCACATAGCTTTTAAGTGCATAAGGCCAGATTTGAATTCACAAAGATGAGTCTTCCTGACTTCAGATTTGGTATTCTATCCACTGTATCACCTAGCTGCCCCTATCAAAAATCATTCTTATACAATTAAAATAGAATCCTTAACTAAATAAAATATATACATATACACTATATATACACATATAGGTGACTAAAATTCTTTTCAATAATACATATATACATAATTAAAATAAAATCCTTAGCAATAATACTAAATAATACACACACATATGTGTATAAAATACAATTATTCCTGTAAAAAGTATTGCAATGGATTGCCTTCCTAGGCCCAATGATATACAACTAGAAATGAGTCATATGAACTTCCCAACAAGTGATAGAAGATGGAAGGAGGAAAGAGGGAGGAAAAGAAAGAGCACAGATTTTTAACACTTCTCTATTCACCAGAAGAGCAATCTTTCTTTAGAGAAACTGGGAGGTATATCTTCCATATTCTATCCTTTTCTTCCATGCTTTGGTAAAGAAAGAATCTAGAAGAGAATGAAAGATCAGACCTCTCTGCTCTTCAGGAAAGCAAAGGCAGTGTCAGAACAATGCCTAGTACAAGAGTTCTTGATGATTTTTGTGTCATAGACTCCTTTGGAAATTTGGTGAATGCTACAAATTTCTTAGTAAAGATTCGAAATTATTTAAATTAAATACATAGGAGGGCAAAGGAAGTCAATTATCTTGAAAGACACTTATCAAATTATTGAAATAACAAGTTAATGGATCAAAGGCTAAGAAACCTTGGTCTAGATGTCAAAAGGAAGAGAGAAGAAGACAGGAAGACAAATCAAGATCTAAACTTTAGGGAGACTACTCCAGATGGCTAAGCAGAAGATAATAATAGACCTGAGCTCTCCCCTACAACTACTCCACAAATATCTAGAAAGCGCACAAGTCAAAATGCACAAACCAAAAAAAAAAATTCTCAGTGAGTCATTTTTTTCTGGTCAAGGTCAGCTTAGTCTGAAGCATGCAGAAGAATAATCAAAGCAAGAATACCAGACCTAAAGAAAGCCTGCATTTCTTTCCCTCTTAACCTACAGTTTTCTGGCTAATCAACTGTGACTAAGTCCAGCTACAGTCTACTGGACCTCTTGATGAAAAAAACAGATATGAACAGAAAATTTGATGTTCAAATACAAGACACAAAAGAAGCATGAGAAGGTAAACAGGAAAAAGAAATCATAAGGAACTTATTAAAGTTGAACTATTTACATTCCTACATGGAAAAATGATCATTGTAACTCATGAGACTTTTCTCAGTATGAGGATAGTTGAAAGGAATATATATGTATATGTATATACATGTATGTATACATATATATATGTATTTATAGGAGAGTGCATGTGCGTATAAATACATATGTGAGTGTGTGTACAAGTATAGATAGACAGAGGGCACAGGATCACTTGAATAGGAAGGGATGATATCTAAAAAATAAAATTAATTGGTGAGAGAGCAATATAATGAGAGAAAGAGAAAGGGAGAGATAGAATAGGATAAATTATCTCATATAAAAGAGGCAAGAGAAAACAGTTACAATGGAGGTGAAGAGCAGGAAAGTGAAAGGGAATGGGTCAACCTTACTCTCATTGAGTTTGACTTAAGGAGGGAATAACATACACACTAAATTGGGTATCTTACCCCACAGGAAAATAGGGGGTAAGGGGATAAGACAGGAGATGATAGAAGGGAGGGCAAATTGGAGGAGAGGGTAGGGTAGTTAGAAGCACACATTTTTAAAAGGGACAGGGTCAAAAGAGAAAATAGAATAAGTGGGGGGTGGGATAGGATGGAGGGAAATACAATTAGTCTTTCACAATATAACTACTATGGAAACATTTTGCATAACTACACATGTACAACCTATATTGAATTGCTTATCTCGCTAGTGGGGATGGGTGAGGAGGGAAGAAGGGAAAGAATCTGGAAACCAAAGGGTTTTGTTTTGTTTTGTTTTAATATATTTTTTAAACTTCTGTTTATTTTTAGTTTACATCATTTATTTCCATGAGATTTTGAGTTACAAATTTTCTCTCTGTCTTTCCCCTACCCACCACTCCAAAACAGTGATCCTACTTTATACCCCCTCCCCCAATCTCCTCTCTCCTATATCCTCCCCCATCACTCCTCTGACTTTCTAGTAGGGCAAGGTGGATCTCCCTACCCCAGTGCCTGTATATCTTATTTCCCAGTTGCATGTAAATAATAATAATGATTTTATATATATATATATGTGTGTGTGTGTATATAAATGTATATATATATATATATATATATATATATATATACACATATATATATATATATATATATATATATATATATATATCTAACATTTGATTTCAAAATTT